>CM059437.1:78060744-78660744 GCA_030390025.1 Squalus acanthias
TTTTTTTTCAACATTGTGTCCACAACCAAATGTTGCATTGAAGGATTTAGCTTTTCCCTAGATTCGGGTTCCGCAGGTATCCATTATTTGTGTAAGCGTATGTGTTCTGCTAAATTGTGAATATGTAAAACAGTAGATGGAATCTTGCAGCACAGAAGGCCATTCGGCCCTTTGTGCCTGTGCCAGCTCTTTGAAAGAGCTGTCCAATTTAGTCCCACATCCCAGTTTTTTTCCCCATAACCCTGCAAATTAGTCCTCCTTCAGTTGCCTTTTGAAGGTTACTCAGGTATCTGATTCCACCACACTTTTTCAGGTAGTGCATTCCAGATCTTAACCCTCTGAAGAAATTTCCTTTCTAGTTTTTCTGACAGTTATTTTAAATCTATGACCTCTGGTTACCAACCCATTTGCCTTGCCATCAACATTTCTTTTATAGTTACAGTAGCACCACTCAACCAACCGCCTACGATCAGAGTACCTACAGCCAGCAGGCAAGCTATGGACAACAAGGGAGCAGCTATGCACCACCGCCACCCCCAACTGGAGGGTACAGCCAGCAGCAACCACCTACTGGATTTGGTCAACAGTCTAGCTATGGACAACAGACAGACTATAGCCAACAAAGCCAGTACAGTAAGTGAAAGTACTTTTGTGTTTCTAGCAGATTTAAAGTGAGCTAGTAATAGTCACATCTCCGGCTTGAATATTACAATCACCAAATATGGTTATTTATCAAATTCATGCTATTTTGTGGTGGATTGACCAGTCATGACATTTTGTTATCGCTTGGTGTCAGCTGTGGCTCAGTTGGTAGCACTCTCGCCTGAGTCAGAAGGTTGTGGGTTCAAGTCCCACTCCAGAGACTTGAGCACAGAAATCTAGGCTGACACTTCAGTGCAGTGCTGAGGGAGTGCTGCACTGTCAGAGGTGCCATTGCTCAGATGAGACGTTAAACCGAGGCCCCGTCTGCACTCTCAGGTGGATGTAAAAGATCCCATGGCACTATTTTGAAGATGAGCAGGGGCGTTGTCCCTGGTGTCCTGGCCAATATCTTTCCCCCAATCAACATAACAAAAACAGATTATCTGGTCATGGGAGCTTGTTGTGTGCAATTGGCTGCCGCATTTCCTACATTACAACAGTGACTACTTCAAAAGTACTTCACTGGCTGTAAAGCGCTTTGGGGTGACCTGAGGTCATGAAAGGCACTATATAAATGCAAGTCTTTCTTTACTTTTGATATTTAATACAGAATTTTAAAAATCCAAGTCAATGTCTTGGAACAGAGGGAAAATTTTCTACACAGCATATCAAGTATGTATGTCTAAATAACCATGGACCCATTTCTTGTTAAGGAATTAACTACTGAAATATTACCTAGGTTCATACAGGCAGGAGCAACCCTCCACTAATAATATGAGTGGATATGGACAAGACCAGAGTAGCTATGGAGCGCCGACCAGTAGCTCTGAAAACCGGAGCAGAAGTCGTGGAAGCTATGATCAAGGAAGCAGAGGAAGTAGTTACAGTAGAGGTGGTCGGAGTGGACGAGGTGCCATGGGGTAAGATGACCTCTTCCTTTTAGAGAGATTAATACAAGAAATCACCCCAAAGTAACAATTAACTATACGGGGCTGAAATTGTTTAGCCTTTCTAAAGTACTGTAGCAAAATGTCCTTTCACGTAGAACTGGCCAGGGTCAAATTACTTGTATTCGGGTCATTAAGAACCAGATCTCCAACTCTAAAGTTTGCTTTTAACTAAAATAAATATATCTATCTATAGATATATCTCTCATTTTTGAAGATCTCTATCAGTGGCCTATTTTTTAAAGAAAATATCCAAAATTTATAAAGTAAAATGATTGCAATTTTCAGCCCTGGTTCTAATTTTCCAAAGGCAATGTCCAGCCTCTGTGGAATAATTTACAGATGAGCTTAATCTAATTACCACTTCAGGTAGAATGTAAATGTTCAGATAGAATTATGGATGTAATCTTAATTTGCCTTGAGGCTGCTTTTTAAATGTGCTTTCTAGAGTCAGCAATATAATATTTGTAGTTTGAAACAGGAATTGGTTAAAACCTCATAAACTGAATCTAATCTGAATTGTTTTTCCAAGATTATGCCTGTTAATAGATTAAACTAAATATGCTGATTGTTAATTTGGTTAATTTAAAACGTAGCAACCACTTGATCCACATAATTCAGACATTGCCTTCCTGGGTGAAACCTTTAATCCTGAAATGAACACTTGTTTTAAGTGTTAAATTGTCCCTCCATTTTAAAAAAAAATGGTTCTCAAGATAGGTGAGAACTTAATGTGTGTATGTTACAAAATGTTGATATTTGGAGTGTCTCTCAAACATCACTACATCAATCTAGTTCCTATTTTGGGATGGGGAACAAAGCTTGGTTTCTTCCATTTGGGTATTTTACTTTGAGTATAAATTAATAAAACATTTTGGTAAGACAAAATTGTGGGGTGAGTGTTACAAGCTTGTAAATTGGTTTCGTGCTTATTTGGAGCCAGAGATTCATTTGTAGTGGTAATGTGCATTTATTTACAGTATGCCAGTATAGGCTTTGCATTACGCATATGCCATACTTCATAAAATCGATGTAGCAATTTTTGAAAGTTGGACTCCTTTAAGCCAGTTTTGTTTTTTGTCGCTAACAACCGCCAAATGCAGAAATAAGCTGGTTGCTGCACTTGCTATATAGGAGGATATGATAAAGGTTTCACTTCAACATCTGGAAGTTAACGTGACTATTTTAAGTTAATAGGGTTTCCATTTGCCAGCAAGTTACTGTAGTTTTTTTTTTAAAACATTGTGTAGTGATGTGCTAAGTAATGTAAACCAATAATTTAGTTAAACCTAAATCCTTCATGTGTTTTTACCTAAGGAAATATAGGCAATGGAAACCCTATAGTCATTGCGTTTAAAGACTCAGTTGTATTTATATACTAATCAACAAGGGAGCTGAAAGCATTATCGGGATATACCTTGTAGTAATAGGCAGGGTCAGTGGAAAATAAGAGTTCTCTTTCTGGATTTTTTTTCTTAAAATTTGGACTTGCCAGTAAGGGGTTTGTACAAAAATTACACCTTAAAGGCCTCCTGTTCAAAATGTCTCTAATTCAGGCACAATCCGATCCTATCATTGTGCAACCTCATGAAATGGGTTTTTTTAGTGCCTAAAATGGTTGTCTGTCTGCCACTGAATTGCCAATGCCAAATTTCTGTTGTCCTAAAAGTAAATGTCATCCTGTGTACAGGAGTGGTCTAATAATCTAGAATTTACTCACCTAATGGTTTGAGTGTATGCACCATAATGTGTGGTATTGAGCCATACAGACCAGAAAGTGTTTAATCCTTGGTTTGTATTAAATTAGCCAATCTCGGTTGAAGGTGTTGCAACTGGCCTTAATTTACTAGGGCTAGAGAGAAGGAATAATGGGCCAGGCTCTCTGCTCCTGTTTAATTACTCAGTGATCCCAACTGGAACTGTGGAGTGTAAATATCTGGGCAGGATCAGGCACTGCTTGAATAGCCCTTAAACATTGCTGTTGCGCTTTGTGTGAAGAATGACCACTTGGACGATGCATCAGAAAGCTGCTGGCATCAATGGATCCTTATCCCACCATACATCATTGCTTTCAGAAAGGGAGACGATCGAGGAAAAGCTTGTGCATGCTTCTGCTTTTATCACTGAAAAAACTGGTAAAGGGTTATTCTTGAGAGCACTTACTGAGACTCGAGGTTCCACATATGCACATCCATGGGTACACATACTCTGATTCCACTGACCCTGGCAACTGGATGCTACTTAGTGGTCACTAGTGTGTTATAATCTAAGAGGTCTTCTAGTGACTTCTGGCATCCTCTGTAAATGCAGTTTTGGCACTTGAGTGGATTGGGTAACTATTTCAAATCTGTTACACTCATGCCACCACACACATTTGTGTCCCATTTATAACTGCTGAAGTGCTAGCAAACAGTAAAATTAGGAATCCACAAGTTGCCAATCCAGCATTCAAAACAAATGAAGGTAAGTATCCTGTTTTTCCACGGACAGAGGTACAAAAACAAACTTGCAGCAGTGCTTCTGCCTTAAAACTGAAATTGCCTGCAATCCCATAATTCTGTACGTTATAATAAAGACACACATGGCTGTGTCTTGGTGATATCCTTCCCAATAAGGGAAGCTTGGTGTAATAAATTTTATTAATCACTGGTCTGTTAAATGCAACAACAAAAAAATTGCCCATCTGATGGGCATGTGGAAAAACAGCTTAGTTTCCCATGTTGGTGACACTTATTAGTGACTAAATACCCTGTGAGTATCTAAAGCAGGCCAATTTCTATTGGTGACTGTATTGATAATTTAAATGCAAATGTGACTTACTGGGCTGTATTTAACCCACCATTTGTGGGTAAATGTATACACAGTGTGTGGCTGAGCTGCGCACAGCAGGCAGGCCCAAAGCTCGATCAGTGGTTTGTGCTGAATTAGCTGATCTCAGACAAGGTAATAGTGGGGGCACTATAATTGGCCTCCATCTCCCTGGGGCTAGGGAGGGAAAATCAGCCAGAGATTGTGCTCCTGATTGCTCCTAAATCACCTTGTGGGAAAGTGTCGGTCAGTTGTGGAGCGGAGCAGAACAGGCTCTACTGTGATGCCCTTTTGTGGTTGTATAGCTTGTCAGCTTTTGCTGTTTTGCCCCACCACATAAAGAATGGTTACTTCAGTGAGGTAACATGGTTTCCAGCACCCGTGGATCTGTATCCCGACATGAGCCGCTGGCTTTGAAAGACTATTGAACAGGAAGGAAGGAACAATTTCCTTTTATTAATTTTTCATAATCATGCAATACATTATTTGAGTTAGCAGGTTTGTTGCTCTGAAAAGTGGGTATAGCTAGAATAAGAGGTGGTACCGTAAATGGCACCTTTGCTAAATTTTCACTTTGGTCAGAGCTATATTGACTCTCCACATCTTTACTGGTATCTCGTATCTGATCCAGATCTCTAAAGCCTTGTATCCATGACTTGAATTGTTGAATGCATGATATTCATTCAATGTATAATTGCCTATTTCTACAATTTGTAAAAAAAATCCTGAACCAAGTGCAACTTGGGTTGTGGGTGTGGAGCCCTTAAGTTATTTTTTTCTCTCTCTGAACCATGCACAATGGGTGGAAATACTATCAAGGGTGACTTGATCGCAGGAGTTTGTCTAGTTGTTGGCGGTGCACGAGTTGTTGACAATCCATCCATTTGCTCCCTGCCTTGTGGGAAAGCTCTAGGCCTGCACTTGGTGTCCCAAAGTAAAAAAATCAACAGTTCAGTGTGGGGGACTACAACTGCATTCTACCACGCTGCCATTGTATATTGAAATTCCAAACTGCTGTGCCAACATCAGTCAAGCATTTCATACTCTGTGAACTAGTTTGTGTATTATGAGTAGATTCTGTATTTTGAGTACCTCCCCAAGAATTAACCACAAGGACATGCAAGTACTATACCACATTTTCACTTTTGGAGTCGAGAACCCTCTCCCAAAAACTGGATATTTTCTCTTTTTTTTTTCTCTCTCTCTCTTTCTTCTCCTCCCCCCCCCCCCCCCCCCCCCCTCCTCGGGGCTTTCAGTGAAGGAGTAGGTTTGAGTGATTTTTTTTTAAATTATGTTGACCATTTTAATTATGGGAAATAGTATAACAAATTATAAAACTATTTAACCTGAGAGAGGAGATTTAGTGCAATGTTAACAGGTGAACTTTTTTTTTAAATGACCCAAAATCTAGGGACAGCAAAGTGATGAAAGTAAAATAAATGTAGGGACAGGGAGGGAGGGGTATGCATTTTACCTGGATTGATTATGTAAATATTGTTCTGGGTGATTAAAGGGTGGGTAGGCCTAATTTTTTTATCTTTGGAGATGGGCAACAGTGAATGCAGTTAAAACACCCGATGAGCAGTTTACCATTTAACATAACTTGTTACAAGTTTGTTCTTCTGTGCAAGAATTTAACTATACAGAGCCTAAGCAGTACGATACTGCTTTCACTCCCTTGTCTGCAGGTAAGTATTAGAATGTAGTTTTAATAATGCCAATACAGTATTTATTTTTAAATGCTTGAATATGGAAACTATGTTAACATGCTTTGTCGCATTTATATGCTACAGGTTACAAAGTGAGAGCCTTGTTTACACTTCAATACTTTAAACTATTTTGACTGAGCCGGCAGCATATTGAAAAGTGGGACTAGACACGTTTTCTACATATGTATGGACAAAAAAAATATGTATGGTGTATGCAAGTGGAGTAATACATAAAAGCATGGTATTGTACACTTGTAATGTAAACATGGTATTTATTATATACAGTAATATGTAATTTATTTGGAAGTTAAAGAGTAATGTAAAACTAGTGTTAATGGTTGCTTAACAGTTCTGTTATAAAACTGCATGCACCAACTTTAGTTGTTGAGAACCCTGTTACTGGCAAGTCAAACAGTGAAGGTGTATATGGTTTTGGAGGGTGTACGGAAGTTTTAGGAGAACTACTGTGAAGAAAGGCAAACTCGCAGATGAAAACTGGTGAAACTTCAGAGGCCTTAGCCAGTGCTTTTAAAGAGGCACGAGTTTCATCATTGAGCCTTAGGCTCAAGTGGTACTGGCTTAAGGGATACTTCATTTCTTCATATTTGTCCCTGCAGCGGTGTCGACCGGGGTGGCTTCAGTAAGCCTGGTGGTAAGTTTTTAGTATTAAAATGGTTAGTCAAATACATTGTGTTTGCAGTCTGTGGGGGAAAAATGTTTTGCATAGTAAAATTTACTTGTATACAAAATTCAACGCATATGTGTATATATACTGGTGTCAAGTGCCGGCATTAAAATGGGTTTGCGTTAAAATGGGTTTCAAATTACCTGATACTGTGGTGAATGTGGATGTATAAAGTGAATAATCACTTGAGTGATGGGTTTGCATTAAAATGGGTTTCAAATTACCTGATTCTGGTGATGAATAGAACGTGTAAAGTGAGTAAGCACTTAAGTGAGGGGTTTGCATTAAAATGGGTTCAAATTACCTAATGCTGGTGATGAATATAGAAAGCAAATAACCACTTGTATGAAGTGGTATAAAGTACCAAATGGTTTATTTTTATTTTTAAAATCATTTAAATGGGGGGATTTTTTTTTTAAAGTAAAACTGTTTAATTTTAAATTTCACTGGAGATTATTTCACATGATGTGGTCTTACATTTGCAGTGCATCTTGGTTGAATGAATAACCAAAAAAGGTGCTGGAATTTTAGGTCTAGATGTTTAAAGGTAGTGGGTCAGTGGAATGCAAAGTAATGTAGTTGTTGCTTTCTTCCCCTCCCATCCAGTAACAGCTGTAGAAGAAACTCCAGAGCCTGAACCAGGTAATGATCTCAGTAGCTTATTAGGGTACAAATGTGCTGTTCTAATCACTTTTTTTTCTCTTCAAATATACCTCTATTTCTGGTGGTATGACCACTTATATTTGTTCTTGTCTCTTGGTATGTCATTAGCTAAATATGTTTTGCTGAAGAAATTCTGTACCTTTTTGTCT
Organism: Squalus acanthias; assembly: GCA_030390025.1. Classification (NCBI taxonomy): domain Eukaryota; kingdom Metazoa; phylum Chordata; class Chondrichthyes; order Squaliformes; family Squalidae; genus Squalus; species Squalus acanthias. The sequence continues at coordinate 78,068,348 of CM059437.1, forward strand.
TTACCTTGCATGTAGTGGAATGGGTCTGGATGTGGGGAAAATGGTCACAAGCAACACTACTTTTGTGGGGTTTTTTTATGTCACGCTCTTGCGTAAATTCTGTAAGCCAGCCATGTGCAGTACTCCACATGTGTTTGTAAACAGTTTGGGATTTTTTTAATGCTCTTCAGTAGCCCTGTATTGGCTGGTGTTTCCTCCAAAGTAAGATCACCTTTCTTCTTTCTCCATTACTGGGTTAATCCCCAGTGTTGCAGAATAAAAGAAAGGAAAATTAACTAATGCAGAGAACCACATGCACCAAGAACCATTTCTGCATATTCCTTCCTTTCGGGGAGGTTCCCACAATATATCCAAGTTGAAAATGGTGGTTTTGATTTATATGAAGGAGTGATGTCCCTGTCAGTAACTTTGTGGTTTAAAAAGTTTGAGGTAATGTCCCTCTCCTCCACATTCAGCATGATAGCTGGACTCATTCCCACAGTATATGGAAGGCGTTTTGGAATCGAAGATCAAAGTAGACCCTACTTGATGGATAATATTTCCCCTTTGGTTCAGAGGAGAACACTGCGCCTGTATCCTTTTTAGATTTTTTTAAAGAAGATATTTGTACTTTTATTTTTGCAGTAGCAGCCGCTGAACCACCACCACCACCCCCAGCTCCAGCTCCAGCTCCAGCCCCAACCCCAGCTCCAGCCCCGCAGGAAGATGTGGAGAATGATACTATTTATGTGCAAGGTTTGGGTGAAAATATAACTCCAGAAAGGCTTTTGGATTTCTTCAAGCAAACTGGTGCTATAAAGGTTTGTGTTGGTGTGTACTGTCAACTGATGGTGTCTGATGTAGGTTTTTTTGAAGTTTGACCATTAACTTTGTAACTGCACACTTGCAGATCAACAAGCGAACTGGACAGCCTATGATCAACATATTCATTGACAAAGAGACTGGAAAACCCAAGGGTGAAGCCACTGTGTCGTATGATGATCCTCCTGCTGCTAAGGCTGCTCTAGAATGGTTTGATGGTAGGTTTTTCATGTTGTCGTTTTATGCCAGAACATAATACTGTACCTCCTTTCTGTTGTAGTAATAATTTCTGTTCCATTCAGGCAAGGAATTTGACTCAAACCCAATCAAGGTTGCTATGGCCAGAAAGAAGCAGCAGCCACAGCCGCAACCACAACTGCAACAGCCGCCACCACCATTGCCATTTAATAATATGCGAGGCGGTGTCCCCCTCCGCGATGGAAGAGGTGGTGGGCTCCCTGGTCGAGGAGGTGAGAATCTACATTACAGACCAGGTAATACCGTTTGCTTTTTATTCTAAAAGTGTTTTGTGTTATGAGGTGCGATCGTGTACCTCTGTTTACTATAGCGCATAGCCCCAATTGAGTATGAGAAGCAGTAAACTAGGGACCTTATTCTTTTGAGTTAGCCATTTTGGTCTAGTGATCTCTTTACCCCTCTTTCCCTTCTGCAGCTGGCTAACAATTGGTAGCAGGAACCCTAGTCTGGACTTTACTTCCTATTTCTTCTCCATGCATAGTCACAACAATAAGTGTTTACTTTTTAAAGTGTTTTTCAGGGTTACGGTGTTTGTAGTATGTGACTTTTAGTACTGAAGTCACTGACTACATTTTAGCTGTTACTCCTCTGTGGTCTAGTTGAAATTCAATATTGTGTATCCTTCCCAGCGGCTGGTACCTGTGACATAATCTGTTGTCTTCTGGTATCTGATCTGATCTGGATTACTGGCCAGAATATCCCTACTCAAATTTTCCACCATCTTCTAGCAAAAACTATGCTCTCTGGAAAGGTGCACCAACTGTACAGTTGGAGAAGGCATGTTGATCACCTGTGGTTCATAAAATTTCCAAGCTCTTGTTATGAATTTCCTCCACTTCAGACACTGCTGGACAGTACTGGAGCAGTTGCAGAACCCTAAATTTTTCAATTTAAATGCAGCAGTTTGCACCACCTGATACAGCCTTCTCCCATTTTGCACAGATTGAGATTCATGTACCAATCAATATTCATGCACATCAATATTCATGCACATCAAGAGGAACAGTGTTCAGCTGCCAGATCTGACACTTGTCAATATTAGTAAATTTTCAGAAACCTGCTATAGCAAATACCTCCATCTGGGTTTTTGACATTATACACCCCTTCCACTTCAGTATTAATTTGAGTCTCTAACATTGACACTTTTTATTCGTTTATGGGATCTGGACATCGCTGGCAAGGCCAGCATTTATTGCCCATCCCTAGTTGCCCTTGAGAAGGTGGTGGTGAGCCGCCACCTTGAACCGCTGCAGTCCGTGTGGTGATGGTACTCCCGCAGTGCTGTTAGGTAGGGAGTTCCAGGATTTTGACCCAGTGACAATGAAGGATCGGCGATATACTTCTAAGTCAGGATGGTGTGTGACTTGGAGGTGGTGGTGTTCCCATGCGCCTGCTGCCCTTGTCCTTCTAGGTGGAAGAGGTCACGGATTTGGGAGGTGCTGCCAAAGAAGCCTTGGTGAGTTGCTGCAGTGCATCTTGTAGATGGTACACACTGCAGCCACGATACGCTGGTGGTGGAGGGAGTGAATGTATGTTTAAGGTGGATGGGGTGCCAATCAAGCGGGCTGCTTTGTCCTGGATGGTGTCGAGCTACTTGAGTGTTGTTGGAGCTGCACTCATCCAGGCAAGTGGAGAGTATTTCATCACACTCCTTACTTGTGCCTTGTAGATGGTGGAAAGGCTTTGGGGAGTCAGGAGGTGAGACACTCGCCGCAGAATACCTAGCCTCTGACTTGCTCTTGTTGCCACAGTATTTATGTGGCTGGTCCAGTTAAGTTTCTGGTTAATGGTGACCCCCAGGATGTTGATAGTGGGGGATTCGGCGATGGTAATGCCATTGAATGTCAAGGGGAGGTGGTTAGACTCTCGTTTGTTGGAGATAGTCATTGCCTGGCACTTCTGTGGCGCGAATGTTACCTACCACTTATCAGCCCAAGCCTGAACGTCGTCCAGGTCTTGTTGCATGCGGGCATGGACTGCTTCATTATCTGAGGAGTTGTGAATGGCGCTGAACACTGCAGTCATCAGCGAACATCCCCATTTCTGACCTTATGTTGGAGGGAAGGTCATTGATGAAGCAGCTGAAGATAGTTGGGCCTAGGACACTGCCCTGAGGAACACCGGCAGCGATGTACTGGGGCTGTGATGATTGACCTTCAACCACCACAACCATCTTCCTTTGTGCTAGGTATGACTCCAGCCAGTGGAGCGTTTTCCCCTGATTCCCATTGATTTCAGTTTTACTAGGGCTCCTTGATGCCACACTTGGTCAAATGCTGCCTTGATGTCAAGGGCAGTCACTCTTGCCTCGCCTCTGGAATTCAGCTCATTTGTCCATGTTTAGACCAAGGCTGTAATGAGGTCTGGAGCCGAGTGGTCTTGGCGGAACCCAAACTGGGCATCAGTGAGCAGGTTATTGGTGAGTAAGTGTCGCTTAATAGCACTGTCGATGACACCTTCCATCACTTTGCTGATGATTGAGAGTAGACTGATGGGGCAGTAATTGGCTGGGTTGGATTTGTCCTGCTTTTTGTGGACAGGACATACCTGGGCAGTTTTCCACATTGTTGGATAGATGCCAGTGTTGTAGCTGTACTGGAACAGCTTGGCTAGAAGCGCGGCTAGTTCTGGAGCACAAGTTTTCAGCACGATAGCCGGGATGTTGTCGGGGCCCATAGCCTTTGCTGTATCCAGTGCGCTCAGCTGTTTCTTGATATGACGGAGTGAATCGAATTGGCTGAAGACTGGCTTCTGTGATGGTGGGGACCTCGGGAGTAGGCCGATATGGATCATCCACTCTGCACTTCTGGCTGAAGGTGGTTGCAAAACGCTTCAGCCTTGTCTTTTGCACTCACGTGCTGGGCTCCACCATCATTGAGAATGGGGATATTCTTTGAGCCTTCTCCTCCCGTTAGTTGTTTAATGGTCCACCACCATTCACGACTGGATGTGGCAGGACTGCAGAGCTTTGATCTGATCCGTTGATTGTGGGATCGCTTAGCCCTGTCTATAGCATGCTGCTTCCGCTTTTTAGCATGCATGTAGTCCTGTGTTGTAGCTTCACCAGCTTGGGACCTCATTTTTAAGTACGCCTGGTGTTGCTCCTGGCATGCTCTTCTACACTCGTTGAACCAGGGTTGGTCCCCTGGCTTGGTGGTAATGGTAGAGTGAGAGATATGCCAGGCCATGAGGTTACAGATTGTGGTGGAATACAATTCTGCTGCTGATGGCCCACAGTGCCTCATGGATGCCCAGTTTTGAGCTGCTAGATCTGTTCTGAATCTATCCCATTTAGCACGATGGTAGTGCCACACAACACGATGGAGGGTGTTCTCAGTGTGAAGATGAGACTTCGTCTCCACAATGACTGGTGGTCAATGCTGTCATGGACAGATGTATCTGCGACAGGTAGATTGGTGAGGACGAGATCAAGTAGGTTTTTCCCTCGTGTTGGTTCACTCACCACCTGTCGCAGACCCAGACTGGCAGCTATGTCCTTCAGGACTCGGCCAGCTCGGTCTGTAGTGGTGCTACTGAGCCACTCTTGGTGATGGACATTGAAGTTCCCCACCCAGAGTACATTCTGCGCTCTTGCTACTCTCAGTGCTTCTTCCAAGTGGTGTTCAGCATGGAGGAGTACTGATTCATCAGCTGAGGGAGGGCAGTAGGTGGTAATCAGCAGGAGGTTTCCTTGCCCATGCTTGACCTGAAGCCATGAGACTTCATGGGGTTCGGAATCAATGTTGAGGACTCCCAGGGCCACTCCTTCCCGACTGTATACCACTGTGCCACCACCCCTGGTGGGTCTGTCCTGCCGGTGGGACAGGACATACCCAGGGATGGTGATGGAGGAGTTTGGGACATTGGCCCAAATGAAAAAAAATTGCAAGTTATTTTAAAGTACAAATTAAAAATTCTATAGTAAAGCAAGTTAGCACCACCACCAAAGCTGATGCAGGTAGTAGCCAAGCCGCCAGATTTATTTTGCAACAGTGGGGGGGAATCTCCTTTTTGAGAATTTCTGGGATCGTTAAACCTTCACGATTCTGGCACTGCTTTTTACCCCTTCGCCAAGGGAAGTTAGTTGAAGCTAGTCTGGATTGATTCAAAACAATGAGTGACAGACATAGCTCCTGAAACTGCCTGCCTGCAAATTTTAGTGCACAATATGTTGCTCCCTTCAGGGATTGGTGGGCTTTATTTCAGGTCAAGGTAAGTTTTTGCTTTTGTACTAAATGCATTGCTTAAATGGTTGGATAGATACTGATTTTTGATGTCTGTCCCATGCACAGTAGGAAATCATTTAATGCCCTGGATTTAAGATCCAAACAGTGACTGCAAGATGTGTAAAAATTCTTAAACCTAAATGTGTAAATTTCTTAATCTATTAGGCAATCGAATGTTTCCCTGTGCCTTTTTTCCTTTTGCATTTAATGAAATTGGAACGGTCCAGCATTTCACAGGTCACATTTGCATCTTACTTGGCTTCTGGAATTTGCTTTGAGCTTCTAATTCAAAATGTTTACTTTTCCAGTTACTCTTCGTGTTGCTGCATAGTCTAGTCCTTTTGCTTTTCAAACTGCCCAGATTTTCTAAATCCACATTTTTGCTGTAGTGTTTAGGGTGCGCCCTTGAACTCTACATGCATTGCTTGTTTGTTCAATTTTGCAATTTTTTAAGACTTTTTGTTCATTCCAGTACAGCTCCTTTCATTTTCCATTTGCCTAATTGAAATCTCAACAGTAGCAGGAATCTGGCATAAATTGTGCACTTCACTCAAATGCACTTTTGCAAGATTGTGTGGCGTTTGTAACCCAGGATTTAAATGCTTCAATCACTTGAACATTTAGAGTCATCGGGGTATACATTTTCTAGTAGAGATGCTCCAGCCAGTTTGGGAGCAATTAAAATAAAATGCACTGAGGAGAATGTTGCTAAACCACACACATTTTCCATTCTCTGCCTATTCAAAATGGTACTGATTACTGTTGCACATTGGTGTGTAGAGGGAAAGTTGTAGGCCATAAGAAGGATGTTTGAAGGGTGTGGTGATTCCTCATTGAAATTGATCTTCACATATGTACAAAGACTATACCAGTGATGCAGTAATGTAACTTTTCTAAATGAGTAACATTTAAATAGCTTTTTTTTATTTTTAAAAAGAACCACAATTGTGGATTGGTGAAAATGTAGAATGCTGCATATTGATGGTGCCTTAATTCAAATACAAGTCACTTAATTTTTAGGGCTTTAAATTTAAAAAGGTGGGGGAGGGGTCCAGTATGGGGAAATTTAGAAATCTAAAGAGAACGGTCAAGGCAATAGAGCAGTGTAACAATTTGGGTAAAAATAAGCTGAGTGTGACAGGAAGGGACAGAGTTTAATGGTAGCAGTGCAGCAGAGAATAAGGTCAAAGCAGGGAATAATGGTTAAAATTTAAATTAAAGGCTCTTTATCTGAATGCACGAAGCATTCGTAACAAGATAGACAAACTAGTGGCACAAATAGAGATAAATGGGTTTGATCTAATAGCCATTACAGAGACATGGTTGCAAGGTGGCCAAGGTTGGGAACTAAATGTTCCAGGGTGCTTGACGTTTTGCAAAGACAGGCAGAATGGAAAAGGAAGGGGTGTAGCCCTGATAATAAAGGAGGACATAAGGACAGTAGCGAGAAAAGATCTTGTCTCGGAAGATCAGGAAGTAGAATCGGTATGGGTGGAGATAAGGAATAACAAGGGACAGAAAACACTCGTAGGAGTAGTATATAGGCCCCTTAACAGTAGCTATACAGTTAGACAGAATATTAATTAAGAAATAGTAGGAGCTTGCAACAGGTAATGCAATAATCTTGGGGTACTTTAATCTTCATATAGACTGGACAAATCAAATTGGCAAAGGTGGTCTGGAGGACGAGTTCATGGAATGCATTCGGGACAGTTTCCTAGAACAGTATGTCATGGTACCAACCAGGGAACAGGCTATTTTAGATGTATTGTGTAATGAGACAGGGTTAATTAGCAATCTCATTGTAAAGGATCCTCTGGGGCAGAGTGATCATAATTTCACTAATTTTGAGAGTGACTTGCCTAAGTCCGAGTCTAGAGACTTAAACTTAAATAAAGCCAATTACATAGATATGAGGGGCATGTTGGCTAAGGTAGATTGGGAAAAATAGATTTAAAAGGTATGGTGATAGAGGAGCAGTGGCTAGCATTTAAAGAAATATTTCATAATTCTCAACAAAAATACTTTACATTGAGAAACAAAAACTCTATGGGAAAAGTGATCCAACCGTGGCTACCTAAAGAAGTTTAGCATAGCATTAGATTGAAAGAAGAAGCTTATCATGTTGCAAAGAATAATAGTAAGCCTGAGGATTGGGAGAGTTTCAGAAACCAACAAAGGTTGACCGAAAAATTGATAAAGGGAAAAAATAGAATGAGAAAACTAGCAAGAAATATAAAAGCAGACTGTAAGAGTTTGTACAAGAATGTAAAAAGGAAAAGAGTAGCAAAAGTAAACGTTGGTCCCTTAGAGGCTGAGACAGGAGAAATTATTATGGGAAATAAGGAAATGGCAGAAACGTTAAACAAATATTTTGTATCTGTTTTCACAGTAGAAGACACAAAAAGCATACCAAAAATGGTGGGGAACCAAGGGACTAATGAGGGTGAGGAACTTAACGTAATTAATATAAGTAGAGAAACTAATGGGATTAAAAGCCTACAAATCCCCTGGACCTGACGGCCTACATCCTAGGGTTCTAAAAGAGGTGGCTGAAGAGATAGTGGATGTATTGGTTTTGATCTTCCAAAATTCCCTGGATTTTGGAATGGTCCCAGCAGATTGGAAGGTCGCAAATGTAACACCTCTATTCAAAGAAGGGAGAGAAAAAACAGGGAAATACAGGCCAGTTAGCCTGACATCAGTCATCAACAAAATGCTGGAATCCATTGTTAAGGAAGTGGTATCAAGTCACTTAGAAAATCATAACATGATTAGGCAGAGTATTTTGAGAATGTAACTAGCAGGGTAGATAAAGGAGAACCAGTGGATGTAGTATATTTGGATTTCCAAAAGGCATTCGATAAGGTGCCACATAAAAGGTATTACACAAGATCAGGACTCATGGGGTTGGGGGTAATATAGTAGCATGGATTGAGGATTGGTTAACGGACAGAAAACAGAGAGTAGGGATAAACTGATCTTTTTCAGGTTGGCAGGCTGAAACTAGTGGGGTGCCGCAGGGATCAGTGTTGGGGCCTCAGCTATTTACAATCTTTATTAATGACCTAGATGAAGGAACCGAGTGTAATGTATCCAAGTTTGCTGATGATACAAAGCTAGGTGGGAAAGTAAGCTGTGAGGAGAACAGAGTCTGCAAAGGGATATAGATTGACTAGGTGAGTGAGCAGTAAGGTGGCAGATGGAGTATAATGTAGGGAAATGTGAGGTTATTCACTTTGGTAGGAAGAATAGAAAAACAGTTTTTTAAATGGTGAGAAACTTTCAAATGTTGGTGTTGAGAGAGATTTGGGTGTCCTCGTGCAAGAAACACAAAGCTAGCATACAGGTACAGCAAGCAATAAGGAAAGCAAATGGCATGTTGGCCTTTATTGCAAGGGGGTTGGAGTATAAAAGTAAGGAAGTCTTGCTACAATTGTACAGGGCCTTGGTGAGACCACACATGGAGTACTGTGCACAGTTTTGGTCTCCTTATCTAAGGAAGGATGTACTTGGAGGCGGTGCAACGAAGGTTCACTAGATTGATTCCTAGGATGAGAGGGCTGTCCTATGATGAGAGATTGTATAGAATGGGCCTATACTCTCTGGAGTTTAGAAGAACGAGAGGTGATCTCATTGAAACATACAAGATTCTGAAGGGGATTGATGGGGTAGATGCTGAGAGGTTGTTCCCCTGGCTGGAGTGTCTAGAACTAGGGGGCATAGTCTCAGGATAAGAGGTTGGCCATTTAGGACTGAGATGAGGAATTTCTTCACTCAGGGTTGTGAATCTTTGGAATTCTCTGCCCCAGAGGGCTGTGAATGCTGAGTCTTCAGGTATATTCAAGGCTGAGATAGATAGATTTTTGGACTCATGGGGAATCAAGGGATATGGAGATTGGGTGGGAAAGTGGGAGTTGAGGTCAATGATCAGCCATGATCTTCTTGAATGGCGGCGCAGGCTCGAGGGGCCGTATGGCCTACTCCTGCTCTTATTTCTTTTGTTATAAAATTCTTGGGTATGCAATAGTTATTCAGAATATGGTTGTCCATGGGGTCTAGTATCTGTAGCCTCAATCTATAATTATATTTTGTGGTTTTAATTTTGAAATGCCAGTCCACAGTATCCATAGTTATAAGTGTGAAAAACAGCTTAAATTACTTTTTTTATAATTAAACAGTGACCTGAAAAGTTGTTTTGGAGCATTGTGTATTTACCGTGGCTGGTATAATTTGTATGTTCAGAATGCAATTTAATGTAGTCCAAGAATTTTGTGATGGCAACAGATGTGCATTAAACCAGTTGTGAAACACTAGCGCAGTAATGTTGGCTGTGAATATTTTCTACTGGCTGAAGTTATGCACGTATTCTTCATCCAACATTCATTTCAGGACCCATGGGCCGTGGTGGAGGAGGATTTGGTGGACGAGGTGGTCCACGCGGTCGTGGTGGACCTTCTGGAGGAAATACGCAGCAGAGAGCTGGTGACTGGCGATGTCCCAACCCGTATGTCTGGCTTGGTTTGAGTATTTTATTTGCGTGTTTTGATGATTCTGGTGTCAAAATTGACTAGATGTAATGCATCTGTCATTTTTTATTTGTAGAACTTGTGGAAATTCTAACTTTGCCTGGCGAACTGAATGTAACCAGTGTAAGGCTCCAAAACCGGATGGTCCTCTCCCACCACCATTCCCTCCAGGTGAGTTAATTTAACCATGGCTGATATGTATTTTGCATCTCTCTCGGATCTATATTGTGAGCATTAGCTGGCATCCATGTTCTGTCAACGGGAAGTTTCTGACCCAATATTTACTAAACAATTGAATCTGTGCTTGTCTTTTGTGTAACATTTTAAAAAGATAACTTGCTTTTGCACATCTGGATTCAAAAATCTTGAGGCTGCTATGCTACCACTTTTATTCCATTTATGAAGATGGTCTGAAAGGAATATTTCTCTTTCTTCCCTCCCACCCTTTCCCCAGAGTTGTGCGCAGAGAAAACTTTGTTCAACATTTTTGATTTGATTTAATAGGTGATCGTGGTAGGGGTGGCCCCATGATGAGAGGTGGCCGCGGTATGGATCGTGGTGGTTTCCGAGGATCCCGAGGTGGGGATCGTGGTGGTTTCCGAGGTGGACGTGGTGGTGAACGAGGTGGCTTTAGAGGTGGAAGAGGCATGCTTGGTGGTCCCCCCATGGGAGAGCTAATGGGTTTCAGAGGTGGGCGTGGTGGACCAGGAAAAATGGATAGGAAGTAAGTTGACCAACATTTAAAATATCTTTATAAATGCTGGAATTTTTGTGTGTTTATGCATGTATAAATGTGTTCTATTTGAACACTCGACCATCAGCTGTGTAGTCCATTGAATTAGAACTGCTGGTTCCTTTTACTAAGGATTACTTAACCAGCTGTAAACGCCTGTAACTCAACTCTTCGTGTTTTTTTGCGTAAATTGCTAATGGTCTCTCTTCTTTTTAGGGGTGACCGTCGCCAGGACCGTCGGGAGAGACCATATTGAAGTAGATGACCCATCTGGTTTTCTGTTTACTACAACAAATATTTTTTAAAAATGTTTTAAATTTGTAATTCCGTATTTATAATGTTGTTTGCAACAACATTACGGCAATATTTCGGTATTGTATTAGTTTTTCAGTGGATATAGCCGAGTCAGGAAGTAAATTTCATGTTAGGGTGACTTTTCGCTTAATTTTTACTTTTGTCAAGGTGAATGTAATGATGTGAACGAGATCCTGAAGAGCATGCAAAACAAAAATGTACAGTGCATAGCTTTTGTTCTGTTTATACTATGGTGATACTGCAATAAAAAGCTGAGTCGCTCTGTTTAGTGTGGCTTCCTGAAGTTCTGCTGAAAGTAACTTGAAATAGCGTTCCACAGTGTTGGAAGTTTTTGAATGACACTGAACACAGCTTCTGCGGCTTAATTAAAAAAAAGTTCAACAGCTATTAACAAAAAATCGTTGCACGAGTCTCTTTACAAATTCCATGTGCAGTTATTACTATAGAAAATCCAAAAGTACACTGGATAATTCTTGACATCCCTGACCCCCTCAATGAGCAACTTTGTATATTTGAAAGAACTTTGTTGGCGGCTAAATGAAATGCTTACAGTTGATTAATGCATGATGTGAAAGCATTTACTATTTGAGTTGTTGAGTACCCAGATCTATAGGTCACTTAAGCATATTTAATCACTGAAATCAGTGATTAACACAACATTGTAGCCATGTTAATTCTTCATACAATGCTGCTTTTCAGTGGTCAGCCTTGCTGACCCAGGTATTCTGTACATTTGACCTGTGAAAACTAGTAATGGTGTTGAGCATTCAGGTTTACTTTGACTCGAGTATTGATGTGGGCATATTCTGACACATTTGACAAATTGTGCTCTTATCTTTTAAATCTAGCTATACCAATTTTTAGTTTCTTTATCTGAAATATTAACTTGTCAGTAGTGAGATATGGACTGGTAACTTGTCATTTCAATAAATATTTGACATTCCAGTGCTTGATAACTCTGTGTTGCAAAATTAACTATGGATTCACTCTGGTCAGAAATGGTGCACATCAACCATTGGTATAAGTCACTATTTGAAACTCTGCCTGCCGTAACGGAGACTGTATGTTTAAAATAACATCTGAGAAAAAAATTTGTTATGGTAAACGGCCTATTGGAACATTGAGATTTGTAAGATTGTGCTTCATAGGCATACTGTTTAAATTCTCCTTTCACAACAATTTGTTGAATATTGCTTAAAAGCCTATGAATTTTACAGTTACATTTGCAGAATGTTGTATAATAAAGGTGATGTGCATTATGATTGTGAATAATGCTTGCCACACGTAGTCTAGGCACAAAGTATATAAAGTTGACTGTCTGGATCCATTTCCAAACCCCACACACACCATTAGAGTTCTGTATTGCTGTTATTTTTCTAAGTGATTAAACTTGATTAATAAAGTTTTTCTTTATTGGCTGAGGTGTGATTAGTTCAGTAATGTGTACTGTTGTTTCTGGATTCAGCCTTGGCCTGTATTGTTTTGGCTAACTTTGCATAAGTAATAAAAAATTCAACTTTAATTCCTTAGCAGTGAGTTGAGCTACAGAATTGTTGCACAATTAGTCTCTGTAATTTTAAGGAGTGTGCATTACACAATAGTCCCTTTGATTTTTTTTTACTGGTATGTTCTTAATAGCACTTGGTTCACAAAATGATGCAGCGACTTAATTTACTGCAACTTTTTATTCTGGCCCAGTTTGTTTTTCCCCCCCTCCTTCCCCATCCCCAGAAATGTGCCTCTATACCTTTTGTTTTTGCATTAATAAAATTACGCTCAACATAGTTCACTCTTATGTGGGGTCCCCACAGGAGGAGGGAATTAATTTATTGCATACCAACACCACCTTCTCAGCCAATAAGTGCTTTATTTTTCATACCTTTTTATTATTGGCCTACTTTTCTGCAAGTTGGTTCCATTCAGTTCATCCTCTGCGTTTGGTTGATGCCAGCCTGTTTCAAGATCTCAAGTTTGCCTGTTTTGTCTTATGACATCAGGTTTTTCCAGATTATGAATCCTGCTTGAAACTTCAATAACTTTTATCTCTAGCGGGGTTTTTTTAAGCTTAAGACACTAGGAGGAAAAAAAATCTTAACTGGCTGCAAAAGCCCTCCTTTCTAGGATATACATGCAAATATGTATCCCACCAGCTCTTGGTGTTTTCACCAGAGACTGGGTTTATCAAGAAAAATCAAAGCTACATTCAGCACAAAATGATTTTCATGTGGATCTTATTCTAAACAATGTGGAGCTTAGTTTCTGTGCTAATACTCTGAGCCACACAAACAAGAAATAGGGGTAGCTGTCAATGTTGTAACCTCCAGATGGAATTCAGGTTAAGCCTGGGAAGTCGGATTGTAATGCTACTAATCAGGCCCGTGCAGCATTCTTCATGAAGTGATAACAGTTGAACCCTTTTGTGTGCCGGTCACTAACACTGATCTTGAAGTCCAGATTAATCAGTAAGTGTTAATGCCATGGTCTTAAATTTAAGTTGCAGGTAATCCTTGTCCACAGCCCCTTCTCAACCTGGTGACCTCCACTTCCCTTTAGATCTTGAAGGGGTGTGGACCCAGCCATACAGTTTGATACCTAATTGGAGTGAACAAGCGGGTTAGTGCTGCTGTTGAATAAATTGGCCAAAGCAAATCATTACTCAAGATGAGCTTTTTTTCCCCTGCCTTCTACCTTCACTTCAGGATCTAGCATTATTGCACCAGTGATGTTGCTCAAAGCATTTTTCAGGCTATGGAACATCATGGGGATAAACCAAGGGGAAAACATAAGGAATCAGCCCAAGATCACTTCTGACAAATGAGCTATCTGGAGCAAAATGCCATGGTAATCTTTCAGAACACACAATTAATTGAATTTATATTGCAGGAGCCAGACCAACTTGCCCGTAGCACTTGACAATCTGGAACAGCAGGTATTTGTCTTCCCTCAATTTCTTAGTTATAATTATTCATAAGATTTGATAAGGGAAAACTACACTCCAATATAATGACCCTTTTAAGACCTGAGAGAATTGTATGTATATAGTACCTCATTATGTCTTGGTTAAAGAGGTCAGCCCTTTAGGACTGAGATGAGAAATTTCTTCACTTGGTTGTGAATCTTTAGAATTCTCTACCCTAGAGGGCTGTGGATGCTCAGTCATTGGCTTCAATTCAAGGCTGAGAGCGATAGACTTTTGGACTCGAGGGAATCCAAGGTATATGGGGATCAGATGGGAAAGTAGTATTGAGGTCAACGATCAACCTTGAGGGACCGTATGGCCTACTCCTATTTCTTATAAATAACCAATAATCCTTCAGATGGGTTTGAGGGAGAAATGTTGGCCATTTCAAATAGTGCCATGGGATCTTTAATATCCATCTGAACCATTGGCATAGGCAGACCAAACCCTGGTGCAATGTCTCATCCAAAGTAACAGCACTCCCTCACATTGGCCCAGAAATTAAACATCGATGGTTCCCGCGAGGGTAAGGATTCCCCGCGATATCGCACTCCGCGCCTACCTTTTTGTTTGGGGCCCACACGAACTTTAGTTTCAAAGCCTCTCCCTGTTGCAACCGTGCAGTGCTTGTGTATCGCAGAGGCGCAATTAGTTCGTGCGAACTCTGGGATCACGTGATTCAGTTAGAGCCAATGGCAGCACACCATCTTTCATTCATAGTTTTAACAGCAAGGGCTGTCAAAGCTATGAATACTACAAACCCCCAAAAGAACAGCTAAACCACAATTAAATTTTTTTTTAAAAGCCATCACATTCATAAAATAAGTATAGTTAAATAAATTAACCACTTTAAACAAAAAATTAAATTTTTGAAAAAATTTAAAATCTTTTTAAAAGTTATAAAAATAAACTTACCTTTCTTTAAAGTCTCTAAAAAAGATAAACCTGTTGAAAAATTTTTAAAATAACAATTAACTACTTACCTTGTTAAAAGGGGGTCCTACGCCTGCTTTCTTTGTGTAAAATCTTCACCACTTACCTGCACGTTCAAAGCTGGAAAAAAAACTAAGTGCACTGCGTGCGCGCAGCCTGTAGCGCGCACGCGGTTCACTTAGGAACCGCCCCCTTTGCAATTCACGAAGTGCCGGTTTCATGCGCAGTGCATGCAGGAAACCGGCAATTCGGGATCTAATACACGAGAGTACACAGTGCGTACTCTGACGTATTAGGTCTAATTTTCGGGCCAATATTGCACTGGAGAATTAGCCTAGATTATGACCTGACTTGGTGTTTTGGCAATAGAGGCAAGGTGCCACTGGCTGTGAGTACTGATCGACCCATCCAGATGTCTTACAAGCAGGAATAGGTGGAAGGCCAGATATATAGAGAACTGCAAAATCTCAATTGACAGTGTAGCTCTTGACAGGACACAGGTGACCGAATGTTCCCAACAATGCCCATGAAGCATTGGTTCCATTTATGCTTGTATTTCTTATGCACTGGTTTGTCCTGTTTGAGTTATTTGACCTGTTGGTATGGGAAGAGCTATTTTTGCTGCTATAGCCTCAGTGGTAGATAAACTTCAAATCCATGTTCTATTAATTTATCTTTGGCCCATCAAGTCAAAGTTTGGACACCCAAAGCCTACCAAAATAAAATACCCTCCTGGTTAGTTGAAACACTGTTGCCAATGGAAGAAGTTTATCTGCTGACGGCAGGGCTCTCCCCAAACTTGCTAACTATAGCAGGTATATCAACCAACCACCTGTATTTGGTGCGCCATCCAGCAGGGAACAACTTGCGTGAAAGAATGGGGGGTGGAGAGGAAGATGAGAGAAATGTCAAACTATTTATCCTACCTAAAATTAAGATTTGAACCAATTGTTTTTTTAATTACATTTCTTTGTTATTTTTGAACATGTGGCATTAATGAAACGGCATAGACTACCCACATGGTGTTTAGCATATGCATAGTGAAGTTACAGTACATCTGATTTTACTAGAAATTGGATTAAAATTTTACTTAGCCATGGCTTTATCTCAATCGTGAGGTAGCACTTCTATCATTGAAAAGGCTGTCTTGACCACACAACTCACTGTGCCCTAGCAACTGAGTTGTCTTTTCTTGCTTAGCATGAATTGACTATATTCTTGAAGAAATTAGTGCTATATCTTTGTTCTACTTCATGTAGCTCCAAAATGAATGTAGGCTCTGAAGCTCTTGTGTTAGCATTAGTAGCAGATATTGACCCAGCTGTTTGTGTTCTATGGGAGCAATCCTTTGACATGCTGGTGTGCAAATAATTATGGTTATGAACTATATTCCACTGTCCTACTTTCTGATATTACAAATTTACTGCGAAAGAATTGGTGGATCTTCTGCTTTCACTGCAGTTTATATCCAAGTTAACCTCCATATAATTCTCCAAGGATTTGCAATCTAATTGTAAGTAATCCTCATACCATCTTCTACCACTGTTGTCTCACATTTAACCACTAAGATGTGCAGTTTGGCAAGTGTGTATTGTACAATTTCACCCTCTGGGGCATCAATAAGGTAGCAACCATTGCATTCTGTGATTATGCATATTTCATGTATAGTTATAAACTAAAATGATAAAACTAAATGGTACAATTTTAAAGGGGGTGCAGGAACAGAGAGACCTGGGGGTCTACGTACATAAATCTTTGAAGGTGGCGGGACAAGTTGATACGGCCGTTAAAAAGACGTAGAGTACAAAAGCAAGGATGTTATGCTAAACCTTTATAAATCACAAGTTAGGCCTCAGCTGAAGTATTATGTCCAATTCTGGGCACCACGCTTTAGGAAGGATGCCAAGGCCATGGAGAGGGTGCAGAGGATTGTTCTCCATACATTAGAGAAGGTTAATGGGAAATTTAATAATGGTGTTCAAAATTAGTGTTTTGATGAAGTAAATAAGGAGAAATTGTATCCACTGGCAGGAAGGTCTGTAACCAGAGGACACAGATTTAAGGTAATTGGTAAAAGAACAGAGGAGAGATGACAATTTATTTTATGCAGTGAGTTATGATCTGGAATGCATTGCCTGAAAGGGTGGTGGAAGCAGATTTAATAGTAACTTTCAAAAGGGAACTGGATGAATACCTTTTTTTTTGGGGGGGGGGGTGTTGTATAGCTATGGGGAAAGAGCAGGGGAGTGGGACTAATTGGATAGCTCTTTCAAAGCGCTGGTACAGGCATAATGGGCCGAATGGCCTCCTTCTGTGCTGTAAGATTCTATCATTCCTGCCATTTTAATTTAGTGAGTAATCTGGATTTGTTGGTAGTACTGTATTACTGGTGTGTTTTTAAATATCCTCAACTTTTTTGGGAAGTGGGTAAGATGTTGCTTGTCTTACAGACTGGATTTTGAAATGCTTTATTAAAAAAAAGAAAGTCTTGCATTTATATAGCGCCTTTCACGACCACCGGACGTCTCAAAGCGCTTTACAGTCAATGAAGTACTTTTGAAGTGGAGTCACTGTTGTAATGTGGGAAACGCGGCAGCCAATTTGCGCACAGCAAGGTCCCACAAACAGCAATATGATAATGACCAGATAATCTGTTTTTGTTATGTTGGTTGAGGGATAAATATTGGCCAGGACACCGGGGATAACTCCCCTACTCTTCTTCGAAATAGTGCCATGGGATCTTTTACGTCCACCTGAGAGAGCAGACGGGGCCCCGGTTTAATGTCTCATCCGAAAGATGGCACCTCCAACAGTGCAGCACTCCCTCAGCACTGTACTGTAGTGTCAGCCTAGCTAGAGATTCATGTGGTTTCTTCATAAGAGCCTGAATCTTGATTTTTTTTTGGTTGGATGAATGAATTGGTCTATATAAACTCACGGAACAATGTCTGCTGTGTGTAGATGTGAGCAATTTGCCAAATATTTAACTGGCAGATATTTGGAAAGTGATTTAAGGTGTCTCCTAGATGCTACGAGCACAAGAGGTCAAAGTATCGAATTGACCTCACGTATGTTGTGACAACAAAATCAGTTAAACTTTGTAGACTACAACTCTCAGGAAAAAAGGAAAAGGAGGTGGGGTAGCATTGCTGGTTAAAGAGGAGATTAACACAATAGTAAGGAAGGATATTAGCTCTGATGATATGGGCAGAGCTGAGAAATACCATGGGGCAGAAAACGTTAGTGGGAGTTGTATACAACTCCCACTAACAGTAATGCTGAGGTTGGGGATGGCATTAAACGGGAAATTAGAGACTCGTGCAATAAGGGCACAGCAGTTATCATGGGTGACTTTAATCTACATATAGATTGGGCTAACCAAATTAGTAACAATACTGTGGAGGAGGAATTCCTAGAGTGTATACGGGATAGTTTCCTGGATCAATATGTCGAGGAACCAACTAGAGATCAGGCCATTTTAGATTGGGTATTATGTAATGAGAAAGGATTAATTAGCAATCTTGTGCAAGGCCCCTTGGGGAGGAGCGATCATAATATGATAGAATTCTTCATTAAAATGGAGAGTGAAGTAGTTGACTCAGAGACTAGGGTCCTGAATTTAAATAAAGGAAACTATGATGGTATGAGGCACGAGTTGGCTAGGATGGATTGGGGAACGTTACTTAAAGGGTTGACGGTGGATAGGCAATGGCAAACATTTAAAGATCACATGGATGAACTACAGAATTTGTTCATCCCTGTTTGGCATAAAAATAAAACAAAAAAGGTGACTCAACCGTGGCTAACAAGGGAAATTAGGGATAGCATAAGATCCAAGGAGAGGACATATAATTTGGCCAGAAAAAGCCGCAAACCTGAGGATTGGGAGCAGTTTAGGATTCAGCAAAGGAGGACAAAGGGATTAATTAAGAGGGGGAAATTAGATTATGAGAGTAAGCTTGCAGGGAACATAAAAACTGACTGTAAAAGCTTCTATAGAGATGTGAAGAGAAAATGATTGGTGAAGTCAAGCGTAGGTCCCTTGCAGTCAGAATCAGGGGAATTTATAATGGGGAACAAAGAAATGGCAGACCAATTAAATACATACTTTGGTTCTGTCTTCACAAAGGAGGACACAAGTAACCTCCCAGAGATGTCGGGGAACATAGGGTCTAATGAGAGGGAGGAATTGAATGAAATCAGTATTTGTAGGGAAATGGTGTGAGGGAAATTGACGGGATTGAAGGCCGATAAATCCCCAGGGCCGGATAATCTACATCCTAGGGTACTTAAGGAAGTGGCCCTAGAAATAGTAGATGCATTGCTGGTCATCTTCCAAAATTCTATAGACTCTGGAACAGTTCCCATGGATTGGAGGATAGCTAATGTAACCCCACTATTTAAAAAAGGTGGTAGAGAGAAAACGGGGAATTATAGACCGGTAAGTCTGACATCGATAGTGGGGAAAATCCTAGAGTCCATTATAAAAGATGTAATAGCAGAGCACTTGGAAAACAGTGACAGGATCGGACAAAGTCAACATGGATTTACAAAAGGTAAATCATGCTTGACTAATCTGGAATTTTTTGAGGATGTAACTGGTAGAATAGATAAGGGAGAACCAGTGGATGTGGTGTATTTGGACTTTCAGAAGGCTTTCGATAAGGTCCCGCATAAGAGATTAGCGTGCAAAGTTAAAGCACACGGGATTGGGGGTAAGGTACTGTCTTGGATAGAGAACTGGTTGGCAGACAGGAAGCAAAGAGTTGGAATAAATGGGTCTTTTTCTGAGTGGCATGCAGTGACTAGTGGGGTACCGCAGGGATCGGTGGTAGGACCCCAGCTATTCACAATATATATTAATGATCTAGACGAGGGAACTAGATGTAATATCTCTAAGTTTGCAGATGACACAAAGCTGGGTGGGCGTGTGTGCTGTGAGGGGGATGCAGAGAAACTCCAGTATGATTTGGACAGGTTGGGTGATTATACTGCATTTGCCATGCATCTGCCCAATGTGGATAAATGCGAGGTTATCCACTTCGGTGGCAAAAACAGGAAGACAGATTATTATCTGAACAGCAATAGATTGGGAAAAGGGGAATTGCAACGAGACCTGGGTGTCCTTGTGCACCAGTCGCTGAAGGTAAGCATGCAGGTGCAGCAGGCGATTAAGAAGGCAAATGGAATGTTGGCCTTCATAGCGAGAGGATTCGAGTACAGGAGCAAGGATGTCTTGCTGCAGTTGTACAGGGCCTTGCTGAGACCACACCTTGAGTATTGTGTGCAGTTTTGGTCACCTTATCTGAGGAAGGATGTTCTTGCCATGGAGAGAGTGCAGCGAAGATTCACCAGATTGATATCTGGGATGGCAGGAATGACGTATGAGGAGAGATTGGGTCGATTAGGCTTATATTCGCTAGAGTTTAGAAGAATGAGAGGGGATCTCATTGAAACTTATAAAATTCTAACAGGTCTAGACAGACTAGATGCAGGAAGGATGTTCCCGATGGCGGGGGAGTCCAGAACCAGGGGTCACAGTCTAAGGATAAGGGGTAAGCCATTTTGGACTGAGATGAGGAATTTCTTCACCCAGAGAGTGGTGAACCTGTGGAATTCTCTACCACAGAAGGCAGTTGAGGCCAATTCATTAAATATATTCAAGAAGGAGTTAGATATATTTCTTAAGGCTAAAGGGATCAAGGGATATGGGGAGAAAGCAGGGACAGGGTACTGAATTTGGATGATCAGCCATGATCTCATTAAATGGCGGAACAGGCTCGAGGGGCCGAATGGCCTACTCCTGCTCCTATCTTCTATGTACCAAAGAAATGATTAGATTTACCAAATCAGTGAAATAGATTTTTGTCGTACATTATAAGATTTTTTGTACAAACAAAAGCAAAAAATGCTGGAAATACTCAGCAGGTCAGGCACCATCTGTGGCAAGAGAAACAGAGTTAACGTTTCAGGTTGATGCCCTTTCGTCAGAACGTTTGTTATAGTCTGTGTTTGCAGAAATTATCAAACAAATCAAAGGATTGAAGGCTCTTTATTCTGATCTTTATTATTTGTTTGATTTGTAGCATAGTTTTCTTCAAGCTGGATATGCTGGACTTCTGCAGTGTTAAAATCCAGCAACTCTTTCTTGGATAGTACTCTCAGACGGATGACTTCTTCCACCTTGTGCCTATCTGTTTTTTATTTTCTGTTTTCTCTTGCTTTTCGACATGGACGCATCCTTGTCTCCAGAACCGCACTCATCTTCTGTTGAAACATCTTTAATGTCTTTTTCACTGTCTTTTCTTTTTCTCGGTCACTAATTCTCCTTACTTTTGCAGAGATTCCTTGCTGCCTCAGGCAGGGCTGTGCAGGGCCAAGGTCTTGACCAATCTCAACCAGGGGAAAAAACTGACCTCTATCCAATGGTAGCGCTCAACTCCAGCTTACCACCCCACTCATTCACATCTAAAGGAGAAAGAAATTGCACCCTTCTGCACATTTATTCACTTGTAAAACAAATAATAAAAGGCCTTGACCATGCTGGCCTCCCTGTATTATATTTTTCTGTGAATGAAGAATGAAATAATTCAGAAGATCATCATGAGACTTGGGGAAGCATCCTCATATTCCCGGGATAGCAATGAGACCAACATATCAGTGCGACAGGCAAAAGAGAAAGAAACAAACGTTCCGCCAGGACCACTCGGCTCCAGACCTCATTACGGCCTTGGTCCAAACATGAACAAAAGAGCTGAATTCCAGAGGTGAGGTGAGGTAAGAGTGACTGCCCTTGACATCAAAGCACCATCTGACCAAGTGTGGCACCAAGGAGCCCTAGAAAAATTGAAGTCAATGAGAATCAGGGAAAACTCTCCATTGGCGGGAGTCATACCTAGTACAAAGGAAAGTGATTGTGATTGTTGGAGGCCAATTATCTCAGCCCCAGGACATCGCTGTAGGAGTTCCTCAGGGCAGTGTCCTAGGTCCAACCATCTTCAGCTGCTTCATCAATGACCTTCCCTCCATCATAAGGTCAGAAGTGGGGATGTTTGCTGATGATTGCACAGTTTTCAGTTCCATTTGCAATTCCTCAGATAATGAAGCAGTCCATGCCCACATGCAGCAAGGCCTGGACAACATTCAGGCTTGGGCTGATAATTGGCAAGTAACATTCGTGCTACACAAGTGCCAGGCAATAACCATCTCCAACATCATCTAACCACCTCCCCATGACATTCAATGTCATTACCATCTTTGAATGCCCTACGATCAACAACCTGGGGGTTACCATTGACCAGAACTTAACTGGACCAGCCACATAAATACTGTGGCTACAAGAGCAGGTCAAAAGCTGGATATGCTTTGTAGGCCACTTTGTGTAAGATAACAGTGGGACCAGATGAAATAGCTAAGTGGGCCATAGATTGGATACTTAGTCCTATGGGAAACTTTACCTTGATATGCAAAGTCAAAGTCAGCCAAACCCACAACCCTGGCTAGAATGTAAAAGTTGCTTCAAAGGGAGCTGGTTAACCTCTGTATGTGGATTGCTAGGAGTCACAAAATTCACCCAGGGGATAAAAATAATATTGGGCCAGATTTTGTTGTAGGGGAATCTAACAGCGTCTGCTGTTAGACTTGCCGTTGCACGTATAGGTTTCAAAAAAATTTTGCGTGGTAAATTGCTGAAAGTGCGAGCTGATAACATCACAGCGAGGGAAACAGGGCATCTGGGACTACCTTAATGAACAAGGCAAGCAACTGTATATCTCCTTAACCAATCAGGTTGAAGGATTGCTCACAGACTTTATTTTTTTAAGAAAAGTAAAATTGTCTCTTCGTCCAAATGCCTGCTATGTTTAATTTTTTGTGTTCTTTATTTTTCTGTTTGTGCTTCCAGCTCTTTTTCTCATTATTTATGTAAGTTTCTCCTTCGCTGTGTCTCCTTTCTCTTCTGTACATCTCCCAAGCAATGTATGACTTTTGCCCAGACTCCTTTGTCCAAGTCCTCAATTTTTATCTTCCCTTTTTAAAGCCCAGGTTACAGCAAGGTGGCGGTTAACATATACTGGCTTGGAGGTAGGTGTGGGGATCACATTTAGAGAGCTTGAGCTGCTGGAACATGAGGGTGAGAGGGAAAGTAGGGGCCTGGATATATGTGTGGAGGGAGTAGAGCCAGGAGGAAGTAGGGATTGGAGTTGGTTGGAGAGGCCAGGACTTGAGATCATACAGATAGACTGAGGTTGGGTGGGACTACTTGGCTCGCTGTGATATTGAAGCCCTTAGGGAAGTAGCTCTGAGAAGCCTGAGGTATGAGATCATAGATCACAAACAGAGTTATCGTTTCAGGTCGATGACCTTTCATCAGAACGTGCTGACAAAAGATCATCAACCTGAAATGTTAACTTTGTTTTCCTCTCCACAGATGCTGCCTGACCTGCTGATTATTTCCAGCATTTTCTGTTTTTATTTCTTTCCTCCTCCTCTGTGTTTGTGACATGGGCTGTTAAAGAGGTAAAACCTGTGGGAATTAATTTCAGTACAAAGTACTCCGCTCTCCATATAATAATTTTCAAAAACACTCACTCGCCTATCTCCTGCTTGTTCAGTAAAATGTTTCCGATTCCATGGAGAATCACCATTTTGGGTCCCTACTTACAGACCCAGAGTCACACTGATAGTTTTAAAAAATGGCATTTTGGTGCAGTTTTGTATGGAAGTTACTGCTTTGCACCAGTCTGGAGCCCGATCTTCAAACATGCAAGTTGGGAAAACCAATTCAATAGTCTCAGCTTTTGCCAATTCACAGCAGCTCAGTGTCCAAGTAGAGACCTGTAATCTTAGGTCTTTATTCAAAACAATGTGCTGAGACTGCAGTTTCTGAGCCTTTCACCCCATCATGTCACCTCCTCCAACTCTTCCCTCGATTCCTGCTCAGTGTCCGAACTCAACCCCTTCCCCCTCCAGCCCAGTAAACGCCTTAGACATTTTGTGACATTAAAGATGCTATATAATTACAAGTGGTGGGATCATTGTGCCAAATCACACAATTTTTCTTCAATTAAATGAAAGTATCTTTTTGTAAAAACGCTATAATTATAAAGGTGGAAAGTGAAGTACTGACACTGGCAAGTCTAAACTGTCAATGTAACTGTTTTGCTGTGTATTTAGTAAAGGTTACAGCAATGACTCAACTATCCAAGAAACCAACTTTACTTCAAGGTTGATTTCTTAAGTTAGCAGAGGCAGTACTTTATACTTGCTGTAAACACGCAATGTAACATTGGAATTAAGATGTTAAATTTTTTGATGCTGGTATTTTGTATTTCTGTTGTATTAGCCACACATATATATTTTAAATAATTGTGACATTTCAATAAAAATTTACTTTATTACATAATTTTCTATGGAAACTTAGAACTTAGAGATATACAATTTTAGATGATTGAGGTAAAGTACATTTTATTGAACTGACATTTTTAAAAATGAATGTAATGTGCTCGGAGACTGTTGTCAAGGACTCCACTTCACATTCTGAAACTGGTATTTTCAGAAAATTCCACTTGACCTTTTAGCAAAGTTTTTAGAGCAGGCTATCTTTGACTATTCCAGGAACTTTAACTTCCCCAATACCATGACAATGCCTCTTTCATTGCACTGAATTACATTCATAGAAAGTGAGCCATTAGTCTCTATCACAATCAATAGAAACACACCGATAGAGCCATTTATTAGCGAAGTCTGTAGTCCCAATGTTTTGTAAAGTTTCCATAGCAACATAAAGCCAAGAATGAGAAAAGACTATTTTGTCTGTCGAACCTCATCCCTATGCAGGATAAATGGCCTTAAACCATGCTGAACCCTGGGATAACCCAAAGAATTAATGGTAAACCTCCTAGGAAGTCCAGACTGCACCCTTAGAACAAAGGACTTATAAGCAGCAGCTGGGTCCAATTAATGACTGGCACTGGGTAGACATACATTACAAGGCTAGAGATAATGGAAGGCTTACATTGGTTGGGTAAGATGAGAAATACCTGGAGTAACTCAAAGGAAAGTCTGTTTTATCTGGTTGTTACAAATTCAGGTCTGGCTTAGATACCTTTTCAGGTTAGTAGCATCAGTCGCTCCCGTAAGCAGTCTGAGCATCTTACTTTTATGGGAGTTTATTGACACTGCCCTATATCTACTTGCATGATAGTGTAATCCGGGGATGTAACAACAGCATCCCCTCATGACCTGAACCAGATATTTGAGGTTTTTTTGCATACATACTTCTTTAAATCTCTCTGAGCAAGGACCGAACAAACACTTGGTGATATGAGGCTTGATGTGAATTGATAAGCTGCTTTATTTCACAGTAAGGTGAACATACAGAATGGCAGTTACAGTCAGACTCAACTAATTCAAACAGTACAACTTATCTTTGCATAATAATACAAAATAAGGAACATGTCATGCTTCCTTACATCAATGGGCTGTCTTGACATAATCAAGATCATTTCTGACTATTCTCCCCTGCACTCCAACCTTCTTGCAGACTTTTGCTGCTTGACTGCCTCACATCATTCTATTTCTAAACATTCCCTTGGCTTCTGGTGTCTGTATGTTTCATCTCTCGCTGCTCAAAGCCAGAAAGGGAAGGCCTGCCAGGCTTCCTGCCAAGCACCCAGAGCCAGCAACTCCCCAACACATTGGGTAAAACGTGTTTATAGATTACCGAGACGAGCTAGCAAATTACTTATTATTTACAGTTAATCCTCAAACAATGTCAAAGCTAGCTCATTAGCACCTTAACAACCTATCATCTCAGACCGTGGAAATGGGTCACAAATGGGATTTCTGCTCTTTTTTTTAAACTTGCATTAATGTATCTATTGGATGTGGAGTTGAAAGAAAGGGGTTAAAGATTTATTGGATACCCTTTTAACCATTACTCCTCACACGGTTTACAGATTTACCACCACAGCATTTTTACACCTACATCTCTCAATAAAGCATCCAACTGCATTTTGGACATTCCTAATATTTTTGTTTCTGCTACTTATTCCAAATCTTTATCTGAGTAAAGAAGTTCTTCCTAATGTATCTGTTTTAAATGCCTCTCTCTTTGTAAGTGCCTTCTCCACTTTGGAGGTAGGTGAGCACTGCATTCCATGAGTGCTCTGGTTGAGTCACAATGTGACCAACTGTCTGGGCCACCCAAAACTGTCAAGGATGCGACTGACCCTCGATCAGAGATGCTACTCTAGACAAAAAAAGTTTTAGGTTTTCTTTCATTAAAATGTATGTCCTTTGGCCTCATTTTTCAAAATTGACCATCGCTATACCATTTAACGTTAGCCCCCCGCCTCCCCCCAAATGTGTAAGCCTAATCTGAATGTTATTTTTATTGTTCAGCAGTGGCTTGCTGTGTGCTGGTGGTATTGTGGTGTGTTAAATTGACAAGGGGCCTTGTGTAATACATGTATAGTATGTTTGACAAATTAAGACTTTTGTTTTTAGGTGGAGTGTTTGAATCCCAATCCAATGGGTCACAAATGGGATTTTGCTCTTTCAGTTTCAATAGTTTGTGGCCGACCCAAGGACACCTGTTAGACCTGGGGTGTCAAACTCAATTTACATGGTGGGCCTGATCCGGTATCCTGGCGTGGGCCACACTCAGCAAAAGTTATTTGGACACACTAGGTTAGAAATTGGTATGCGTTTTGCCATTTCCCAGGTTTCACTCACCCCTTTACTGGCGGCTCCTCTCTCGGCGCTGCTCCCACTCACCACCTTGCTGCTGCTGCTCCTGGCTCTATGGAAGATGCTGGGCCCCAACTCCACCCCATTATTATTCTCCTCCCCTGCCCAAGCCCCAATCCCCTTGACCCCAGTCCCTAATCTTCACTTCTGCCCCTGCCTGAGCCCCAATCTACTGACACCATTCCAGTCTACCTATCTCCCCCAAGCCCACATCTCTGAACCGCAGTTCCCTGGACTCTCTTCCCCCAAGCCCCCATTTCTCCTGACTACTATACGCCAGTCTCCCTTTCTCTCCCGAGCACCCCATCCCCCATCACCCCCTCCCTGACTGCCAGTCCTATCACCCTCTCGCTTCCTCCCCCCACCCCCCACTTCCAATCTCTCAACTTCCCCCAGTCCCAATCTCTCAATTTCCCCCAGTCCCAATCTCCCGACTGCCCCACCCCCTGAGTCCCAATCTCATTCTCCTGATCACTCCCCCAAATCCGAGTCTCCCCAGCCCCGGACCTCTCCATGCTCCCTCTCTTCGTCCCCTTCACCTTTAACGCACTCATAAGTGAGTTCTGGCTCTCTGTGCCTGCGGGGGGGGGGGCGGTCACCCCTATGGTTTAAAAGCTGCAGTTCTCCCAGGCTGTGAGAAGCAGTGCCCGGGAGATCCATGTCCCTTTTCGTGACACATTACAATACTAAGCGCAGGTATACCGCAGGCCGGATTAATCTGCATCGCTGACCATATGCTTGACACCCCTGTTCTAAACTCAAGGGAATACAAGCCAAATTTATGCGACCTAGCCTCATAATTTAACCCTTTATGCCCTGATATCATTAGGTGCCCAGAACTGTACGCAGTGCTCCAGATGGGGTCTGACAAAGCTCGGTACAATTGAAGCATCAATGGCTCACTTTTGAATTCCAATCCCCTTGAAATAAAGGCCAGCATTCCATGAGCCTGTTGCTTAAATAAATGGTGGTGTCCGAACAGTTTGTAGTTTCTGGTATCTGTCCTCGGGGTCTGGGAATAGTGAACATCAAAGTCTCTTTGAAACATTAAAAGTATTTAATTTCCAATGTCTGCACTTGCCTAGTCATTTGGCAGGATTGTGTTACTGGAAGAGACACTTTTTATATAGAGAACGGATGTGGTAGCAGAAATCAAAGAGCTGAATAAAAGCGTCCTGATCGATTTTTGCTGACTCATTATCTGCCTAAATATAGAAAAAAAATGCTCAGCATCTAACAGAATTGCCAGTGGTTGTACTTGGAAGGGGAACTACAGAACACTAAAAGAACACTAGATGGCAGAATTGTTTGCAGTTAACGCGCGTTACTGTGAAACCTATGCACTATACAAAAGGACAGCTGGACTTCCAGCTGTATTACCCATTTGTCGAAACAGTATTTTGCACTGACCTAGCCTCGGTTAGTTTATACTCGGTATACTAGTTGCTACTTTGAGAGAGGCGTGAGCATACACGACATACAGGAGGCCGCTCTCAAACTGGTGACGAGTAGAGCACCGGGTATGCAAAGCCCTGGTAACCGAGTTCCCAGTTGTGTTGAACTGTTTGTTGTTAAAGGGCTAGTGGGACAGTTGACTCTTCATTAACGCTAAACGCGTCGCCTCGGAACTAATGTTGAAATGGTTTGTAACAGTTGCTGTGACCGGCCCATGTGAAATTGAAATGGTGTGAGGCTACCACCGATCTGAGCCCCACCCCCCCACACACACCACTTTTTTCACCACCAACTTCTCTCCTGAAGGAATCGACTCCCTGCTGCAGTAGGTTGGACAGGCGCCCTATGGGATCTGCCTCAGTCGCCATTCTTTATGTGTGCCCCACCACACTCCCAGCTGACATATGCCAACTCAGCACAGACTGGGGACCTTCCCGCTCTCTGTGCTCCAGCAGTTCGCTGCCTTGATCATCCGTCTAATCAGGGACTGCAGGTTACACCTTGCATTTTGCCACAGTCAACACTGCTTCAGAATTGTGAGTTTGTACCAGCCCTGCCAATCAATTCATTTAAAAAGCCACCAAAACTGCGTTTCCCACCTCGACCAAAGAGGGGTCGGCCCTGTATTCAATTATTTCAAGAAAAATATGAAAGCAAAATAATTACATTATTGAAATTGTGTTCTGAACTAATAACTATGCCCGGGAAAGCATATTGAATCAATTTGCAACTACATTGTTTTATGTAACTATAAGTCCAACAAAACCCCAAACTCGTGTGAAGATCTAGTGGTAATTAAACATTTACTTGAAAATACGTTGTTCTTTTGAATTAATATAGTTTTATTTAGATTTTAATAACTTATATTGTGAATCTCTATTCCACGCAGTTTCGAACTGATGATCTGGCCCTTTCATTGTTCAATGTTCTTGCGCCTCTTATTGGCCAACATTTCTTGGACCTACAGCTGGTTCCACGCACTCCAGCCTCAGCACAATCTTCTTCATAGTTTTAGCCTTCTTTCGGAATATGGGCTTTGTCTGTCCACCATATACCACTCTGCTTAGTGACATAACGCCCCTTACCCTGGGCGTACAAGGAATCCCTATCCCTTCTTGTACTAGGTAAACTTATTAACGGGTTTTATAAAGCTATAAAATATTAAAATAGAAAATTGCTGGAAATACACAGCATGCATCTGAAATGGAGGGCTCCACCTGTACTGGCTCTCCAATACTGACTGGCCTGCTGTATATTTCCAGTATTTGCAATCCCCACTCACCACTTTGCCGAGTTTCTATCTCCTTTGTAAAATGATCTGCTGTTTGAATTAAACTTGATAATGGACACACATAAAATAAAGCGCCGTCCTCGCGGTGGCAGGTTATACTCCGAAAGCTCCTATAATAATGTTGGCAGAGACTGCAGCCGTGTTACTGTTCCGGTGAGGTAATGGGACTTTTGCAAATGATTTGCGAACCAATTTGTCACTGACGCAGGGCCAGTGAATTACATCATTGCAGACTGCAGAGCCAAAGTATGTACGTGTAACTGACTTATTAACTCCTTAGAAAACAAAGAATAACTATTTCTAATGAGGACTTAGATTAACTTAATTTAAAGCGTGCCATGATACCACGGCTGGTGTTTGCCGACTGTTAACTTCTGCAAACATTCCAAGTTAGACACTAAAGAGCTCTGTGCGTATTGGGCGGGGGTCAAGAGACCTGTTTCCATGGCGTTAAAGTGGTCAGGATATAAACAGAGTCTTCAGCTGGAAGGGAGGGGAGAAAAAAGTGGCGACCGGAAGCTTACAATCTCCACTCGATATGCACAGGCAGGAGTAATATGGGCGGGCGTGAGTTCGAGGCAACTCACCAAAAAGAAAATATAGGCTTGCCCCGGGCGCATATTTGATGAGACAGGCTGACGGGACGAGTTTGCAGTGTGAGCAGAGTGCAGTTAGCCAGGTGGGTCGCTGTCAGGTTATTGGGGACTGACAGAGGCGGAGAGAGAGAGAGATAGATAGAGAGAGAGAGAGAGAGTCACGCGTGTGGGATGGAATTCGGCTGAGCAGAAATTCACCAGGGCTCTACCTGAAACTGACCGGGACAGGAATTCAAAGTGGGGAGAGGAGGAGCAGGGAAAGAGGAATTTAAAAGGGGAAGGGACTGGTCAGCAATTGGGAGAAATATGGCGGATCAAAGCAACATCCAGTCGGCTGCCAGTAAGAGCATTCGCCCCTTCAAGTCCAGCGAGGAGTATCTGTACGCCATGAAAGAGGACTTGGCCGAGTGGCTCAACGCTCTGTACGATCTAGATGTCCACGTCGACATTTTTATGGAAGCGCTAGAGACGGGATGTGCCCTGTGCCAACACGCCAACAACGTCAACCAAAGTGCCCTGGAGTTCGAGCAGAGGTCTCCCGAGGCGGCCGGCAGGGTGAGGATCCCCCGCGGCGAGGTGACCTTCGCCTCCAAGAACGTCTCGCCCGGCTCCTTCATCGCCAGGGACAACGTGTCCAACTTCATCGACTGGTGCCGCCACGACCTGGGCATCCGCGACGCCCTGATGTTCGAGACCGACGACCTGGTCCTCCGCAAGAACGAGAAGAACTTTGTGCTGTGCCTGCTGGAAGTGGCCAGGCGCGGCTCCAAGTTCGGCATGCTGGCCCCCATGCTGATCCAGCTGGAGGAGGAGATCGACGAAGAAATCCGCGACGCAATGGAGGCACCGCCCGACCAGGCGGCTTTCCGCCCCAGAGCCCAGAGGAGGCTGTGCGACTTCAAAAATCTGGACGCTATGGTAAGTAACAGCTCAGTCCAGACAAGAGCAAGTCCTGCACAGCCAGTCCGCTGGAAGAGGGGACTGCAGTGTGTGTTGGTGTTTTATAATGTTCAGAGTTCACCCAGTGGCACCGCATTGAGATTTTGGTTGCCTGCACCTACATATCGATATTTCATTGTAAAATCTGTCTCCTTTTAAGATTCTGCATAAAGTGCTTCCAATTTCAATAGATACATCTAACACAAGACTGACATTGTACTGTGCATAACCTACCGACATCTCTGGAATTATGCTGTTCCTGTCCATTTTATAATGTGCACATATTTAAGATATTTTAGCTTGAGCCAGACAACATGTATATTTGATTTCTAATGTGCATATAGTTTAAACCCCGAATTCGTGTATAATTTTCTAGTTTAAGACAACATGTATATTTAACTTCACCAGTGTTAGCGATTATTTCTTAGACTACAGTTATAGGACACTGAGGCCCGTATCCAGCAAGATCTGAGTTATATTGTGGCAAATTGCACTCTGCCCACTGAGCTCTGTGCATGAGTGTTAAGTGCGTGCATCGAGCTTTGCTCTCCCTCCAGCTGTTTGTTTAATGGGAGAACATATAACTGCAGAAGGGCGTGCCTAAGCAATTTTTAAAATCCTGGTTTCACAGTGGACTGCAGTTCCGACACCACACAGTACCAAGCTCGAGCAATGGGAGAGCTCCTCGCGGAGGCCATCTCCCACTGCTTTCCTTTCGTGGATTCCAGGGACTGATCAGGACCTGACTTTGCAATGATGCTGCCGCTTTGGTATTGATCAGCACCTGAAACCACCTCTGCATCCGTGTGAAAGTGGCCTTTATAATTGAAGCCCACGACACCGGATTAAGTTGTTGCTTTCTTACCTGTTGTTGTTCGCTCTATCAGTCCAAACATTTCCCTCAAACCTATACTGAGCAACTCTTAACATGTGTTGAACAATAATAGCAAATGCACAGGACTGTGTTTAAAGGTAGTGACAAATCTCAGGCCTTGGGTGACCGAAGGAAAGAACTTGTGTTTTATATAACGCCTTCACAACCAAGAAGTCCCAAAGTGCCAATGAAGTGCTTTTTGAAGTGTAGTTACTTTTGTAATGGAGACATTCATAAACCACCCAAAATTTCACCTTTTCTGGTTTACATCCTTTGAACCACTTTTATGTTTAACAGCCTTGTGACTCACTCCAAAATAATTTTACCTTGTACTATTTTTATCCAAGTTGTAAAGAAAACTTGTCCTAATACGACATTTTAAATACTCCATTGTGAATGTGCAGCTGTGAGGAACTCCTGGTATCTGCTAGCCACTTAACAAGGGCTCAAACCAGCACTTGCCACTTGTCTAATGATCAATTAGTGACTATCTTTGGAGGGGAGGAGAATGGTAAGTGAGCTTTCTTTCAGTTTGAGGTGGCTTCGAGATAACATTTTTGAGGCAAAGTCAGTCCTCTGTGGCAGAGTTAGTAATTTAATGCCTGAACAAGCAGGACCACATTATTCCAGGGTACTGGTAATGATTGACCAGCCAGCCTGGCTTGTTAATGGAACCTGGAGAAGTAGACCTGTCTCTGGGGGCTGGGATTCCACCTGCTCAAACTCCGATAACCTGGTAAACCACTGCCCTAACTGGTGAGGTAGTCCTAGCTGGTCAAGCAATGGTAAGTTTATCATATTCTAATAAGCTACCTGGTTCCAGCTGTTTGGACTCCAGCAATACCTGTGTATTTGCTTTTAGGGTGGTTTCAATAATGGAACCTGGAGAAGTAGACCTGTTTCTGGGGGTGCTGCTTCTATGGAGAGAGAATGTGCACCCTATTGGGTGAAAACATTCTACATGTGCAGATATCTTGGTGGATTGGTGAACCTTACATGTAGTGATGAGGTTCTGCACGTGGCAGACCCGCAGTTGAGAAATAAATTATGAATATGCAAAAAATATACAATGGATAACATAAAATTAAATGCATTTAGAATCATATTAAAAATATTATCACAAAACCAATTCCAAATTTTACAGACTTGATGTAACCATGAAGGACTATCTGCTTTGGTCCACTGAGCAACCAAATGAAATGTGATAGGAGTTTGAATAACCAGGAATTTGCAGTGTTTTGCATATTGGATTTGCACATTTATTGATGAGCGTGCTGGAGTTTGGTTCCAGTAGCGTGCCATGTCGAGAACTGATGTCTCCAAGATAATAGCCTATCCATATGCCTGGTTATACTGCAGTTTTTGCATTAATGAACAAAACTACAGTATTGCTAGGGTGTGAAGTTAATCTGACCGTGCATTAAATATGGCAAGCAGCATGAAACCATTTTGGCAAACGCAGGATAACTGGTGTGAAACAAACATAGAAAAAGTTTTGAAGCTAGAGTACTGTGTCCAATTCTGGGCACTGCACTTTAGGAAGGATGTCAAGACCTTGGAGAGGATGCAGAGGAGACTTACTAGAATGGTACCAGGGATGAGGGACTTCAGTTACGTGGAGAGAATAGAGAAGCTGGGATTGTTCTCCTTGGAGCAGAGAAGGTTAAGGAGAGATTTAATAGAGGTCTTCAAAATTATAAAGGGTTTTGATAGAATAAATAAGGTGAAACTGTTTCCACTGGCAGAAGGGTCGGTAACCAGAGGAAACTGATTTAAAGTAATTGGCAAAAGAGCCAGAGGTGAGAGGAGATTTTTTTTTTAAACAGCGAGTTGTGATCTGGAATGCACTGTCTGAAAGGGTGATGGAAGCAGATTCAGTAGTAACTTTCAAAAGGGAATTGGATTAAAAAAAATTGCAGGGCTGTGGGTAAAGAGGAGGGGGTGGGACTAATTGGATAACTCTTTCAAAGTGCTGACAGGCATGATGGGCTGAATGGCCTCCTTCTGTGCTGTAAGATTCTATGATTCTTGAAGGGCTCTCCCAAAGGCTGAGCTGGTTGAGGTAATGAGCAGTATGCGCTATATAGTCTAGGAAGATCCCAGCTTCGACTCTTGGTCTGTGGTGCAAATGCATCTCAACTGATAGTCTCAACACTCCTGGGCTAGGTAGGGGAAAGTAAGCTCGAGTTTCCACTCCAGATCGCTATGTATAGATACCTGCTGGAAGTACGTGGGTGTGGAGATCAGTTGAGGACACTGTAGGCCCGACTAATATTCCATGTCAAGACTCACTGTTTAAGCATTAAAGAATGGCCACTTGATTGAGGGACAAGAGGGCAGTTAGTGCCTGTGCATTGTGTCCCAGTAAGGAGTGAACACCTTCAGGAAGGGAGGGAAGAAAATTGGTGGAAATGGGGAGGGGGAAAAATTCAGTGGTATAACCGAACTATACGAGAACTGCTATTGTAGAATGTGTATCTGTTACAAAGCTGATATTCATTGATGTACACAGTCTATACCACTGGAATTTTCTCTCTGCTTGCCGTACTAATAGTATAGAGATTATAGTGTATAATTATAGGAGGCTAATCTCCGTTAAGGATTATAACCTAGTTAGTGTAGCTGGAGCTAGGATATCTATGGTTTTGAATTGGGTGAAGTATGGTTTTGAATTGGGTGAAGTGTGTATCAGTTTGGCTTTGTGATTACATTTTGTTTACAAAATTGTTTCACTAAAGGGTATTTCCATGCAGTCGTGGGGGTGGGGGTGGGGGGGGGGGGGGGGGGGGGAAATTCCAGAGTTTATTTTTAGAAGTGAAATTAAATTAAAACTGAAAATGTGCAGGATTGCCAAGCACCCCAGTGTTTGAGGAAAGTGGGCCAGTTCCTGTAACTGTATGTATGGGAGTTTCTGGTTCCTTTTACTCTACTCAGTATGTTACTTAATATTGAACTCTCTATCCATATCATCCTCGTACAATTTCAAAGAATGAAAGGGTTAATAATTAACCCTAACACAGCCACCACAGAAAATTAAAAAGTTTGCAGATTAAAACACAGCCACCATATAATCTTGTGTGTCTATATGGACACACTCCTGTCTGGATCTGAGGTAAATGAAACTAATGAAGTACTGCATATTCGATCATAATTTGTAACAGGAAAAGAGAATGAACTGAAAATATTGAGCATTTTGTGCATCATTAAATACTGGATCCCAGTATTTTGGGAGGTGGCACCCTGTTGCGAACAATGTTTAGCATATTGTAGGAATCCGACTTTCTTTCCAGTCTCATTGCATAGGAATCATTTTGAATAGTTAGCACACCAGGAGGATTTGCCTTACAGATTGAGGTAGTATGCAAGTCATTTAGTTCTCAGAAATTCCTGGTAACTCGTACAGGATTGCCCTCTACCCATACAGGAACCCGAGGCTAGTTAAAGTGATGCTTCAGATAGATTACTCTGTAAAGGTTGATCAGACTAAACGCTGCAGAATTTAAAATTATTGCTTCTCATATGTACTACACTTTCTATAGGGATTTTTCAAATAGATAGTTTTGTCTTTGGCATCTAGACACCTACTGAATAATTTAGGGAATAATTGTATAAATCACAATTTAAACTATAAAGACTTCTCGTTCAGTTATGCTATGCAGTTTGTGCTATGCATCAACCCAAATTGTGGCGTCATTAAGGTCTTGAAGTCATCTAACGTGCAAGAGACGTGAGATCACCCCAGGAGGTTGTCCCACTCCACTTTGACGTCGCTCCAGATGCAGTGCTTGTAGCCAATGCAGAGCAAAGCTTTTTACTTGGCTATTTTCCTGAGCCTCCTGGATCCCAGTATTTTGGGAGGTGGCACCCTGTTGCAAACAATGTTTAGCATATTGCGGGAATCAGACTTTCTTTTCTTCATAACAACTTTCTCTCAAAGTGCTGACTCTTCCTAGGGTATGGCTTCATGGATTGAACAGCAGCCTTCATCTCAACCTAGCTTATGAGTAGCCCAGTAGAATGCCCATTCTTTGTGAGGCTAAAGAGTGAACGTTGGCAGGCTATTTGATTATTTAAGGGGATGAGACTGGCACTGATCCTGTTCACATGCACAGAGACTCTTCAGTTGGTGGGAAGAAAGGAAGAATGGGATGGGGGGGGGAGAGAAAGGGGCAATGGGGGTCGGTGGATGGGGAGACTGGGAAATGGGGGGAGGGGAGTGGGTAATGGGGTCAGAGCAAGAGAGGAAATGGGTGTCAGGAAGAGGGGAATGGGGTTTGGAGAGAGGGGGAACCCCAGAGGGCTGTGGATGCTCAGTCGGTGAGTATATTCAAGACTAAGATCAATAGATTTTTGGGCACTAAGGGAATCGAGGGATTTGGGGATAGGGCAAGAAAGTGGCGTTAATGTAGAAGTTCAACCATGATCTCCACATCATGATCTTATTGAATGGTGGAGCAGGCTTGAGTGGCTGTATGGCCTACCCCTGCTCCTATTTCTTATGTTCAGTACAATCACTGGTTAATGATTAGGCATGGGAACCTTGACTGATTTCATTTGGTTCCGCTCAGCTCCTCCAGTGTCCCATTGCTGGCCATAACACATTCTATTTCTAAGACTTACATTGGCCCGTAATTTGTGACCCCTACGGGTGCGTACAAGGTGTGTAGGTGCCCATAAGGGCTGCACAAGTTCCGGGTTTTTGCGCGTGAAGCACTTGCATGACAACCCGAAACGTGCGATCTGTCAAGAATTTTCTTGACAGATCCAACGCATCCCCGGGAAAAGGACAACCGTGGGCGGCGAGTTGGGCTATTTGCCCAGCGAATGCCCGTGAAATTCTTACGCCTGGTAAAAGCAGACGAAAGGCCTGCTTTTACCAGCATAAGAATTAAAAAAAATAAAAATAATTTGTACATTAAAAACCTGTACAATAAAGTAAGTTTATTTTTAGCCCCTTTAAAACATTTACATTTATTTTCCAAAATTAAATTTGATTTAAATAGCATTTTAAATATGTAATTTTTAAAATTTAATTGACGTGTAGATGTATTTTTTGGGGTATTCCCATTCATGCTTATGGGGGATCCCTATGGAATCCCCCATAAGCATGAATGGGGATTCCCTTCTTTCATTGGTTGGGCTGGCCCACGTGATCCCAAGGCGCTTGCGAACCGCCTGTGCCCCTGGGATACGTGGGCCTCTACCCGCGTGTACCCGGAGAGGCCCAGGACTGTAAATCTCCGTACCTCCCGGACCACCAGGTACATGGGCATTTTATTTGTGGATCAGAGGCATTGCCCCGCGGGAAGCCTCCGGTCGCATATTCCGTGCCATAGTGTTTTCAACCACAAAAGAATAAATTTTAAATTATTTCTCATTTTGTCTTAAACCAAAAAAATTGATGAAACTGTCTGAGTCCATTTGATTATGCTGTGATATTCTAATGGAAGTCTGGTATTTTTCCACATACACACATGCTATAGAAACAACTGCAGAGGAAGAAGAATGTTGATTTATTTTTGTTTTTTGCTGAATGCTTACAGTTTGCTCTTGCCAGGGCTAAATTTGAAATGCTGCCAAAAAGGCTTTTTATCCCAAGGTTCAAATAAATGTTGAGAGATTTGTGACGTCGTAATCTGACACTTTATTGTGCACCTCCTTTGTCTGCTAAATTAGCTTAGAAGTGGAGTAACATCAATGTGAATACACTAACATTTAGGTAACTTTGTTGAATAATGACCACAACAAGAATAGGAGAGTAGAATGATATAAAGTTCAACCAATTTGCAAGATAGAGGCAAGCATGCAGCAAAATTTGCATGATTAACCATATAACATCGGTTGTGTTGCAGTTACTGATGCAAAATGTGATGCATTTTTAGGAGCGATTTATAGTTGTAACTTATATATACTGCCACCTTACAATAATATTAAGTGAGGGAAAAGAGAGCTCCAAGCTTGCACAGAGCTCTTACTGGCCTCAAGTGCTGTTCAAATTTCTCATGTTGGAAAATTGTCTTTTTTTAAACTATAAAGGTGGCACGTTGACCCACCATTTATAAGTTTAAAGTCCACTGTGCAGCTAAGCAAGATAACTAGACCAATAGGCTGCAGTTATACTATAGCTACCAGATGAGTAACCTCCATACTGGTCACAGCCAGCAGTACCTTTATTGATATAACAACAGAAAACGCTGGAAAAACTCAGCAGGCCAGGCAGCATCCGTGGAGAGAGAAAGAGAGTTAACGTTTCAGGTCGATGACCTTTCGTCAGAACTGTGAAGAGCCGGAAATCAAATAGATTTAAGGCCAGAGTAAAGCTGGGAAAAGGGGGAGGGGATAAAAGAACAAAGGGGGAGATGAAGAGACATTAAGAGACATTAAGAGATATGTAAGGCTAGAGGTGGTAATGTGACAGATTAAGGCTGAAAGAAGTGTGAAATCCACTGGCAGAATGAAGGACAGCTGCCAGCTTCTAGGAGGAAAAAAAAGGTGGGGGGGGCAAATAAAAGGGTGGAAAAAATAAAATATAAATGTGATTGGAGCTGAGGTTATGATCTAAAATTGTTGAACTCTATATTGAGTCCAGAGGGCTGTAGCGTGCCTAAACGAAAGATGAGGTGCTGTTCCTCGAGCTTGCGCTGCGCTTCCGTGGAACAGTGTAATAGGCCGAGGACGGTGAGGTCAGAGTGGGAGTGAAGCGGTGAATTAAAGTGACAGGCCACCGGGAGCTCAGGGTCCCCCTTACGGACTGAACGGAGGTGTTCCGCAAAGCGGTCACCCAATCTGCATTTGGTCTCCCCAATGTAGAGGAGACCACATCGTGAGCAGCGAATACAGTATACTAAATTGCAGGAAGTACAAGTAAATCGCTGTTTCACCTGGAAGGGGTGTTTGGGGCCCTGGACAGTGGGAAGAGGGGAGGTGTAAGGGCATGTGTTGCATCTCCTGCGCGTGCACGGGAAGGTGCCAGGCGAAGGGGAAGGGGTGCTGGGGGTGGTAGAGGAGTGGACTAGGGTGTCGCGGAGGGAGCGGTCCCTGCGGAATGCTGAAAGGGGAGGTGAGGGGAAGATGTGTTTGGTGGTGGGATCACGCTGGAGGTGGCGGAAATGGCGGAGGATGATCCGTTGAATGTGGAGGCTGGTGGGGTGAAAGGTGAGGACAAGGGGAACCCTATCGTGGTTCCGGGAGGGGCAGGGGTGAGGGCAGAAGTGCGGGAGATAGAACGGACACGGTCGAGGGCCGTGTCGACTACGGTAGAGGGGAATCCTCGGTTGAGGAAAAAGGAAGACATGTCGGAAGCACTGGTATGGAAGGTGGCATCATCAGAGCAGATGCGGCGGAGACGGAGAAACTGGGAGAATGGAATAGAGTCCTTACAGGAGGCGGGGTGGGAGGAAGTGTAGTCCAGGTAGCTGTGGGAGTCAGTGGGCTTGTAGTGAATGTTAGTCAATAACCTATCCCCAGAGATGGAGATGGAGAAGTCGAGGAAGGGAAGAGTCGGAGATGGACCATGTGAAGGTGAGGGAAGGGTGGAAATTGGAAGCATAGTGAATGAAATGTTCTAGTTCAGGGCGAGAGCAGGAGACGGCACCGATACAGTCATCAATGTACCGGAAAAAGAGGTGAGGGAGGGGACCCGAGTAGGACTGGAACAGAGTGTTCCACATATCCCACGAAAAGGCAGGCATAGCTAGGACCCATGCGGGTACCCATAGCAACACCTTTAATTTGGAGGAAATGGGTAGAGTCAAAGGAGAAGTTGTTCAATGTGAGAACAAGTTCAGCCAGGCGGAGGAGGGTGGTGGTGGATGGGGACTGGTTGGGCCTCTGTTCAAGGAAGAAGCGGAGCGCCCTCAGGCCCTCCTGGTGGGGAATGGAGGTGTAGAGGGATTGTACGTCCATAGTGAAGAGGAGACGGTTGGGGCCGGGAAACTGGAAACTGTTAAAATGGCGGAGGGCATCGGAAGAGTCGCGGATGTAGGTGGGAAGAGACTGGACAAGGGGAGAAAAAATAGAGTCGAGATAGGAAGAGATAAGTTCCGTGGGGCAAGAACAGGCTGAAACGATGGGTCTACCGGGGCAGTCCTGTTTGTGGATCTTGGGAAGGAGGTAGAAGCGGGCTGTGCGCGGTTGGGGAACTATGAGGTTGGCGGCCGTACCTTATTGATATTCACTTGCATTCACAGCCAACTATTAAGAGCCAGGAAAAAGCTTTGCATATTCTGGGTGGTACGTTTTAAATGTACTGCGTGGAGGCTAGAAAACATTTAAGTAAATTCTATTACGATAGCAAAATACTGCAGATGCTGGAAATCCGAAATAACAACAGAAAGCGCTGGAAAAACTCAGCAGGCCAGGCAGCATCCGTGGAGAGAGAAACAGAGTTAACGTTTCAGGTCGAAGACCCTTCGTCAGAACTGGGAAAAAAGCAGGAAATGAAATAGATTTAAAGCAAGTATAATGCTGGGAAAAGGGGGAGGGGATGAAAGAACAAAGGGGAAGGTCAGTGGTAGTATAGAAGGCAGGAGAGAATAAGAGATATTCAAGGCGAGAGGAGGTGGTAATGTGACAGGTTAAAGCTAGATGAAGTGTGAAATGTGCTGGTGGAATGAAGGACAGCTGCCAGCTTCAGGGAGGGAAGAAAAAAAAGGGGCCAAACAAAAGGGTGGATGAAAAAATAAAATATATATCCCTCTGGACTCACAGAATCCAGAATCCCCACAGTGCAGATAGAGGCTATTTCGGCCCATCGAGCCTGCACCGACACATATCCCACCCTATCCCCATAACCCC
Organism: Squalus acanthias; assembly: GCA_030390025.1. Classification (NCBI taxonomy): domain Eukaryota; kingdom Metazoa; phylum Chordata; class Chondrichthyes; order Squaliformes; family Squalidae; genus Squalus; species Squalus acanthias. Next base: position 78,108,804 of record CM059437.1, read on the forward strand.
ACGTATTTAATCCCCCCCCTAACACTAAGGGTCAATTTATCATAGCCAAATCAACCTAACCCACACATCTTTGGACTGTGGGAGGAAACCGGAGCACCCGGAGGAAACCCACGCAGACACGGGGAGAATGTGCAAACTCCACACAGACAGTCACCCAAGGCCGGATTCGAACCCGGGTCCCTGGCGCTGTGAGGTAACAGTGCTAACCACTATGCCACCGTGTTGCCCTACAGACTCAACAGAGTTCAACAATTTCAGATCATAACCACGGCCCCTCTTTTTATTTATATATATATATATATATATATATATAATTTTTTTTTTCATCCACCCTTTTGTTTGGCCCCTTTTTTTCTTCCCTCCCTGAAGCTGGCAGCTGTCCTTCATTCCGCCAGCACATTTCACACCTCATCTAGCTTCAACCTGTCACATTACCACCTCCTCTCGCCTTGAATGTCTCTTAATCTCTCCTGCCTTCTATACTACCACTGACCTTCCCTTTTTGTTTTATTTCATCCCCTCCCCCTTTTCCCAGCATTATACTTGCTTTAAATCTATTTCATTTCCTGCTTTTTTTTTTTCCAGTTCTGACGAAGGGTCTTCAACCTGAAACGTTAACTCTGTTTCTCTCTCTCTCTCCACGGATGCTGCCTGGCCTGCTGAGTTTTTCCAACGTTTTCTGTTAAGTAAATTCTATCTAAGTTTATAAAGTCTCCAGGAGGTCCAACAGCGCTTTACCCCGTGCAGTGTTGAGCTGAGATGGGCTGGTACAGGGTGTCTGATCGGTTTCTGTTCTACACCACCACCCCCCGCCCCCACCACCCCTTTGGATTAGGACCTTACTCCAGAGTCACTTTTATGGTCTCTGCTCAATGACACTAAAGTATCAGTATTATTGCATCCATAGTCTTTGTCTTAATTTGTTTCAGATTCTTTTTTAACCTTGTGTTTTGTTTTGAACTTTTAATATGCAACAAATTCATTACAAGATCTCTGCCACAAATTAGCCATTGGTCAAGTCAAATTTTACCTTTTACTGAGGCCAAGTAGAATTTGTAGCTCTAAATTTCAATTAAATATGCACCTTGATGTATGTAGAACAATGGGGACTAAACAAGTGATTTGTGCTGATTGATTTGTCTTCATTCCCTTGTGTCCTACTGACAATCAGGGACTCTCTCTATAGGGAATCATTGTAATTATTTGAATAGGTTAACCAACACGCTATGAAGTGTTCATTATTTTTAGCGAAAAGGTAGACTTGAGTATAAAGCAGGGAAAACCGTTTTGTAAGTGTGTCACTTTTCTGCTATAATTAGAAAACATGGGAAAATATACTCATGTCACTAACATCTTAAATCAATATTTAATATATCTAATATCAGGCATTCTATGGACATTGCTCTGTTATACAACTTAACAAACACGGCAGCCAAATTGTTTTTTTTCCATAAAATAAGTAATTTTGGGACATGACGTGTTAAGAGCATCATGCTTGTGGGGAACAGGTGACTTTGGACCTATGGTTCCCAAAGCTCGCCACCACTGGGGTTTTCCTCCCCATGTCTGACTCTGTTGTAGAGATTGAATGCTATGATTAGTCAGCAACTCCATTATCATTGTATCATGCGACAGCAGGATGGTGGAAGGCGCACTAGATGGATCTTGGTCTTTATTCGTCTAGCAATTCCTATGTTCTCATGCTTTTGATCACCCCAGAAATTTCAATAACCACAGTTGAATTATTTATTGTTTTTAAAACTTTTACGATTTTTGTATCTGGCCTGTGTTCAATTCCAATAAATGATTCTTTGAGGATGTTGGATGATGATGCCGGAGGGCAGACATCTAATCTGGTCACTTCAGCTTAAAAGTGCACTCACACTTCTGTATCAGCAAGTGTTGTCGATACTAAGTGATTGAAATGGTTCTGTTCAGATCAATTTAATGTTGGAAGGAGCCCAATAGACATTTTTGAAGGCCTCCCAAATGGCTTATTTTATAATTGTGCGTAACTGAGCTATAAAAGACCAAGACGATCCCAGGTTTGGTCTCTGGTCTGTGCTGGGTTAGCTAAGTGGCAATTAAGGTCCTATACCTGGGTTAGGAAAGCAAATAATCCGCTGTTTCCCATTTCTGTTTGTTATCCAGTGGTTAGTGTGCATGTATGGAGATCGAGTGAGGACATGATTGGGTGATGCCCTTCACAGGTGAATGGACTGTTGACATTTAATGTCTAGGTTCACAGAAATGGAAAAGAGCCACTGGCTGAGATACCGGGCAGTGGGTTCAAGCTGTAGAACCATACCCCAGTATGAGCCAGCAAAACCAGGTGAGGAGGAGAGAAAATGAAAGATTTATATTTATTTAAAAAAAAAAAATTTCAAGTAAATTTTTACTTTTCAAATTTGTAATGTTACATTTTAAAAGCAACAAACAGCATATCTTTCAGAAGCATTTCACAGCAGATAGGGATATAGAGGCAATTACACCAGCATTTCATTACAGTAAACTCTTTCTTATCCGGCACCTATGGGACCAGGATGGTGCCGGTTGATAAAATTCTGGATAAGAGGTATACCTACCAAGGCAATTTTTAACACAAACAAAAATAAAAAAAATCAAGAAATGTACTGTATAATTGGGTACTCACCTACAGAATGTTCCATTTAAATTTATGGTAGAATCAGCAAGATTACCGGTTATTGAGGTGTTTTGTATTGAGATATATCTATTTTGCTGGTTATTAAAGTATTCCGGATGATAAAGTGCCATTTAAACAAGAGTTTACTGTACTTGAATCTGACATCCTTACAAGTTAATTATAATTCTCTGAGCACTGCAGGAAGTAAAATACTATTTAAACCAGTCATGGGAATCCGTATTATAGCCTGCAATAAATCCAAGATTTATTTTTACTTTTGGCTATGTGAGTCAGACTGTTTGCAACCAAAAATAAAATATAAATGCTTTCATTTTCAGTCTGTAGTGTGTTAATTTAGTCAAAGGTCTGCTGGGGGTTATTTTATTAACAGCTAGTGTGTGAATAAAAGGAAATTCGTGCGATGGCAAATTTTAATCATTTACCACTCGGTGATGACGCTGATGCAGCACATCAGTGTCCATTGAATCTCCAGTCTCTGCTGGGAGGCGGTGTGAAAGAGGCTAAGTACTAGGATTAGTACTACTAATAGTACCAGACTAGTACTAATACCAGTATTAGGATTATTCTATATGGTGACAGTTAAATTCAGTTCAGTTTTTAAAAAATCCACGTGAATACAGTGTCTGTTTTCCTAATGACCTTAAAGTCGATTGCTATCAGTCATGTATTTAAATGAGTCAATACATTTAGCAGTTAAGTTTTGTCATTATTGAACATTTAAGTTCTGAAATAAAGGAGGGAGGGAGATGATGTTTAAGACTATACCAGATAATTGCTTCTATATCTAGTAGCTGGAACCTCATTGTGGAGGTAATTGTATCATTCATTTGGTAAGCCTGTGTAAAGGATCAAGAACTAAAGAACCAGTGCTGCTGAAGCAATAAACATCGAGGCAATTTAGTTTCCTTTTGTTTGGAACCTTTTTCCAAAACTAGAGACAGCCACGACAACCAGTGACCAGTCATGCTGGCCCACTCTTGTGAATATCCTTAGACCTGTCAGGCCCAAAAGAGCATGTTGGCCACCTGCCATTTTGGGTGAGTGTGGTGCATGGCATGGGGAATGTGACACAAATTACATATTTTAGTCCAAGATTTAGTGTGGTATGGTCTTTAATTCTGTCAAAGTGCCTAATGGGTTAAATAAAAATCAATTTCACTCAGAAATCATGTTGCAAGTTGATTGTCACAGGCAGTTACTTGAGGAAGCCACTCAATTCAAATAGAAACATACAGGGCAAATTACATCTCAAATGCCCCATTTGTGCCCAAAAAAAAAAACACAAAAAAATGGGTCGGTAGTTGGACCAAAGTTATGTGAGACTCGGAACCGGCTGGTTGTCTGCCCATTCCAATTTTCAGGTACACCTCGATTTAGGCAGCCAGAGTTCCTCCAGAAACAGGTGGGGGCCTAATGAATATCTACTAATCAGGGTCCGATGACATAGTCCGGACCCCCGATGCCATTTAGTGTCTGCCTGTGCTGCTACCGCTAGTTACTGATCCTGCCCACAAGCCATGGGCAGTATAAGTTGGAAGGCAGCCATTTCTGGTGATATTCAAAGGGATCCTCCGCTGCATTCTGGTCAAACACTGAAAACTTTTGGGAGGTAATTTCCTTGTATTTTTGTTAATTAGATGAACTCCACTCTGGCAAGGGGAGGAGGAGGAAAGAACAAATGGAAGGGGGCATGCTCACAGGAATCCTCACCCTCTCAAAAGAATGTATAGACCCAGCGCAACATAGCTGCAGTTCTGAGGAGCAGTGCATAAGAAGGCTGTGCTTCTCTAGGGACCCTGTCACAGATGTGTCCTCTCCTGCAACAGGACCTGCAACCAACTGCCACAGCCAGCACTGCATAGTCACAGTCATGGCAGCCCTGAATTACAACTGCCACAGTTAGCACAGCATTGCCTATTGCAGTTAAGATCACTTCTGCCCTGAACTACTTTGTCTCCAGCTCCTTCTAAGTTGCCACAGGGGAAATCAGTAACATCAGTCAGTCTGCATTAGGCAGGTGACTGATGCTATGTTTGCCAGAGCAAACACTTTCATCAATTTTCTCGGCCTAGGGTTATCCCCTGCACATTTGGTTCATGATTCCTCTCAGGAACCCACTCTCGGCAGCTGAACCGCATACAATCAGATCCATGGTTTAACTTGAGTCCTGATTGAGCAGACCATTGGAGTCCTTGAGCAACGATTATGATATCCGAACGGGTCTGAAGGCTTCCTGCAATTTAGCCCACAAAGTGTGTCCTGTATGATAGTGGTTTGCTGTATGCTGCATAGCTTTGCTGTGTAATGGGGTCAACACATGGAGCCTCCATTGGATGAGGAAAAAGACATTGATGAGCTAGAGGTTGGTGAGGAAGCAGATCACTGAGCTGAGGGAGAGCAGACCATAGATGTGTGATCCGACTGAAGCCCCATCCATTCGGTCAGTCCAGGACGCTGAGCATCCCTGCGAGATGCTATTAATGGTGTCACTGACTCTTCTAGGAGGGCCCAACTGCGGCATCCATTGAGGTGACCACATGCTCCATGGTTGACTGCCGAGTGTTGATGCCACGCACCAGAATTCCACACACTCCATGCTCTGGAAGCTCCCTGGCAGGCAGTCCAATGCGTTGAGCAATTGCTGCTGCACAGAAAGCATCTTTCTTTTAAAGACTGGGCCCTCCGAAGTCTGTACCTCTGTCCTCTTCAGCGGAGCTATGACATGAGCTAGCCCTCCATTGAGCTGTTTCCTGGGCTGTCCTATCTACCTGCATCTATTTTCTCCCATGTGCACTGAATTAGTCTGTGCAGAACCATTCTGACTTACTATCTATACCACAGGGGATGCTGATTTCTGTGTTGGTGCTTGGAAGGGCAAGAGCGCGTGATGATGCATCTTTGGAAGGGTTCTTCATACTTATTTGGTCCCCCCTATTTGATCTGGACCATGATCAATGGGAGTGGGACAAGGTTAGCACTGAGTTACAAGTGTAAGTGGTGGTAGAGGAGTGTCAGCACCAGGTTGTCATCCTGATTGTGTCAGTGAGAGAATTAAATGGCAAGAGCAAAGGAGGTGAAAATTCCCAAACACCCTGCTGTGCATAGCCTCCAGTCTGGTCATCTCCAGTGTTGTGGGTCCTCTCTTTGCCAATGATGTTGATGGTGGCCTCTTCCATTTGTGTCAAGATATGTGTAGAGGCAGGACCTTCTCCTGTTCTCATACTCTGTGTCTTCTGTTGTGTGCCAGCTTGTCCTCCAGGAAGAATGGAAATTGGTTAAACTGTGCCCTGTTGAAGGGTTTTCAAGATGTATGAGGTAGCTTAGCATAGTGCACAGATGACCAGAATCAGCAGCAAGTATGGGCAAGAGAGGGGAGCAGCAGGTTTTGAGGGTGAGTGTGCAAATAGAAGGGGGTGTTATTTGGAGGAGAGGCATGGGAAGTTGGAAGGAACAATTGCTGGGGCTAAATAGTGCTGCAGAGCTGCAGAGAGTGGAGGGAGTCTTACCTTTGCACTTCTGGTGAGGTCATTAAGTTTTCCCTGCAGCTAGGTTCTGGAAACCATGCTTGTAGCATTTCTATGCACTGCCACCTTTCTCCATTGCTGCTGAGAAATTTGTCTGGGCGTCCGTCATCCATCAGAGAGGAAGAGAACCTCCTTCCTGCTGCTAAGTTTTTTTTTCTATGAGCAGCTCCACCCTCTGCATCAGAGAACCTGGGGGCCCTGGTTAAAATCATTCTGCCTGCTGCTCCAGAATATCTCTCTTCACTTTCCACCATTTGAAAAGTGAACCTCCCTCTTAAGCTGCTGCAGGCTGCCGTTAAGTAGCAACAACCAAGCCAGACTTCTTGCCCACCCAATTGGCAAGCTGCCGATGGGGAACGTGATTAGCGCTGGCAGCTTGCCGATTTGCATTTAAGTTAGGCCTGGCCATAAAAATGACATGCTCGGCCCTCCTTGCTGACTCTAGTGGGTAGGCTGAGTGCACGCTGCCCCCACCACCTGCCCAATGTAAGCCACATACGAAAATTGGCAACTGTATGATTCGCTCAGATGTGACTGGCATCTTTTTTGAATTTATCAAGACTTGTTTAAATTCTGTTTGGCACTGTATACCATTTGGAGAGATCGATCAGCCTGCCCTTTTTTTAAATCACCTGAGTCTTTCCTGGGCACACTGCGAGACTGAGCGAGATATCTGGGCAAGTGGAAAAACTCCCAAGGACCTAGAGCTCATTTTTGGGTCTTGAATATAGGAGCCAAAAATAAAAAAAAATGTAAGGAGCACAGGGAGAGAATAGCTTGAGGTGTCTCATCCTAGAGCACAGAAGGAGGCTATTCGGCCCATCATGCCTGTGCCGGCTCTTTGAAAAGTCTGTCCAATTAGTCCCACTCCTTTGCCCATAGCCCTGCAATTTTTTCCTTATTAAGTATATATCAAATTCAAAATAACCAACTTATAAACTAGCAAAGATGACTTGTTTCTTTGCTTAACTGTAAACTTATCAGCAAATGTCATGGCCATTCAAAATTGTCCTGACCTGGGTTCAGGGCTATCTGTAGGAATAGAAGAGCTGAAGTATGCTTCATGATTGCTTTGTGTGCTTTTCTCTGTTCTAAGATTTGTTGATAATTGAAGGCTGTGGGTCTAAACTCTAGGTCAGAATGTTTCAACCTTTTCAAAATCATCTCTAACATCTTCAATGGGAATTGACTCAACATCAGTTTTGAGATCCGTGGTTGGAAAAAAGTTACTGTCACTTTTATCCAATCTCTGAGGATGAAATATCCATTACACTTTCCATGTACACAGATCTTTTTTAATCATCTGCTGTCATAAACTAACCAAATGTTTGGCAGATGCCAGTTTGAACAGGGGTGGGAGATTTTATCTTTGTTGAAAATCAGTTTAAAGAGGGAAAGGTAAAAAACAGCCTCTGAAATTTTTTTTTGCACATTTCTGGTACAGGATGTTCTAAGGTAGAATTAAAAATAAAGGACTTCGCGTTTTTCATCTGTGTGAGCCTATTTTCTTCTTGCCTTTTCTCCTAAAGATGTTGACTCATGCTGGGATCTGGTTTCATAGCTCACCCAAGTGCTTTACTTGAAGTATTAATTCTCAGTGACAATCAAGCCTGTGGATTGTCTGGAAGCTAAGTTTTTGTAGAATGGCTGGGTACTTACTGCATTGTACACAAAGCTCTGAAGCAAAACATTCCCCTGCAGCTCCAGCTGTAGCAAGCGTCACATCCTCTCAAGAGAACTTGCTTCGGTTCAAGTCAGAACTAAAATAGATTTATTGGCTCTGAGGATTAGAGGACAGCTGACCACAAAATAGGATTAAAAAGCTCGTAAACTCACTATTCAGGGAGGAAAAATGCAACGATTCATCCCAGGCTGCGGGTGTGCTGGAAATTACACAGCCGAGGTTATTGTTCTATTCAAACAGAATAAAATGCATCTGATCTAACAGAGTAGTCACAGTCACCAAACCGCGAAACAGAATTGTATCACATTCACAGTGTCAAATAGTTTGCGAGCCAGAAAGAGCCTTCTAATCACTTAATTGGCGATGGACAACCAGGACTTGCTGTTGTTGGATTTTTAAGCCAGTCTCGCAAAGTTGAATGTTGACTTTAGTCTATCTGTATTACTCATTGTTCGAACTGCCAAGAATAGGGATGTTTTCTTCAATTGCACATTTTTATCCTTTTAAGAAAAATTATCAGTTAAGTACTGTTATTTAAGACCACACAGCCTTTTAGTCATGTTCATTCTTCAATATGAATAGGTTTCTAAATCCACACAGTACTGACAATGTAGGAATCATATAGAGACAGTGAAGGAATCATACAGTGCAATAACTATATAGTATTGTATTATTGATGCAGTACAGAAACTGCACAGCGTCCCTAACCATACACTGGTGATGTACAATAATCAATTCAATATCCATACAGCGCAATGACGATATAGTACTGATACAGAAGCCATGCTAGAATCATAATGTTTTAGCCCGTCAAGTCTGCACTGGTGGCTTTATCTACAAGAGTTACTTAGTCTAATCCCACACTCCAGCTCGCTCCCTATAGCTTTTTAATATTCCCTTTTGTCAAGCAATTATATAATTACCTTTTTAAAAAGAATTTATGGACTCTGATTCAACAACATATTTGGGCGAGAATTCCACATCTTAACCACCCTCTTTGTAAAGATTTTTTCTAATCTCCTCTCTTCATCCTTTCTGTGATTACCATAAATTTGCATTCTCTTGTTAGACCAACCTATCACTATTTATCTTATCATAACTCTTCACACAGGGTCACCCCTCAACCTTCTGATGACAAAAGCCCTGACTTCTCCAGTCTCTTCATAGCTGTAACCCCTGTATCCTTGGTAACCACATAGCAAATTTGCACTCCACCATTTCTCTCTTATGCTTTTTATTATTGAGTGCCCAGAACTCTACACCCCAACTAATGTCTTGTATAAGTTCAACATTGCCTCCTTGCTTTTGTATTCAATGTCTCTAGATATAAAACCAAGGATTCAGTTTGCCTTTTAATGGCCTTATTTACTTGTACTGCCACCTTTTACTGCCATCTCACAAGGTCCCACTGCTTGTCTACTCCATTTAAAATCGTACAATTTAAGGTACTTTTTCTTTCCCTATTTTTGCTTTCAACATGTATTATTTCACATTTTCCTACACTTGACTGTATATGCCACCTATCTGCCCATTCCTGCTAGCCTATCTATGTCCTCCTGCAGTATTTAAAAATCTTTAGTCATAATTTGCTAAACCTGTAATTTGGTGTCATCAACAAATTTCAAAATTATTCCCCACCGGTCCTGAGTCTGGATCATTTAAGTATATAGCAAATAAGAGCGGCTGCAACAAGGACCCTATAACGCCATTCATCACACCGTTTCATTCTGAGAAATGTCCTTCTATCCCTGCCCTTGCTTTCTGGCATCCAACCATCTTTCTATCCACGCAGCCACTTCTTAATTCCATGTGCCATTATCTTTGCCATATATCTCTCTGTTATATTATCAAATATTTTTTGAAAATCTATATAAACTACACGCTCGGCTCTGTTATTTCTTCAAAGAATTCCATCAGGTTGGTCAAGCATAGCCTGTCTTTTAGAAATCTCTGCTGACTGGCCCTGATTATCTCCCTCTACCAAGTGCTTGGTTATTTCATCCCATATTATAGATTCCAGTAGTTTGCCACTAACTGGCCTATGATTTCCTGGCTTGGGGAGTCGCATTAGCTCCCTTCCAGTCCTCTGGTACAATTTTACTTTACACAGAATTCTGCAAAATTATATTTAGAAACTCTGCTGTCTCTTTCCAAGCATTCCCTTGGGACCCTCCAATATAAACAATCAAGTCTTGGTGACTTGCCAACCTTAAATTTCAATAACTTCTTTTAAACCATCACTCTTTGAATAGTAACCTCTAGTTCTACAAGCTCAATATCCACCTTCTCTCTGAAAACTGAGGTAAAGAACTTGTTCAGTATTTCTGCCACTTTTTCACTCCACTGTAAAGCTGTGTCCTCAATCTCACAGTATACCTATCTCTACCATGTCCATAGAAATCCTTTGTATTGCCCTTTTTATATTTCTGTTCATTTTTCTCATAAACCCTCTTAACTTTTCTAATCCTATAGCGCTCATGGATATTAAACTTTTTTTCCCATTATATCCACTAAAAAATGTCTCCATTTTAGTTTTAGATTTGACCTAATCTCCCTATTTATTCATGGGTCCCAGCCTTCAATGCAATCCCATATTTCCCATTGCTGATACTATACACAGTTCTGTTTGTCAATTTTTCCTTCCATTTAATGTGGGCAAGATTCCTTTTATATCTTGCTATAATTTGCTTTTTTTCAGTTAAGTATTCCTGTCCTCAACTTTTTTTTCTCTTTTTTTATCCTTTATACTGGCATAAATGCAGTGTGATCACCGTATGTACAGAATAGCACATACATTGGAGCATGTTGCACATCAAGGCTTTGAGTGACTTGTGTCATCTTGCTTTGAAATGTGCTGAGATATGATTATAATATGTGGAGTTCACGAATGGGTTCATTTTATTTATTGACATTTTGGGGTCAGAAGTCTGCAGGGAGGGCATAAGTGCCAAGGTGCGCTTGCCCAGAACTTCTGCCGCTGACATCACAAGTTCGTGGGGTCATGTTTGTTGTTCTGGCAATGGTAGGTGCTTTCCTGCCATGGGCAGTATAATAGAATAGTGGTCTCTTCTTCAGGGGTCCAGCCTGGTCTCCCAGGTGAGCCCTACTTCCCCTGTTCGGTGGGTAGGTACACCTGTCCTTGCTTACACCAGGTTTCTCTGAGTGATGGGAACATAGGAAGTCCCTTAGAGAAGTCTTCCCCTGGCCATGCCCCCCCGGCTCCTTACCTCATTCTGGGCAGGTGGAAACTCTACCCTGAGCAGACACACCCATACGAGGCCAGGACTCTGCATATATGGCCCATGAAGCACGCTCCCACAAAAGTTAGTGAGATTGCACCAAAAGAGCCTCAGATTTTTGGCCCATGGTTTTTTTTTCCCCAGTGTTGCGTGTCGTGACTGACAGGAACTGGTGCCAATCTTGCATGTCTGGAGTGATACTGTACCACCTGATTGGAACTTGCAGTTATATTGGCTTTTGCTTCATTGCCTTGTTTGAAAACTGGCACAGCTTGTGTATAAAAATTTTTTGTGGTGATTGTATAATATCAGCGTAAACCGGAGAATGGCCATTCAGATGTTCGGTGGTAAAGTCTCCATGACTCCCAAATGAACAGTGGATAATTGGGTGAAGAACTGCATTCAAAAGCTTCGGGGGACAATGGGATGGGGGAGAAATATTGCAGAGAGGATAGTGCATTTACAGGGATGATGATCAGCAGAAGCTGGATACTTCCCATTCCCCAGCAAAGGCGGGGGCAGATAATTGGAAGTAGATTGCCAGCTGCCCTTTCGAGCAAGAAAGGTGCAGTAAATGGGGAGGAGGGAGGAACTAAATACACTAAAATGGGGCGGTATATAATATTTCAGTAGTACAGAGCTATAAATTGTTGCAGGGTGAAAGTGTTGCAAAAATGACCATTTCGACAATACTTTGAAATCTTTGTTTTCAGCACTTTTGACTCGAGTGGGCTCCCACGAGAGGGGGGGGGGGGGGGGGAATTCTTTGGGATTCTCATGAAAAAGGGTGAGGGGGTTGAGTGCTGATATAATATGGCGCTATTGAACTGTACACAGGAGGCACTTGGGGAAATCACCCGCTGTCCAAAAATGTGTGGGTTAGGTTGATTTGGCTATGATAAATTGACCCTTAGTGTTAGGGGGGATTAAATATGTGGGGTTATGGGGATAGGATGGGATATGTTAGGGGGGATTAAATATGTGGGGTTATGGGGATAGGATGGGATATGTTAGGGGGAATTAAATACGTGGGGTTACGGGGGTAGGGTGGGATATGTGTACTGTGGGGATTAAAGCAGGGACAGGGTACTGGATTTGGATGATCAGCCATGATCGTATTGAATGGCGGAGCAGGCTCGACGGGCCGAATGGCCTACTCCTGCTCCTAGATTCTATGTATGTTTCTATGTTTCTATGTCCCATATGGCCAGTCCGCCCCTTGCTCAAGTCATAAATATTTTGCTCGTGAGACTTGGCGCTCTTGCTCGGTTAGTCAAAGTTGGGTCTCCTCCACCACGAGGCAGCATTTTTTTTCAAAGCTTATTGTGAGCCTGCCAGAAGTGTGCTTGAGTTATTTGTGATGTAAATGTAAACTTCAGATTGTAAACAAACACTGACATGCGCGTGTGGTATTTTTAAAACAAATTCCTCAGAAGCAGGCCAAGCAAGATTATAAAGGATAATTTAAAATTAAAATAAGTATTTTCAGCACACAAATTGTGGGGCCTAGCAGCTTCCACTTGTGTCAGTCGTATAGAGTTCCTGTCCACTAATTGAAATAAGGGTTAAGGGGCAGTTTTTTTTTTAAGTCTGTCTCCAATCAGGGAGGGAGACTGGAGACGATTGCAGAATTGTAGCCGGTGATAGATTTTATCATCAATATAAAACTGATTGGGAAAACTCCTACCTTGCCTGCTTCCTTTTTAAGAATTAGTTGGGAGCCCACCCACATAACTAAGCATTTTAGATTTTATGCACTGCACCCTGAAATAATTAGTATTCCTAACAAAAGCCAGAAATTCTGCAAGGCTGATAACTTGGCTGTATAACTACCATGTCGGAAAATTCTCTGTTCATGATGGCATTGTGCGAGGTTGTACCTTTGTACTTCTCCACTCAAAAAGGCAGAACCAGCAAGTAATTGTGAATGCCCCAGTGATCTCTATCTGAAAGGGAACATTACAAGTGAAATATTTACTACAATAATAGTGGCATTTCGAAATGTTGTAGCTTATGTAACTAAGGATCCACAGGACAATTGTAATGCACTGCTGGTTCCCCCCCCACCCCCCCCCCCCCCCCCCCCCCCCCCCCACCAACCCCTTCTACCCTGCTCTTCAGAAGGGCTCGAATCCTGTTGATGGTAGTCCAGCACCTCACTCAAGTAGCAATACTTGATCTCGGAGCAAAGACAGCGAGTGTCAGCAGACTATTTGATCATGAGGGGTATCACGACTGAGCCTGATCATGTCCTCTCCCAGTGTCCACACATACAAACCTTCACTGGACAGAAATTAGGAACCTTGGCTGAGTTTTCATTTTCTTTTTATCTCTCTCCTTCGCCTATGTGTGCTCATGCCACTACTCTGGACTAAAATCAGCTAACTCAGACTAATGATCAAACTTTGGAACTTCCTGCTATGAATCACTGCGGACCACAGCACTTGACCAGTAAGCCACTGTGGGGGGAGATAGTCTCAAATCTTTTTTTTTAAAATATAGTCTATCGCCCAAATTATTCTTTTTAGGTGACCCTGATTGGTCAAAGTTGTTTCTTTCTATGGCTTTTATTTGAAGTTCCCCAGGAATTAGGCCGAATGTGTAATCGGATAGTGAAAAATGAGAACGCAGAGTTCAGCTTGATTGAAGAGCTTTGTGTTCTAAGGCGAGTGAAGGAGCTATTATGGTAATGAATGTTGACAGGACAAAGTTAATGAAAGTCTGACTGATAAATACTTGCATTGTAATGATGAGCGCCTTTCAAATGATCACTGGGCTAATGTAACACTGCATTTTAACATGCAAATATTTAGCTGTGCATAATACAAATTGGCTTCACATATTTAAGTTCTAAATTATTAATGCTGTAATTGTACAGTGTGCAATGAAAACCCACGTTGCTGATTGTTTAAAACACACTCTAATAATGAGATGGTTCACTGTTAAAATTTGACCTAACATATAAAGTCATGTAATGATTTTTGTTAGAGATTAATTTTATAATTTGGGTAAAAACAGTTTGTTGACCTCGCAGTGATTCCTCGTCAATTTCTAGATCGATTTTAATATGTTAGTAAATGTATTAAATCTCATGAGAGAAAACAAAATATACCAATTTGCTGTTAAATGGTAGAAAAATTACAACTTGATGACATAGCACATTGATACATTTATACACTGTCGCAATGTAGTTTAATGTCGGTTTGTGCTTGCAATGAACCCACCTGATTTAATTCCTTAACCTGGTTGATCTGTCAAATCTTGTCTGCACTGGGAAAAGCGTGATCCCTTACCACCCAAGTCATCCCGGGTTTTATTTTTGTTAACATTCATGAAGCAGCTCAGAGGCCCAGGAGCAGATTACTTGCTCTTCCTCGAGAGGGGTGCGTAATGTTGGCGAGGAGGGGACCTAAAGAGGGCGAGTCAATAAATAACAAAAGGGTTAATAAAAATGAAAGCACAAGCTGGCCTGAAAGCCAAATTAATGTATCCAGTGAGTAGCCGAGCCATACAGACTAGGAAGGTGGCAGGTTCACTCCGCAGCCTGTGGTGTTCACTGGTCTCGGCCAGACCAGCAGCAGGGGCATGGCAACTGGCTTCAGAACCCTCTGGTTAGGGAGGGGGGAAAACAGCCAGGATCCCAGTAATGAATGAACCTTGTACTGGGCATGAAACTGGTTTGCCTATTTTACTGGTGTGAGTCTGACTGCGCCCTTCTTTCACTTTCTCTCCCCTCCCCTTTACCTCAAGACTGCTAACTAATGCTAATGAGCAGATTTTACTCTGCACGACTGGGTGAAGTGAGCTGCGCGCACACACAAGACTATCTGGTTTTCTCCAACACATGGAATGCCACCGCACCAGTACATAACATGTGACGATGCTGGTTAATGTGCCTCACTTGCATCTGCTCACCTGAGCACTGTGGCAGCATTCGCCTAACAGATGGTGCAACCAGTTCAGGGCAGATTGGTGGTATGACTGTGCTGATCCAGTTCAGGGCCTGTCCTCCATCCAAATCCCAAAGACGTCATTAGAAGTGCTTTTCCTGTTTAGCGCGCACCATGCGATTTGGTTTGTTTTTACAGACAGTAACAGCTGCTAGAATAAGCTGTTAAAAAAATATATATTTATAGCTCATTCGCTAGCAGAAACCTGTATTTAGGTTTGAACAGTGTGCCCTCTGGTCAACATTAACCTACATTTATCTTCATTGTGCTACCTTTATTTTGTTTAGCTTCTGACATTTAAAAGCGTATTCCAAGATAAGAGCCTCACAATGGCCCACATTCAGCTGAAAACTATAGATTTGTAATGGGGGGGGGGGGGGGAAATTACAAATGAATTTTTTTAAAAAGTCACCCCTGAGGCTGCCAGCCTTCCAATCAGACTGCAACCTCCTCAGAACTTCCAAGGCTGGGTGTAAATACAATAACCACTTGCATTTATATCGTGCCTTTAACATCGTGCCTTTAACGTAGTAAAACATCCCAAGGTGCTTCACAGGAGCGTCAACAAACAAAATTTGACAGTGATATGACATCACTTCCCCCGGCGCCCAGTTTCCCTGCTTCTTGTGGCTCATTCACATGATCGAATTGGATAATGAATGGTAAAGATTCACTTGAAGAATGAGCATCCCACAGCTCCCCTGACCTGAGGTTAAATGTATTGTTGGTGCGGAAATGTGCTGTACAGATCGGAAAGCCCCCCATCTCTGGTGTCTACTGAGCTAGTTGACCTTGGGCAGGTTGGTGGTGTGGCAGCACAATCTGCTTCATTGGCCTTGGGTTAGAGAGGGGAAAAGTCAGCCATAATTCCCACTCTTGTCACTATCCAGCGACTACTGCTTGGAAATACAAGTGTGGATATCTGGAAAAGATTGGATTCAGATTGCCTCTGATTTTCCTGCCCCCCCCCCCCCCCCCCCCCCCAGTCATGTGATCCATTAACACTCTATGTCCAAACTTGTACATCAAGAATAGCCACTCCGTTGAGGTACCTGAACGCCTGTGAAACCATATACCAACATAAGGCATTGTCTTCAAGAGAGATGGAGGAGGGGAGGGGGGGGGGAAGATATTGGGTCAGGGAAACACCAGCTTAAAATGGGAAGTTATCAGTAATGCTATTTTTCATGTTCTCAATCATGAGAAAAATTAGTTTTAGTTTTGAAAATGGTGTGCAGCTCAGCTGCTGGGTCCTGTATGTATTTATACATAGTGCCACACAGGCTGCGACTATTCAGATGGCCAGTGAAGCCGGAGCAAATGATGTGACAGCTGTTCCTGCAATATTATTGTATTCTAAAATGTTTTCATTTGTGCTTGTTGAAAACATCCTGTTAAAATTCCTTTTGCAGATAAAGAGCTGAACATGATGATGGTGTTGGCAAATGTTACTGTGGTGTTCAGGTACCAGCCTGGAAGCTTTTTCTTCATTTGTCATTTAACTGCGCTCACTTTGCCCGGCAGTCGAACATTTCAGCAACAGTAGTTTGACACAGGCACTAATTCAGATGCCGGTGGCTTGCTTGTGGGTTGATTGCTGCAAACAAAATAGAATGGCGCTGGGTCATAGTGAGGCCTGTATGACTTTGTAGCTGGGCATGTGATTATAGAGGAAATTGCATTGAACTAAATGATATGATTTTGTCCTAGTTTGGAATTGTTTGGAAAATCTTCAAAACAGACACTGTTTACTCTGTAATTAAAAACAGAAAATAAGGTCACAAATTCTAACTCCACTTAGTTAACCGACATAAGCTTGATATAAATTATTTTTAACCCTGCCACCCCCACCCCATTCACCAAAGAATCTAGTTGTCACAGTGGGGTCACATTATGGTTGGATGACTTAACAAAATTTAAGTGTTAACAGTCTTTCAGCGCGTGTAACAATTCAGCAAGTGTTTGCCCGCCTTGGAAAATCTGTGATTCACATTGTTTCAAATGAGCACCTTTTTATTAAAAACCTAAACGGCAATCTGAATGAGGTGATGTGTCGAGAGCTCAGCACTTTCAAGTCACAACAATGTTTCATCTTCCATACATCACCGATTCTGCTGTCGCTGAAATGCAGCTCAACTGATGTTGTGTAGGAGAGCTGCATTCCGACCTCTGGCCTATTGCGTTGACATTTAATTGGAAAAGAGGATGGTGACACTCCTTTTCTCTGCTTCAGAGATGATTGACATATTAATTCATTTGTATCTCGCACAGTTTGAGTATTTTCTTGCTTGTGTTGGATACCTGTTCCTCCTGAGACTAATATGGTAGACAGGAGCCTGCTGCAAGGCCTTGTCAGTGCCATTGGATAGCCAGCTGACTGCAACATCTATCGACTGTACTTTCCAATTTGCCCTTCTTCTTCTCTCGTGGGGAATCATTTGAGGTGGCTTCCCAGACATCTCTGACTGCGATCCGGAGCTCCGCATGTGGGGAATCTGAAATTTGAGTCTGATTGCTACTTCGTGGCACCGTGTGTACAATATCTTGTGATTTTATACATAATTGCTTTCAGACCCTTGTAATAAAATACAGAGAGCTGCTTAATTGTCAATAATTTGATATCTTAAGTAACATTTAAGCAGTGGGTAGCGTGCGGGGCTCTTTAGTCCTGTAGTCATAAAACTCATTCTTCTGTTTTTGCCTGAACATGCATTTTTGCCTCGAATGGTGTTAGAAGTTTCTAACAATCCTTCTACACAGCTCACTGCCTCACTTGTTCAGCATCTGGCATATACTCAGCTGGCACCACAGGGGTTTTTTTTCCATCGGCCACTTTATACCAAATGATGAGAGAAAATGTCACACAACTAGCAACAACAAAAGGTTAGCCATTTACAAATGGATTATTGACAAAGCAAGCTCTATATATTAATGTGCTGCGCACAGGAGAGCACTCTTTCCCTGCTCTTTGTGAACATTTAGCCTTATCCTATTCCTACACACACAACCCTCTCATGAACTTTGTTTGGAGCCTTAGAAACCTTTTTGGATGCGACACCGAGACAGCCATTCAATGGCAGAGAAACCAAAAGCTGAAGAACATTGCTTTTTTTGGAATGTTCTAATCCTTTGAACTAGGGGTGGGGGGCCCCTAGATGGGTGTTTTTGTGGAAATTCAGTATAATAAAGTACTTTTGCTAATGTTCATAATAGTGGTAATGGATTTTTCACTCATTCAATTTGAAACAGAATTGATCATCAGTAAAAGTACAGTCCATGTTGAATAAGCCTCCATTTTTCTTTTTTGCTTTTGAGAGGTTACGTTACTGTCCAGTAAGGGAAGAGTCTCTCTTTTCCCCACCCTAGTTTCTTCATGGGCCTTCCCCCCCCACCCACCCACCTCTTCCCCAGATCATCATCATGTGCTAAAAGAGCAGTTGAGCAGCTTATTCTCTAGCCTGTGCCCACATCACTCTTACCTGACTGCCATGAGCTGCACGAACCGTCTGGCACAGGCACTAGTTCTCATTTCTCTCTACATTCTATGCCACCCTGCGCAGCACCACTAAGACTGGGGACATACTGGGTCGGGAGATCCAACTTGCAGTTCTCCATTCTGTCGTACTGTGAATTGGTCCTCGCAATGTGCAAAGCTTAGTTTTTATCTAATTTTTCTTCTCGCTTAACTGAAGGGATACTGTCTCTTTAAACCAAGTTGCAGAAAGCACAGCGCTTTATATCCTCCTTTCCATCAATAGGAACGGAGTTCAAGATTGCTCTGATTCCAAGTTTCTACTTGCTTTTGTACCTTTTCAGCAGCAGATAATGCTTGTTCATAAAGGCCAGAATTTGTTCTGGAGCTTGCACTCTTGTAGGATCAGTAAAGACCTATTATAAATGCAAATATGTTTTTATTTATATAAAGAAAATTAGGCGATCTTGGCAGTGTTGGCTATTTATAATACGGGGGAAGGCTGTGTGAAGATTAGAGAAATTCAATGTAAACCGATACACTGCATTTATTAATTTGGTTTGTATTTGTTCTCTCTCAGGTCCGTGAGATTCTCGGCCACTGCTCCTGTCCGTCACAGTTCCCTATGACAAAAGTATCTGAGGGTAAATATAAAGTCGGTGAGACCAGCACTTTGATCTTCATCAGAGTAAGAGCCTTGTGCCATAACCATTTTAATTTTGTACTTAATGTTGTAATAAACAGTCACAAGTACACTGCGTGAGGGAGCTGCATGTAACACTACTACACGAGGCTTGTACCAGTAACATGGGATGGCAGGTAGAAGAGCTTAACCACAGGTTCTGGCTCCTTTCTTCTTGCTGGTGGAAAAGGAAGTGGATGTCGTTAAGAATTGTTTA
Source organism: Squalus acanthias (assembly GCA_030390025.1). Taxonomy (NCBI): domain Eukaryota; kingdom Metazoa; phylum Chordata; class Chondrichthyes; order Squaliformes; family Squalidae; genus Squalus; species Squalus acanthias. The sequence goes on from CM059437.1 coordinate 78,128,237, forward strand.
CAAGTAGCACATATTTGGGATTGGAAGGAAGGGAGAATTTGCACCCTTAACGTACAAACATCGAGCTGCCAGGAGGTACTGAAAAATAAAACAAGTACCAGCATGGGCACTCTAACTTCAACACGTGAGAACTTTTTACGATAAGCATCGATGGACTTTGTCCATGCTTGTTTTGCAAAGGTTGTCTGTCAATCTTCCAGCAGAACCTCGCCTCAGACGCCCAGCAAGCACAAAGGCAATCATTTTTAGAATGCTTGTTTGTGGGGCAGCCTCTATTTCCCAACAAATGTTGTTTCTCCTATAAATGCAAGTTCAGGCATTTTAGTTACGCCTCTGCAAGACTCTGCTGCTAGGTGAACATAGAATCATAGAAGTATAGGGCACAGAAGGAGGCCATTAGGCCCATTGTGTCTGTGCCAGCTGAAAGAGCTATCCAGCCTAATCCCACTTTCCAGCTCTTGGTCTGTAGCCCTGTAGGTTACGGTACTTCAAGTACTTTTTAAATGCGATGAGGGTTTCTGCCTCTTCCACCCTTTCAGGCAGAGAGTTCCAGATCCCCGCCACCCCTCTGGGTGAAAAACATTCTCCTAAACTCCCCTTTAATCCTTCTACTGATTACTTTAAATCTTTGCCCCCTGATTATTGACCTCTCTGCCAAGGACACTAAGTGCTTCCTATCCACTCTCTATCTAGGCCCCTCAATTTTATGATGTGAAAGAGAGGCCCCCAACCTCAGGAGGAAAGTGACCGGCCATCAGCCTGCAACAGCCACTCATTGGAAATTACTTCTGTTGGGATATTCAAAAGTTTCACAAACTTGAGGCACATTTGGAATTGGAAAACAAAAAGCTGTGCTCTGCAAAAAAAAATCATTAGTGCTGTGCTACTACTGATGGGAAATGAAATTCATTGGGGTTTTTTTAACAATGAAATACAATTTGGGTATTTTTCTTTATGATCTGGAATGCGTTGCCTGAAAGGGTGGTGGAAGCAGATTCAATAGTAACTTTCAAAAGGGGAGTTGGAGAAATACTTGAAGGGGAGAAAATTGCAGGGCTCTGGGGAAAGAGCAGGGGAGTGGGACTAATTGGAGAGCTCCTTCAAAGAGCTGGCACAGGCACGATGGGCTGAATGGCCTCCTTCTGTGCTGTAATATTCTATGACCTATGATTCTATAATAATAACTGATGAAATCATTAGAACAGTAGAAATTACACCATCAGATGGCCATTCAGCCCATCATGCCTGTACCTGTGTTGGTGCCAGCTCTTCAACTGGCGCTGTGCACACTGATGCCACTTTTCCCCCTTGCCTTATTATCTTCTTCCTATTTCAAAGACTTATCCAGTTCCCTGTAAATAAAATCATAGAAAGGAATTAATGAATATTCAGCAGGCCTGCTGGGGTTGTGTTTTATTTATTCCTTTCCTTGATGGTTTTTAATTTCACTACAGCGTGGACCATGACCTCGGCAATGTCCCCTCTCAATTATGAAAAAGCTGTGTGCTGTAGGTGAAATGCAGCAATGTCGTTAAATCACATAACCTGTAACTGAAAAATAAACAGAAGTAAATCAAATTATTGAAATTAGTGGAACTTGAGGGGGAGATAGTTGAGCAGGGTGACGCAGTGAATTGCTGCATTGGGGGGTTGGTTGTGATAGATGAGGAGCAGGGTGGCACAGTGAATTGCTGCATTTGCCTTCCAGCTCTGAAAATGAGTTTGAATCCAGCCCAGATCTACTCCCTGTAAAAAGTCCTACACGAAATGAGTTTTGGGAGTCTTCCCCTCAACGCATTACCTAGTGCAAATTACAGATCCAGCAGCATTCAACAATAAATAAGTTTATCTTCGGTCATTGCTCATGAGCTGAGGAATGGAAGCCTGGAATTGTACATCAAGGTCGGTTCCAGACGAGGAGCGAGCCATTGGCAAGGGCCAAAGACCATCGGAGGGGGAAGGTCAGTGGGGTAAGGGGAGGCAGGTTAGGCCTGGGAGTATAGACCGTCTGGGAGCAAGTGGAACACAAGCAGGCCATGGAGTAAGCGGGCACAGGAAACAGGAGTATAGAACAAAATAATTGCCTTATGTCTGTTTATGAAATTGGTTTTCCAGAGTAATTGGTTCATGCTAAGCACATGATACTACTTGATTAGCTGGTCCAATCACCAACCCGCCAGCCATTACACAATCCTATATCTCTACATTTGTATAGATAACATTTTTAGTGGTATAAATGGATAAGCACTAAAAGAGCAGGCTTGCTGAGAGGCCTAAAGGATGGTAGATGTATGAAATAACAATTTCAAATTGATGGAATATTTTACCGTCTGTCAGATATGTGCTACACCTAACCAGGGATTGCATAATGTGCATGTTTACTGTAACCCTTCTCTGTGAGGGGCAGTGACCTTGCTTTAATGTTATTCCTACAGCCCCTCCATCTCACCCGTGAAGACTCGAGACTAAATTTATCAAATAAAACTACAACTTAATTGAATATTTAGAAATAATTTGCTTTGTACTGGGTCAGGTATTAAAGAATTTTCCTTTTGTTTCTGCAGGTTCTGAGAAATCATGTGATGGTGCGTGTCGGAGGAGGCTGGGATACACTTGAGCATTACCTGAACAAGCACGATCCCTGTAGATGTGCTTCACCATGTAAGTGTGTGCAGTGAGGTGAATTCCATTTCTTGTCATCTCTCCTTGTATCTTTTTCAAGCCTCCAGTTAGTTCCCATTAGTAATGATAGTAAACGAGAGGCTGACAAAACATCAGGGGACGGACTATCACGTAGAAAGTTGCATTCAAATGTTTCACTGCGTTAAAGGTGCTATATAAAGGCAAGTTGATAATGTAGTAGAAGTATCAAAAAAGCTGATAACAGTTGAGATCTCTACTGAATGATATTCTTCTAAGGAACTCCTTTTATAGAACAACATTGATATCCAAAAGTGTTGAAGAGCATGTTCCGTTGTTGCTCTGTTTACAGGATTACAAAATATTTACAGCACAGAAACCAGCTATTCGGCCCAACAGGTCCATGCAGGTGTTTATGCTCCACACGAGCCTCCTCTCACCCCTCTTCATCTAACCCCATTAATATATCCTTCTATTCCTTTCTCTCTTGCGTGCTTATCTCACTATATTGCATCTATGCAATTTGCCGTAACTATTCTCTGTTCCACTCTCTGGGTAAAGAAACTTCTCCTGAATTCCCTATTGGATTTATTAGTGACTATCTTAGATTTTTGGCCCATAGTTCTGATCTCGCCCACAAGTGGAAACATCTTTTCTACGTCTACCCTATCAAACCCTTTCATAATATTGAAGACTTCTATCAAGTTTTTTAAAATGTGTTCATTCACGTGATGTGGGCATCGCTGGCATTTATTGCCCATCACTAATTGCCCCTGAGAAGGTGGTGGTGGTGGTGAGCCGCTGCAGTCCATCGTAGCAGTTTTTTTTTTGATACAACAGAGTGGCTTGCCAGTGGCCATTTCAGAGGGCAGTTAAGAGTCAACCACATTGCTGTGGGTCTGGAGTCACATATAGGCCAGACCGGGTAAGGATGGCAGATTTCCTTCCCTAAAGGACATTAGTGAACCAGATGGGTTTTTAAAACAATCTGGTAGTTTCATGGTCACCATTACTGATACTAGCTTTTTATTCCAGATTTATTTAATTAACTGAATTTAAATTCCCCAACTGCCGTGGTGGGATTTGAACTCACACCTCTGGATTATTAGTCCAGTAACATAACTACTATGCTACCACACTCATGTCACCCCCTCATTATTCTCTTTTTTTCCAGAGAAAAGAGCCCCAGCCTTTGTAAAGGTTTAACACAATGACCTGTAGATGAACTGACCTCAAATCCAGACTTCAATCACTGATTGCTCGGTGTTCCAATTGATTTTCAAACACATTCAAAAAGGCTCCCCCAATGGCTCATTTGGGAAAGGCAGTGTGTAGCAGAGCTATACAGACCAGATGACCCTGGGTTTGAATCCTGCTCTGAAGAGTTAGATAAATGTACACCTGGGAATTTGTCCCAGAGTCCCTTGATTAGGGAGGGAAAAAATCAGCCAAGTTTCCTGCTCCTGATCGTTATCCAGTGACTGCTGCTGGAAGTGTGTGTGCGTGTCAGATGAAAACAGGATTGGGCTTGATTGTGAGACCCTAGAAGGTTGAATAGCACTATCCAAAAACACTCAATTCAAAAATTGCTCATCAGGTTTAACAAGTGATTTCCTGTCATCAAGCTCCTACTTGTCCTGAGGCCTGGGCGTGTAACCTGGGCTGCTTATTTTGCAATTCTTGGAGGCAGAATCAGGAGAACTGCCCCAGCTACATAACATGTTAGACTCTGTGCTTTTGAGGCCTTCAGTGATCTTCTCTTGTAGAAACAATAAAAAACCTTTTAGAAGAATTCAATCTAAGTGGTGGTGCAATTGTGAAAACAGCCTGTGAGCTATTCATTGTAATCTTTTTTTTATTAAATAAAATTTTCCAATGCTCCACCCTCCTCTCCTGAAGGTGTTGGTTTTGTTCTATGGTACACTTTCATGGGTCCTGGGAGTCCACTAGTACCTCAGCCACATGGCCATTTCTCCTGTGTGAGCCTAGATGGCCAATGCCAGTGATCTATCCAACTAAGGAGAGTATCTCAACCAAACCTGATCCTGTCCTCAAGGGTCACTGGCTGGTGATCAGGAGTGGGGACCCGAGTTGATTTGATTTTTTTTGTTTTTTCCTAGCCACCTTCTTGGCCTGGGGGTGCTGATTGCAGCAGCTAAGATCTGCTAACCCAGCACCAACTAGGAATCGAACCTGGGATTACCTGGTCTGTACTGCTTAGCATTATGCTGGATGATGCCTTTTATCTGCTGGACCATTGGGTTCATCTATTTTAACTTTGAATGTCTTACTCTGTTTTCCTCCTCATTCACTTTTTTTTTTACTTAACCTCTCCAGATCTATAGCCAAAACTATGGGCAACAAACATTGATTACATAGAATATGCAGCACAGAAACAGACCATTAGGCCCAACTGGTCCGTGCTGGTGTTTATGCTCCACGTGAGGCCCCTTCCCTTCCCTCGTGATCTAATCCTATTAGCATAACCTTCTGTTCCTTTCTCCCTCGTGAAGAACAGGACTTGTGCTCTGCCTCTCAAGTATCTACCCACCCACGTCTGTTCTGCCCACTGTGGAGGATGTTCTGGTCAACCTCTACTCTGCTCAGTGGCACTTTTAACACTCCTTTTTTAAACATGAGTGCATTGAAAGTGGCAGTGAGTGGAGTGCATGTCAACTGTAATACCAGCTGGGCTACTGTACCAGATGATGGATTCCGATGTGGGCGGGGGAGAATAGGTAGAGCATTTGGATGTAGGTGAGTTTGAAGAGGCGGAGGATAGAATGGGTTCATCAAGGAATGGACACCACTCGCCTGTTCCTGTCTCTGCATTTGACTCCAGTGCTGCCCACCTCTTCGTCTGCCAGTCAGTGCATATATTCTTATGCAGCTGGGCTCGCCTGTTTGACACAAGTCAAGTGTGTAATGTCTGCTCTCCCCCATTACACCCTAATTATGAATCTTAAATCCACCAATGGGAAGAAAATGGAGAACTAACCTTTCTAAAATGCTAGTTGCATCAAATTCCCACAGTTGCACCAGAATACAAGTGAAAATAAAGCTGAGTTCCAGTTTTGTAAGCTTAAGCCGACTTCTATGAGCTATGTCCTGGCAGTGAGCGGAGCTGGGCCCAACCCAAGTGAGGCAAAAGGAAGCCATTCAGAGTGGGGCTGGTTTGCACCCCCATCATTAACACTGGAGGAGCAGTCGCTTCCCCCTGCTCCCCCACCAGTTCTGTACCTATGGAGGGGAACAGTTACTTACCGCTAAGCCTCCTCTCTGCTGCTGCTTTGAGCTGACCACTTGGAGATGCACAGGAGCAGACTAAGGACAACGCCTCCACTGATTTCCCCCTGACTCTTTACAAGGCAGAGCCTGACTCTGCACACTGCTTCCCCACTGTATTGCAGCTGACAGCTGGAACATGTGGGGATGGCGGGGGAGAAGAAAGAGGGAGTGGGGTCTGGGGAGGAACCTATATCCCATCACTGCATGGCACAGCACATCGAAACTCCAATGATGTGTGTCACCTCTTCCCTTTTTGAAGTGGATTTTGTTTATGCCAGCACCAAATCAGAGCACATATCAGCCAGAATATAGCAGTCATGAGTTTGCATTTCATCTGATTTTGAGTTTGATCAATAGTATAGCAATACCATAAGTCCCTTGATAAATGGGCTTACTGGGACCTGTCCACCCATCACTCAGTAATAAACAAAATACGACATTCATTGGTAATTAAAAGAATAATTAGAAAATCCATTATTCAGTGACTGGCATTCCACAGTCTCTATTTATCACTGTGCTCTGCTTGCCACCTCTATAATGCAAGAGCATTTTATCAGTTGGTCACAATTCTTAAATATTTTATAAATGCAATGCTGTGTACTCTCTTGCATGGAGGATAGCACATAGGCTGCAGAGCTTATATGACCACCTTATCATAATATTATGGTGTATCCTTGAAACATTGCCTAGCCTCTGCAGTTCTATAGAATGTGAGAAGTCGCACAACACCAGGTTATAGTCCAACAGCTTTATTTGAAATCACAAGCTTTCGGAGCGCTGCTCCTTCGTCCCTGACGAAGGAGCAGCGCTCCAAAAGCTTGTGATTTCAAATAAAGCTGTTGGACTATAACCTGGTGTTGTGCGACTTCTCACATTTGTCCACCCCAGTCCAACACCGGCATCTCCACACTATAGAATGTGTACAGCTAGTGCCACCCTGATGGCTCAGACAAAGGGGGTGAAATTCAGGGCAGTACTGAGGGAGTGCTGCGCTGTTGGAGGTGCCGTCTTTCAGATGAGACGTTAAACCGAGGCCCCGTCTGCTCTCTCAGGTGGACGTAAAAGATCCCATGGCACTATTTTGAAGAAGAGCAGGGGAGTTATTCCCGGTGTCCTGGCCAATACTTATCCCTCAACCAACATAACAAAAACAGATTATCTGGTCATTATCACATTGCTGTTTGTGGGAGCTTGCTGTGCGCAATTTTGGCTGCCACGTTTCCCACATTACAACAGTGACTCCACTTCAAAAGTACTTCATTGGCTGTAAAGCGCTTTGAGACGTCCGGTGGTCGTGAAAGGCGCTATATAAATGCATATCTTTCTTGTCCGTGCTGAATTTGCTGATCTCGATGAGGACAGCAGTAAGAGCACTACAACTGGCCACTTCATCCCTGGGTTGTGGAAGGAAAAATTGGGCAGGGGTCTCACTCCTGATTGCTAAACAGCATCCTGTCCTGGAACTGCATGTGTAAGGTGGGAGGAAGCTTGTGTGGCACAAACGCCAGCATAGACCTGTTGGGCCGAATGCCCTGTTTCTGTGCTGTAAATTTTATGTTCCATGCCTTTGTTACCTCTAGACTTGACTATTCCAATGTACTCCTGGCTGGCGTCCCATCTTCCACCCTTCATAAACTTGAGGTCATCCAAAACTCTGCTGCCCGTGTCCTAACTTTCACAAAGTCCCGTTCACCCATCACCCCTGTGCTCGCTGACCTACGTTGTCTCCTGGTTAAGCAACGCCTCGATTTAAAATTTTTTATCCTTGTTTTCAAATCCCTCCATGGCCTCTCACTCCCTATCACTGTAACCTCCTCCAGTCCTACAACCCTCCCAGATATCTGCGCTCCTCCAAATCTGGCCTCTTGCGCTCCCCGATTGTAATCGCTCCACCATTGGCTGTGCCTTCAGCTGCTAAGGCCCTAAGCTCTGGAATTCCCTCCTTAAACCTCTCTGCCTCTCTACCTTTCTTTCCTCCTTTAAGACGCTCCTTAAAACATACCTCCTTCACCAAGCTTTTGGTCATCTGCCCTAATATCTTCTTGTGGCTTGGTGTCAAAAACTCCTGTGAAGTGCCTTGAGACGTTTTACTACGTTAAAGGTGCTATATAAATACTAGTTGTAGTTTGATACTGAGTAAGAACAGTATTCGGCTTGGCTGTGATGATGACCCTGACCCTCCCCCCTACACTATAGTTGAATAGCCTGTCAACACTCCTTGTTGAGATGGACTGGCCGCTGTGAGACCATGTCCCAGTGAGGGAGACAATATCTTTAGGAGATTAAAGGAGGGGAGAAATTGGAAAGAAAATGGGGCGGGGTGGTGGAATAAAACTACATACAACAGAGGTTGTGTGGCTATTTTTCTTTTTGTTTTCTTATGCTAACTGTAGATGTGGTGGACAATGCTGGGCACCAAGCTCCCAAAACTATCAGTGCAAAAACGTGCTCTTGTAGCGAGCCTGAGGAACTGACCTGCAGGAGTGACCACTTGCAGCCTGGTGCTAATAGCTCAATAAGCTACCCCAAATCTAGCCCCAGTATTTTTTGTATGATGTATATGACTGTATAATTCAGACCCATGCTTTTAATTTTGACAGCACACCGCTATCAACCAACAAAACCAGCACCCAAGTCACTCCCGAACAGCAATGCACGTGTCTCTAGAGCTCAGAGTCCTGGACCGTACCACTTTTCTGAAGGCCCGAGCACTTTGAGGGTGCCAGAAAATACAAAGCTAATGGACAAAAGGACATCATCTGCAGCAGAGTCGGTAATCGTGAACCAAAATGGGTTGCCTGTAACGCCACCGACTCGAACATTCAGCCCAACTAATGCTAGTAGCAAAAGCGAGATGACAAGGCACCAGGGTACACCTGCCAACCCAGCAAGTAGAGCAGAGGTAATAAGCAAACGCTCCACGCAATCACCAGGCCCACTGGCACAAGGCGTTCACGCAGGAAGAACTTTCCTATCTCGACCGCGTGATCGGTCAGAACCAAGATTTTCAAGCCCTGGGAGGTAACTGTCTTTTTATTGGCATTTTTGAATAATAGAAGTATTCAACTCTAAGAAGCATGACACTCAGTTTAGCATTGTTGCTGCTGAACTTCAGATTTATAGTTTTCTCTGCTTTCTTTGTTTCTACTTTTGACATATTTATGGCTTTTTTTGATAAATTGATCCCTTGACCTTTTTTAATATGGGTACACATTCCTTGTTTCTCCCTTTCTAACAGAAACTGTAAACAACAATGTCCAACACATGAATAGGGACTTGTGCACTGCCGATAAAGAAATACTTTTATTTGCCTGATTTAATTCCCATTACTTTATATAAGAGCATTCCATAGGCAGTGTATTACAAGAATTCTTAAGTCTAGGTATGCACAAATGAGTTCTTGCCCAGCAGCACATGAATGTTTTAGTTGTTTGGATACCTGTGTATTGCATTCTTCTTTTCACAGTTCGTGAGTTATCAGATCAACTTAATTTCTTGACTAGATTGGTTACTTCACTGTTCCACTCTATAGCTCTATCTGATTTTTATAAAATGTATTTATTTGTAGCTGATATAACCTATTGTTATTACAGTGCTCTCTCATTAGCTCTCGGTCCAGCAACGCCTAGATTTTAAAATTCTCGTCCTTGCTTTCAAATCCTTCCATGGCCTCGCCCCTCCCTATCTCTGTAAACGTCTCCAGCCCTACAATCCTCTGAGATCTCGGCACTCCTCCAATTCTGGCCTCTCGCGCATCCAAGTTTTAATTGTTCCACCATTGGCGGCTGTGCCTTCAGCTAGGCCCTGTAATTCCCTCCCTAAACTTCGCCACACCTCTCTCCTCCTCCTTTTAAGATACTGCTTAAAACCTACCTCTTTGACCAAGCTTTTGGTCACCTGCCCTAATATCTCCTTATGGCTCGGTGTCAAATTCTGTTTGATAACGCTCCTGTGAAGCTCCTTGAGATGTTTTACTAAGTTAAATGCACCATATAAATGCAAATTGTTGTTGGAGTTTGTGGTCCTTGGGCAAATTCAGAAGGTAAGTGTGATAGTGTTAAAAGTGTCTTTTTCAGATTGACTGCTGACATAGTTTCAGATGGTGAAACCACATCCCATGCCAAGTGTTGTTTCACTGTGATGCGTTCTGATTTATTTCTTCATGCTGCAGTAATGTTGAGTTTGGCAGTGATAATCACATGGGGGGGAAAATAGACCCAATGTAAACTGCATTTCTACACCATATTCTGAAGTCCCTCACATGCTTTAAATGTCAGAAATCAACTGACCTCATACCTGTACTGAATGCATTTTTACAGATTAACAGGGCTGCCAACTAGGCCTCACAGATTCCCTGTTGGAGAGACCCTTCAAGCTGCCTGTCATGCAACTTATTTTCTAGCACAGACAGTTCTCTTCGAGAACTTCCCAGTCAAGTTCCTCATGACTGACGTTTGCCTGAAGGAACTATATAGACTGATTAATTTTCCTACCAACTTTAACCATATCATTACCAGAACTTTGTGTAGCTTTTGTTGATCACGAAACAAAAACATTAAGCTTAAAAATGTACACGTTTAGGAACCTTTGAGTATGTTCATTATAGATTGTAATCCATGGTTTACATTATGAGCAAAGGATGAAGTATTTTATCTGGTTAAGTAAGACATTGAATATCGAAGAATCCCAAAATAAAAGAAATACAAGTGGACCGACCAGTGGTTACGGTATCAGATCTTGGACTTTGGTTAATATGTTGGCCGTCTGTGTAAAGCTTGATGCTGGCTGACAATGAAATAAAAGACAGGTTTGCAACAGTGTCATTCAGAGTGAAGTATTGCATTCATTAGCTGATGTTCTTACTCGGCCTTCCTTACTCGGCCTTCCCTTAAGAGGATGAAAGTTGCCACTCTTGGTTGGGCTGATTGTTGCGGTCAAGGTAATTTTTCTTCCCAATATTCTTCCATCCTCTCGCAGTTGCTGACTCATACTAAGAATGATCGCACCTTACCAGCTGCCTCTGGTACCACACCCGTGTGGCCATTCTTTGTGTGTGAGCAAGACCATGACTTTCAGTCAGCTTTTAGACTGAGATACATCACAGCCATTAGTGTCCTTTAAAATGTGCATGCATATGTATATTTTAGCCGAGGTTAGTAGATAACACTCGGGAACCCGAGGTGATTTTTCCCCCCCCCCCTCTTTTTACGGTCTCCCTAGCCTACTGAGATTAATTGTAAAGTCCTTTTCTGCACCAGTCGAGCCCTATCTCCTGATGAGTCACCAAGGAGAGGTACTGCTAGGGTTTAAATGTTCATTTTTCTGAAGCAAAATGTATAAGTATATACAAAAAGTATATGAGGCAAACTCGTTCATTTTTGGGTTAGGACAGTAATCTCTACATGATCAAAGAAACAGATTTCTGTCACCTTGATATTTATCAGAAGGCTTTGTGAGCATTAGCCTTTTATGTCTATGCGTCATTTAAGTTTGACAAATATCTCCACTTACAATCTGGTACCAGCTAATAGAATTAGATCAGGCCAATGTCTGCAAGGCTTAAGGGCTCTGTCTCCTGCTAATTTGTTTTCCTGTTTAAGGGCCAGAAAACCACAATACCTCACTCTGAATTATATTGTTGCAAAGTAACTGTCTTCTATTGCGTCCAGTCAGCATCAGCCTTTACGCAAACGCCCAATATATTCCGCGTTATCCAGTGCCTTTGCTTGCTTGATCTGAGAGATAAACTAAAAACCTGTCTCTTTCTGTTCAGTAATTTACTGTTTGGGTCAATACAAGTGTATTAAACCAACCTGAAATTGGCAAGTAGGTTACTGGAAAAGGAGCATTAGGACAGTGCTATCATATATGTCTGTCTTGCAAGAAAAAAGTGAGTTCATCACTTCTTCCATTTTCTCCCTCTTTTCAACCTTTTGTGGTGTCCTGTATTACAGGCCTTCACCTCGGTTTCTCAATTTACAGCAACAACAACTTGTATTTATATGGCACCTTTTAACATAGTAAAACATCCCAAGGTGCTTCACAGGAGTATTATAAAACAAAATTTGACACCGAGCCACATAAGGAGATATTAGGGTAGCTGGTCAAAGAGGTAGGTTTTAAGGAGCATCTTAAAGGAGGAAAGAGGGGTTTAGGGAGGGTATTCCAGAGTTTACAGCCTTGGCAGCTGAAGGCATAGCCACCAATGGTTGAGCGATTAAAATCGGGGATGCTCAAGAGGCCAGAATTAGAGGAGCGCAGATATCTTGGTAGTTGTGGGGCTGGAGGAGGTTACAGAGATGGGGAGTGGCGAGGTCATGGAGTGATTTGAAAACCAGGATGAGAATTTTAAAATCTTGGCATTACTTAACTGGGAGCCAATGTAGGTCAGCAAGCACAGGGGTGATGGGTGAACAGGACTTGGTGCAATTTAGGACACGGGCAGCCAAGTTTTGGATGACCTTAAGTTTACGTAGGGTAGAATGTGGGAGGCCAGCCAGGAGTGCGTTGGAATAGTCAAGTCTAGAGTTAACAAAGGCATGGATGAAGATTTCAGCATCAGATGAGCTGAGGCAGGGGCGGAGTCGGGCGACGTTACGGATATGGAAGTAGGCGGTCTTGGTTATGGTGCGGATATGTGGTCGGAAGCTCATTTCAGGGTCAAATATGACACCAAGGTTGCGAACAGTGATGTTCAGCCTCAGACCGATGCTCGGGAGAGGGATGAGTCGGTGGCTACAGAATGGAGTTTGTGGCGAGGACCGATGACTATGACTTCGGCCTTCCCAGTATTTAGTTGGAGGAAAGTTCTGCTCATCCAGTATTGGATGTCGGACAAACAGTCTGACAATTTAGAGACAGTGGAATTTAAAAAAAAAGGAAGCGAGCTGATCTGGAAGTAGCCAGAATTGTAGCACTAATGAAGACTGCTGTCGGTTTAAGAATTGAACATCTTTAACAATTTTAAAGCTGCAGTGTAAGTCATGTATTTGAAGCATTGAAAAGCATCGGAGGAGTGGGGGGTAATTTGAACCTAGCCCATGTGTCCGGAAATTGACTGGATAGGGTGGAACACCAGATTTACACACCGCCCAATATTGACTTCAATGGAAAGTCAATTCGAGCGGCGTGTACAAAATCAGCATTCCGCCTGATCCCGGCAGTTTCCCGACAGGCGGTTTCGGTTAAAATTGCCCCCCTCAAGTCTGAAACTGAGGATCGATTCCATCGCTGCTCGCATCTGGGACTCTCCCCATTGGCTTTCTGTTTGCAACCATTTTCTCTTTTTTCTATCCTGGCAGGTATAAATTGATGATGACAGTAAGTCAGAATCTTGCCACTTATGTACCAAACTTAGGCGATGGTATAATTTAATCATAGTACAAGGTTCAGAAAGTTGCAAAGAAGTTAATCGCTGTGCTAAGAGTATACACAAAGGAGTAAACATGATAATAGTGTTAACTAATAACCAATAAAGAATTATGCCAAAGATTTATCAACAATGAAACATTAACTCATTAACCAGACCGAGTAGGTTTGCCGTTTGACCTCCTCTTCAAATCAATGTATTACAATTCCTTTAACTATGTGGAAAGATAACTTCAGCTATTAAACTCAAGCTGGCACGGGCTCAATGAGCTGAATGGCCTCCTTCTGTGCTGTAACCATTCTATGATTCCATTAACTATTTTAACATCATTACAAATTCTGTTTACTTTTTTTAAAAGCTATGTTCCTTCCTGCCCTCTTCCATGCTATGCATCAAGAGGACAGACAGGGGACCTCTCCCAGGCCTCCACCAATGATGCTCTGAAACTGGCTGCTGGGAGGTGCATCTTTGCTGGATGTTTTTCCACCCTCCCTGTGGGGAAGCTCCTGGCCTCCATTTGGTGCCACTCTATAAAGGCATTGGAGCTCATGATGTGGGGGTTATATCCCACCATAGTGGTGCAAGATGTCTCTTGCTGGCTTAGCCAGAGGAGATGATATTTCAGCAAGTAGCTGTGTAAACCTGCACCAATACACGAACGTGAGCTCTTATCAAAGAACGACATGCAGTATATCATTTAGAAAATGTAGAGATCTGCTGTTCTGTGTGCATTCCAGGCAGGGATTTGGAAGGAGGTATCTGTTTGATGAAGGGCCTGATTCATACTGGGGTATGGTGTTCTTCTTCATGCATGAGCTTGGATAATGAGTGTCATCCAACTGTAGGCTCTCAGCACTGATCCTGATCCTTCCTACATGTAGTTTCCAGTAGGACTCTTTGGATTAGGGTTAAGTGCAGAAACCTGGAGGATGATGATGATTCTCTTCCTTAGCCCAGGGTGGCTAAGGCCATTTGTGGTCCTCTTAGTCTCAGCTGGGATAGAGACAATATCTGAACTTAATCTTGCACTGGGGTCCAGAAAGAATTGTAGCTCATGATAAAAGGTACAAGATTTCAGCGACTCAAACTCCTTCATCAGGGGACAACAACTTGCATTTATATAGCATATTAAATGTAGCAAAATGTCCCAAGTGTTAAAAGTAAGACCTGAGAAAGTGTTAGGCGGTGGCCAAATAGGTAGGTTGTATGAATGCTTTTGAAGATGAGGATGTATGTAACCAGGCAGAAGGGTTTTGGGAAAGAATTCCAGAGTGTGGGGCAAGATGGTGGAAGGCTTTGGCACTGATAGAGGTTGAATACTTTCCCTGTTTTATTGATGCAGTACAAGATATTGAAACACTTTCTATGCCCTGAGTCTGAGAGATTAATGTGACTATGAAATCATTTCCCACAGTAGAAAGTTACTGGCTGCTGTAGTAATAAATCATTAAACATTAAGCCCATGGAAACGCATTCTGACCTCTCCACAGTCAAAGCACTTCTAATCCAATGTTCTGCTAATTCATTTCAGATCAATACCATGAATTATTAATCAGCCAATTATAGCTATTCTGGCTGATTTTAAAAGCAGTGCCATCAGTACATTACCTTATTACAAGCATCCATTAAAACAAAAAAGACTAAGACTATATGGTGCAGTGGACTGAACACTTCCTTTCACCTGAGAATCTGGGTTTGAATCTAACGTGCACGGATGGGATGAAAGTTGCCGCCACTGGGTGTAAAGGTACTATGTGAAATTAGTTTGTGTCATCTCAATCCGCTTTCTAGTGGGCATGCCCAATAGCTCACAACTGTCCTTCATTTGACAGAGGGTGAAATTGGTCTATTTTACACCCCGCCCAATTTCTTTTTCTCTTGCAGTCAATTGACTATTTCACTCAGAGGCTTTAATGTGGGACATGGAAAATTGCATCCTGCTGCTCTTTTGAATTTGGGCTGTGATACACTGTTGGGACAGAGTAGAAGGAACTTTACTCTGCAAATTGCCATGCTATACCTGTCTTGGAAATGCTTTTGTACCCAAGATAGAAAGTATTCCAGTCCCCAACACTAATGAGCACAACATTTAATTTAAAAAGTCAGTTTAAAAAAAAAGGTGTTTAGAACCAGATTGTATGTGAAGGATTGACTTCCAGTACTAATTAATCGGCTTCAGTGCATAGGAGGAATCTATATTAATGACTTGGATGAAGGGACCGAGTGTAATGTAGCCAAATTTGCTGCCGATACAAAGATAGGTGGGAAACAAGTTGTGAGGAGGACACACAGAATCTGCAAAGGGATATAAACAGGCTAGGTGAGTGGGCAAACATTTGGCAGATGGCGTATAATGTGGGAAAGTGTGAGGTTATCCACTTTGGTAAGAAAAATAAAAAAGCAAATTATTATTTAAATGGAGAGAGATTACAAAATGCTGCAGTACAGAGGGACCTGGGGGTACTTGTGCATGAAACACAAAATGTTAGCATGCAGGTACAGCAAGTAATCAGGAAGGCAAATGGAATGTTGGCCTTTATTGCAAGGGGGTTGGAGTATAAAAGCAGGGAAGTCCTGCTAAAACTGTACAGGGTATTGGTGAGACCACACCTGGAGTACTGCATACAGTTTTGGTCTCCTTATTTAAGGAGGGATATACTTGCATTGGAGGCAGTTCAGAGAAGGTTCACGAGGTTGATTCCTGAGATGAAGGGGTTGACTTATGAAGAAAGGTTGGGCCTATACTCATTGGAGTTTAGAAGAATGAGAGGTGATCTTATTGAAACATATAAGATACTGAGGGGGCTTGACAAGGTAGATGCAGAGATGATGTTTCCCCTCATGGGGGAATCTAGAACTAGGGGGCATAGTTTCAGAATAAGGGGTCGCCCATTTAAAACTGAAATGAGGAGGAATTTCTTCCCTGAGGGTTGTAAATCTGTGAAATTCTCTGTCCCAGAGAGCTGTGGAGGCTGGGTCATTGAATATATTTAAGATGGAAATAGACAGATTTTTGAACAATAAGGGAGTGAAGGGTTACAGGGAGCGGCCAGGAAATGGAGCTGAGCCCAAGATCAGATCAGCCATGATCTCATTAAATGGCGGAGCAGGCTCGAGGGGCCAATTGGCCTACTCCTGCTCCTATTTCTTATGTTCTTATGAATATAAACATCAGCTATTTCATGAGTTTTAAAACATTATATCTGGTATTAGAAATAATCATTCTTAACTACCTCAACTGGCCACACAATTCTCCAGGTCCAAGCAGGGTGAATGTGGCAGCATCCTGGAGAGATCTGAATTTAGATTTGGAAATGATTACATGAAGAGCAAGTTTTGACTTGATATGAATTTTCACATGTAGGTTTGCGTGCGAGTGGTTTAACTGTAATTAAATCTAATTGAATAAAGCACCTGTTGAAGGCCCGGTATCAGGAAATTAACAAGTCCCAATATGTTCCTGGCATTATCATTGAGGGAAAAGCTGCTCCTTCTGCATGCAGATCCTTGTGAGGAGCAACTCATTCTGACCTAATGTGGTGAGAAAAGCGAAGGCTTAAATAATGGAAGGCAATTTTTGTGATCATCAACAACTTGTATTTAATGTAGGAAAACATCCTAAGGTGATTCACAGGAGCATAATCAGACAAAAATTGACACCGAGCCATTAGGATGACACTGAGGATATTAGGATGTGTGATTTAAAAGCTTGGATAAAGAGGTAGGTCTTTAAAGTAGGAGAGAGAGAGGCAGAGAGGTTTAGAAAAAGAATTCCTGAGCTTGGGGCCTTGTACGTCTGACGAGGCGATGGGAGTGCACAAGAAGCCGGACCAAGGAAAAGGATAACATTCCTGGCTTCAAGTTGGCAAAGCAAAGGATTCCTTCTTTTATTGTAGATTTAATTTTGTAACAAGTCTAGAAAAGGTCAGTGATAATGTGATTGCAGAATACTGTCTTATAATTTCATGCTTAATGAGCTATTTAAACATACATCAGTTATATCT
This sequence comes from Squalus acanthias, assembly GCA_030390025.1. Lineage (NCBI taxonomy): Eukaryota > Metazoa > Chordata > Chondrichthyes > Squaliformes > Squalidae > Squalus > Squalus acanthias. The sequence goes on from CM059437.1 coordinate 78,145,538, forward strand.
GATTAAAAGGATAGGCTTGCAAAACCCAATACAATTTCCCCTTAACTAATGCATATGTTTAAGTGTACAATATAGAGATTTAAAGATGAGAGGAAGTGAGTAATAAGGTTGTAATTTAATCAAGGGGTTCTGACGACATATACCATAAGAAGGGAGCTATTACTCTCTCCCATATCTATAATTTTATTATAACATGTTTGGCATTGGTGAAATTGTGTTAATGGCAGTTAAAAGCAGGCCTGAAGTTGCACTGATCTCAAACCTACTTTTAACGCAAGAGGTTATTGTGATGTAATCACTGTGCAATAACATGGTTACATGACCCATCGGCTGAGATGAGGAAATGATTCTGCTAAAGCAAATTGTAACAATTAAGAGCTCATTATTACCTGGAATAAAGATTTTAATTTCTCCTCCAAACTTCCCTCTAAATTTCCTTCTTAGTCCCCCCCCTTCATCCCTACATTCATAAGTTGGTAACGCATGCAGCTGTTCACTAATTCACCACAGGGAGTGCTAGTGCTAGTCACAGCTCAGCCCATCCCACCTTCACTGAACATTCACAAGCAAAACAACAATCTGGAACGGAAACCCTGACCATGTGTCCCGTTCTCCCCACCCCAAGTCTGGGGTGCCGAGATCTATGCTGCTAGTAATGCCCTTGATTCTGGTCAGCTAATTGAGCATGCCCAGGGATTGAACTGGAAACCTTTCTGCTGCTATTGACTCCGTAAGGATAATTTTCATTTTAAATATATAGATTAATTTCATACTCCTAATAGACACTTAAGGGCCATTGTCACTTTTCCCCCCCAAAAAAGCCAACCTTTTAATTGTTCATCTAACATTTATATTCAGTTTGCTACTGACAACATCTCCAAATTCAGTGGCAAACTCTAATGTAAACGAAGCAACTCTCATATCACTGGGAATAAACCTGGTAACAGGCCAATCAGTCTAACATCAGTGGTAGGAAAACTACTAGAGACCATTGTCAAGGTCAAAATTAATTCTCACTTGGAGAAGCATGGGTGCATAAGGGGCAGCCAGCATGGATTTGTTAAAGGGAAATTGTATCTAACTAACCTGATTGAGTTATTTGATGACATAATAGAGGGTTGATGAAGGTAGTGCAGTAGATGTTGTACATATGGTCTTGCAAAAGGCATTTGATAAAAGTACCTCCTAACAGATTTGTTTTGGAAAATAGAAGCACATGGCATTAAAGGGGAGGTGGTACAAAATTGGCTGAGGGATAGGAGGCAGAGAGTAGTGGTGAACGGATGTTTTCCTGTTTGGAGAGAAGTATGCAGTGGGGTCCCCCAGGGGTCGGTATTGGGACCATTGCTTTTCTTGTTCTCGATCTCTATATCTCAGATTTGGATATAGGGAGTACAATTTCGAAGTTTGCGGACCATACAAAACTTTGCAACATAGTAAACAGTGAACAGGATAGTAGCAGACTTCAGGAGGACATAGATAGACAGACTTGTGAAATGGGCAGACACATGACAGATGCAATTTAATGTGGATGAGTGTGAAGTGATGCACTTCACATGCGGAGGCAGATTAATCTAAAAGCGTGCTATTTTGAGGGGCATGCAAGAATAGTGATCTGGGGGTGCATATTCACAAACCTTTTGAAGGTGGCAGGGCAAGTTGATAAGGTGGTTAAGAAAGCACATGGGATATTTGCCTTTGCAAATGGGGGCATTGAATACAAAAGCAAGAAGGTCATGCTAAATCTTTACAAATCTCTGGTTGGGCCTCAGCTGGAGTATTATGTACAATTCTGGGCACCGCACTTTTTAAGAAGGATGTCAAGACCCTGGAGAGGGTACAGAGGAGGTTTACCAGGATGATACCAGTGATGATGGGATTCAGTTGTGGAGAGATTGGAGAATCTGGGATTGTTTTCCTTCGAACAGAGGAGGCTAAGGGGAGACCTAATGGAGGTATTCAAAACTGAGCGAAACTATTTCCTCTGGCAAGTGGGTTGGTAACCAGAGGTCATCAATTTAAAACAACTGGTAAAAGAACTAGAGTGGAAATGAGGAGAAATGTCTTCAGAGGGTTAAGATGATCTGGAATGCACTACCTGAAAGGGTGGTGGAATCAGATCCCATAGGAACTTTCAAAAGGCAATTGGACATGTACTTGAAGAGGACTAAATTGCAGGGTTATGGGGAAAAAGCTAGGGTGTGGGACTAAAGAGACGGCACAGGAGTGACGGGCCGAATGGTCTCTTTCTGTGCTGTAAGATTCTATAATTGTATGATTTAGCATACATAGTCCTGTGTTGTAACTTCACCAGGTTGGCACCTCATTTTCAGGTACATCTGGTGCTGCTCCTGGCATGCTCTTCTATACTCATTAAACCAGGGTTGGTCCCCTGGGTTGATGGTAAAAGTAGTGAGGAATATGCTGGGCCATGAAGTTACAGATTGTGGTGGAATACAATTCTGCTGATGGCCCACACCTCCTCATGGATGCCCAGATTTGAGCTGCTAGATCTGATCTGATTCTATCCCATTTAGCACGGTGGTAGTGCCACACAACACGATGGAGGGTGTCCTCCGTGTGATTATACAGGTCGCCGGTTAGACCTCATAGAATGATATAGCACAGAAGGAGGCCATTCACCCCATTGTGCTTGTGCTAGCTCTTTGCAAGAGATTTACAATTAGACCCACTTCCCTGCTTTTTCTCCATAGCCCAGCAAATGTTTCAGCTCCAAGTATTCATCCAATTCCCTATGGGCCGGATTTTCCGATCAGAGGCTTCCTACGGGCGGATGCCTCCGAGCAGAAAAAATCTACGAACTTATCTGCTGGCTCCGTAGGTCCCGAGACTGCCGATCCTGGGCCTCTGCTCCAGAAATGCACAGAGGCCCAGGTATCCCAGGGACGCATGTGGTTCGCAAGCGTCCCTGGGATCACGTGGGCCATGGGGAACCAATCAAAAGGGAATCCCCCTTCACACTTTGACAGGTCTATACACATAGATCTGTCAAAAGTATGAATGGGGATCACTTAAACATTAAATTTTTTTCAAAATCACATTTAAAATTAAATTACAATATTTTAAATACAATTTTTTGAGAAAAATAAAGTTTTTTACGGGGCTAAAAATAAACTTTTTTAAAAGTAAATGAGTGGGGGAAATTTTTTTTTTTTAACTCTATATGCTGGTAAAAGCAGGCCTTGCGCATGCTTTTACCAGGCGTAAGATTTTTAAAGGTTTTCAGCGGGCGGAAGTTGTGCAGAAAGCGGAACTCTCCACACCCGCGGAGGCCCTTCTCCCGGGCAGGCGGAGGATCTGTCAAGAGAATTCTTGACCGATCGGAAGTGCTAGGTTTTAGCGCGTACGCACCCGTGGGGGGTCGGAAAATCCGGCCCAATATTGAATCTTTCCAGATCACAACAATTCATTGCGTAAACATTTTTCTTCCTCATGTCGCCTCTGGTTCTTTTGCCAATTACCTTAAATCTGTGTCCTCTGGTTACCGACCCTTCTGCCATGGGAAATATTTTCTCCTTAAACACTCTATCGAAACCATTCATGATTTTGAACACCTATCAATTCTTCCCTTAACCTTCTGAGCTCTAAGGAGAACCACCCCAGCTTCTCTTGTCCCTCCACATAACTGAAGTCTTTCATCCCTGGTATCAATCTAGTAAATTTTCTCTGCACCCTCTCTAAGGCCTTGACATCCTTCCTGAAGTGTGGTGCCCAGAATTGGCCACAATACTCCAGCTGGGGCCTAACCAGTGTTTTAGAAAGGTTTAGCATAACTTCCTTGCTTTTGTACTCTATAATCCTCTATTCATAAAGCCAAGGATCCTGAAATCCTTTTTAAACAGCCTTCTCTACTTGTCCTGGCACCTTCAAAGACTTGTGTACATACACCCCCAGGTCTCTGTTCCTGCACCCCCTTTAAAATTGGACCATTTAGTTTATATTGCCTCTCCTCATTCTTCCTACTAAAACTAATCACTTCACACTTCTGTATGTTAAATTTCATCTGCTGAGTCTGCCTATTTCACCAGTCTGTCTATGTCCTCCTGAAGTCTGTTACTATCCTCCTTACTGTTTACATTTGAATTTTGTGTCATCAGCAGACTTTGAAATTATGCCTTTTGTACCCAAGTCCAGGTCATTAATGTATATCAAAAGGTGCTGTGGTTCCAACACTGACACCTGGAGGACACTGCTGCACACACGCCTCTAGTCTGAAAAACAACCACCATTACTCTCTGCTTTTTGTCCCTTAGCCAATTTTGTATCCAGGCAGCCCTTTAATCCCATGAGCTTTAATTTTGCTATCTAATCTATTATGTGGTATTTTATCAAACCTTTTTGAAAGTCCATATGCACAACATAAACTCCACTACCTGATCCACCCTCTGTTACTTCATCAAAGAACTCGATCAAGTTAGTCAAACAGCGATTTGCCTTTCATACATCCATGCTGATTTTCAATTATTAGCTCATAGTTTTCCAAATGCCAATTAATTTTGTCCAGGTTATTGGCGTAAGGCTTCCCCAACGCTGACTGGCCTGTAGTTGGGGTTTATCCTTCTCCCCTTTTTTAAAAGAGAGAGATTATTTCCACTGGTTCACTCCACAGGCAACAGGGAAGTGGCTCAGTGCACTGGACACAGCAAATATCCCAGGTAAGGTGCTCCCCGAACCAAGCTGCTGCAGTGCAGCCATGACCATGCCATCTACCTGTTAATGTGGAGATTCACCTAGAAAAGCAAGATAACTCTCTCGGCCACGTACAGCCTGCCCTGTCGACCTCCTCCCAATCATCAGTTGATATAACATAACATAAAATGCTGGAAATGCTCAGCAAGTCAGGCCCCATCTGTGGAGAGAAGCAGAGTTAACGTTTCAGGTCGATGACCTTTCATCAGAACGTGAAATGTTAACTCTGTTTCTCTTTCCCTAAATGCTGCCTGATTTGTTGAGTGCTTCTAGCATTTTATATCTGATTTCCAGCACCTGCAGTAATTTGTTTTTGAATCCAGAGTGATGGTAGGAATCCGCAATGGTGCCGTCAGACAACACCTGCAATCCAAGGTTGGGAGATAGTGATCCATCTTCCCATCTGGATCATGTTCTCCCCTCTCATTCCGCCCCCTTAGATCTGGATCACATTCTCCCTGCTCTTCTCTCCCCCGCCCCCAACGAGTTCCTGATCTCCTCCTCCTCCTCCTCCTCCTTCTCCTCCCCGCCCCCCGCAACGAGTTCCTGATCTTCCCCTCTCTCCCTCCCTCTGCCTTGGGGTCCTCTCCTCCCCCTCTCTCCCCCCCCCCCCCCCCTCGGGTCCTCTCTCTCTCTGTCCTCGGGCTCCCTCTCCCCTCAGGTTCCCTTTTCTTCCCCCCCGGGTTCTCTATATAGCGCGCGCGCGCTCTCTCTCTCTCTCTCTCTCTCTCCCTCCCTCCCTCCCTCTTTCCCTCCCCCCTCCCCACGGGTTCCCTCTCGGGCCCCCTCTCACTCTCCATCCTCCTCAGGTTCCCCTCTCGCTCTTCTTCCCTCCCCTCCCTCTGGACCTGCTGCAAGCTCAGACACTACTGTTAAACTGCTAGAGCGAGCAAAAGCGTAATCATGTGTGCAATTGTTTGAATCAATTATCCCAAATCAATGTTGTACGTCAGATTTTAATCTTGTGGGTAAAATCATTTTCTGTACATTTTAGGGCAAGAGATTCTTCAATACCTTGGCGGCAACCGGGTGAACGTGAAAATACTTTAGCGAAAAGTGGAAGACCGAAAACCCCGCTTTCTGCCTGTAAAACCGCAAGTGAGGAGGTTTTGATCATCAACAGGACAGAAGGGAGACACGTGATCCAGAGGCCCGGCGCACAGCACGATCCAAACCCAAAGACCGTCCGAATGAGGCGAAGGAGCGAGTCGTCCGAGCAGAGCGTCTCCCGGCAGCAGACTGACGGTCCGGGCCGCGGCAGGGCGCGTCTTTCGCGGGAGCCCAATAGAAGCGCGGCCTCCAACCGGGGTCCCGGCCACCAGCCCAGCCAGCCAGACAAGGGCCCGGCACCAGACAGCGAGGCCGTGCCAGCGCCCAGCCGAGGGAAGGAGGCGCAGCATTGCAGGGTCCGCGCAGACCAATGGAAGAACGGCAAAGGAGAAGCCAATAAAAGAATGCTTGCGACCAAATCCCCCGCTCCGCCTGGCTCCACCGGCCTGCACACAACCCCGAGAGAGCCCAGGTGTCCCGCTCCTTCCCCTGCCCAGAGTAAGGCGAGGTCATCGAGTCCCGCACCTAAAACCAGGCAGCCAGTGTCATCATCCGCAACTGGGAGAAGGACTCGGCAGACGTTCTGCTACGATAATAACCGGAACGTGTTGAATGCGTGCGTGGATTCCCAATGCCACGAGTCTTCTGTTGACTGCACTAATGCAAACCTGTCCCCGTGGGAGGCAGGAGGCTCGGGGGAATTATTCAACTCGGCCCAGGGATTCGATTCAAAGACCGAGACAGAACTGTACAGGAGCTTTGAGGAGGAGTTTCTGGCAAATACAAAACAGGTCCTGTCGGAGAGCGGTGGTGGTGCTGAGACCGTTGATGAAATGTTTCTCGACACCAATGCAACCCCACCAATCGGAAAAGCAGAGCAGAAGATGATAGACTCAGCCTACTGCTCCACAACTTCCTCTACATCATCCCTAAACGTGGTGAACAAACTACCCACCTTCAATCACCTCGGAGAAAGGCAAAGAGATGGTGCAGAGAAAATGCCACCGACGCCACTAGGACAGTCTTGCAGTGGCTGTCATACGGTCGCGAGTGAGATACAGGAAGAGTGCGGCCAGATGGATCGTGTAGATGGTGTTGAATGGAGCGGAGGGTCTCCAAGTGTATGCGCCACAAATAATATTCTAAGAACTATAGAGAATGTCAGGGAACCTATACTATCGAGTCCTTTAGGCGATAACAAATTATACATGATGATGGAGCTGAATTACCTGCACAATGACTCCAGCCACACAGGGTCACCAGAACCAGAGGAGGAACAGGATGGAGTCGCCCCCAATGAAAGCTGCACTGAACCAGCTGATTGCAGTACAGTGGACAAGATCAACACTCTGAATGAGGAGAATGATCCAGGGCATGGGAATAGTGAAGGGTCCTTTATTGAGACATCTAGCGAGTCGTCTGTCAATGTCCAGCTCAATTCTCATCATAAACCCGCTGTGCAAATGAGGGCCAAGAAAGGGCTGAAGAAACCTGACCGAGTGCCTTCCATCTACAAGCTCAAGCTTCGCCCCAAGATTCGACCGCGAACAGACAATCGACCCGAAAAGAGGCCCTCCAAAATCCCCACACCCGTCAGCGGCAAACCAGGGCTGAAGTCCCCAAGGTCACCTCAGAATCCTCTGCAAGACAGCAGCCACTCTAGACGGAAATTGAAACACAAAATAATCTTGCACAATGAAGAACTTCAGAGCTCCAGCGAGGATCTCTTGCCTTCACCCAGCTCGGATGAAAGGAAAACTCCGTCTCTACACCGGGATGAAGGCTCCTGGGTTTAAGCCTACACATGAGCCTCTTAAGTTTACAGCTTAAACAGTCCTGGCTTTTTCTTTGCACTTGGATTGATTGCAATGCACCAAATGACACTAAGTATCTCAGGTTGAATGCATTATAGGAAGCTGCCTGTTTAGAAACCTTAATCTCTCACTATTTAATGTTTAAGCAATGGTTGGTGGCATGTACAGTACTGGGAAAGGGAAGGGAGGAGAAATGGGTCGATTGATGGATGGGATGGCTGGAGCCATCCCGATTACCTGCCTGTCTTCAATTTTTCCAGCACACTGCAGGCAGAGCTCATTGTTGCTCTTTGATCATACCGGATTTATATCGGAGGGTTTTTTTACATCCCTTTTCTGCGTTCATCTGTCACCAGGACTATTGATCCGTAGTTAAGGCGATGGGTTCTGTTAGTTCATGGGGCCCCTTAGTACTGGGAGGTGGCAGAAACCCCTTTCGAAGTCTAACGCAAAACGCGACCGTTTTGAACATAGATTGTTGGGTTCTAGCGGATCTGTCTGGATATTTGACACGGGCTGGTTATGTTTAGGGACCCTGTGTGTGTGTGAGAGTGTGAGAGAGAGAGAGAGAGCTGGGGCGCGACGGTATCTTGCAACCTTGTTTAATTGAGGTCATGATGTGGAGATGCCGGCGTTGGACTGGGGTGGACAAAAATGAGAAGTCGCACAACACCAGGTTATAGTCCAACAGATTTATTTAATTTTACAAGCTTTCTGAGCTGTCGCTCCTTCGTCAGGTAAGTTAGCAATGAGAGAATCTCCCAGAATTCACAATTTAAACCCAGACAAAATCTATTCACATTATTCGCTACAACAAAGAGCACAGCCAAGACAATGAGATGTGTCCCAGGGGGTCCAACGTGTCAAACCACCTGCTGGCTGCATATCCTGTCAATTTGTGTTCTTGTGTTAGGGTTTTTTTTTAAAAAGGCTAACACAAGAACACAAATTGACAGGATATGCAGCCAGCAGGTGGTTTGACACGTTGGACCCTCTGGGACACATCTCATTGTCTTGGCTGTGCTCTTTGTTGTAGCGAATAATGTGAATAGATTTTGTCTGGGTTTAAATTGTGAATTCTGGGAGATTCTCTCATTGCTAACTTACCTGAGGAAGGAGCGACAGCTCCGAAAGCTTGTAAAATTAAATAAATCTGTTGGACTATAACCTGGTGTTGTGCGACTTCTCATTTTTGTTTAATTGAGCCCGAGCGGGTTTGAAGGTGCAACCAGTCACAACACTGATGGGACAAGGGTTCAAATTGCCCCGAATCGCATCAAATGATCAGTGTTTACATTCCAGATGTGGTATAAAAAACACCCCCGGCTCCTTTGACGGAGGCACAGGCGGAGCTCGTGTCCTGATGACATTTCTTTCATTTTTCCGTTTAGTGCATTTCTGAAAGGAGGGTTTCGGGGGAAAAGAGGTGGAGCAGCCATCATCTGCAGCAGTTTAACCCTGACTCTCGGTGACCAGTGGCATTTATAGTCTAACTTTCTACTTCGTTAATATTAACCACACTACTTAATAGTTGTGCTAAAGGGTGTAAAATGAATAATCTCCAGCGGTTGCAGTACTGAAGGAGTTAATTCTTTGCCCTCCACGTTGTGATTTACTTTGTCAAACCTGAGTTGTGTGTCTCAGTCCCTCTCTCTCTCTCTGCTGCCAATCTGCTCAACGCCGGAATGGTTATTTGGCAGGACAAGTGTCGAAAGGAGGGCATTATTGTGTTTAGTTTCGAACAGGAGCCATTCACATTCCATGCAGTAGTGTCAAATACCCAATGGCGCTCAAAGACTCGCATAATTTCAAGCCTACTTTTCTGAAGACCGAATTGTTGAGTGTTGAATTGCACCTGGTTTTCCGAGGGTTAGTAATTACTGATGGTCAGTGCAGCGACCCTGAATATTTGGACTCGTGTCGCTCACTGGCGATTCTGCCCTGTTGACGGGTCGTTCCCGCGTCTTGTAGGACTAGAGAACGCGGTGGCTTTAACTGCAAGAAGTTGGCAGTGTCTCTGCCCAGGCACCACCATTTAAGAGAAACAACTTGTTTCATAAGGTTTTTTCCACAATTCATTATGGCCACAGCGTGATTCTTAAATCGGCGCACTGTCAATCACAGCTGGCAACATCTGCACAGAATTTTAAACACTACAGGTTTGATTTCACAAGAACAGGGCAGTAAGAGATTTCCCTATTCCAGGGCACACCTCGGCGCACGGGGTTTTGAGAGGAAGGTGTTTTTTAAAAACTTTTTTTGGTCAGAAACTTTTTGAAATGTATGTTCTCTGTCCACTAGTGGGTGATTCCCATGATAAACGGCCGAGCGCCCAGCTGTTCCCAGCCCTCTAAATCTAGCCGCCAGGATGTGTACAAGTGCAGCCCGCGGTGGAAGCATCTGGTGGACTTTCGAGAGCCTCACAGCCGATATTGGGAGTTCTCTTCCATGGGACTGTGCATCGAAGGGGTGAACCCAGGTGCCGCCACTTCATGTCCCAGTGAGTCGCTGCTCCGACACACTGGCTCGCAGCTGCCGAGGTGATCGCCTGCTCAACACTTGAGCCGAGTTAATGGAAAGTTTAGATGCGATTGCAGCCGCGAGTTCGTGCTCCGACACTGTGCCGCGGCCAGACTGAGCGCTGGTACAATCCCGCGACACTGCCGACCCCGAGTTGTGCTGCTTTGGGGCGGAACCGAGGAGTCTGGGCACCAACTCTCAGGAAGGAATTGGAGAGAGTCAGTCACCCCAGGTCTGGCCCAGAGGCCAGGGAGAACTGCACTCTCATTAAACTCTTTCTCCCCTTTACCCATTTAACATAATTTTACTTCCTCGCTCGGTCTTTTTTGAATTATGATTTGTAATAATGTAGGCCACCGTTACCGGTTGAAGCTCGGCTTTGCTTCTGCTACTTACCAAAGAAGTATCTATATGGGGTCTGGATTGACTAAGTCTCTGGTACTGACTGGATTTGTTGGTGATATTTGATGCATTAGAAGGTGTAATTGCGAACTTTAAAACTACTGTATTTATTTGTGGGGGATGCAGCTTTAATGAGCCACTTATACACAACTATGTTTGTTTGTATTTTTCTCTGCATTGCTATTATTTTCAAATCCCGCTTTACGACAAACATTGAATGAAACATTTCAAATTGTCAGCATTTTCGCAAGGGTAGAAATGAGCACTATGTTCTCCTGACATCGCCCTGGCGCTTAAATAGTGTCTTTGATCTGATGGCTTATTGGCATACAGAGGCCTTGCTTTATGTTCAGCCCCCCCAGTAGAGCAGGCCTGACTCTCGGTGGGATTTCCGTGCTGCCAGCCCAGTACTGGAACACCACTCCGACCCACATTCTTCCCCTTGGAGAGTGTAGGACATTCTGAGAACTCTTGCTCTATTTATTCTAAATTTTAACTTCTAATTTTGATTCTGTATTTGAACTACAATGTCGACGAATTAGCTATGCTAAAACATCGTGTCCCCTGTTCTTGGCTTTGCTTCGCATAGCCTTGTTGGAGAGATGTACTTGTCCTGATTAAACAGTTTGAATACAACCTGCACATTGACTGACCCCCATTCCAGTTAAAAAGTTGGTTTTATTAGCCAGTTTAAATGATGTGTTGAGGGATATTCTGTCTAATTATTGACCCAATCGTGTTGCTGCTACTTACAGGTAAAATGTTTGCACGATGAAGTGTTAAAAGTATATGCTGTACTAACCAATACAAAAATTACACTTCTTATGGAATATTGACTAGATTGTATAAAGCACATATTTAGGGGGTTGGGTGTGAGGTGTGGTTCATTCCTGGCATGATGTATGTGTATTCAAAATATACAAAAAAGCAATTAGCAAGTATGCAGTTATTAACTATGCAATTACAGTCGATGAAAAACTGTTTTTAAAAAGCTTTATCTCTTGAAAGAATAATGGATAATCACCGCTTATTTAAACACTGATTGTTGTGAGCAGTTAGTACAGCGTTCTGCTGAGCAATTGAGTGGATCGCTGGCACTAGATGTGTGTATATTAATCGTGGCACATTAAACCACGCGGCTAAATCCTGACAAACCCTTAACTCATTCCCGAAGCTAGCACTAGAACAATGCAGGCGGTTTTTGCAGACTGCACATCCAAAGCATTAATTTGCACAGTGCTTCTCGTTTTAGTCATTGGAAAGTTGAATAATAAAGAGAATGTTATGCAGATATCCAGGATTTTGCGTTTGGCCTGGATTGGAATTCCTTTATCAGACGAGTACGTGAATGAACAATGGTGTGTTTTATTTAGAATTCAGTGCTCGAGTCCGAATTATTCTTCGACCATTTCTCCAGCAGCACTCCGAATATGAGTGCACGCGGTATCCAGAAACCGCAGCTGCTGTCTGAACACTAATAGAACACGTGGGATACAGTTAAAGCTTTTATTAGGGAAAAATAGTACAGTAAACGAGGCCTGGCGGGTCCAATTTGCCAAGCAAAAAGGTACAAATGAGCAGGATTGCGTGCAAGTGGGGAATTCACTGCCTTTCTCTCTCCTGTCGGGATCAGTTAGTGCCAGAATTCAGCCTTTCTGACTCGCTTTCTTTCTCTGACTCTCCCTTCATCTCCGACCATTTCTTTCTGACTCTCCTTCACTGAATCTCCTCTCTCCCTCTGACACACTCACTCCCTCTGACTTCTGAGAGATAAAAATAATTGCTATTGGGAAACCGACCTATTCCGACTTCGAGTACAAGTGAAAAGATTGGGACAAGGCTGCTCTGAGCCATTCCCTCTTACGACGAAGGACCTTTGTCTTGTTGGGTACCTAACCACTTTAAAAAGCCCAGGAACAGGCTGAGCCGGATGGCGATGGGAAGACAAACAATGGTTATCCGTGTACATCCAGGATTTGTGTGTGTGTGTATGATTTCCATACAATTGATCAAAGTCTTGAATGTAAACAGGATTTTGTAGCAAATTACACAAGACACCCTCTGGACTTGAATCGAACATTTGGTTCTGAATTATAATCGTGAAGTGAGATTCTCCAGCATGTACAAGAGGAAACGACACGAGCAGGGACGGTGTAACAATTCAGAGGGCAGGCATCTTAACTGAGCTTGTTCATGTTATGAGTGTGACTTTGGGGAACAGTAAAAGCACTGACGGCCTCTGTCCGCCTTTCAACCGAAAATGGGTTTTAATTTGAAGAAGCGTTAGTGACCCAAATGCTGCAGCCTTGACTAGATCCTTGTGTAAACGTATTGTGCAGTATATATGTAAAGGGTAGTACACCTATGCTGCAAAACGAATGCTTTGCCTTTACCCCCACCCTTGCCTTAAGGTGATTCTTCCACTATTTAACTATAAAGGAGTGTTCGAGAGATGTAAATTATTCGGCGTTTGCAATGTGTGGATCGCCCCTGTTTGGAGTGGAACAAATGAGAATTTGAAGCGAGACTGTATTCTGTGCACGTTTGAAACTTGACATTCTGGATCAAGTGATGTAATGGAAGAAAGGGAACACGTTCCAAAAATTTGCAATATTTGTAAATTTAGTTTCTTTCAAAGTAACATCACACTTGGATTGTATTATTTTAAAAAAATAAAGTCAATTTTTACAGAGATACTGGATGTGGTGCCTGTCTGGAGCTTTCTCAAATCTCTGAAGAGGGATACAAATCATAACCTCTATAATTAGACATTAAACAGCCAATTGATATTTTTGGAAATACTCAGTTAGCATCTGTAAAGAGGAAAAACAAGTTGGAATGTTTTGGGCATGTCATCAGAACCTTGGGGGATACACCATCAAAACATCTGTCTACAGATGTGGACTGATCTGCTGTGGGTGTCCAACAATTTCAGTTTTTCCTTTTTTATTTTTTTGATTACTAGATTGATTCCTGGAATGAGAGTTGTCTTATGAGGAGAGGTTGAATAGAATATGACTATATTCTCTAGAGTTTAGAAGAATGAGGTGATCTCATTGAAACGTATGCAATTTTTACAAGGCTTGACAGAGTAGATGCTGATGGGCTGTTTCCCCTGGCTGGAGAGTCTAGAACTAGGGCTCATTGTCTCAGGATAAGGGGTCGGCCATTTAGGACTGATGAGCTATTTCTTCATTCAGCGTTGTGAATCTTTGGAATTCTCTACCCCAGCGGGCTATTGATGCTCAGTCGTCGAGTATATTCAAGACTGAAATCAAATACATTTTTGGACTTGCGGGATATGAGAATCGGGCAGGAAAGTGGAGTTATGGCCTACTCATGTTCTTGTGAGAGATAATGTAGTTCAGCAAGGATAGAATATATGAGCGAGCGTGACTTGGTGTGGGATAGGATACGGTCGTCGGGAGAAATGTGGAGGTTGGAAGGCTGGTTATGAGCGCATTGGAATAGTTGAATCTGCAGATGACAACAGTACAAATTAAGGTTTCATTAGCAGATGGGCTGAGGTAGGGGCAGAGGCGGGTGATAGAGGTGGAAATGGGAGGTCTTTGTGATGGGGTAAGTATGAGTTTGGAAGCTCAGTTTAGGATTGAATAGGACACTGAGATTGCGAACAGTCTGGTTTGGCCTAAGATAGTGGCTGGGGCGGATGGAATTAATAGCAAGGTTATGGGGTTTGTGGCAGAGGGAAATTACGATGGCCTCAGTCTTCCTGATGTCTAATTGGAGGAAATTGCACCTGGAGTCTGACAACACTGAGGCAGCGGAGAGATGAAGAGGTAGAGCTGACTGGCACCAGTGTACATGTGCAAACTGATACGTCTGTGGATGCATTGGTCTGATTTAGATTTCCTGTTCCTCATACAACTGATCCAGAATCCCACTGAAGCAATATTTTTCAATCCCTGGTTTAAGTTTTTTGTTCTGTTTTAAAATAAACTATTTATTTAAGAACATGTTTCTTTCCAAATTTACCTGCATCTGTTAGGATCCAATTTTTCCCCTTAATTTCCCCCATTTTTTTTTACATTTAAAAGTAGAACCCAGAAAAATCTTTTTTAACTCCACAATAAAAACTGGCAATTGTTTAAAATTCACCATTTGCAATATTACTGAAAAACATTCTTACTGAAGAAGCACAGTAAATCCAACCAGAGACGTGAGGAAAGGGCATAGGGATTCAAAAGCTATTTTATTTAAAGAATTTTGCATTTTTATTCCACAACTTTCTTTTAGCTTTCCTTAAATTATTGGATCTTAGCGTGGAACAGGAGAGGATGACAGTTCAATATAACAAATGGCAAGTTTGAACTCTCGTAACAATTTGTTACATCACATTGCATCTGTTTCTCTGCAGTGCCCCTTGGATGCGAATGGATGGGTGCACATGCTTGCAGCCTCTGCCCACACTGCTGCTTAGGAGTTCTTTAAACAGAAGTAAAATGTGCCAGTTATATCTTGCGGAGCACTCGATGTAGCCGCATTTCCACATCTTCTTCACCAGGACACTGATGCTCCTTCGTGGAGTGAAGCGCTGCTTTTGTAGGTCTCTCTTATTTCCAACAATGATAATTGGGACTTGGTTTGTACTGGTCACCCTGGTAAATCAACAGAAAATAGTAAATGCAATGCCACTGCCTAAGAGCTCTTAACCTGTACCAAAGATTTATTTTTTTCCTCCCCTCTCCTGAACGTGTAGTACTATACAGGTCAAGATTTAATGGCTAGACTTCTATATGAAACTTGGCCCGTATATTGATGGGCTTCTGACACCCAAAGAAACCATCACTACTGAGCCCAGACTTCTCCTCACACAATATCTATGCACTTTTCAGCAGGCATCAGTGGATAGAAACCTGACTGCTCTTTCCCCTACTCTACCTAATCCCAATGGAGTGGAAGCCAAATTTATATATGAATAAATAGAAAAGAGCACTGCTTCCCTCTCACCAAAATGCCATTAATAAAGAACTTGCAATTATATAGCACCTTTCATCTCCTCAGAATATCCCAACATGCTTTACATTCAGAGTGTAGTCACTTTTGTTTTGTGGACAAAACTAGCAGCCACCTTGTACACAGCAAGGTCCCAAAAGCAGCAATTTATTGTTGATATTGTTTAAGGGATAAATGTTGACTAGAACACCTCAGCCTGTCAGTCTTCAAATATTGTAGTACCACAGGATCTGTTCAATCATCTGAGAGGTCAGCTGGGGCCACAGCTTAAGGTTTGATCTGCAAGACAACATCTCTGACAATAAAGCATTCCCTCAGTATGGCACTCAACTGTCAATCTAGATTATGTTCTCAAATGTTGGACTGGAGCTTGAGCCCACTCAGCCAAGACTCTCAATTAGGATGTGTATGGGAGATTTTCTGCATTGGCAAATCTGCTTTGGCAACTGCATTTCAGGGAACTGCATACCCCAGGTTGTAGGCTCCTAATCACCATGGGACATGTGCCTACAGCAGGTGCATCTCCACCAGTGGGCCTTATGATCAGCTGCCTGGGGTGGAGCAGACACGATCAGTTTTTCTTAACAGAGATGGGATATTGAAGAGTTAGTATTGGACTAATTTATTTGGAAATGCGCAAAAACTCACTTTCACAGTAACTGTGCTCAAATCTCGAGGGGTGAATAGCCCTGCTGTGACCCTAACCCAAGCTGTCTGACAAACGGCAGCTTTATAAATTGTGCTGCAGGACAGGGTTGGTCTTGTGACGAATTTTATAAAGTTCAGTACAACTGAGTCATTGTTTAAGAATTTAGAACCTGTAGTCTCCTCATTGATAAATGTAGCAGAATACATGAATATTAATCACTTGGGCAAGGTAACATGTCCCTTTGGAATATGAGTCAGTGCCTTCAGGCAAGAATTGTAGTACAACCACACCCCATCAAGAGAAACAACCTTTAGGAACTCTTGGGGCTTACTTTCTAGTCAGCAGGATAAGTCCTGTTAGCACAGGAGATGTGTGCTTTTTTCCAGTTCTGACGAAGGGTCTTCGACCTGAAACGTTAACTCTGTTTCTCTCTCCATGGATGCTGCCTGGCCTGCTGAGTTTTTCCAGCGTTTTCTGTTATTTCGGATTTCCAGCATCCGCAGTATTTTGCTATCGTAGATGTGTGTGGGGGTTAGGAAGCCGCCAGGCAATTCCTTTCATTGGACCCCTGATTTGTGATCTGTGATGGTGTGCCTTTTCTAAATAAACCAATAAGGAAACACCTGGAGTCATCAAACGACAACCAAGCAAAAGTGACCCCCTTTTTAGAGAGGCACAACTAATAAGGAACTAAACCATAAAACAAAGGAAACTTATAAAATTAAATATTATCGATGTCCACTATGCCCTCCAGTCCCTGTGGTGCCCACTAGTTGCGGAAGGTCTCAAGTGTACCGGCAGACACCAAATGGCGCTTCTCCAGGGCCACCCAGGCGTGGATAAGACCGCGGAATAGAGGCAGGCAGCCAGAGCGACCATGGGCCGTGTCCAAACTGGACCTGTAAATGGCCACATTGGCCAGGCCCAGGAGCAGACCTCTGACAGTGTGTGATCTGTGGATCACCATTCCCATTCGCCCTAACCCCAATGATATAGCTCAATGTTATAGGATGCAAGCCTTGTGCTTGCATTCTTCCACGTGCTGCATTCCTGATCTTCAACAAGATGTACCCCTGATAAAAGCAATAAAGTTGCTAAAGGTATGGTGACTGCATATGCCATATGTTATTGTTGATTCTTCATATATGTTTGAAGCTTAAGAAATACAAGAGAAACAAATTTGCTGGCAATGAAGTTGTTGAAAAGTGAGCTGGGTCGATCTCAGTCTGAGTTCACATCTTTGTGTATAAAGTGGAATGTTATGAAAACATTAGTATTTATCAATTGATAGCCAATAAGCCTTCAGCTTGAATTTTCCATTCCATTATTATAGGACAGATCTGCAATATTTAATTCTTACCAATGTTTGCAAGTTTGACATTTCCTTTCTTTTTGAGGAAACAGACAGACTATGCTTTTGGACATAAATGTTTAGCTGTGGTATTTAAATCTCCAGTGAACTGTAGGGAAATGTGCAGTCTGTTGGAGCAGAAAACTTTGCATACCACTGATATAAAATGAAATGGTAACTGATTTCCCCCACTTTAAGGGTCATCCTAATGCAGTAAAACATTAAGAAATCCAGTTTCTTAACAGATGTCCATACCACCTATTTGTAATAATGAGTCCATTGCTTTTATGTCAATAGTAGTTGGTGTGAAAGCAAAGACAGCATCATTGGTCCTGGACACAAGCATGGATTATGTACCAACAACACAGGGGGTCCAGTTACAAAGAATATAATTTTTTCACATAGACCTAGCATAGTTTTAACCTAATACTAAAGCAAAATACTGCGGATGCTGGAAATCTGAAATAAAAACAGAAAATGTTGGAAATACTCAACAGATCAGGCAGCATCTGCGGAGAGAGAAACATCGTTAATGTTTCAGGTCGATGATCTTTTGTGGAGGTAGGAACATAGGGGATTCTTTGACGAAAGGTCATCGACCTGAAACGTTAACTCTGTTTCTCTCTCCACAGATGCTGCCTGACCTGCTGAGTATTTCCAGCATTTTCTGTTTTTATTACAGTTTTAACCTGGATGCTCCTTTAAGCTAAACCCTGGGAAATTATGTGCATGGCTAGGTTATGCTCACCACCACCTTCTCGAGGGCAATTAGGGATGGGCAATAAATGCTGGCCATGTCAGCGACGCCCACATCCCATGAATGAATCAAAAAAAATGTTGCTTTGGCCTCACTTGCATGGAATCACCAGCAATGATAGGTGCTTCCGGCACCATTGGAAAAACCCCACCGCAAGGATTACCAAATGGGTGCCATTTGGATTAGGTGTGACGTGCAGATGAAGATTAAGTGCCATTTATGAATTTAATGCGGGCAAATCATGGACATAGGAACAGGAGTAGGCCATTCAGCCCCTTAAGCCTGTTACGCCATTCAATTAGGTCATGACTGATGTGTACCTCAAATCCATTTACCCACCTTTGCTCCATATCCCTTGATTCCTTTATCTAATAAAAATCTAGTCAATCTCAGCCTTGAAAAATTCAATTGACCCAGCAGCAACAGCCTTTTGGGGGAGAGAATTCCAGATTTCTACTACCCTTTATGTGAAGATGTGCTTCCTGATTTCACTCCTCAATGGCCTAGCTCTAATTTTAAGATTGTGCCCCCTTGTTCTGGATTCCCGCACCATAGGAAATAGCTTCTCTGTATCTACCCTATCAAATCCTTTTAACATTTTAAACACCTCAATTACATCATGTCTCAACCTTCTAAACTCAAGGAAATACAAACCAAGGTCACTGGTATGCTCTTTCTAACTCCAACAGCCACAGATATGATAGCAATGACCGATCCAGAGGTGGACTCTCCTTTTGCAGTGCCATCGCTATAGGAGCTGGATGTCACATTTCCAAATAAAAAGGCTTTCAACATAAAAGGTATAAACCGATAGTGGGGAAGCTTTTAGAAACAATAATCAGGGGCAAAATTAACAGTCACTTGGACAAGTGTGGATTAATTAATGAAAGCCAGCACAGATTTGTTAAAGGCAAATCGTGTTTAACCAACTTGATCGAGTTTTTTGATGTGGTAAAAGAGAGGGTTGATGAGGGCAATGCGGTTGATGTGGTGTACATGGAATTCCAAAAGGCGTTCGACAAAGTGCCACATAATAGGTTTGCCAGCAAATTTGAAGCCCGTGGAATAAAAGTGACAGTGGCAGCATGGATACGAAATTGGTGAAGTGACAGGAAACAGAGAGTAGTGGTGAATGGTTGTTTTTCGGACTGGAGGAAGGTATACAGTGGTGTTCCCCAGGGCTTGGTTCTAGGACCACTGCTTTTCTTGATATATATTAATGACTTGGATGTGGGTGTACAGGGCACAATTTCAAAATTTGCAGATAACACAAAACTTGGAAGTATAGTGAACAGTGAGGAGGATAGTGATAGACTTCAAGAGGACATAGACAGGCTGGTGGAATGGGCGGACACGAGGCAGATGATATTTAACGCAGAAAAGTGCAAAGTAACACATTTTGGTAGAAAGAATGAAGAGAGGAAATATAAACTAAAGGGTACAATCTAAAGGGGGTGCATGAACAGAGAGACCTAGGGGTATCTGTGCACAAATCATTGAGAAAGTAGTTAAAAAAGCTTATGGGATCCTGGGCTTCATGAATAGAGATATAGAGTACAAAAGCGTGGAAATTATGATGAATCTGTATAAAACACTGGTTCGGCCTCAACTGGAGTATTGTGTCCAATTCTGGGCACCGCACTTTAGGAAGGATGGGAAGGCCTTAGAGGGGATGCAGAAAAGATTTACAAGAATGATTCCAGGGATGAGGGACTTCAGTTACGTGGATAGACTGGAGAAGCTGGGGTTGTTCTCCTTCGAGCAGAGGAGATTTGATAGAGGCATTCAAAATCATGAGGGGTCTGGACAGGGTAGATAGAGAGAAACTGTTCCCATTAGCAGAAGGGTCGAGAACCAGAGGACACAGATTTAAGGTGATTGGCAGAAGGCGACATGAGGGAAAACATTTTTAGTCAGCGAGTGGTTAGGATCTGGAATGCAATGCTTGAAAGGATGGTGGAGGCAGACTCGATCACAGCTTTCAAAAGGGAATTGGATAAGTACCTGAAGGAAAAAATTTTGCAGGGCTACGGGGAAAGGGCGGGGGAGTGGGACTAGCTGAAGTGCTCTTGCAGAGAGCTGGCACGGGCTCGACGAGCCAATGGCTTTCTTCCGTGCTGTAACCATTCTATGATTCTATGAACCAACCCAGGAAATAGTAAGGAAAAGCACAATTCTTACCTGACATCTGCAATCTGCTGCTGAATCATTTTCACGTACTCAAAACTATCGAAGCAGCAGATGTCATACACAAGCATGTATGCGTTTGCATTTCTAATACCTCTGCACCGAGAATCGGACCATTCCTCCAACAAAAGAGCAAAGAAAAGGTGTCACTTTAACATGGACAGCTGTTATAACACATTACCAGCAATCATTCACTTTCTCAATTTTTAGTTGTGCAACATAAAATATTTTAAATCAATTTGTTACAAGCTGATTTGCACACAGGATAAACACGACTTAATTTTATTGATGGCTATCCTCTATTTTGCTCTCTCTCCCTTCCCCTTCTGGCTGCTTGCTTCCGTATGTACTTCCGCCAACTGAGAGCAAGCAAATCACGGCCCATGACTTGTGAGGTTAAAGTTATCCAGACACTGCAGCGCTGCTCCACACTCAGCCTTCATGAGATGTTCCACCCAGTGACCTAGCTGAAAATTAATTTACTTTGTAAAGGCTGCAGTGATGTAATGGAAACACCATATGACTGGGCCGCATCTAATACAGGAACTAATTTTGACTAAAACCACACACATAAAAATATTTCACCCTCAGGTGTGGCTGTGAAGGAACAGAATCTGAACTTTAGTGCCTTAATTTAGGAAATACTTCCTCCCACATTGGTAGATGGTGATAAAACTGGTCAGAGAATTTTGCCATGTTTTCTCTGATTTGTGCTTGCACAGGAACAAGGGCGGATTGGCTCCCCTGAAAAGGCGCAGGATTCTTCGGGATTCTCAAGTAAAAAGGGGAGCTTCAATAATACAGAGCTACGGAACCATTCACTGAGGGCACTTGGGATTGTCATTCCTGGATATAAAGTGGAGGTAGCAACATAGGAGTAGGAGTGGGCCATTCGGCCCCTCAAGCCTGTTCCGCCATTCTTTGGGATTGTGGCTGATCTGTGTCTTGACTCCATCCACCTGCCTTGGCTCCATGTCCCTTGATGCTCTTGGCTAATGGGGATCTATCGATCTCAGATTGAAAATTGTTAATTGTGCTAGCATCTGCTGCTTTTTGTGGGAGAGAATTCCACACTTCTACCATCCTTTCCGTGAAGAAGTGTTTCCTAATTTCTCTCCTGGCTCTGATTTTGGGGTTGTGTCCCCTTGTCCTGGCTTCCCCACCACTGGAAAAATGTTCTCTCTATCTACCTCATCAATTCCTTTCAAAATCCTAAAAATCGTAATCAAATGGAATCACCCCTTAACCTTTTATATTCCAGGGAATACAAGCCTAGTTTAAGTAATCTCTCCTCATAATTTATTGGAGCCCTGGTAACATGTTGGTGAATCTGCACTGCACTCCTTCCAAGGCCAATATATCCTTTCTAAGGTGTGGTGCCCAGAACTGTACACAGTGCTCTAGATGTGGTCTAACCAGGGCTTTGAATAGCTGTAGCAAAACTTATTCCCCTTTATATACTAATCCTTTAGTTATAAACACTAACATTCCATTTGCCTTTTTGATTATGTTTTTTACCTGAGTACTACATTTTAGTGATCTGTGTACATGGACCCCTAGATCTCTTTGGACCTCCACTGTTCCTAGCTTCTCACCATTTAAAAAATGCTCGGATTTGTACCTTTTTGGTCCACTGAGGGCAGTGCAGTTGATGTTGTGTATATGGAGTTTCAAAAGGCGTTTGATAAAGAACCACATATTAGGCTTGTTAGCAAAATTGAAGCCTATGGGAAAAAAGGAGCAGTAGCAGCATGGATACAAAATTGGCTAAGGGATAGAAAACAGAGAGCAGCTGTTTTTCGGACTGGAGGAAGGTATACAGTGGAGCTCCCCAAGGTTCAGTGCTGGGACCACTGCTGTTATATATTAATGACTTGGACTTGGCAGATGACACAAAACTTGGAAGTGTAGTAAACAGTGAGAAGATAGTAATAGACTTCAAAAGGACAAAGACAGGCTGATGGAATGGGTGGACACATGACTGATGAAATTCAACGCAGAGAAGTGTGAGGTGATACATTTTGGTAGAAAGAATGAGGAGAGACAATACAAGCTAAATGGTACAATTTTGAAGGGGTGCAAGAGGAGAGAGACCTGGGGGTGCTTGTGCACAAATCTTTGAAGGTGGCAGGACAGGTTAACAAAGCAGTTAATAAAGCAGATGGGATCCTGGGCTTTATAAATAGAGGCATAGAGTACAAAAGCCAGGAGGTTATGCTAAACCGATAAAAAACACTGGTTCGGCCCCAGCTGGAGTATTGTGTTCAAATCTGGGCACCACACTTTAGGAAGGACGTGCAGGCTTTGGAAATGGTACAGAAGAGATTTACTAGAATGGTTCCAAGGATGAGGGAATACAGTTATGTGGATAGACTGGAGAAGCTGGGGTTGTTCTCCTTAGAGCAGAGAAGGCTAAGAGGAGATTTGATAGAGGTATTTAAAATCATGAAGGGTTTAGATAGAGGAAATAAAGAGAAACTGTTTCCAATGGCTGAAGGGTCGATAACCAGAGGGCACAGATTTAAGGTGATTAGCAAAAGAACCAGAGGTGACACGAGGAAAACCTTTTTTACGCAACGAGTGGTTAGAATTTGGAATGCACTGCCTGATAGGGTGGTGGATACAGATTCAATAGTAGCTTTCAAAAGGGAATTGGATAAATACTTGAAGGAAAAAAAATTGCAGGGATATGGGAAAAGAGCGGGGGAGTGGGACTAACTGGATTGCTCTTCGAAAGAGCCGGCGCAGACTCAATGGGCCAAATGGCCTCCTTCTGTGCTGTACTATTCTATGATTATTTGAGAAGGGAGGGAGGAAGAAACCAGGTAACTACAGTTTAACATGATTTGTGGGGAAGTTATTGGAATCACGGATATAGTGACTGGGCACTTAGACAAGTCTAAGTTGATCAAAGAAAGCCAACATGGATTTGTGAAGGGTAAGTCATGTCTGATTAATCTGGTTGAAATTTTTGAGGAGGTTACTGGCATGGTGGATAAGGGAGTATCCATGGATGTTGTCTATATGGACCTTCAGAAGGCATTTGATAAGGTTCCACACAAGAGATCATCAAAATGAAAGTGCAAAGATTGGAGATATCCTTGTGACATGCGTTGGCAATTAGTCGGGAGGAAGGAGTCAGAAAGTAAGAGGTAAAGGGAACATTCTCTGATTGGTGAGATGTGACAAGTGGTGTTATCCAAGGATCTGTACCAGGGCCTCAATTATTAATGACTTGGATGAAGAGTTATATATTCAAGTTTGCAGATGACACTATGTTAGGAGGTATGTAAATGGGAGCAGGTAGTTACAAAGAGACAAAGATAGACTAAACGAGTGGGCAAAAGTATGGCAGATGAAGTTCAATGTGATGTCATCCACTTTGGATCTGAGAAAGACAAATCAGAATAATTTCTTTGTGATGAGAGACTAGGAGTTGTGGAGGAGCAAAGGGACTTAGGTGTCCATGTACACTAATCACTAAAAGCTAGTGATGCTTCCTGAAATAAATTCACCCTAATCCTAAACCCAAACACAAGAATAACCCTAAACCCAAATCCTAACCCTAAACTGGGAAAATGTTATTTCTGGGGGCAGATTTATTTAGCAGCACCAGCAGGCAACAAGACCGGGAACAAGACCAATGGGAGTTGCAACAAGATGCGGAGATGCCGGTGTTGGACTGGGGTGGACAAAATTGAGAGGTCGCACAACACCAGGTTATAGTCCAACAGTTTTATTTGAAATCACAAGCTTTCGGAGCTATCGCTCCTTCCTTCACCTGAGGAAGGAGCGATAGCTCCGAAAGCTTGTGATTTCAAATAAAACTGTTGGACTATAACCTGGTGTTGTGCGACCTCTCAGTTGCAACAAGGCCAGTGGCAACAGACAAAAACCTGATATAAGGTTAAAAAGGTCAACTTATGTGCACTAATAATAGGAAATCACTGGTTTGGGAGCACATGGCAGTGAGTCAGAAGAATCAAGAATGAAGCGGGAGTACAAAAGTCTTTTCTTAATCTCATGAGATCCAACGGCCAATGAAAAAAGTCAACTTTGGAAATCTTGTGAGAAAATTAAGAACCAATGCTATAAGTAGCCCTTAAACCAAGAACCTGAACATCCCAGCCCACTTTAATGTCAGTTGGGAACCATTTCATAATGAAAGTCACCACTTTCAGAAGATGGAGGGCTGGAGGGATTTTTTTTTAAATGCCCAAAAGCAGATTCATATACGACTGGTGAATTTATTGAGTTCCAATTATCTATTTCTACTGGAATCTGAAATTTGACAAATAGTTGTAATTGCTTACTATGACTGTTCAAACACTGTATGAGTTTTCATACAGCAATGTTAATAGATTTTGTTGATTCTTTGCAACCTAATTTAAATCACTTGGTGTAATTTATGTGGCTGGTGCTCATATATCATGTTCAGATAATATCTGAGAGATATACCCCTGAGATCTGGGAGCTAATTGGTTTGACCGTTGATGCGACCATTCCCTTAGCAACGGTTGAATACATACAACTGTTCTGCATTTTCTTAATCTCCTGAAATCAGGAAAGAGTGAAGGTTTGGATCACAAGTGGCTTGCATAGAGAATACTAAACAAGAAATAAAAAGATTTTAAAAGTCTATGTGATCACTACTGAGGGTGGGTGATCATTAGGCAAAAGCACTTTCCATAAGTAAATGTTTGCTATTAGTAGGGAAATAGGGTTGATAATTTCCAAACTTACTTACATGTACCAAATACCAACCTACATGCTCTCCTGTTTCCCCACTAAATCAGAAGAACAGTTCAAAGAAAAAAAAGGTACATTTTAATTATCAAAAATTACTGTGTGGCACTAGACTACAGTAAAACATAATTAACTTTATTTTAAAGTGTAGCACAATTTTGTCAAATGGACATTAGGAGCTACACCTTAATATTCTCAAGAAAGCAGTCACGGATTAAGTTACATTATACAAGATTTTTTTTAAAAGCAGGAAGACAATCAAATGGTTAGCAACTTACACCTTGGACAACAATAAATGCATAATCCTAATAGTTCTATTAAGTGGGAAAAAAAAGTACCATAATATTGACATATGTTTGGTAGGCTTTGAATCCAAGGCAGACGTTTGGGAGAAAAGTTTTTCCTCTCTGATCTCTGGAATGAGATAGGCTAGTGGGCAGTCTCAGCCCAGTTCAAAGGGTTAAGAGGCCATAGTGCAAAGCTATTTACAATATAACACCAATTACCATGAAAAGGGCAGTGCCAATCAGAGATGTCACAAGGATAGCTGCAAGGGAATACAAATGTCACACCAATGCCAGATAGAATGCTTTTCTGTCCTATTCCCCTTATGATTTTCTCCTTTTACCCTTCCTCACCCAAAGGCTGCAAACATATTTGGGTATGTTCTTTAGACACTGGCAGCCCTCTCGTACCTTGTCCGTATGGTCATTCTTCATGTGTGAGCCTAGACAGGGAGTGTAGACAAGCTAATCCACCGAGAGGGGGCATCATAGCTGAGTCCAACCCTATCCTCACCCTACAGGCAGAAACACACTCTTGCACAGCATTATTAGATAGCAATGAAGTGCAGCAATACTGGCTGGTAAATACATTTCCCCTCCCTAGCTCAGAAGCACTAGGTGGTACAAAGTAATGGTTAGGCCACAGTAAGAAGACTGTGTGCAGTTTGGGTTGCCCCATTATAGAAAGGACATTCAAGCCATAGAGAGCATACTATGTAGATTCACTAGGATGATACAGAGATGGGAAGCTATAGTTATGAGGAGAGACTTGAGATGCTGAGACTATTTTCACTGGAACAGAGAAAGCTAAAAGGAGATTTAATAGAGGATTGTGAAGTTATGCAAGGTTCCAATGGGATAAATATGGAAAAACTGGGGCTGAAATTGGTCTTGCAAAGCAAGCAATACCGAATTGGCAGCTTGTTTTACATCTGCCTGATTTTCTTTTCCATTGACTTTATTTGCCACTTCGCTATTGCCCATTTTGTGCTACTGCCCAAGACCAATATCAGCCCCATTCTTTCCACTAGTTGGGGAGCCAGTGACAAAGGATCATCAATTTAAAATTGTCAATAATAGAACAAGGAGAGACACTAAAAAGAGAAATTCCTTCAAGTAGAAAGATTTACAGCATGGAATGCTTTGCCACAGGGAATAGTTGAGGCAGAGACAATTGCACTTTTTAGGGAAAAGTGGGTAAGCATTTAAAACAGAAGAAGATTCGGATGATGGGGAGAGCTGGGTGGTAGAACTAGTTTTGGATTGGTATAGCGAAGAACAAGAACAGATACAATGGGCCAAATTACCTCTTTATGTGCTGTGAACTTCTATGGTATGAAGATTTACTAGCTATTTAATATATATTAATATTTAGATGGTGCAGAGAGTATAGAATAACTTGGGGCAAGAAATGCCCCTCTATCCTGAACTGGATTAGTTATTACATAATTTCTTAATCTTAATTCCCTCCCTAAATCTCGCTGCCTCTCCACTTCTCTTTCCTCCTTTAAGACGCTGCTTAAAACCTACCTCTTTGACCAAGCTTTTGGTCATCTGCCCTAACATCTCCTTATATGGTTCGGTGTCAAATGTAGTTTTTTTTTGATAACACTCCTATGAAGCACCGTGGGACGTTTTATTACATTAAAGGCGCTATATATATATATATTATATATATAAGTTGTAATTGTTGTTAATTGTCCCTCAACTTTCTGGTAGCCTTGAATTTATTACAGGGGCTGTAATTGGTAGAGACCTCAGAGCTGCCCATCCATGTTTGCTATAGAGTGAATGCTTTTACTTTTAATAATAGAACATAAGCTTGTAAAGACTTTGATTTTATTAATGCTAGCCTCTGCTTCTCAGTTAATGGCTGCTGAGCAATGTGCTGACACTGAGAATGAAATTAATGAGCCAGATGATTCTGGCTTGACCTTACTCAGTTTTTCTTTTAAGGCTTTATCAGTTATTGCAGCTTTTCCATGATACTAACTTGCGATGAGAGTTTCAGCGTAAGTATTCAGTTTCAAGTCCTTTGCTAAACCTCATCTCGGACATACTGTGAAAGCCAATAAGCAGCATTGATCTCCTTGGAAACCTATTATCTGTAAGGGCGGGGGTTAGAGGTGTAGCAGGTGGCATGAAATTGGTTTGATATTTGTGGTAGAGATAGAAATTCAACCAAAAGCCCTTGAGGCATAAAGCTATCACTGAGCTCCAGATCCACTCATAGGCTTAACTCAGCTACAGTACAAAGGGATTGAAATCGCTTCTGTAAATATATCTATTAACTGAATAAATGGTTATAGTAAGTGTACCAATATGTGGAGAAGGTGCTATAAGAGTGTTTCTCCACTTGTAGCACTACTTCTAAAATTTCCCCCTTCTAAAACATCGTAAGCCACACATATTGCACCGGATCAGAGCTGACATTAGACCAGCAGAAGGTATGGGAAGGTGTGAGAGGTGAACTCAAACAGACCATGTGGGACAGTTGGGAAATACAGACAAATGATAGGAAACTCCCAAACTGGCCTAATGGGAATGTGCTACAGATGCTGCAAACACCATGTTACCATCAATAATACTGCTTATCTTAACATGAGAAGGTAGAATTGAAGAGCAGCACCACACTGCACAATTCAGGAACATGCTAGCTTTGCATTGCAAATAATCATATACAGAGAATCAGCATATTACTAACAGGACTGCTTAAAATTGACTAAATCTATCAATGTTCAATCTGCTATTGTCATGGCATGATTGCATTTTACTTTGTCACAGATTTCAGGCTTTGAAATTCAGAACCCAGAACGAATCCTTGTGCATCACGTGTGTAGAAATTACTCTTTCTACAGTAAACGCAGGAGTTGGTTGCTGTTAAACTAGTTTTGCAACTAAACAGTAAAGGGTCATTCAGCATTCCTGTGCTAAATATGCACTGGCAGTGTTGTGTTGCACTGACAGTGTCTGTAGCTGACCTATGGAATCCAATACTGATCTTCATATTTTTATGAAAATCTGAGGGAGGCCTTACATAAAAATATTCTTCACCTAATGCTATGCTCTATGCCAGCTAGTCATTGGTACTGAGGCACAGGCCTGTGAGAAGCCAAATAGAATAATGTCCCACAAATTACAACATTGGGTTATAAGCAGCAAAGCATATTCTTCTCGATCTACTATTCCACCTGACTGGACAAGATAGTGGGAAAAAGTGAAACCCAAGCTGATTTGATTATTCCTTTTGTAAAACATATTTGATTACTTGCATGCTTTTTCAATTTATTTCTTAATATAAAATAATTTAAAAAAAATTACAAATATACATCTAAGGTTTTCAGATATCCCATTCTCAGAAGCAGTACTTAATTGGGTGTTCTCTATATTACAATACAAAATATTGCACTCCTGTCACATTACTCCATTAACCACGGGATCTCATTTCCTTCTCACACTTTACAATCGTTACAGTCCTGTTCCAGGTGTCAGTGGATATGTAGCTAAGAACTGGCGATAATCTCCATCATATGGACAGCAAGGAGAACTCCCACAAACAATCCTGTCAACACAGGCTGTATTTTTGTTTACACAAAGCAGAAGAGTTACTAATAGAAAGCTGAGCACAATGCAGGACCTTGTGGGCACAACAGGAATCTCACACTCTCAGCTGAGCCATTAAGCACAAACATTGTCCACTGCACAGTTGCATCAACAAAGTTTGGGAGATTTTAGTTGGTTAAGCAACTAATTAGCTGCCTGACGAGCAGTTTAACATTATTGTTGGTGCATTCCAATTGGCCAAACTGTTTCTGGTTTCCAGCTGAATCAATTTGCCAAAAGTTGTACTGTTCAAATACCTTCCTGTAAGTTCATTATCAGGCAGATGTGTAGTGGAGGGACCTGGGATATACTGACTATACTCAATGTTCGCTTTTGGAAGCAAGAGTATGCCCAGTTTTTGGCAGTAATTCATAAAATGACAAAGAATGTACAACACAGAAACAGGCCATTCGTCCCAACTGGTCCATGCCGGCATTATTGCTCCACAGGAGCCTCCTCCCATCCCTCTTCATCTAACCCAATCAGCATAACCTTCTATTCCTTTCTCCCGCATGTGTTTATCTAGCTTCCCCTTGAATGCGTCTATGCTATTCATCTCATTAGTGCCTATTTTATATTTATGGTCCATCGGTTTGGTCTTTCCCCCAAGTGGAAGCATCTTCTCTACGTCTATCCTATCCAACCCTTTGGTAATCTTAAAGACCTCTATCAGGTCAACTCTCGGCCTTCTCTTTTCTAGAGAAACAAGCCACAACCTGTTCAGCAAAGGGTTTACTGTATATGGTCACTTTTCATTCTTTGGAGATGGAAGTATGAATGAGAATTAAACATTTGTGTTATCCGTTGATCTGGCCAATATATTTTTCACATACCGAGACACTATTTAATCGTCACATCCCTTTTCATGATATAAACCCTGTATAACCCACAAGCACATACAGTCTCCATTACATATAGTACTTAAACCTTATTCATTTTATATCATATTTTATGACAGAAAATGTTTTGCCCTCGTAAACTTAATGAAGTATTAATGGAGCTAATAATAAATCTCTGGACCCTACAAGCTAAAGCCAATATATGATGTACACTGACTGGAAGCACTTCTACCATGTCCACACCACCACTGACCAGAGGGAAAACAATTTCTTACACTTTTTGGGATAAAAGAACAATTTCACCCCAACTACCGACTGAAAAGATGAAAGTTACACAGGTCTTCGCCTAAAGTATAACTCCATTCCCTGCCGCATTTTCTCTGACGGTGATATTAATAAAACCATGACTAACCTGCCTTTTATTTGTTCGGGGCGCTCTGGTTTACATTTGCCTCACACCCGTATTAAGCAGATTTCACCCCAATTAGTTTCGGGCCGTTATTTGTGTTCATATTAAAACAGGTGGAAATGGTTTAAATCGGTTCCACGGTGGTTTCGCAATGGGAGGCTTGTTCTTTTAACGCCGACCTTGCAATGTTTACTTTTCACTTCCAGAAGGGTTAAACACAAAACCAGGGTAGAGTTTGTGACACGGTACAAGACCAATAAACTGGAAAAGAGACACAATGGGGGCGAGAAGTTTGACAGAAAGACACACAGACACCACAGTCAGAGGGCAAGAACAGCATCCAGCTACAATTCCCCTACCTGAGCGCTGGTTGATGGGAATGTTGGGATATGCGGCACATCCACGATCTTCAAATCGTACATGTTATCGTTCAGAATCACTGAAGGTCTGTGAACGTACCTTGTTTTGGTCGGGGTGTACACTTGGCTGAAGTCATTGTAAAGAAACTGGCGGATTATGGCCGTTTTACCCACTCCAGGAGCTCCAAGCACGGCGATTGTGAAGGTGCCCACCATCGTTCCACATACTTGTCTCAAGAGACGGATGTTGGCGATCAGGTAGAGGCTGGATTGAAAGCTCAGGCTGGGGATTGCATCTCTCGCTGTTTGATTCCGGAGACTCGCTGCCCCCGCTCCCCTCTCTGAAGATGCTCCAAAGTATCTCAACCTTCTGGCGACCTGCAAGGTGCTGAGGGCGAAAGTCTGGTTTGCCCTGCGCAGAGAGGGACCGAATCAGAGGGAGTCAGTCAAAGTTGGGACTCCGTTTAACCCCCTACCTCCCTGTGCACAAGGCACATGAAGGGAGCTGGATTCTGCCTCTGATGAATCTGCACCAGATCTCGCTGCCCCCTTTTTAAAACTCGTGAAGTGGGTAACCTCTCCTCAAATACTGGGTTGTGGAGGAGGAGATCGCTTTGGGTCGATCATATCTCAGCCTCTCTCCCCCTTCATCGAGACTCCAGTCTCGGTCTGTTCTTCGATACTAAGACCTGTCATTAGAATAAACCTTATGTGAAATTACTTGGAATTATACAACGGAACTTTAGCACCAAATATCACAGTGAGGAGAATAAAGCTAAAGAAACAAAAAATGAATGCACAAACTATTCTCGAATTGATGTCCATTTAGTAACGAGCTGTACCTCTAATGGATGTTTAGCCAACTGTCTAGCTGAAAGTCACACAGTGCACACGAGTCCTTGTAACAGATTCAATGTTTAAATGGCACATTTCCAGTATTTCTCCTAGTCATCCAAACTTGGAGTAAATTCTTTTTCCCTGACACGGAAGCTGCAATACCCTGAGGTTTTCAAAGAGCGTGTGTTATATGTTGGTTGAAGTCTGGGGTGAGTGGAGCCCTCACCGAGTCTCGTTTACCACAGTCCCCAGTTACTCATCCTTAACCTGCCGTGATTTAAAAGTGGACGGAGAGCAGACCTGTCTGTCTTCTCGGATTAACTCTCAGAATTTCACTTTCGAAGTTGCCAAATAGCAATTTACTTTCGACCGGACTCGGTACAATTTTTCAAGTGAATTAAACGTCAGGCATTGAATCCGTACAGAAGAACAATGTCCACGAAACAAGGATCAATGTGACCCGTGTTATATATTTGAAAAAGAAAAAAATGGAAGTCTACGGGGAAAGAGCAGGGGAGTGAGACTAATTGGAGAGCTCCTTCAAAGAGCCGGCACAGGCACGATGGGCTGAATGGCCTCCTTCTGTGCTGTATCATTCAATGATTCTTTGTGTTTCCCCTAATCATTGTGCGTGTATATGGGAGTGACGGGAGGGTGAATTTCTACAAGGTTGTTTGGAATAGGGTGTCACCCTGTGCTTTTGCAGTTTTTTACTGCCGTCCTTACTGTCCTTTACTTCATTATACCCTACTTCTTGGCTTTGGTTGTTAACTTGTAAAATCTAATTGGATTTTGTACCAAATCATGAATAAGGCAAGTGCATTTCACTTTGCCTGAGGCAACAGTGTCCTTTTTGACTTGCTGCACATATTAGACTTGGTTGATGAAAACAGGTAAATCATTAACAGCACCGAATTAGCATGCTTGGCTTTTATTTACTGTTAAAGCTAGAATTCATTCAATTAACTAATAGAATCATCATCAGTGACTTCCTTCTTTCTCTTCAAGCCATTACGTTCACTTCTTCACTCTATTACGTACTTACCACAGGCTCCAAGGTATCCTCTGCTGTGCTCAAATCCTCTACAAAGGTAAGGCAATAACTAATGTGAAGATCTTGGAAACGAACGCAAACACATTGGGCTGCTCTACACAGTAGACAGTAGGTTGTCAATAAATAGAGCAAATCTTGATGTCATCAACCCCATGCCTTTTCTATTTGTTTTCCTCTTTCTGGATAGGTTTAATTGACAGTTATGATTCCCTATATTATTAGAACTTTATTTATTATTTACTATTTTGACCGAGCTCATTTTACTATAATATGCGACTCTTATAAAGACAATTTTTTTCTTATTCCAACTAGGAATGGCTATGTGTTATCACATTTCTGGGTGAGATTTTCTTGAATATCACAAACAGCAAAGATTGAATTCTACTCATGTAAACAGTCACAAAAAACTCCAGGGAGCAGCTTAATGGACATCTTTATTTATTGTATATCTACAAAAAAACATTTTTTTGAGCTGTAGGCCAAAGGATGTTCCATAGGTAAGTATGGAGTAGCATTTTTATTTGCTGCTCTTCCTCTTGCATAGGGCAAAATAAACAGCAACAACTACTTGTATTTATATAGCGCCTTTAACGTAGTGAAATGTCCCAAGGTGCTTCACAGGAGCGTTATAAAACAAAATTTGACCCCAAGCCACATAAGGAGATTTTAGGGCAGATTGGTCAACGAGGTAGGTTTTGCGGAGCGTCTTAAAGCAGGAAAGAGAGGTAGAGAGGTGGAGAGATTTAAGGAGGGAATTTCAGAGCTTAAGGCCTAGGCAGCTGAAGGCACGGCCACCAATAGTGGAGCGATTAAAATCGGGGATGCTCAAGAGGCCAGAATTAGAGGAGCGCAGATATCTCGGAGGGTTGTGGGGCTGGAGGAGATTTCATAGATAGGGAGGGGGCGAGGCCATGGACATTTTACAATTACATCTTCTCGAGAATTCTATATCATGAGTTCAAAGACAATGGACTAATTTAAATATCAATTTAATTTTCACTGGGCTTAATCATCAGCGCTGTTTAACAAAATAATCTATCCCCTTCTCTTGCAGAGAGTGACATCCTGGGATGTATTTTCATGGGTGCTGGCAATTCTACGGCCACTTAAGTGACTTCTTCACTTGTAACCACAGACAGTGAGCACTGATAGGTTGAACCCAATCCTGTCCTCTCCTAATATATGTGCGTGCACAATTTGAAGCAGAGGTCAAAGATCAAGCACAGACCCCCTGGTTCCTGTAACACTTTTATTGTCATCCTAACCGAGATCAGCTAATCCAGCACTAACTAGGTATCAAACCTGGGACATTCCCGGTCTGTACTACACAATGTGGTCCATTCACCCACTGAGCCATAATCAACAAATTTGAATTTATGTAGTGCCTTTCATGAATTCAGGACATCTCAAAGTGCCTCACAGCCTAAGAAGTACTTTTGAAGTGTACTCACTGTTGTAATGTAGGAAACGTGGCAGCCAATTTGCACACACCAAGGTCCAACAAAAAGCAATGAAATAAATGACCAGATAATCTGCTTTAGTAATGTTAGTAGAAGGATAAATGTTGGTCATGACTCCAGGAAAACTGTCATACTCCTCTTCAAATAATGCCATGGGATCTTTTATGTCCAACTGAGAGGGCAGATGGGGCTTTAGTTTAATGTCTCATCCGAAAGACGGCACCGCCAACAGTGCAGCACTCCCTCAGTACTGCACTGAAGTGCCAGCCTGGATTATGTGCTCAAGTCCTGCAGTGGGGCTTGAACCCACAACCTTCATGACTCAGCAATGAAAGCACTACCACTGAGCCAAGGCTGAGAAGACATCCAGTCTTTCATCATTAATCTGACCTTTGACACTTTGAGCCATCATCAACAAATTTGAATGTATGTAGCACCATTCACATCCTCAGGACATCCCAATGTGCCACACAGCCTAAGAAGTACTTTTGATGTATAGTCACTGTTGTTATGTAGGCAAAAGCAGCAGCCAATGTTCACGCAGCAATGTCAGACAAACAGCAATGAGATAAATGACCAGACAATCTGTATTGGTGGTGTTTGTTGTAGGATACATGTTGGCCAGTACACCACGAGAACGTCCTTGCTCTTCTTTGAACAGTGCCATGAGATCTTTTGCAACCACCTGAGAGGGCAGACAGGGCCTTAGTTTAACATCTCATCTGATCGACAGCACCTCTGACAATGCAGCACTCCCTCAGTACTGCACTGTGTATTAGCCTAGAATATGTACTGAAGTGTTTGGAGTGGAGCGTGAACACATGTCTTTCTGACTCAGAAGCTTGAATGCTACCACTGAGCCAAGGGTGACACTTGTGGCCCTTCTTTGTGCTGCCTCCAGTGCTTCAATGTCTCCCCCTTGTGTCTCGGTGACAAGAACTGGACACAGTACTCAAAGTGTGATCTGACGAGAGCACCGTACAGCTTGATCACAACTTCCTCTGAATTGTGTTCTACTGTTTTGGCCATGTAATTCAACATTTAACTGGCTTTATTGATTGCTGTTCTGCATTATTTGGACATACTGAGTGTCAAGTCTACTAAGTCATATGAACAGCCCTAGTTTACAACAGCTGTGCACCCCATCGACGTAGACTTAATTCACTCCACTGGCTGACACATCAATACAACCAACCAGAGTTACTACCAGCTTTTATTTCCTCACATTTTCTCTCTTCCTCGCCTGAAGGCACCAAGTCATATTGAAATACAGTTCTACGGATACCAACCACCCACCAATACTTTTGCTCAAGTGCCCTTTCTTCACATTGGAGCCTAGATTGTGAGTGTCAGAAGATTACTCAACCATGAATCCATTATGCGCAAATTGTACATGTTCTACAGGAAGGAATAACATGATGTCTTTTTGTAATTCATATTAGCTTACATTAAAAAATTTTTTTTTATCAACTTTCATAACTCTCTTATTCTTTTCCTGAAGTTGTTAACAACTTTCTGGGATACAGTTCCATGGACGTTGGTTTCCCTCCAGCATCTTACCCAAGTAATTTCTTTCTTCATGTGTGAGCCTAGGCAGCAAGTGTCAGCAGGCTACTCAAACTTGGGGCATTAAAACTAAACCTGATCTTATCTTCATTCAATGTCTACAAGTACGTTTACAGCAGGGATCAATGGACAACAATCAGGAAAGAGAATCCCACCTGATCTTCCCATCTCTAACTCAAGGGCATTGAGGCCAAATGTAGGTCTCCTACTGCTGCCCTAGGTAATTCAACATGAACCAAGGGCTGAACCTAGGACCTTCTTGGTCTGTACAGCTCACTGTTTTAACCAGCTAAACCATTAGAGTAATTTGTTATATATTCTTTATACCTAGAATACAAGAGGCATATTTAAAGCTGTAAACAATTCAAAACTGTTAGGATCCCAAGTGAAATTATTTTGAGTAATATAAAGATACATATCCAATAAAGAATTCAGGAGAAATGTCTTTACCCAGAGAGTGGCTAGAATGTGGAACTTGCTACCACATAGAATAGTTGAGGCGAATAGCATAGATGCCTTTAAGGGGAAGCTAGCTAAATACATGAGGAAGAAAGGAAGAGAAGGCAGAGAGGGTTAGATGAAGTAGGGTGGGAGGAGGCTCGTGTGGAGCATAAACACCGTTTCAGACCAGTTGGACCAAATATCCTGTTTCTGTGCTGCAAATTCTATGTAATATCAATATGTACTGAAGTCTCTGGAGTGGATCATGAACACATGACTTTCTGACTCAAAGGCATGAATGTTACCTCTGAGCCAAGGCTGACACTTGTCACTCTTCTTTGCACTGCCTCCAGTGCTTCAATGTCTTCTTTGTGTCTCCATAAACCAGCAGTAAAGCTTCAACCAATTGTGAATGTCATATGAACCTACAGATTATTCTGCCGTCTTTGGAGAGTGGATGATTTATTGGGCTAGTTTTTGCACTTTTGCTAGTTAAGATGGAATCCGACCTGTGCCAATGGAATGAACTTTTCCTCTCTCTGTTTGCTGAAAGTGCTCCAAGTTTGGATAGTCTCAGCTTGGTTACTGGTGGGATTTATCCACAGCCCCGCAAAGCCACTGTCTCAGCACTAATTGGTAATCATAGAATCGTTACAGCACAGTAGGAGGCCATTCAGCCCATTGAGCCCGTGTCGGCTCTCTGCAAGAACACTTCAGCTAGTCCCAATCCCTCACCCTTTCCCCAGAACAGCTGTTGCATGAAATGAAAAATATTACCTAGGTGTAATATGAACTGCTCTTCTGAGGTTGGGAGCCAAGACACATTTTGGATCTTAGTAGAGCGTGCTCGATTCTACATTTGATCTTTACTGTATTGATCCTGGGTGTGATTCCATTCCCAGCATTGATCTCCTTTAGTTTGATGAGTGCTAATATTTACCCAAAAGTACAAATTTATGTTTACAATCTTTATCCTGTTCCAAGATATTTGCTATTTAACTTGAATGTATACTTTTAAAGAATGTTTAAGGAAACTAATGTTCATGTTCTTATCATTATGCACTGGGTGGGATCAACAAGACTGCTAGATAGTATTTGACAAAGGATAAACTGTATTAGTCAGTTGTGGCTCTTATCTTAATCCCTGATGAGTGCTTTAGCATTACAAGCTTTTTCCAAAAGTTTAATGCTGTATCATTGAGGTTGTCCTGGATTTTTGTATTCGTCTCTTGTGCATGATTGACAGCAGGATGCATGAATGAATCATGAGCAATTAGTTACAATGGATTAGAATAAAATTCACAAGTGGTTTCTTTTTCATAATCCCATACTATTCTGTTTAATCACTAACCTCTGTTTAAAAAAGTCCGAGCAATGGTATACCCATAAATCACTAGGTGCATTGTAAACCACTACTGGATCAGACATGCTCATTCTTTAACACAACATGTACTCTTTTGTCCTTTATTACTCATTTAGCTTATGCAATGCAGTATGGCTTTATTGTTCAAGTAAAAATGTTGTTGAAGTAAAACTTTACTTAACTCTTGCTGATAAGATTTTAATAGTTTAATCAAAATAGAGATCTTTGTGGTTATCTTTTAAGGGACAGACTAGTGTGTTATTGCACTGACTTTCCACTTTGAGGATCTGGGGTTGAATTTATTCTAGTCTGATGAGGATAAAATCGCCTCCTCTGGATGACTAAGAAAGATTAATTAAGACACTGCCCACACATCTCCATTGTACAAGAATAACAAGATCTCTGTGTTACACACATTCAGGGTCCTTGGGTTGATAATATCACACAATCCGCATTGGGGCAGATGATCAGTGCAGATGGCTGGAAAGGATCACGGAAGAGTGGGAACCTCAAGAAAGCTTGGATCAGACATGCTCACTCTTTAAAACATTAACACAGCATGCACATTTTCGTCCTTTTGTTTTTCTCTGTCCAATCTGCATTGCGATATTGCAACCAATATTTCACAAAATGTAGGCTTGTCCAGTGACAGAGTACTGTTTGTCCTGAATAACCTGTTGCTATCTCACATAACATTAAAATAAATATAATAGTTGAAATTGGTTTCTGATGTCTCCATCCAGTTGTGAGTGAGTGCCACTAGGCAGCACAAAGCTGCTCATAGTTCAACATTAATTGACATTAAGTTAGCAATCTCACTCAGAAAATCCTTAAGGATGGTCTTTAGAGTATTTTATGGTAGCATTGAGTACAAAAGTGGAAATATGACCCAATTCTCATTACTGACATCACTCATCTTGATCATCATAAAATTCACTCCTTCTCCCCTGAATGTTTTTCAACTATACCTCAGGAATATTGTAAAGCAAGGAGTTAGAGTAACATTTTCATTAATTTAAAACAACAGCAGGATACATTTTACTAAATACCGAGACTAGATTAGTTTAGCTAAAAGGATAAGTATATGGAGTAATTTGAAATAGCCTTTCCTTGTCACTGAAAAACATTACATTATATCTTTACAAAAGCAAGAAGGTACAATTATTAGGCTGTTAAGAATAGCATTGTTAACTTGGCCTCATTTATAAATTCAGTTTAGGCAAATTATGATTTTTTTTTTTAGTTTTCATTGAAATACCATACACGGCTGTTACAAAGACAAAGTACCAAGTCACTATCTTTTACAACTGGCTTTTAACACATGGTTGTTTATGTTATCACTTAAGGAGGTGGGGTTCCAATTAGTTTCCAGCTAGGTATATCTTCAATTTTTCGCAAAGTAAGGCAAAGGGTTGGAGAGCAGGAAAACGACAGGCCACCATCATATTTCAATAGAAATATGATGTTATCAGTTCCACACAACATGCTTTCTTTTATGAAAAATAGCCTTGTTCTGACCTGTCTCAAAGTCAGGCATTTCAGTATAGTGATTTATCAGACTAAGTGGAGAGCAGATTTCATCTATTATACTGGCCAGTCACACACTGTCTACATTTGCACAATAGTTCCACAAAGTAACTCAAGTTAAATTGCTGAAGCCATTACATCAGTGTCCAGTTACTGTTACACTACAGTTTAATGCATCATATAAAATAATTAAGGGGTTACAAAGGTCAGAAAATTTGATTACATCACATTAGAAGTAAACATCCTTAAATCTGATAGACAATGCAGAAACAGATACTTAGTTGCATGGTTCCATACAATATGATCCAGCAGTTTCTGTTTTTCTGCAGTTATTCTAAGCTAATCACTAATGCGCAATTTTTGAAAAGGGAGAAGCTTCAAAAGAAGCCTAATCACAAGAACAATATTTTTTCTCACAATAAATGTAACCATGCATCTACATTTAGTCAATCACCTTTACATAAAATCCATATTTATTTATTGATCCAATGAGTGGATCAGTGTAGGGTTGGTATCACAATGATTAAAATAATGGTTTTACCCACCCTGCAAGCTAGATTTGCAAATTATGGGACAAAAGGTTGCTGCTCTGATAGGCGGGTCAGTCTCGCAACATACGTGACAGTTGCATGCATATGTGTTCTATGCTTTTCACTATAGCTTCAATTTTTTCCATAAAAAGTATTAAATAACTAAGATAATCTTCAGTTTATAGGAGTATTTGCAATTAATGTAATTGACACGCTAGTTGGTAAAATATATTTTAATCATTTCAAAATCAACACATGCAAACAAAATATAAAGGTTTCTAATTCAGCAGTAAAAAATCAATATAGAAAAATGCTAAATAGTGAATATATTTGAATATTGATGCTATCCTAACAGCATTTTAACTATTATCTACAGCACAAATGCTACAATATCCATTATTATCATACAGTTGCAAGAGCAGCTGACAGGAGGAAGCTCAGTTGGGTTTCACTCAGATGCCTTATCCTTTCTCCTGATGAGGAACATGGGAATACTTACCATCTAAGTTCACACAAAGAATGGACACTTGGCTGAGGTCCCAGTTTCCTGGCTACATACACTAGCTTGAATTCTCACCTTCAGAGGTGAGAGAACATTGGAAAAAGAAAACAAAAGCAACAGACTTAAATATGTTATTGTGATGATGTGTCAATTCCTGGTCTCCTCCCTGTTACTCCCACAAAATAAGGTTCATGTTTCTTCTTCCTTTTTCAGTAAGCTTGTGAATTTTGCACTCATCAAGGTAAGAAATATTAATGCTGGGAAAAAAAACATTTTCTGTTTAGGCTACTATATTAGCATCAAGCACTCTCGGGTCAGGTATAGCATGGTTAGATACAGAATAAAACATTCTCTAATCTGTCCCATAACATGCCTCTGCTCCAACCTCAGAAGACCACCACTGTGATATCAGAAAACAGTCTCTGTGGTCCCTATAAGTATCCTTGCTGAGCTCCATTGCTCTCCTATCCCTAAGTACATTGATTTCAAAATCCTTGTCCTCATCTACAAATATTTCCATGACTTCACTCCACACTACTTCCACCCGCTGCTCTTCCAGTGGTGCTCTATTGTCTATTCCCCCTCCCTCCACTCTAAGTGGCAGAGCCTTCAGCCATTCCCCCCACTTTCAACTTGCTACATCTCTCCCTAAAAAGAACTTGCATTTATATAGCGCCTTTCACAACCGTAGGATGTCCCAAAATACTATACCGCCAATTAAATACTTTTGAAGTGTAGTCACTGTTGTAATGTAGGATACATAGCAGCCAATTTGCACACAGCAAGATCCTACAAACAGCAAAGAGATGATGACCAGATTTCCTTTTTAAGTGATATTGCTGAGAGATGAATATTAGCCAGGACACCAGGGAGAACTCACTTGCTCTTCTTCAAATAGTGCCATGGGATCTTTTTACACCTCTCTGAGAGGGCAGATGGAGCCTCAGTTTAATGTTTCATCCGAAAGGCAGCACCTCCAACAGCGCTCTCTTAATCTAGGCTGACACTTCAGTACTGCACTATGTGCTCAATTCTCTGGCATGGGATTTGAAACCACGATCTGTGACCCAGAGGCGACAGTGCTAACATTGAGCCAAGGCTGACACCTACTTTCAAAATCATCCTTAAAATCTTTTTAGCCACCATCTTTAATTTTCTTTCCTACTTGGGTCTAATCTCCGAACTATGAAATGGCGTAGGACATTTTGCTGCATTAAGGGTGCTGTATATAAATAGCAGCACTGTACTTTAATAGCAGTTGTTGTCTGAGCTGAATTTTAACTAGGTCCTTAATCTACTGTACCACTCAATCCACTTTTTGCAATGCATCGTTTCCCAGGTACACGCTTTACTCCCATATTTCTTACAGCACTTACAACTGCTTTGCAGTATATGAGAGACGCACTGATTAATTAATTTTCTCTTCCTCTCTAATGATACAAGCAAGGTTGTTAATTTGGCACATGGAAAATCATGGGCACAAATCATATTAAACTGCATTTCAGCAGTTTGTTAGAAGTGCTAGTGTGCTGATCCATGTGATAACCTGTGACATTTGGATGAAACCCACATATGAAAGACACTTACATTTTTAAAGATGCACTAGATCAACTGTATACTGGTTCATTTTGATCTGATCTTTCAAGCATTTAATAGTACCAATAACTGTATAATCCAATAACTATACTATGGTGCCCACACCGTAATGTCCCATTACTGCTGTGAAAGCAGTTAAAGTACGGAGCTTCAATAAATACTCAACAGCACTTTTAGAATGATAGAATCATAGAATGGTTACAGCACAGAGGGCGGCCATTCGGCCTGTGCCGGCTCTCTGCAAGAGTACTTCAGCTAGGTATTCTGTGGCGAGTGTCTCATCTCCTGACTCCCCAAAGCCTTTCCACCATCTACAAGGCACAAGTAAGGAGTGTGATGGAATACTCTCCACTTGCCTGGATGAGTGCAGCTGCAACAACAGTCAAGAAGCTCAACACCATCCAGGACAAAGCAGCCTGTTTGATTAGCACCCCATCCACCACCTTAAACATTCACTCCCTCCACCACTGGCGTACCGTGGCTGCAGTGTGTACCATCTACAAGATGCACTGCAGCAACTCGCCAAGGCTTCTTCGGCAGCACCTCCCAAACCCACGACCTCTTCCACCTAGAAGGGACAAGGGCAGCAGGTGCATGGGAACACCACCACCTCCAAGTCACACACCATCCTGACTTATAAGTATATCGCCGATCCTTGATCGTCGCTGGGTCAAAATCCTGGAACTCCCTACCTAACAGCACTGCGGGAGTACCTTCACCACAAGGACTGCAGCAGTTCAAGGCGGCGGCTCACCACCATCTTCTCAAGGGCAACTAGGGATGGGCAATAAATGCTGGCCTTGCCAGCGACGCCCAGATCCCATAAGCGAATAAAAAAAAGTTCCACTCCCCTGTCCTTTCCCCATATCCTTGCAATTTTTTTTCTTCAGGTACTTATCCAACTCCCTTTTGAAAGCTGTGATATAGTCTGCCTCCACCACCCTTTCAGGCAGTGCACTCCAGATCCTAACCACTTGCTGAGTAAAAAAGTTTTCCCTCATGTCGCCTTTGGTTCTTCTGCCAATCACCTTAAATCTGTGTCCTCTGGTTCTCGACCCTTCTGCCAATGGGAGCAGTTTCTCTCTATCTACTCTGTCCAGACCCCTCATGATTTTGAACACCTCTATCAAATCTCCTCTGCTCTAAGGAGAACAACCCCAGCTTCTCCAGTCTATCCACGTAACTGAAGTCCCTCATCCCTGGAATCATTCTCGTAAATCTTTTCTGCATCCCCTCTAAGGCCTTCACATCCTTCCTAAAGTGCGGTGCCCAGAATTGGACACAATACTCCAGTTGAGGCCGAACCAGTGTTTTATACAGGTTCATCATCATTTCCACGCTTTTGTACTCTATACCTCTATTCATGAAGCCCAGGATCCCGTAAGCTTTTTAACTGCTTTTTCAACCTGCCCTGCCACCTTCAACGATTTGTACACATATACCCTTAGGTCTCTCTGTTCATGCACCCCCTTCAGGATTGTACCCTTTAGTTTATATTTCCTCTCTCCATTCTTTCTACCAAAATGTATCACTTTGCACTTTTCTGCGTTAAATTTCATCTGCCACGTGTCCGCCCATTCCACCAGCCTATGTCCTCTTGAAGTCTATCACTATCCTCCTCACTGTTCACTATACTTCCAAGTTTTGCGTCATCTGCAAATTTTGAAATTGTGCCCTGTACACTCAATTCCATGTCATTAATATATATCAAGAAAAGCAGTGGTCCTAGACCCTGGGGAAGACCACTGTATACCTTCCTCCAGTCCGATAAACAGCCGTTCACCACTACTCTGTTTCCTGTCACTTAGCCAATTTTGTATCCATGCTGCCACTTCCCTTTTATTCCATGGGCTTCAATTTTGCTAACAAGCCTAATGTGGTACTTTATCAAACACCTTTTGAAAGTCCATATACACATCAACTGCACTGCCCTCATCCATCCTCTCTGTTGCCGCATCAAAAAACTCACTCAAGTTAGTCAAACACAATTTGCACTTAACAAATCTGTGCTGGCTCTCCTTTAGGAGTCCTTGTTTGTCCAAGTGGCTGTTAATTTTCTCCCGGATTATTGTTTCTAAAAGCTTCCCCACCACCGACGTTAAACTAACGGGCCTGCAATTGCCCAGTTTATCCTTCTCCCCTTTTTCAAACAAGGGTGTAACATTTGCAATCATTCAGTCCTTTGGCACCACCCCTGTATCTGAGGAGGATTGGAAGATTGTGGCCAGTACCTCCGCAATTTCTGCCCTTACTTCCCTCAGCAACCTAGGATGCATCCCAAGTGGACCGGGTGATTTATCCACTTTAATTACTTCCAGCCTTTCTAGTAATTTTTATCTCAACCGGTATCCTAGCAAGCTCCTCGTCTATTCAAGCAGCATGACTCAAGGCAGACGGGCTTCAGAATTGAACAAAATCTTTCATCCAGTCTTTTTTTCTTTCCTGGGTCATGGAAGAAGAATGCAATATTCGGACCAGTCCAACTTTATAAGCAGTGTACTTCCTGTTTATTTATTGCAGAGTAGCAAACATGGTGACCAGAAAAATCAGTGGATCTCTGATGTAAAGAATGAATGAACTTGTATTTATATAGTGCCTTTCTCGTCCTCAGGAATTCCCAACCGCTTTGCAGCAACTGTAATGTAAGCAAACACAACAATCAATATGTGCACAGCAAGATTCCACAAACTGCAATAACTTAGTTGACCAGTTAATCTATTTTTGGCAGTGTTGGATACCAGGATGCCTCTGCTCTTCATGGAATCTTTTCTATCCACCTGAACTTGGTTTAATGTCTCATCTGAAAGATGGCACCACTGAATCTCAGCACTGCACTGCAGCATCAACAACTTGTATTTGTGTAGCACCTTTAACATAGAAAAACATCCCAAAGGTGCTCACAGGTGTAATCAGACAAAAATTGGACACGAAGCCAAAGAAGGGGATGCTAGCGAGGCAATCAAAGGCTTTGTCAATGGGGTGGTTTTTAAAGATAGTCTTAAGGACTAGAGGGAGATGGAGAGGTGGAAAGGTTTAGGGAGGGTATTCCATAGCTTGAGGTCTAGCCAGCTGAAGACAGCCACCATAGGGCAAAGGGGATGTACAAGAGGCCAGAGTCAGAGGAATGGAGAATTCACGGTGGGGGTTTGCAAGACTATAGGAAGTTAGAGAGATAGGGAGGGGCAAGGCTATGAAGGGATTTAAACATGATGAGAATTTTAAATTGGAGGCACTGGGAAACAAGGGGCTAACATAGGTCAGCAAGGACAGCAGTGTTGGGTGAGCAGGACCTGATGTGGAATAGAATATGAACAGAGACTTCGATGAGCTGAAGTCTACAGAATGTGGAGAATGGGAGGCTGGCCAGGAGAACACTGGATTAGTTGTGTCTGAAGATGACAAAGGAGGAGTGTTTCAGCTGCAAATGGGCTGAGGCATAGGTAGAGGCAAGTGATATTACGG
The DNA here is from genome assembly GCA_030390025.1 of Squalus acanthias. Classification (NCBI taxonomy): domain Eukaryota; kingdom Metazoa; phylum Chordata; class Chondrichthyes; order Squaliformes; family Squalidae; genus Squalus; species Squalus acanthias. The sequence continues at coordinate 78,190,533 of CM059437.1, forward strand.
TGGCGGAAGTAGACAGGGTGGAGTCAGCTTTGAGCATAGACACTATCCAGGTTCAGAGACAGTTGTGGTGAGTGAAACCAGGTGTTCTAGGAGAGGCAGAGCATCAATGGGTGCATTGCTGGAAGTTGTGCTGTGGAAACAGAGGGCTAAGGAGTGGAGTGTTGACTAAAAGCCAGCAGAAGTTCATCCAGTGGGCCAGCTGAGGTGCATAGTAGTCTCAGATGTTAGCAGGGTACACCAGCAGCTCTGGTGTACCAGCAGCTCTGGTACCAGCAGAGGAACCAGGAGCAGAGAGTGAAATCCAAGCACCAAAAGCAGTGAAGTGCAGGGAGCCAGTGAGAGGTGAGGAGCCCATAAGATCAGGAGCAGCAGTAGGAACTGATTCAACCCAGTCCAGCAAAGTTTGATGGAAGAGTTTTGAAAAATGAGTGACTCAGTAGCTATGGGGAAGCAAATAGAAAGCAGTAATGCAGAGATCATTCACCAGCAGGGAGCAGAATCCAGAGCAGGATGGGAACCAGAACAGATCAAAGCTGCTCAGCATCGTAAAAAAATTGCCAGTGGAAGAACAGAAAGTTGAGTCTGAAGAAGCAGACTGAAGTAGAAGTCCAGTAGACAGTACAATCGAAGTAAGGCTAAATTTCTGCACAGGTACCTGGAATGGGGCTTGAACCCATGATCACCTGGCTCAGAGGCAAGAGTACTCATTTATTTTAAGAGACGAGGCATTTGAATAGCAGAAGGGTGGAGTAAGATCGATGTCCCTTCTCAGGTTGCACTTTATTATTCACCTACTGATTGACCACCAAATTATGGTGAGAATAGATGCATTTCCATTCCTCTTTCCACCTCATTCTCCTAACCACTCAAAATCATTAGCCCAAAAGGAATCCGTGTCTTGCTGGCCGGCTTGTTTTTGAAGGAAAAAAACGGGGATCCATTAATTTTCATTCCTCATTTTAGTGACAAAATGTAAATACAATCCTCAAACAGTGTAACAGGAATGAAAGAATGTGTAGTCAAGTTACTTTTCGTCAATCACATTATAAATTGCATTCCTGTAATGTGCTGTGATTTAAAAATCCCAGAACAAAAAAGGTCTAAACCGGAGAATTCATTTGCTGCCCAAAAACTAGGATTTAAACAATAATTGCACATTTCAAACCCGCGACCTCTACCACCGAGAAGGACAAGGACAGCAGGCACATGGGAACACCATCAACTACAAGTTCCCCTCCAAGTCACACACGATCCCGACTTGGAAATATGTCGCCGTTCCTTCATCATCGCTGGGTCAAAATCCTGGAACTCCTCCCTACCACCACCTCAAGGACTGCAGTGGTTCAAGAAGGTGGCTCACCACCACCTTCTCAAGGGCAATTAGGGATGGGTAATAAATGCTGGCCTTGCCAGCAACAGCCACATCCCATGAATGAATAATAGCAAAATTTAGAGAAAAATGTCCCAAGGCCCTTCACAAAGGCGTAATCAAAAAAAGTGACCAAACTAAAGGAGATATTACTAGGCCTCGTCAAAGAGGTGGGTATTGAGGAGGATCTTAAAGGATCAGAGGGAGGTGGAGGCGCACAGGGATTTAGGGAGAGAATTTCAGAGCATGAGGTCTAGGTGGCTGAAGGCATGGCAGCAAATGGTGGGGCAGATGTACAAGAGGCTTGAGTCAGAGGAATGAGGAGTGTGTGGGTGTAGGAAGTTAGAGGGAGGGAGCAAGACCATGATGGTATTAAAACACAAGGATGAGAATTTTACATTTGAGGCACTGAGGAACCGGAAGCCAATTAGTTCAGCATGGACAGAAGTGATTGGTGAGTGGGAATTGGTGTGGGATAGGATACTAGCAGCAAGAATTTTGGATGAGCTGAGGTTTACGGGTAGAGGATGGGAGGCCAATCCAGAGGACATTAGAATAGTTGCACCTGGAGGTGACAAAAGCATGGATGAGCGTTTCAGTGGCAGATAGACTGAGGAAGAGTTGGGTGATTTGTGATGGAGGGGTAATGGGGTTGGAAACTCAGTTTGGGGTCGAATAGGATATCGAGCTTGCAAACAGTCTGGTTCTGCCCGAGACAGTCGCCAGGGAGGGCTTGGAGTCAATGGCAAGGACCAAAGACAGGGGCTTTGGTCTTTCCAGTGTTTAGCTGGAGAAAATGGTATCTCATCCAAGACTGGATGTCATAGAAACAGTCTGCCAACACAGGAGGCAATGGAGGTATCAAGAGGCAGTACTGGGTGTCATCAGCCTATATGTGGAAGATGGCCCCATGACTTCAGATAGTGTCATCAAGGAGCAGCATGTAGAAGAGGTACGGGTACTTGGAGAACTCTGGAGGTGACTGTTAGGGCTGGAAGAGAAGACATTGCTGGAAATGCTCTGGCTATAATCAAATAGGGAAGAGTGGAATGAAGCGAGGACAGCCAGGAGGGGAGAGGAGAAGAGAAGGGAGGGGAGGGCTTGCATTTCTATAGCGTCTTTCACAACCACTGGGCGTCTCAGTGCTTTACAGCCAATGACGTACTCTTTTGAAGTGGAGGCACTGTTGTAATGTAGGAAACACGGCAGCCAATTTGCACACAGCAAGCTCCCTCAAACAGCAATGTGATAATGACCTGATTTTTAAAAAAAATGTTGATTGAGGGTTAAATATTGGCCAGGACACCGGGGATAACGCCCCTGCACTTCTTCGAAATAGTGCCATGGGATCTTTTACGTCCACCTGAGAGCAGACGGGGCGTCGGTTTAACATCTCACCCGAAAGACAGCACCTCTGACAGTGCAGCACTCCCTCAGCACTGCACTGGAGTGTCAGCCTAGATTTGCGCTCTGGTGCCTGGAGTGGGACTTGAACCCACAGCCTTCTGACTCAGAGGCAAGAGTGCTACCCACTGAGCCACAGCTGACTTAAATATGAAAAATGACAGACAGGAAATGACCTATTGGTCGATCCAGTCTGTCCCACACTACTGCGATGCCTTGTGCATCACAATATATACACACTCTGCTCCATTCCCACCCCACCCAACAAAGCCATCTAATTTCCCAGGAGAGGCGGAAAACCAGATAAAGGCCAGGCCAATTAAAGGGGGAAAATCTGGTAAATTCCACTCCAACCATTTTAGGCGATTGAAACTCTGGTCCTGATTAATGTTATACAGTACCTACCTTTTGAATGAGGTGATCTCTGCCCCAGCCAGAAACAGGTCCCGCTTTCATTTAAAGGAATTCAGCAAATCAGTATTCACCGCATGAGCCGGCAGACTGTTCCACAGGTCCTCTAAAAGAACCACCTACCAACATCTACCCTAGTTCTGGCTTTACATAACTTGAGACTCCGACCCCTGGTCCTCCGTAACCTATTTAGTTGGAACAAAATGTCGACAGAAACAATCTATCCCCTTCATCATCTTATAAATAGATCAATTAATTTTCTTTCCAGGTATTTTCTCCAAGTGTTGAACTTCTTTGATGCAAGAAACATTACATAGAATAGAAATAGGTCATTGTTCGAAGGCTTGACAATAGGTTTTAATTTTTAAGGTTTATAATCACTTAGCTAATTTGGCCTAAGTTTATTTAAAATATCAAGGGTTAAATATTTTGTTTTGAAAACCCACATAACAGTTACCAGAATTAACTAATGTAAGTCCTGAAATTAAATTGAAAGCTTTATACAGTAAACTATACTAACTGAGAATATTTCTTCTCACTACCCCTGCCTCTAAAAGGAAATACTAGTCACATTTGGACTTGGGCCAACAGTTGCACACCCTTAGTGTGTATCCCACTTTTCCACTCTGAATTGTGCAGTTGATAAGTTCACAAGATAATTTTAGATGAGGAAAGCCATTTGGTCCATCCATCCAGAGAGCCTAATGCTCCCCCTCCCATTGTAGCATCCAATTATTTCTTAAATGATTTATACACTTCATAAACATCTTAGGGTGCTAATGAAAAATTTGAAGCTGGTTAAGTTTGTAATTTTCATTTTTTCTATCTTCTACAGGCTTCATCAGCTGGAAGATCTGACCTATGGTTAGCGGAAGAGACCTTTGGTGAATAATGCATTCTTCAGTGCAAAGCCCAAATACCCCCCTAGAGGATGATATCATTATACTATAGTGTAAGAGCGGAGTTGCACAATTTCCTCTCCCCACCCCACTTAATTTGTGTGTAACTGATTTACACCAAAACATCACAATGCGTGAATTTCCTCAATCGTTTGTGCCTTGAGATGTGTCTGCTGAAACCCTCTGCTGCTCATTTACATAGCTCCGCACCCCATACAAAAGACTAGCTTGCACAAATTTCCTGGATTTACGCAAATAATGCGCAGACATAGATTTACATCCAAACATTTAGGCCCAGCGAAGTGACCTAATATCAGTCTAACTGAGTTTGAAGTGATTTTCTTTGCGATTTAAAAAAATAAAATTCTTACCGAGACCTGCACTATACTTAACCAAAGTGCTATCAGTGCGACCCACCGACGTGTTCAGAAGGACTATGCAGCTGAAATGGCCTTCCCAACTGGATAATAATGGAAGAGGAGCAGAAGAGGCATGCGGCTCAGAGTAATGTAGCATGGCAGAAAACAGCAGCCCAATATATTTCCCCTATCGATCGCACTGCATTTAGGTTCGTTTTACCCAGGTTTTTATATTCAGAAAAATCTACTCAACTTTGAAATTAGGATGTGAATTGCTCTACAAATCAGTTTAAAAATAAAAGGGGGAACAATTTAACCTAACTTAAATGGTCACGTTGAACCAGTTGAAACATTAATTCTCTCCAAACTAGTGCACCATCAGATACGTCATAAAAAAACACGAATGAGATAAAAATGGCATTTTGTTACACATTCAAATCAGCCTCCTGGGTACTTTTTCCCCACAAGTCCAGTTTATTTCTGATATGACTATTGATCAACACCTTAACATCAGCTGCAATGGTGGAACCCAAAGAGCATATTATCAGCATGAACCATATTACTAGTGTACAAATACACATAAAATGTCATACCACAAAATTTTAAAGTCACATCACACATTATGAAGAGGATACAAATTCAAACAAGGACAATTACCCAACAGCTGGAATGGTGGTGTTTTGAGCACAGCCTCTTCACACACTAGGCAATTCACCATGTCATGATATTACATTACATTCATATGACCAGGTTTTGAGACAAATCAACAGAGCAAATATCTGAATCTTGTATTTAGAGCTAGTTATCAGCGGAATAATGGATTTAGATATACTAGGATTATACAATAGACTTTAGTGTCAATGGGTCAATATACTCTGAGATCTTGAGTATACAATAAATACCCTTCACAATAATGCAACTTCTTCAGTGGCACCAGGGTGTCACATTTATAAATTCTGTCCATTATCAGTGCTTATAGGCTTCTGAAATAAACAAGGGAAATTAAACACCACAACTGCAGGGATCTTCTGCCAGACTTATGTCCTCAAATTGCTCAATTCTTCAAAATTATTTCATATGCCTGGAAAACATGTTGGGATACCTCTGGGGCTCTGCATTTCAGCGATAACTGCAACAAAGAGAAAGGTCAATAGCACAACCGTGTAAGGCCAGAGTTACATATTGCATTTTATTGCAATGGCTATGCTGCAAGAGCATCTTGTAAACTCTAGCTTGTCTGAAGATTGCACGTTTACATTAGAAAAATGGAGTGTGCCCATTTGAGTGAGGACATCACATTTCAATGTGCATTAATGACATGAAAATATGCCCATTGAAATATATTACCTTTACCTCCAAGAATTATGATTTTAATTAACTCAAGCTAATTTTTTTTAATAGATTTAGTCTTTACAATCACATTGGTTTGAAAAAGAGCACCATTTGGCACTTCATAAACTTAACATTGATCAAACCAGCAGAGCGTTGAACATGAAACCACTGGGTGGCTGTAATCTGCTCATTCATACCAGCAGACAAATATAAAAACAGCAAGTGATGAAACACAGCCTCTTCAAACAAAAGGCTCCATTGAATAGCAATGAAGGCAAAAACCACTCTATTTCATTAAATTGTATGAATAATCTACTTCGTAATCAGTAAAGGTCACAGCTATAGATTCTTTGAACCACTAAGTGTAGGGAACAGAGGATATATACGAGAGGCACCTGTGGCTTTATGTAACAAATCCTTTTAAGTAAAAGGATAAAGTAAATACCCAATTTACACTTTATGATGATGCATGAAGATGATTTTTCAACTTGTACAGCACTGATTTCCATCAGAGACAAGGCAATAATTGCCTAACATCTCCCTCTGGACTTTGCACAATAAATGTAACAGAGTGGTTTTCTAATTAGCAAGCAGAAAAAGACATGAAAACTGAAAAGAATGAATAAATTGATGTAAAGAATCAAGTTCATCCCCATCGAGAAGCACACCCTACAGAACATAGCTTTGGGATAAGTACCAGGGGTATTTTACAATGGCACTGCTGCATTATTGGTACAAATATTTTTGAACATTCATACTTTACCTGGTGGCTTCTGAATTATGACATTAACCACATAAAATTGGTTCATATAAATATTTAAGCAGCAAGTTATACAACATGTTACCAGCTCAGAGTTGTTTATGGACTGTACACAACACTGCTGAAACAATGGTGCCCTGTTAGCACACATCAAGTTCAGCTGCTCACCTAGAGGGAGTACCAATTTTCCCCTCCCCATCCCAAAATTTGTGTTAATTAAATGTGTTGAAAGCAAAACATGTTGTATAAAAACATAGCAGGGATTGATAGTTTGGCCAAAAATGAACCATCCATGATGTCAGATAATAATGCAATTTGTACTTAAAAAAAAAAAGTAACAACTCTGTAGCCCCCAGCCCCTGTTCAATTTACAATTAATGACAATTCTCAATTTATGAGGAGAAACGATCAATTTTCATGAGAAACACACAGGTCTAAGGAATTCTGACCACAAATATATATTTTTAATTATAATGCTTAATTCATAGTTAAGTGCTTGCAAGTAGCATTGGAGTTTATAACCAAGATAAATCGCAGTGCTAAGAATTTCCTGAAACCAGAAATCAGTTCCTGAAAATAATTTCAGCATCATCCGAACCAAATCAAACCCTGATTTAAAGTTCTAATCAACTACTTAATTGGGGAGTTGATGGTAAAAGGCCGATCCAGTCATCATGGGATAGTGAATCAGCGACACTGAAAATAGGCATCAGAAAAAAGCTAGCCAGCAAAGCATAGCAAAAAAGACACTGCACAAGCATAGGGCAAAGAATGGAAGTGGCAAGTTTTTGCAACTGACTAAAATTAAATGAATTGCTAACCTCCAAATCCTGACCCGTAGGACAAAACCACCATGGCAGGCATGCAACAAAGGAAAAAAAAACGTAACTATAAAATACTACAGCTTTTCCCCAACAGAAATAGAAAAAAAAACCGAGTCTTGATTAATATACAAATGGCATGTAGGGACATAACGCTGCAAAACATTAAGAACACACACATAGGGAAGACTACACAATGATGCATATTACAGAACAAGGCAACAAAAAGAAAGTTAAACTAAGACACAGTCAAAGTACATTATTGTATTACTAAGTTTAATACTTAACAGTAACTAAGTTCACTTCTAAACAGTGGACAATTTAGAAGTACAGTAAGTGGTAAAACTGAATTTTATGCAATATATGACAGCCATAAAACTTAGAAATGAAACATTCTGAATAATTTTTGAAAGCTAGTAATAGGGGGCATTTCCACTGTCCTGATCTTATTCCACTTCAAGTAGAATGAGAAAAGTTGAAGGGAACGTCTGTATTGCTGCCAATAAATATAGCAGGAACAAGTAGCTTGTGAACAGGTTTCCCGATTCTGTGTTGGCTTGTTAAATGAATGCTAGCAATAAACTGAATTGCAGTATCCTAAGTACAGCAAAAACATATTGTACACAGCACATCACAAAAGGAAAAAGTTCAAAATATAGTCCACCCACACCCCCCCCCCCACCATCCCAATAAAAGCTTTATTACAAAAAATAAGAATTTCAAATATTAAAGAACAAAGTAAAACTTTTAAAAGCATAAAAGGAGACACTATACTGTTCGACACTTACCGTGTAATTGGGGTTGCCAGGTTGGATCCTTAGCTCTGCTAAAACCCAGATTCCATTGGTCAGTTTTAGGGACTGATATAACATATCTTGCCCTTCAACATTCCTCTTTGCAACAGTGAAAATATTATTGCTTTGAAGCTTATTAGTGACTGCATCTGCAAGTTTAGAAAACAATGATCAGCAAACTTTTAATCAAAAAAGTACAAAAACTGGACAAATTCTATTATTCAAACTTAAGTGCATAAGTTTGCAGCATCCACCATTATCAGTATTTATCACTTAAGAGCTCTGGATCATCAGCATGGAAAATTATTTTTCAGGCCAGCCTCTATAACTGATAGAAATGGTAGGTAGCCAATATAATAAAAGAACTGAATAGACACAAGATGCAAATTTAAAATGTTGTTTGGCTCCTTGGTAATAGCCATGAAGGTTTAAAATTACTGAATGCCCTAATGCAATGCATTATGAAGCAGCGAGATAAAGCTCTACCTCCCACTGGTATCCTAATTTCAGCTGGCCACCTGGAAAGAGACTAAGTGGAAGATGCACCTAGAGTGGAAATTTGTAGAGATCAAGCCAGCCAGCACTGCTCTCGAATAGCTCTTTTCACCCAATTTCATACACTGGAAACATAACACTTGTATGCTCCCTTAATCAGGGCAGTTTGAGACGAAGCAAAAAAATTCAAATGTAATAGAATACAATCAAATACAACTCAAAATTTAAATCTACAAGTACAATATTTTTTCAAAGATTGCTTTTGACTCGTGTTGCAAAAGGTGATATTGTACCAATACAAATTTATGATTTTTTCCCCCCACTTCTGAGATGGCGTAAGAGAGTGCACTTTCAGAAGACAAAAAAAATGTTAATCTGGTGGTGGCTGCCATACTGTACTGAGTTTCAATGGCTAAGTCAGATTTTCCATAGCCTAATGCAGCATATCTATTAATTTGTTAACTTGGAACAATGTTTATACTGCAGTCTTACATGAATAAGATTTTACCGGTTTCACACTAGCCTCTGATGCCAACAAGGAGTTACATAATCCATCTTAATTTAACAATCGAGATTGTATTATTTATTAAATGTTAACAATTTGAAGTTACAAAAATCTAATTTTACTGATTTAAAATAATTCATAAACTGGTAGCATGGTAATCAAGTTTCCACATTTTAATTATATTTCATGTTCAATGCACAGCATTAAGATGATCAACTCTAGGGATTTCCCAATTAAGAAAAAAGGCATCTTTTAACATTATTGCTTAGAATAAATTCTTCTATTTGGAATAACAATTTATTCAATGGGAACTTTAAATGCAATTAACAGACGAGGACATGATGCTTCCCAAACAGAGCAAAGATTAAAAATCAGCTGTGTTTCAGCAGCACTGTTATAGCTGAACTATTTTGCTTCAATATAAAACCACTTGATAATGTTCAAAGACCCAGCACCGTCAGAGTTCTAGCACATTGTGAGGTTTCTGCTGGTGCAATAGGTGAAAGTATATTCAGATCTGATTTTAAAAGGAGACTGTTTCAGTTTAATGAAAATAAACCAGTCAAGTCTGAATAATTACTAGGTAGTTTTCAAAGTTAAATGTTGATGTTTATCTTTGATTCATTTGTTGCTTCACAAATACTCTTTACTGATTAAAGTTAATGGCTTCAAACAACCTAGCCTAAAAACATTCATGGATGAGAGTAATGGACAAAGCAGAAGCTCGAGATTCAAATTCAGACGGTTGTGCATGTTATCCAAGACCATCAAAGGAAAAGCAATTCCTGCAGCACATCTACCAATGCAAGGCAGAACGAATCACTTCAGGAAACAGATATGAGCAGCCTAAAGCAATATTGAACTCAACTACGATACGGAGGGGGATCAGGAACTTCTTTGATTAAACGAACAGGGAAAAGCACTGAGCCAGAGATTGTACATCACCTCTCCTGGAAGGAAATAAATTGCCACGTGTCATGTCCTGCCATCAGACCAGATAAGTGGAGAAAACAAACATTGCTTTCTCACTTTTTTCCCCCTTTTGTAAAATAAAGTCAGGATAGATGGTGGCGTGCATGTTAATTAACTTGAAATGTCCCCATTTAGATTATTTTCAGGTTTTCTATACGATTAGATTCCATTCCTACACTATTTAAAAAAAAAAATCTGTATTTTAGTCTGTTAAATCTACAGGTGTTACAATACATCCCACTTTATTGTCCCCATACACTTTCAGCAAAAGCCAGTCAAGTCAGAATAATTACTAGGTAGTTTTTGTAACTAAATTTGGTGCAAGAGCTTTTGTTAATAGCTAAGCTATCAAGATCATGGCCAGATTTTTGGAAGCAGGACTGTAGGATTACATATTGCGTTCACAAAACAGTTACATAGGATATACGGCACAGAAACAGGCCATTCAGCCCAACCAGTCCATGCCGGCGTTTATGCTCCACTCGAGCCTCTTCCAGTCTTTCCTCATCTAAATCTATCTCTCTATTCCCTTCTGCCTCATATGCTCGTCTAGCCTCCCCTTAAATGCATCTATACTTTTCGCTTCAACCACTCCGTGTTAGCAAGTTCCACATTCTGACCACTCTTTGGGTAAAGAAGTTTCTTCTGAATTCCCTATTGGATTTCTTGGTGACTATCTTATATTGATGGCCTCTAGTTATGCTCTTCCCTAATAGTGGAAACATTCTCTCTGTACCCACTCTATCAAAACCTTTCATAATTTTAAAGACCTCTATTAGGTCACCCCTCAGCCTTCTTTTTTCAGGAGAAAAGAGACCCAGCCTGTTCATCCTTTCCTGCTATGTATACCCTCACATTTCTGGTATCATCCTTGTAAATCTTCTCTGCACCCTCTCCAGTGCCTCTATATCCTTTTTATAATATGACGACCAGAACTGTATGCAGTACTCCAAGTGTGGTCTAACCAAGGTTCGATACAGGTTTAGCATAACTTCCCTACTTTTCAATTCTATCCCTCTAGAAATAAACCCTAGTGCTCGGTTTGCTGCTTTTTTTTTTTTAAATGGCCTTGCTAACCTGTATCACAACTTTGTGATGTGTATTTGTACGGAGATCCCTTTGTTCCTCTACCCCACCTAGACTCACACCCTCACAGTAATAAGTGACCTCCCTACTCTTCCTACCAAAATGTAATACCTCACTTTTGTTTGTGTTGAATTTCATTTGCCAATTATATGCCCATTCTGCAAGTTTATTAATGTCCTCCTGTAATTTGTTGCAGTCCTCCCCAGTATTGACTATCCACCCCAATTTGGTGTCATCCACAAATTTAGATATTGTGTTTTTAATTCCAAAGTCTAAATCGTTAATATAAATTGTGAACAACAGTGGTCCCAGCACTGATCCTTGTGGAACACCACTACCCACTATAAATAGCTACCTTTTACCCTTACTCTCTGCTGTCTTGAAGTCAGCTAGCTATCCATTCTGCTACTTGTCCCGACTCCGCATTCTCTGACCTTGTTCATCAGTCTATTATGAGGTACCTTATCGAAGGCCTTTTGAAAATCCAGATAAATTACATCTACTGCATTACCATTGTCTACTCTCTCTGTTACCGCTTCAAAAAATTCAAGGTTGGTCAAGCAAGACTTTCCCTTTTGAAATCCATGCTGACTACTCATTACTATGTTTTTGGTTTCTAGATGTTCTTCTATTTTCTCCTTTAGTAGGGATTCCATTATTTTTCCCACCACCGATGTTAAGTTGACTGGTCTATAATTCTCTGGACATGTTCTATTCCCCTTCTTAAATATAGGTATTACGTTAGCTATCCGCCAGTCCTCTGGAACTGTACCTTTTTCTAACGAATTATTAAATATGCGTAGTAGCGCCTCAGCTATCTCTTCCTTATATTCTTTTAAAATGCGTGGATGCCAGGGGTTTTATCCTCTTTGAGTTTGATTAGTTTACTTAATATATCCCTTCTTTTTATTTTAAATGCACTTATCACACATTACTAATCTCATCATCCAACGTCATGTCCACCTGCTCTATCTCCCTGGTAAATACGGAAGCAAAATAATTATTTAATATTTCTGCCAGTGTGCTTTTATCCTGTCTATCCCTTAATGGCCCTATTCCCATCCCAACCAACCTTTTTTATTGATGTGCTTGTAAAATATTACTATTTTGTTTTATGTTCCTTGATAATTTAATTTCATAGTTCCTCTTTGCCTTCCTAATTGTTTTTTGACTTCTCTCCTAATCTCTTCGTATTCTCCCTCATCATGCACTCCCCTACTGTCTATGTACTTAATGTATGCCTCTTTCCTTACCCTCAATTGTTCCCTTATGGCTTTATTTATCCATGGAGTCTCATTAGTGTTTAGTTTGTTCTTTCCTTTTAGCAGAATATATTATTCCTGCACTCGATTGAACACCATTTTAAATGTTTCCCATTGCTGCTCTACATCATTGTTTGCCAATATGGTTGCCCATTTTATTTTCCCAAGTTCTATTCACAGCCCCTCAAAAATCAACTTTTCTCCAATCTATTACCCTGGTTTTCGTCATACTTATGTCTTTCGCAATTATCTTAAAGCGTATTATATTATGGTCACTATTGCCTATATGTTCCCCTACTTTCACTTCTCTTATCTGCTCTGGTTCTTTCCCCATTACGAGATCCAATAGCAAATCCTCCCTTGCTGGGCGTTTCACATATTGGGTTAGAAAGGAATCCTGTACACATTGTAGGAACTCCATTCCTTTATCCCCTTTACCTACCTCTTCTGTCCAATTAATATTGGGGTAGTTGAAATCCCCCATGATTATTATTCTGTTTTTTCACTAATTTCCCTAATTTGTCTGCATATTTCTTCCTCCACTTCCCTTCCACTATTATGTGGTCTGTAGACTACACCTATTAGTGTGATTGATTCTTTATTATCTTTTATCTCTATCCATATGGATTCTATTTTTGTCTTGCTGAGAGCTGCGTCACTTCTTTCTACTGCCATTATGTTATCCCTAATAAGTACAACTACTCCACCTCCCATTTTTCCTTCTCTATCTTTTCTAAATACGTTATACCCTGCAATGTTTAATTCCCAGTCCTGATTTTTCTGTAGCCATGTCTCAGTAATCCCGATTACGTCTGGTTCCTCGCAACACATGATTGCCTCCAGCTCCCTTGTTTTATTACGGACGCTGTGTGCATTGCTGTACAGACAGTTTAACACATTTTAATAGGATTTCCTCTCACTTTATGTTTAACCATCTTTTTAGACTCCTGTTCTATAACTATTTCCTTGCCATCAATATCCTCCCTTACTTTATTCTTTCCTATGCTCTCTTTTCTTGTTTTGTTTATAATTAGGCTGGTTACATTTCTTGTAGTTCCCTCCCCCCCATCTTACTAGTTTAAAGCCTTTGCCACCTCCCTATTTACCCTTTCCGCTAGGACACGGGTCCCATCCCAGTTCAGGTGGAGCCTGTCTCATGGGTACAGCTCCTTCCTGTCCCAGAAATGGTGCCAGTGTTCCATGAAAAGGAACCCCTCTTTCCCACACCAGCCCTTTAGCCACATGTTAATTCTCCTGATCTATTTGCTTCTATGCCAATTTGCATGCGGCTCGGGCAATAATCCAGAGATTATTACCCTCGAGGTCCTGCTTTTTAATTTAGAGCCCAACTCCTGATACTCTTTCAGCAGGACTTCCTACCTATGTAGTTTGTTCCAACATGGACCACAACAACTGGATTTACCCCCTCCCACTGCGAGATATCTCTTACCCTGGCACCGGGTAGGCAACACACCTTTTGGGATTCTCGTTCTTGGCTGCAGATTACGCTATCTATCCCCCTAATTATAGAATTCCCTATCACTACTACATTTCTAATCTGCTCTTCCTCCCCTTGGACAGCCTTCTGAGCCACAGTGCCTTGGTCTACATTGTGGCTGTCCTCCCTGCAGTCTTTCTCCTTGTCCTCACAGGTAGCGAGTACTACTTACTTGTTGGACAGGACCAGTGTCTGTGGGACCTCCTTCTCAACCGCCGAAATCCCCGCTACCCGGCTCACTAGCAGTCACACCCTCCCCTTCCTGAACCTGTGCTTTCCTCTGGGGGGGTGACTGCATTCTGGATAAAACTGTCCAGAAATTCCTCCCCCTCCCTTATGTGCTGGAGTGTCTCCAACTCGCAGTTAAATATACTTTAAAAAAAACCCCGAGGCGTTTGCCTTGTATCGGAGCGTGTAGATTGGGAGGGGAATGTGCAGCCCGGGTAGGCAGCGGACACGACAGATGGTCAGCTGGCGGTCCCCGGGGAGACGGAGCTCTGAATGCAGGCGCATGTCAATGTGTACGGGGCTCTCGTACGTTGGGAGATATAACTCTCCGTTATCCGGACTTTTTGATTAACCGGCGTCCCGTCGGTGCCGGTTAATAAGAGTTTCCTGTACAAATTTAAAATCTTCCAGTCAGTGTAAAAGAACATACTGTAATTGTTTTTTTCTTTGCATTAAAAAATATTCATTGATGTATTTAATAGTGGCAACCTGGTGCAGTGTTAATACAGCCGAAAATGGGTTTAATCACAAAAAATAAGCATTTTTAAGAAGAGTGTCGAGTCCTCCACCTGTGAGTAATCAGATTTTAAATCACTGAAAATGACTTAAAAAAATATACTGAACCATACACCAGTTTTATTGGTGTACGCTCGTCAGTTTCTTAGTAATTGAAATTTTAATATGTAAAAACTTTTAAAACGCACGTACTAGTGCCTGTGCACCTAAAAAACCGAGCTCAATTTGATGAGCCTCCTCGAACGGCCGCAAATGGCGGAAACTCTCCATGCCCATTATTTCGATCTAGGGGTGTGGCCAGTTTTGTGAGCAGGGCCAACTTCCGCGCAATACTTTTTAAACCAGCGTTAAAGATCGCAGAAACTCGATTTACGCTTGACGTAACTTGCGTTTAAAAATCCGCAATCTTTTGTGCTGGTTCGGACGATTTCAGCCGGATTACGTCGATAAAACCAGCGGAAACTCTAGCCAGTTATCGCCTATGCAATAATGTTGCCTTTGCTTGGTTGGGCCACTCGATGAAGAGTAGCATGCCAACCCATATAACAGAATACACGCTTTTTGTTTCAAGGTGCCAGATAGCACTAATCTCCTGAGTGACACAAAATTGTGAAAACACTAAGTAGAAATTAGGAGCAAGGGTGAAAGTTGATGCTTATTGTCATGCTAAAGAAAATCTAAGAGTAAAGGGCTGAGCTCAAAAGACCAACTTGTAGCAGAAACCATGTCTAATGGCAGAACCGTTTACCATTAAACCTTCAGGCCTGGCGTATTCACAGGCTCAAAAGCCAAATATTTTAGTTAAGACAACAACAACTTGTATTTATATAGCACCTTTAACACAGTAAAACTTCACAAGGTGCTTCACAGGAGCGTTAAACATAATTTGATCCTGAGCCACAGAGATATTAGGACAGGTGACCAAAAGCTTGGTTAAAGAGGTAGGTTTTAAGGAGCATCTTCAAGGAGGATGCTCGAGAGGCAGAGAGGTTTAGGGAGGGAATGCAGAAAGTTTCTGACCTCAATTAAAAAAATATTTAATGTACTAGATATCACATGAAAATGGATTCCGACAGAAGACCCATCTACTCAATACCGTTCTAGTAGATTGCTCCCTGGAAACCATTAAAGTTACAATCACATGAGAACAAAGGCAGGTAAAGACCATCATGCCTATCTATGTTTATTTATCCATTAGATGATGCAGCCTTGTGCAGCATCCTCTCCAAACACTTAATACTAGCTCCTGGGAGATGTACAAAAAACAAACTAAGATTTCCTCAGCCAAGTCAGAATTTACTGAAACAGAAGGTAAATCAATATAATAAACTTGCTATGTATGTGGCACACTCCTAATTTATGACACAATCATGCTTGCAGTTACACACTTCTACCAATAAAATGGAGCTTCAATGGCTTCAGATCCCTGTACCAATACATACTGCATCACTAAAGCATTGAGGGAATTTTGCTTTGTGCTGACTTTCTGCAGGCAGCTTAATGGTAGCTCCACTAACTGTGCCTTAAGGATGAACCGCCACATCCATGGTAGTTGACCTTTGATGGTTTTGCAAACTGACAGCAACACACAAATATTCAGAATAAGTTGATTCCATTGTGAAGAGAGCGTTGATCACAAAACAGGTAACAATTTAAACACTTGACATGCCAAGTACCTGATATGTTCCATAGATAATCAAAAAAATTACACATTTTACCTGCATTAAGGTGACAGTCTTTGATTTGGAATTGCACTTCATTCTCATTGGGAATGTCTTTCCAGGTTGCCAGAAAGATCTGTCGATCTGCACAGAAAATAAATGGGTGCTACAAGTTATTCATGACTTGCATCGGATCTAAAATTAATCAGAAAAAATCTAGTGCTGTTCATTCTAACAGGTACATAACAGCACCCTCCCTGAAGTATAAAGCTTTACATCATTCAAGTCGTGTAGAAAGCTCAAACCTTTGCAGCTACAGATGCCAGGAGCCTCTCGTACCTCACCTAAATGGCCTGTGAACATAGAAATTATCAGCAGGCTATTTGATAGTGGAATGCAAAGTCCCATCCGGTCTTCACCTCACACCCAGATATCAGCATGCCCAGTAAGGATTTTTCCCCTCATAGTTCAGGGCCATTGGGGCTAATTGTAGAATTGTGAAAGCTCACTTAGAAGTCAAGTGAGAATATGATCAAGCTTGGCTTTAATGCCTTTCATGAGTGAATAGCCTGCTGATGCTGTGTAGGCTCACATGAAGAATGGGCATTTTGGTGCTGTAGAGGGTGTTGGCACCCATGGCCCCAGCAAGAGGTGGCACTTCCAGAGATAAAAGGAGAAAGTTAAGAAAGTAGTTGAGTACTAATTAAATACTTTACATTTAACTACTATTGGATTGTGTCCATCAATAAAATTCAATAACCTAAAAGCAAGTAGAGATAGATACTGAGGTCCATCCACACCTATCTTGGTTGTAGTCCATCTGCGTGCCAATGAGCGTCTAGAGGAAACCTGGCCCCGTCTACTCATCCAGCTCATCTACCTAGATGTGTTAATTTAGCCAGTAAACACCCATAGTAGGAAATGAATTTGACTGCTGCAAGAAAATGTTTTACCAAGAACTTGTTTTTGACCTCCAGTAAAGACTTCAGCTGACACGATGTCTGAGGACCAGAGCTTGGATTGACACTTGGGAAAGACTGGAGGTCAAATCATTTGTAATAACTAAGCTTTCTATCCTGACAAGCCCATAATTGGACTAATATGAAATTTGTAATGTAGAATGGGGCTTCAAGATTTACCAACAAACCTAGCTACTTGGAGTAGAGGTTGGTATGCTTGGCAGTCCTCTTGGGAAGGTGTCCCTCAGCAATTTTTTCCACAAGGAACCCTTTAAAAAATACATTAGTGAACCAGATGGATTTTTACAACAATGAGTTTTCATGGTCACCATTACTGATACTAGCTTTTCATTCCAGATTTATTTAATTAACAATGTCTCAATCATTAGTCCAGGCCTCTGGATTACTAATCCAGTAACATAACCACTATGGTACCGTTCCCATAGTTAGGGATAACCTATTTACACTGGTCAGTGAGTCAGTAACTGGAAAGCATATCTTCAACCAAAGTAGAGGTTAGAAGAATTTTTTTTTTTAAAATCAGAGGATTGTTAGGACATGGAATGCCTTACCAGAAACAGTTGTGGAAGCAGAATCCATAATAGCTTTCTAAAGGGAAATTGATAAATATTTGAAAAAGAAAAATTTAAAAGGGCAGGGGAATGGGACCAAGTGGAAAGCTGTTTCAGAGAACCAGCAAAGGCCGATGGACTGTTGGCCTTCTTTTGTGATATACAATTCTCTGACTAGCTAAAATTAAAGCCCACATGCCAAAAATAGATGGAAGATTTCTCACTGGAGTAACAAATTTGACTGCAATAAGAGAAAAAAAGCATGGAAAGCTGTATAAAGCAGAATGCAATCTTCTAAAGGAAGGAACATTTCCCGGAGTATAGAATGTGGACAATGAATAGTAGTTAAACATAATTTCCAATATATAGCATGTTTCAATTTTTTAAAATCAACTTACAACAGAAAGGTTAAGGTACACTGAAATAACAGCACAGAACTGTGTAAAAATTCAGAACTAGTTACATTTCCAATCAGCTCACACATTCAGATTCAGCACAAAGATACTATCACAAGTAAACTAAGCTTTGTTTTCATCTTCTGGGGATCTTTTTAATGTCTGCTACTGGTAATTAGCACCTTCGTTCATCCATTCTAAACAACTGCGCTAGGAATACTGGAAACACTCACCCATCTTTCCATCTTCCACAAACAACATATTAATTGGGTACAGGCAACTGAAGTAGAAGACATCAATATTGTTCTTTACGGCAACCTGTTCACAAAAGTAAAAATTAGAATTATGGCGTTTTAGCTCTTTTAAATGTCAGTGATTTTCCTGCATCATTTGTTCTGTCCTTGTAGACAAATGCCACAGTATATAGATGTACTACAAAGTTACTTCAATTGCTTAAAATAAAAGCATTTAAAACACCATGTAGAATGTTTGATAGTCAGATTGTGCTGTAATTGTTGAGTATCCTCTACTTCCAGCCACTCAAATATTTTACTTTGAAGCATGAGCGCAGGCACAATTTTTTTTTCAAATTTATAAAAAAGCTGCAAGCAGCAGATTCTAATAAGCTGGCTTGAATTACAACAATGTTTTAGGAAAAATTGTAAATATAGGGCCGTATATTCCGATCCCTACAGGTGTGTACGGGTTGTGTACACATCCGTAGGGACATCGGAAATGCCAGTTTCAGGCATGCCAAGCGCATGCGCTGAAAACCGGCATTTCGGTCTCGGACACCTGCCCTAGGGAAGGGCTTCTGCGGGCAGAGTTCCGCTTTCTGGAGAACCTCCGCCCGCAGAAAACCCTTAGAAATCTTATGCCTAGTAAAAGCAGGTGTAAGGCCTGCTTTTACCAGCATAAGAGTTGAAAAAAAGTTTAAAAGTTTATTTTTAGCCCCGTAAAAAACTTAAATTATTTTTTTCAAAAAATTACATTTTTATTGGAAATTTAATTTATTGTAATTTCAACTCATTTTAAAAATGTGATTTAAAAAAAATATTTAATCTTTTACTGTGTTTTTGGGGTGATCTCCATTTATATATTTGACAGGTCTATCTGTCAAGTGTATGAAGGGAGATTCCCTTCTCCTATTGGCTCCCCATGGCCCACATGATCCCAGGGACGCTTGCGAACCGCATGCGCCTCTGGGATACGTGGGCCCTGCGCATTTCCAGTTGGAGAGGCCCAGGAACTGAAGTGTCTGGACCTCGGGAGCCCTCAGGTAAGTCCGTAGATTTTTTCCATTTCGGAGGCCTCCGCACGCGGGAAGCCTCCGATCGGAAAATACGGGCCATAGTAGTTTTGTGAAAGTTCACCACAAAGAGTGTAATCTGAATTCAGAGAAAAAGTTAAAAAAAGTGATCTGGCAGAGGCAAGCTGATTCCAGTTCTATTTACATAGTTAATGTCTGCATCTGCTCTAGCATTACAATTTCCTTGTGCATGAACAACAGTGCCGCAGAATGGGAGGGCATGAGGAGTCTGGTGAGTAAAGATGAGCCAGTTTGTCACAAAGAAGGTTGAGTAGATAATCTAGCTGCAAATCAACCCAGTTTCACACCTCTTATAAACCAGTTACAATTGAGAGATGATTATTTGTTTACATTCAAATAGGGAACATTGCAGAATAACGTCAAGATGAAAAAAATCAAAGTGGGGTGGGAGCACGACAAAGTGACTATGGGACAGTTCAGTTGCATCAATGATGCCAATGGTCATGGAATATTCATGGTTCCAAAGTGTGAAAGTTTCAAACACACGAGTTAGGGCAGATTTCATGAATGCTGTAATGTTTGGCAAGACTAGCTTTGCGGTATTTGCTTTCAAGATACTGTTGACATGAAAAGGTCTGCCGTAGAAACTAGTATGTGTTGAAAGCTGGTTTTACATTGCCATAGGTATGAAGCATTCATTTTAGAGCCATTTGAATGACTGGAAAAAAGCCCTACTAAAAAAATCGATCAAGTTATTTTCATTTCCCAATGAAAACATTCTGTTCTGGGTGTATGCAGTGGTAATGGGTTACTTAGTCTGGATTATGTTGCATCACGGGAAATTGTGGTCTCATGCTGCTTGCATGAGAGTTGGACAGAATTTATTTTTGCTTCTGCCTGGAGACAGCATTACTAAGAGGTGGGAGGATGGTGCGTGACATTACATTGGGCCAGATTTTGCTGTCAAAGTAACAGTGAGGCTTATGGAGCTTGCCATTATTTACGCGCAAATGGTACAGCAACTTCAGGAGAGGGGCAGAATATGCAAAAGTTGCTGTCCGAGTGCGTCACTCTGCCATTAGCTTTGCGAAAACAGCATCTCGCTGTCTGCTTCACCCTTGAAATGCATTGAATGGCGTGAAGTTAGCCTAGCTTTGTGTCCAGGGACTTGAACACATAAAGCTAGGCTAACACTCCAGTGCAGTGCTGAGGAATTGCTGCACTGTCGGACGTGCCGCCTTTCGGATGAGAGATTAAACCGAGTCTGCTCTCTTAGGTGAACGTAAAAGATTCCATGGCACTATTTCGAAGAGGAGTAGGGGAGTCCTGGTCAATATTTATCCCTCAACCAACATAACAAAAACAGATTATCTGGTCATTATCACATTGCTGTTTGTGGGACCTTGCTGTGTGCAAATTGGCTGCCACATTTCCCACATTATAACAGAGACTCCACTTCAAAAGTACTTCATTGACTGTAAAGCGCTTTGAAACGTCCGGTGGTCGCAAAAGGATGTAACTGGTAGAATAGATAAGGGAGAACCAGTGGATGTGGTGTATTTGGATTTCCAGAAGGCCTTTGATAAAGTCCCAAATAAGAGGTTAGTGTGCAAAATTAAAGTACATGGGATTGGGGGTAATATACTGGCATGGATTGAAAATTGGTTAACAGACAAGAAACAGAGAGTAGGAATAAATGGGTCTTTTTCGGGGTGGCAGGCGGTGACTAGTGGGGTACCGCAGGGATCAGTGCTTGGGCTCCAGCTATTCACAATATACATCAATGATTTGGATGAGGGAACCAAATGTAATATTTCCAAGTTTGCTGACGACACGAAACTAGGTGGGATTGTGAGTTGTGAGGAGGATACAAAGAGGCTTCAAGACAATTTAGACAAGTTGAGTTAGTGGGCAAATACATGGCAGATGCAGTATAACATGGATAAATGTGAAGTTATCCACTTCGGTAGGAAAAACAGAAAGGTAGAGTATTATTTAAATGGTGATAGATTGGGAAATGCTGATGTACAGAGGGACCTGGGTGTCCTTGTACACCAGTCACTGAAAGCAAACATGCAGGTGCAGCAAGCAGTTAGGAAGGCAAATGGTATGTTGGCCTTCATTGCAAGAGGATGTGAGTACAGGAGCAAGGATGTCTTACTACAGTTGTACAGGGCCTTGGTGAGACCACACCTGGAGTACTGTGCACAGTTTTGGTCTCCTTACCCAAGAAAGGATATACTTGCCATAGAGGGAGTGCAGCGAAGGTTCACCAGACTGATTCCTGGGATGGCAGGACTGTCGTATGAGGAGAGATTGGGTCGACTAGGCCTGTATTCACTAGAGTTTAGAAGAATGAGAGGGGATCTCATTGAAACGTATAAAATTCTGACCGGGCTAGACAGACTGGATGCAGGGAGGATGTTTCCCCTGGCTGGGGGGTCTAGAACGAGGGGTCACAATCTCAGGATACGGGGTAGGACATTTAGGACTGAGATGAGGAGAAATTTCTTCACTCAGGGTGGTGAACCTGTGGAAATCTCTACCACAGAAGGCTGTGGAGGCCAAGTCACTGAATATATTTAAGAAGGAGATAGTTAGATTTCTAGACACAAAAGGCATCAAGGGATATGGGGAGAGAGCGGGAATATGGTATTGAGATAGAGGATCAGCCATGATCATATTGAATGGCGGAGCAGGCTCGAAGGGCCGAATGGCCTGCTCTTATTTTTCTATGTTTCTAAAAGGCGCTATATAAATGCAAGTTCTTTTTTCTTTACGCGGTAGATGCAAACTTAACTCGCCACGGAAAGTTAAGCCTCGTCATTTCAAGTGTAAGTACCCTTTTAAGGACATGATAATTGTTAATTACTGCTAATCAACCTCTCTGGCACTGAAACTTAAGTGGGGAGTCTCATTCCTTCAGGTATTAATTGCTGGAGATTTTAAAAATGTCAAATTTTAATTTAAAAAAAACTTTTCCTGTGTCTTTTTTCTCTCTGAATCCAATCTTTCTTTCCCTTGCTATTTCTCTTTCTGTACCTGATTTGACATTGAAGTCACCCATTCTAATTTACACTTCCTCCTTAGTCCTTGTACTGCTTATTTTCCAATCCTTCAATCTGATTGGTTAAGGAGATACACAGTTGCTTGCCCTGTTCACTCAGGTCCCAGATGCCACGTTTCCCTCGCTGCGACGTGATCAGCTTGCACTTTCAGCAACTTGCCACGCAAAAGATTAAAAAACCTAAACATGCAAGGGCAAGTCTAACTAACTGCAGATGCCAGTAGATGCCCTGCTACAGCAAAACCTGGCCCAATATCTACTGCTTGGGGCGAGATTGATGGGCTTTTTATTGCTTTCCATTCAGTTTACACCTAGCACAGGAGGACAAGGGTACGGATTCATCGAGACCTGCAACAAACCCTTTGGTAAACAGCATGGCAATTTAGAAACTTTGAAAATACTACATTGCTATCAGAAAAATGGCTATACAGAGTCTGCTTCTGGGAAACACTACTACATGTAGCTCATCACTTAGTGAAACTTTATATAAAGTTCAAGTTCAAATTTCCCAAGGACTCGATCAGTCAAGCATGGTTGAAAGCAGATCCTTAAGCAGGACAGAGGCACATCAAAAATAATTCAGAATATTTTTGTGTTTCTCTCTCCCCATGCTCATCACACACATACAGAAAGTGAAATTTAATCATGGGGACAAGCGATTTTGCATTTAACATTTGTACACGTTGGCCATTATATGGAGTTGTACTGAAATCACTGTATAATCCTGTGATCCAGGCAAACGCAACAAGTTGAAGATAAAAATATGTACTGACTTTCTATTATAACAAATACAAAATGTTAAGCACTAGAAGATATGGCTCGAAGCACAAATTATGGCTGGTGGCCACTACATGGTTGACATACATTTCAAGAGTCAATTCAATCTGTTTGGTAATCAACTAAAGTGCTGCTTTCAAAACTCTTCAGAAAATCAAACTGTCATCTGGTAAAAGTACCTCTTTCCTTCATCAAGCATTCCACCCCCTAAAACCTAAATAATGTTTCTTCTGGTATTGCAAAGCTAAAATTTATGAATGTAAAGTATCGTCCCCCTCCCCCCGTTCCCAAATTAAGCTATTTCATGAACATTTTAGGGAGAAGAAATGTGCAAACTAAAATTAATGGGAGTTGCACAACTATTCAACTACAAATGAAGTCATCGAAGACAAACTCCACAAATAGGTCTCTAACCACCCCTTTCCTGAAACCTTAACTTTTACTGGCATAATGACCTCGCTAAAATTACTGTTTTGCTTGCATTAGTTCATTATCCCAATGTTTACTCAATTAATTTGACCTCATTACACACCAAAGCCAAGGATTCCACTTATTCTTCTATTCCCTTCCATTCTTACTGAAATAATGCAGGTCAGGGGTAAAGGAGAGGAAGGAAAGGGAATAAGAGTGGTAATAATCTGCAGTTACCAAAAATTTCAAAGATTTAAGTTGGTTTAATTCAGACCTGTAGGTTGGTGAGGGGATCCATCTTCATAACTGGACCAACTGTGTTCAGAGGGAGAGAAGCTTCAATTGTCTGGTTAGGAGTAAGTGGGGCATTGACCTGCAGGGGAGCAGCTGGTGCCATGCCAAAGCTATGAAACAAAGAGAAAAGAAAATACAAAGTTAACAAAACATTTGTAATTCACATCATCCTCAATGAAAATAAGACTAGTCTTCCTGATGGCTCTGCAGGTAAAGCTTTACCTGATGTAGCAATGAGCCATAAAGACCAGAAAGATCCTTATTCAATCCCTGGTCTATGCTGAATTAGCTAGTTTCAGCAGGGGTGATAGTGGGGCCACAACTAGCTTCATCACTCCTGGGCTAGGTGAGGGCAATATCAAGCTGAGCCACGATGCCTTTCAGTCTCTGCTTCTGCCAAGTGGGAAAGCCGCTGTGGCTTCCCCGCTCAGGCCCCAGTTAAAATTGCATCAGGATTCTATTGATGCAATAGGACCCCGACTTCGATAAATGTGAGGCTCCTGCTTGGATGTCTCAACTGTCTACAATACCCTGCAGGTTAAAACTGGAAAAAAGAAATAGGTGCAGGAGTAGGCCATTCAGCCCCTCGAGCCTGCTCCACCATTCAATAAGATCATGGCTGATCTGATCTTGGCCTCAACTGCACTTCCCTGCCCGCTCCCCATAACCCTGGACTCCCCTGTAGCTCAAATATCTGGTCTATCTCAGCCTTGAATATATTCAATGACTCAGCCTCCACAGCTCTCTGGGGTAGAGAATTCCAAAGATTCACGACCCTCAGAAGAAATTTCTACTCATCTCCGTTTTAAATGGGCGACCCCTTATTCTGAACCTGTGCCCCCTAGTTCTAGATTCCCCCATGAGGGGAAACATCCTCCCTGTCAAGCCCCCTCAGAATCTTATATGTTTCAATAAGATCACCTCTCATTCTTCTAAACTCCAATGAGTATAGGCCCAACCTGCTCAACCTTTCCTCATAAGACAATCCCTTCAACTCAGGAATCAACATGTGAACCTTCTCTGAACTGCCTCCAATGCAAGTATATCCTTCCTTAAATGAGGAGACCGAAACTGTACGTAGTACTCTAGGTGTGGTCTCACCAACGCCCTGTACAGTTGTAGCAAGACTTCCCTACTTTTATACTCCATCCCCCTTGCAATAAAGGCCAATATTCCATTTGCCTTCCTAATTACTTGCTGTACCTGCATGCTAACTTTGTGTTTCATATACGAGGACACCCAGATCCCTCTGTACCGCAGCATTCTGTAGTCTCTCTCCATTTAAACAATATTTTGCTTTTTTATTCTTCTTAACCTCACATTTTCCCCACATTATACTCCATCTGCCAAATGTTTGCCCACTCACTTAACCTATCTATATCCCTTTGCAGACTGTGTACTCCTCACAACTTGCTTTCCCACCTATCTTTGTATCGTCAGCAAATTTGGCAACAGTACACTCGGTCCCTTCATCCAAGTCATTAGATTGTAAATAGTTGAGGCCCCAGCACTGATCCCTGTGGCACCCCGCCAACCTGAAAATGACCCATTTATTCCGACTCTCTGTTTTCTGTTAGTTAGCCAAGCCTCTATCCAATCTAATATATTACCCCCAACACCATGAGCTCTTATCTTGTGCAGTAACCTTTTATGCGGCACCTTACCAAATGCCTTCTGGAAATCCAAATACACTACATCTACTGGTTCCCCTTTATCCACCCTGCTCGTTACATCCTCAAAGAACTCTAGTAAATTTGTCAAACACTATTTCCCTTTCATAAAACCATGCTGACTCTGCTTGATTGTATTGTATTTTCTAAATGTCCTGCTATTACTTCCTTAATAATGGATTCCAGCATTTTCCCAATGACAAATGTTAGGCTAACTGGCCTATAGTTTCCTGCTTTTTGTCTCCCTCCTTTCTTAAATAGGGGAGTTACGTTTGCGGTTTTCCAATCCGCTGGGACCTCTCCAGAATCCAGGGAATTTTGGTAGATTACAACCAATGCATCCACTATCACTGCAGCCACTTCTTTTAAAACCCTAGGATGCAAGCCATCAGGTCCAGGGGACTTGTCAGCCTTTAGTCCCATTAGTTTGCCTAGTACTTTTTCTCTAGTGATAGTGATTGTTTTAAGTTCCTCCCTCCCTATAGCCCCTTGATTATCAATTATTATTGAGATACTTTTAGTGTCTTCTACCGTGAAGACTGATAAAATATTTGTTCAAAGTCTCTGCAATTTCCCGGTTTCCCCATTAATTCCCCCGTCTCATCCTCTAATGGACCAACATTTACTTCAGCTACTCTCTTCCTTTTTATATACTTGTAGAAGTTCTTACTGTCTGTTTTTATATTTTTTGCTACTTTACTCTCAAAGTATCTTCTCCCTCTTATTTTTTTAGTCATCCTTTGCTGGTTTCTAAAAATTTCCCAATCCTCTGGCCTACCACTAATCTTTGCAACATTATATGCCTTTTCCTTCAATTTGATACCATCCTTAACTTCCTAAGTTAGCCACGGATTGATCATCCTTCTCAGAGTCTTTCTTTCTCGCTGGAATAAACAAACGGTTGGGATCGGTGCGGGCAAGTAACCTGCTTGTTTTTAATGGCCCACACACCTGGTGGGTAGGATTAAAATCAATCCCTTATTCACTCACAAATTCTAGACCTGGGTTGTCATGCACAAGTATAACATACAAAATAATTTTAATGCAAAGAAATACTGCTCATTAATGGTCTGATGTGAGTTTAAACACATCGACATCGTACAACACAGGGCTTACAAGTATATATCTTCCACACACTTCTAGAATCATAGAATGATACAGCACAGAAGGAGGCCATTCGGCCCTTCCCACCTGTGCCGGCTCTTTGAAAGAGCTATCCAACTGGTCCCACCCCCCTGCTCTTTCCCCATAGCCCTGTAATTTTTTTTTCTCTTCAAGTATTTATCCAATTCCCTTTTGAATGTTACTATTGAATTTGCTTCCACCACCCTTTCAGGCAGCACACTCCAGATCACAACAATTCGCTGCGTTAATAAAAAAGTGTCCTCATGTCGCCTCTATACAAACAGCTGGTAAATACATATTTTGTGGGGGCAGAATGATGACAAAGTAAAATGAACATAAAAGGTAGAAAATAATTAGCCAAGGAAAAAGGCAAACCAGAAACAGTCAACAAAGTGAGATGGACATTAAAGCAGTGAAGACATATGAACTCATTCTTCCACAAACCTCTTACTGGTTTACATTGAATTTTCTCCCAAAAATGTTAAATTAGCTGCAGGAAATATAGCATCTACCAAATGATTAGCTCATTACACAGTCTCTTCAGTTAACTTCTCAGAGGTTTGAAATGATATCATACATTTGTCAACTATGGAAGGAATCATCATCAGAGACTGCTCAAAGTGCTGGAACCTGTAAGCTTTTCTAAACTAAAACTAATCATTCAATCAGCCACTTTAAAGTGATGAACAACAATGTTAAAGGTTACTTAGTTTAACATTTTTAGATTCTGTTTCTACATTAAATCATGCTGATCAATTATTTTGCACTGGTGAAGATTTTCTTCCTGGTTAGGCTGTGGTTATTACTGAGCTACAATAGTTATATTATTCATCCTATGTGTGGTCCTTTCATTTGAAGATCATCTACACGGGATAAGTCCATCAGCAAATGGGGAAAATCACAAGTTAATTTAAGAGCTTGGCCTTTAGGAAGCAATTGAACAAGGAATAGTGTCTTATGAATTTGACCCTGATTACTTGAATATGCTGAGACCAGAAAATGCTCAACTAATTTGAGAGCAAGAAACCCACTGTTCTGTGTGGCACTGCATCATACAAACCCAGAAAGAAAGGTTCAATTCCCAGTCTTGGCTGCTGCAGGAGTTGGGGTGCTACAGTTGGCTTCAGTGCTTTGGGGCTAAGGGGAGGAGAGGGAAGGCAGGGAAGAAAAAAAAGTTAGCAAGGTTTCTGCTCTTGGCTGTTCTCCGGTGATCACTCCTGGGCAAGGTACCTCAATTAAATCACCCATTAATCTTCTATAGTCAAGGGAGTACAAGCCTAGTCTATGCAACCTGCCCTCATAATTTAACCCAGATATCGTTCTGGTGAAACTGCGTTGCATCCCCGCCAAGGCCAATATATCCTTCCAGAGGTGCAGTGCCCAGAACTGAATGCAGTACTCCAGATGTAGTCTAACCAGAGCGTTATACAACTGCAGCATCTTGTCACCATCCCTTTGCAGCTTCCTTTGGTCTTCTAAATAAATAACTATACCTCCTATTTTGGTATTATCAGCAAATTGACACAACTCTCTCTAGGCCTACATCCAAATCACTGATATACAGTGAACAAAAGTGGTCCCAGAGCTGAACCTTCTAGAACATGACTACCCACTTCCAACCACTCTAAAACTGCCCTCAACTCCAAACCTTTTTTTTTTTTAAATCCAGTTTGCTATTGCCACACCCAAATTCCATATAACCTTAATTTTCTCCAATAATCTCCTACCATGTCAAAGGCTTTCCTAAAGTCCCTGTGCACTATCTATACTGCATTTGCTTCATTCACCGTGTCTGTTATCTCCTCAAAGAATTTTATGAGGTTTTTCAGGCACGATTGTAACTTCTGAAATACCTGCTGGCTACTTATACTTATTTTATCTTCATCTAGATCCGTGGTAATTTCATCCTTAAGTAAAAACTCTAAAATTTACCCAACCACAGAGGTCAACGTAACAGATTTGTAATTACCTGGATTAGCTGTCGCCCTCAATTTTGCTCTCCTCCAATTGGCAATTTACTAACAGGCTCGGGTAGTATTGAAGGCTTAGGAAGCTACACTGAATAAGAAGTTTAGTCTGATTAAAACTCTTCGAGGTATTAGCCCTGTCAATTCCCCTCTCCTCCCAGTTGATAGACAGGTCCTGGACCTGTTGATTCTCCTCTCCCTCAGCGACCAGGAGACAGGCAATGGCCCCATCAATTTCCCCCTTCTCCAGCTGACAATGGACAGGTACTGGCCCCATTGATTCCACTCTCCCCCAGTTAATAGACCAATCAATATATGTGGAAAATAAGTGAGAAATTACACAATGTGTAATAAATGTATAATTTCACATTAAAGTAAAGCCAAATAGTTTAAATATTGACACTCGTCACAGTGCTGGATTTCTTCACTGTCCCTTTACTTGTGCAAACGGCTTGATAGTTTCCCTAAACGAACCATAAACTTAAACCTACTCTGCTCCTGAATTAACTCTGACCATGGTAAATTGTTTATTGAAGAATACATAGACTCCACACTACATCTAATTAATTTTAAAGATGGAAAACACCAAACAACATAATTATATTAATATAGCGCCTTTAATGTAGAAACATTCACAAGATGTTTACCAGAAGCATAATCAAAAAAAATGGATGCCGAGCCAAAGGATGAAATATTGAGAGTTGACCAAAATTGTAGGTAGGTTTTAAAGGAAGGTTTTAAAGGAGGAGAGGGATATATGTAGAGGGACGGAGGGGTTTAGGGAGGGAATTACAGAGCAGGAAGCCTAGACGGCTGAAGGTATGGGTGCCAATGGTGGTTACAGAGATAGGGAGAGGCGATTTCATGAAGGGATATAAATGAGGATGAGAAGTTTAAATGTGAGGCGTTGGGTCTGGGAGCCAATATAGCTCAGCGTGACAGGGTGAGCAAGATAGGATACAGGCAGCAGAATTTTGGATGAGTTTACAGAGGGTGGAGGATAGGAGGCCAGCCAGGAGAGCACTGGAATAGGGTTTCAAGAGCAGATGAGCTGAGGTAAGCGCGGATGTGGGCGATCTTACAGTTGGAAGTAGGCAGTCTTTGTGACAGAGAGGATTATGGTGCTGGAAGGACAGCTCAGGGTCGAATAGGATGCAGAGGTTGCAAAGTTTGTTTTAGCCCGTCAGTGGCTGGGAGGGGGATGGAATTTGCAACAAAGACTGATGGTGGCTTTGATCTCCCCAATGTTTAACCAGAAAAAAATTGTGGCTCATCCAACACTAGATGTTGGACAAGCTGTCTGATGACACAGAGGCAATGAAGATGTGAAGAAAGGTAGTGCAGAAGCACAGCTGGGTGTGATCAGCGTGCATATGGAAGCTGACCTCGTGTCTGCAAGAAGTCATCGCCAAGGGGCCGCATGTAGAGGAGGGAAAAAGGGGCCATGGATAGATCCTTGGGACTCCATGAGTAATGACATGGGGCAGGAAAAGAAGCCACGGCTGCAAATATTCTGGCAACAACCAGATAGGCAAGAGTGGAACCAAGCGACGACAGTTCCATTGAGCTAGACAACAGAAAAAGAGGCGTTGGAGGAGGATGGTATGATCGACCATGTCAAGGGCTGCAGAGAGGTCAAGCAGAATGAGGAAGGATAATACAGCACGTTTACATTCACAGAGGATATCATTTATGACTTTTGTTAGGGCCATTTCAGCGCTGCGACAAGGGTGGAAACCTAATTGTAAAGAGTCAAACGGAGTTGCAGGAAGGAAAGGCATGGATTTTGGAGGTACTAACACGTTAAAAGATGCGAAAGGAAAAGGGTGGTTTGAGATGGGGCGGCAGTTTAAGGATAGATGGGTCAAGGGTGGGAAAGGGACCGTACCCGAGGAGAGGAACCATTTATAATGTCAGCTGGCATGGGGGTCAGGAAGGGATGGTGGGTGGTCAGCTGTTGAGATACTTTGTACAGCCTAAACCATCCAGATTTACAGATAATGATTTACAGCAAGCAAAATGGCAACTATATAGCATAATCAGAAACATACACTACACTGATATTTAAAAGCATCAGTTGTTCACCCAGCCTCTTCTGGCCTACTCTTAGAGACAATCTCCGATGACATACGCAAAAGCATTGCTTATGGCGCTCTATCCACCTCCATTGGTAATGGCAAAATAAGCAGAAACTGGCAACCACTACAGGATCCTTGGGTTATAAGGATTTTTTCCCCAATAAGTGCAAGCAATTTCTATGAAATAGTCAAGTAACCAAAATGTCAATAATCTTAACATTTTAATAAAGAATGGGATAATGGCTTCTAGCAGTTAGCTTCCCCACCTAACAACCTGCTTATTTTAATACCGGACAACTGAAAAAAATGTTGTACTTCATCACACATGAAGGGATACAAGTAACAGATTCCATTAGATCAAAGAGACTTCTCTAGCTGTGAGTCAAAATGAGCAAGTAGCTGTTTCAGTTGGCAATGGGCACAGAGTCCATTTTAGAACAGGATTATGACTTTAAAATATACAAGCCAAAACTATTTATGTTCCAACATGTACACTATTAACTGCAACCGGTATTTCATAGAATTATACAGCACAAAATGAGGCCAATCGGCCTATTGCACTTATACACAGCACTAAAACATCTGCCCATTTAGTTCCATTCCTCTGACCTTTTCCCATACCCTTATACTTTTTTTCCTTATCAAATATTTATCTACTTCTCTTGTAAAAGCCATTAAAAATTTTAATTCCACCACTGTTTCCGGGAGCAGAACCAACAGCCAACTCTGCATAAAAAAAATTGCCCTAACTTCTCCCTTTACTGTTTTGTTGACCATCTGAAATTTATTCCTTCTAATTATCGACTAGCAGACCTATTTACTTTACCAATATCCTTCATAACTCTAACAAATCTCATAACCTTCTTTGTTAAAATGAAAAGAACCCCAAGTTCACCTCCAAGTCCGCACACCATTCTGACTTGGACATATCTCGTCATCCTTAGTTGGGCCGAATGGCCTGTTTCTCTGCTGTAAATTCAATGTCATTCTACGTAAATTGAAACACTATCCCTCGAGCTAATATAGTTCACACATGCTTATCACATGCAAATTTCTTTGATACTTGTAGTGGAAGAGGAAAGGGGAGAGAAAAAAAGATAAATCAGGCAACCTTTCCCAACATGCCTCTGTAGATAGTTATGGGGAAAAGACCGATTGTTTTATCGTAATTGTTCCAAAGCATTCCCATCACGTTTCAGGATTTTGTGACCCTTTTGCCTGCAGAAACTGGTATTTTTACTGTTTTTCTTAAGCAAAGAATATTTCCAGAAGTTTTAAAAAAGCCACTTGGATGAAATGTGGTTAATATGTTAAATGGATGTTGTTTTCCCAAGAGACTAAACAATAAGCCATTTGTTAGATTATCTAGGTAATCAAAAATCGTTGTGTTGGAAAGCCCTTTGATCTCTGTCTGTGAAGAGGAAAATAATAAAGACTCGAGGACACAGGGGAAATAAAAAATAAAAAACAGGTTTTTGGAATCAGGATGTTTTGTGAAGTCAGTCAGGTTTTGTTAAAGGGAAAGCTTGGGGACATTCGCTGAGATGAAGGGGTTAGAAATGCTGGAGGATAGCGAGAAGACATCTTTAAAGTAAAATGACCCACTGATGTAGGGAAACATGGCATGTTCTTTATTTGCATTACGCAAAGATATGTTGCACTGATTGAACAGAGTGAATGTGATCTTAACCATTTTTCTGCATGTTCACTCACTGAGAAATAAAGCAGCTTCACCAATTGTAATAAGCCTCGCTTCAAGTGTTAATGTGGTCCACCGTCTGAGAGATTGGAAGAGTATATGTGCAAAAGACATGAACATCCGGTCCAGGTCGCGAAGGGTTCACCACAGAGTTAAGCTATTGTGCAAGTAAATATAGGGCAGTGTGAATCAACTCCCATTATAAGATGCCCAATCTGCTAACGGGGGCAACTGATGCCACTGATCCAGAGAAGGCATGTATTGCAGACTGGAATTTATAACGATCCCCATTTTAAAAAAACCTATATTGACAACTATCCACTGCAACCTACTTTCTAGCATAAGTTTCTAGGAAATGCTGCATCATCACAAAGCAGCTTAAGAACTGGTATTTACATTCCACAATCTCAAGAAAGGATGTAAATGTGAAATTTTCATCGCATGTGGCTTGAATAAAAGCAGAGGATTTAATGCAAGTATGATAATATGGTAAAAGGATCTGCTGCATACAAAAATATTGCTTTTTAAAGCACCAGCTAAATTCAATTCTCACCTATTTCTGTTAAACTGGATTGCAAAGTCAGTCATTACTTGCATGGCTTTGTTCATCAGAGAGAGATCCATATAGATATGACCCATGCGGCGTGAAAATGTGCCAGAAATTTCAAGACCTTTGGCCTTTGCAGCAGGCAACCAAATCTGGTGGAACAAAAAAAATGAATTAAAATAGTTTAATTGTGGCATTTTAGGGCACCAACAAGAAAAACAGAAGCAAAAGAAATCTTAAATTGTGTTACAGGTCAGTTTTCCAGAAAACTTAGTAAAGGTATCCTGGAATGCACAAATAACAAAGTTTGTGGAAATGTGAAAATAAGTTATGCAGTGTATTCTGGTCTGCTAAAGGCCAAAATTAATTTTCTATAGCAACACTAAATGTATCTGGGTTTTTTGAAAATTTGTGATTTCTTAAAATTAAAATAGGGCTAATTTCAGCTATAACATTATTACATTTGAATTAATGTAAATGTACAACTAGTCAGTCAAATGAGTGGCATGTTAGTATGACTGATAGCAGCTAAAGATATAAATACCTGTAAAATATATTTAATCCCTTAATATTCAACAGCAACTTTACAAAATATCAAGAGGTGATGGAAATTAGCAAACATTTTGTACGTTTATGCCAAAGAAAACCAGCCTATTTTCAATAGGTCAGCTGGAATGGGAGATACATTGTTGAAGATGACATGTGATTATTAGTTCACAATCTTGCAGCCAGACAATTTAAAAATGACATAATACAGCTCAGTGCAATAATTTATTTTCTGACTGTGCACTTGCAATCTCATTGTTATTCATGTTGTTCAAATAAGATACAGTATATAGGAAGAACGGCATAACATTACTAATCATATAGCTCATAGCAATTCACCCTGGAATAAAAGAATACAGTATGCATATTACAAAGGAAAAGTATGCTTAAAGCTCCCAGTGGCTCAGTGGGTAAATGCACCACATCTTCATAATTCACCTCCTTGGATAGGAGTAGCAAAAATCCTCTCATACAGCCAGCCACAGCAAATGTGCCCAATTATTAGCTAGTGTTCCCTGCTGAAAAGGAGCAGCTGTTAATGTCTGGAGAGAAGGAAACTGGGTCTGTTGTGATGCCCCCACAAGTCACATAGCCTATGATACTAAGCCACTATCTTAAGGAAAGTAGCTTAAGAGGGGTTGGGGCACACACCGTGCAAAACATAGCTCACTACCACATTACATGGAAATGAGACTGCACTAAAGAGCTGCAAAATGACATCTGCTACAAAGAAGCGTAGTGATACTGAAACCTATCCACAACACTCATACATTTTGCATTCACTTGTCCTGAATGCAAGAGTGCACTTGTCAAATTGCCAATATTTGTTAGTTCACACCCTCATTATTGTGCAACGTTAAGCCAAGATTAACAAGGCACAAGAAAAAAATGTGCAATTACATTATAACTGCCACATCCTCTAATCCAAATGGCTTCATCAGGTGTTAAACTCACAATTGGCATTATGGAGCATCTTGATGTACTTTAAACACTACCATTAAAACTCCATTATTTTGTATTTAGAAAGTTTAATAGAACCACAATGACAAAACAGAGTAAAATGGTAATAAAGCATCACTGGGCATATATCAAATATCAAACAGTGTTAACTACCAGTAGTTAAAACCAGATTCATTTGTGGTAGATGTAACTATAGAATTTGGCACTTACAAGCAATGTGGTGGTGCTGAGTGTTAGAGTACTAACACTCAGAGCCACAGAGTGAGGATGAACGCAGGTTTGATTCCTGCTCCACTCAGTTCCTGATATGAGCCATACTGAGTGGGGAGGTAACCAGTGAAGGCTGTGTCATCTCCCTGCAGGGGGAAGAAAAAAAAATCAGAGGGGATAGCCACACCTGGGCAGACACTTGCTTTTCCTCGTAACCAGCTACAGGGGGCATTGGCGTGGGTGTGGGAGCAGGGCAACAGCTACTCTCAGCAGTGAGGCACCTAGGCCAGGTAGTAAGGAGATGGTATAATCTTTCCTTCTTGGAAAAAGATTAAAAACCAATAAATAATGCTTACAGTTTTAGGTGCCACATAAGAACCAGATGACATGCCTATTCCACCAGCAAGATCAAATAGGTCACTTAAGCCGCCTCCAACTGTTGCATTCAGGGATGTTGGCATGACTGCTGGAGTCCCATAGCCAGCACCAATCTGTATGGATAGCAAGAGATAAATTGGTCACATTTCATACATTATAAAACTAGTTGCTTATTTACTCTTATTCGTGTGCACTTTTAAAAAAGCAAGACGTTACTACTTGATCAGTTTATAGATATTGATGTGTACAAATAATCTAGATTTGCTATATTTTAATCATGTATATTAGAAAGAAAAAGCCAAAACTCAAGTTACCAAAAAGAGGAACCAAAAACGTTGTGTAAATGTAGTGAGTTATTAACATTTTTTGAAATACATTCAATTATATTGATGTACAAAGTTTTTTTTTTAAATCACAAAGCTACCACTTCTGTTGCAATGGACAGATTGGATTGTGGGCTTTTCTAATGCACTCAAATCAGACTTAACCTGATGAACGGGCCAAATTTAATTTTACCTAGTACCACTTTAAAATGGAAATAACCATTCACAAATTATATGTAAATTACTAGCAGATCTCATCATGGCATTGCTCACAGTAAGATGATGTTTTGTTTGATAAGGACAGGAACATTAATACATTGCGTATTACATAGTGTGTTCATGCTGCTGAAGTGTAGGTGTGGGTTTCTTTAAGATTACAATGTGTAATTGCTCTGCATTCTTGAATCAATGGTTGCATTGGTTACAGTTCAGCCTAGCTTTCTTTATCCTTGTTTTTAAAAAAGCGTTTAAGGCCACAAAGTCCAATTGTCAAGAATCAAGGCTGATGTGAATAAGAGTTCAACTGTTTTTTTTGGTATGGGATTGTGTGGACAGAAAGTGTGTCACTTTCAGCTGTAGGTCAGAAGTAAACAACATTAAGTCATTGGATTTTTTTTCTCTTTAAAAAGAATGTGCATGTGGCACACCATTTTCATATATTTATGAAAGATATGTAACTTACTGCTGGACTTCCACTTAGATCTCCACCAAGCTAAAAAAGCAACATAAGAGAGTTTGGTTACACAATGCATATAAAAAAGAAAATTCTGAATAAAAATGATGAAAGTGCAAATGTTATCCTTACTACATCTAAAATGTTGATTTTCTCCACCAATAAGTTCAAATTATTGGAACTAGTGTGATCAGGTATTATATAATCCATAAAACTATAATTAGCCTGCAATTTTAACTTGAAAACAAAAATCAACAGCTAAAAAGGACAGAGGATCATACCCCTTCAGTCTCATCGCCCATCTCCAGACACGAATACGTAAAGACAGAGGCAACGCAAGGACATTCACATGCAAGCAGAAGTGGAGTGAAAAAAAAGGAACAGCATAAATTCAAAGAAGAAAACACAGCATTATTAGTATACGTACATCAGCTACTAAAAGCATATCAACTAAAAGAAAACATTAATTCAGTGTTGACTCTACAATGTCAAGTGTACAATATTTCAATGCATCTGTTGAATTTTTAAAGTTCTCTAACTTGTTAAAGCAGCTTGACATTATATAATTGTTAAAATCTAAATGTCAACATACTACAAGCGATAGATAACTATTAGCTAAGGCAACATTGGAAACTAAGAGGCAAAATATTCCACAAAAACAATGAAAGTAAGTTGATTAATAATGTGTTCTAATTTTTACACTGAAGAATTCTAAGAAAATGTTGCTGGACAGGTGAAATTTAAAAGAAACTTATTCGGCTTTTAAGCCCTATAACAAATGTTACGCTCCAGCAATTCGAAGAGGGGCTAAAATCCTGAATAAACTCTACAAGCAAATAAAAGACACCATCACAACATTTTAGTTAAATCTGACAGGTGCACTGACAATTTCTGAAAAAGTTTGAAAACTGAAAAGCTATTAGAGCCCTATGGTATTTGCCTACCAAACTGTCCAATCCACCACCAAGAAGGTCCATGGCTCCCATTTGAACTGTTGAAGAGGGTATAGGGGGAACACTGACTGGAGGACCAAGGTCGAGATTCAGCAGATCACCCAAAAGATCACCCTGAGATGGAATGACGGCAGGTTGTTGCTCAGTAGGCTGTGCTGCAGCGGAAGGGGCAACATCTGGACTCTCGGTACTTTCATTTCTAAGAGATAACAGAAAATTGCAGGAAACTAGACATAGTATTGACACTATTGGCATTACTGGAGAACAATAAGTAACTTACATTTCTACTGCACTCCTCACAAGCAGGAAGGAGGGGGCAAAAAGTACAGACGATTCTGAAAGCAAGGAGGAAGATGCCAACGCAGAAATATAAAAGGAGGGGGTTTCAGAAGATGGGAGTGTAAGTGGTTGAAGGAAGCGAGCTAATAAGTCTGAATCCGTGACCTACAGTGACACAGAGTGTTCATTCTTCCTCTATTTCACAATTTCCTGATCTCAATCTGGTTGTTTGAGAAAGGTGTGAAGCAGTAGTGCAGCAAAAAGAATGTCAAATAAACAAACACTGGGTGAGTCAACCTATAGCATTTTCTGGGGCCTGGTTCGAATGAGCAAGAGATTTGGGAAAAGGTTCTCTCTCTTATATTAGGCAAACCCAAGGACTGAAGGGAAATGCACAAATTGGAGTTGAAAACAAATTGAAGAACTTGACAACATAGGGAACAAAGGTTAGCTTATGCACAATTACTCCTCAATCTTTCAATTAAAGGTTCTTCATAATCACTAAGTCAGGCGAATTTTGCACATCAAATGGGTTTATTTCACAAGATGACAGGGGCAGAGACTGCTCTTCTTTTCATTGAGTAGGTCCTGCACATTACCAAGCTACAGTTGTGTGGTGACCCAGATGCACCCCAGTTTTAAAGATCTGTCTGGTTTGAGAAAGCAGGAACAAATGCCCTGAGAGTTGCTGTTAATTTGCCGAGAACAATTTTGGATGGGAAAGGAAAGTTAGGTAGAATCTTTGGAATTTTCACTTACGATCCAGATCGTGGCGGCAGTCTCTTGTGCTGAACACCTCTGCTGCCTTCCACAAATGCACTGGGTGGCTTATGGTACACCGAGGCCAGTGTTCCTATGTGGCAAATTAATTCATCAAGGAGGGTTGGTTCAATTAGGTCAGTTTCTTCTGAAATCAAGGGTTTCTCTGCCAATACAACTTCCTTTGCTGCCACTGGATCTGTAGAAAGTAGACGCCAGTATATGTATCCACGGTCTCTCAGATCAGGGTTGTCAGAATCCTGCAATATCAAAAAGATATCACTGAAACAGTAATTATGCCCAAAGTACAGACCAATGGTAGTGGTACACAATAATTTGCCACTGATAGCTATATCCGGCTAACAAAATACTGAATAAAGAACACAATCTAAGAAAACACCCACTAACAGTTATTGTTTTATCAATAAAGAAACTATTGTTCTAGCAGAAAATGTTTGTTAACTAAAACATAACCCTGTAAGGACTGCAGCATGAACCTAATAAAAAAAAACAGTAAACTGTAAATGAGGTATATTATGGTGCTTTCAGCTTCTGTTATTCTACTTTACTCTGTTTAGCTGCTCTTCAATGTAACATTCCACAGCTTTGGGGGGGGGGGGGGGGGGGGGGGGGGGGGTGGAGAAAGAGGTATTCAGTTGACTTGTTCAATGACCTCTATTGAATTTTATATTCATCTGCAAGATGGCTGGGGTGACTGGAGTGTAGCCCCTCTCCCCATTAAGTTAGAGGTGCATCCCTGGTGCAAACCCATTTAAACCGCCCTGGATCATGACAATGAGCTGCATCATTGTGTACACGTGACAATTTTAAGCAGCATAATTTCATAGATGTACTAGCGGATTTCTTGTGGCATTGTTCAAAATAGGTCAGCAGTTATGTTGCAAGTAGGGGAGGGTGCTGGAGGGCAGAGGTAGTTCACAGCTTCACAAAGAAATGAGAGATCTCCTTCCAGATGCTGCAGTAAAAATGTTTTTCCATAAATGATTTTTAGGAATCACTATTTTCCTTACCGACTGCAAGTAAATAAATACCAAAAGTTACCTAAATATATCATTGTATGTAACATGTGGGAGTAGCTTTTTACCTGTACGAGTTTGGGATTTTATGGCAAAGGTCCAAAAAATATATAAAACTAAAGAAATGGAAATAATTTGCATTTTCACCCGTTGCCAAATATCACAGCATTACCAAAATGTTCTACTTAATCCATGTTTATATTCAAAAGTTGTTTTTAAGTTCAGAGATAAGTAGAAATAGTTGGTTTAACTATTTAGAACACATTAAAAATAAGAGCATCTACTTAGAGTTGTTTCTTCCCACTCGCTCGTCTTCTCCCCCCGAGCTATAATTGGAGTTTGGCTCTCTTACGAGAAATCAGCTATTATTATAGTACACATCAGTTTTCCTTTCAAAGTTACTTCAGGAAAACTTGGGTTTAAGCTTTACAGCATTTTTGATGGGTGTGTTTTCCTTTTAAAAAAAAAAAAATATATATATTTTCACTACTCCTAAAAATAGTTTCCAGCAGGAAATGAGGGATCGATCTGCAATAATCTTCTACTGATCCCAGGAGTGCAGACAGGGACAGGGTTTATAAACAGCAAATCCTGGCTTTATGAATGACAATTCTTCCTGTCAACAATTAAATAAAAATCAGATTGGAGGCACAAAGCAGCATGAACTGTAATGTGCTATGTTGTTGAGGCTTCAGTGGAGAGTGATGGCCCGAGGAACACCCATCAACTCAAGACTCAGGCTTCGGAGACAGGCCAGAAAATGTTGTCAGAGGCATTTTTGAACACAGAAAATGCAACCGTATCGTTAAGTTTAATAATTTTCTTGCACATTTTGTAAATTATGTCTACTATGTTACAAACAGTAGTAAATGCTCAGCTTAATAAAGAACCCAAGATGTGGACCAAAAGGAGTTTAGAAAAAACATGTTCGGTGCAATTTCATTGGCTCTTTCAACTTCTTCCAATTGGTAGCCATTTTGTTTACTGCTGACTTTTTTTTTAAATTGCTGAATAGTATTTTTTTTTACACCAGTTTACGACATGTTGCTTGATGCATTCCATGTCTGTTCACTTGTGAATTGCTGCTGTTTTCTGAACATTAAATTTCAGCCAAATTTCCATATAGAAAGACAGGCAAGATATTTTCAGATCTTACAATGCAAGATTTCCCTACATAACAGTGACTGTACCTCAAAAGTAATTTATTGGTCGGGAAGTACTTTGGGGATGCTTTAAGAACTTGATAAGGTGCAACATAAATACAAATTTATTCCTTCATTCAAGAAAGCATGGATGAATTTTAAGAGCTGCAACTTTTAATCAGCACTTGGCATCGAATGCATAGAATCATACAGCACAGGAGGTGGTCATTTGGCCCATCGTGCCTATGCCAGCTCTTTGTAAAAGCTATACAATTGGTCTCACTCCCCCACCTTTCCCCACAGCCCTGTAATTTTTCCTTTTCCAGTATATATCCAATTTCCCTTTGAAAGTTATTACTGCATCTGCTTCCAGTATCCTTTCAG
The DNA here is from genome assembly GCA_030390025.1 of Squalus acanthias. Taxonomy (NCBI): domain Eukaryota; kingdom Metazoa; phylum Chordata; class Chondrichthyes; order Squaliformes; family Squalidae; genus Squalus; species Squalus acanthias. The sequence goes on from CM059437.1 coordinate 78,231,380, forward strand.
GCAGTGCATTCCAGATCATTATAACTCACTGCATAATTGTTTCCCCCCCACCCACACTTTCCCCCCTGGTTCTTTTGCCAATTATCTTAAATTTGTGCCCTCTGGTTAGCGACCCTCCTGGCAGTGGAAACAGTTCCTCCCTATATACTCTATCAAAACCGCTCATAATTTTGGACACCTCTATTAAATCTCCCCTTAGCCTTCTCTGTATAATATAAATAATTTCACAATTGACACAATCAGTCCACCAATGCAACCTAAATCTACACAAGAAAAGATTGTAAAATATGATAAATGTCCCAGTGACAGGGTTGAAAAGGGAGTCACAGTCAATGTTATAATGACCATGATGCGGAGATGCCGGTGTTGGACTGGGGTGGACAAAAGTGAGAAGTCGCACAACACCAGTTTATAGTCCAACAGCTTTATTTGAAATCACAAGCTTTCGGAGCGCTGCTCCTTCGTTAGGTGAAGTCACTTCACCGGACGAAGGAGCAGCGCTCCGAAAGCTTGTGATTTCAAATAAAGCTGTTGGACTATAAACTGGTGTTGTGCGACTTCTCACTAATGTTATAATGAGCAATTGTTTTGGCTGCAGGTTACTGCACTAAAGTCACTGGAAATGTTTAGTGCGGTTCTTAGTCTTGGAAGAACAAAAAATAATTTCAATTTTAAGTGGATACATGTAAATGTAGAAAGTGATCTCAATTCTAATTACAAGCAAATTAATGTTACATGTCATCGCTCTCTCTCAGAACCAAATTTTAAATTAAAGATCAGCATTTAAATAAATGATGCAGTGGATCAATTTAAATGCAACCACGACATACCCAATTTCCCAGTGGACCTAAATGCCAAACTATCAAATCACTTATATTGAGAAGTCGTCGTCTTAAAAAAAAGTTCAAATATTTGACATTTTTTGACAGATGTTTAAGAATTGCAATAGCAATTAGTTTTGGTATATTGGGACAAAGTGCGAGTTGCAAGGTGGCCAAGAATATGGAGCGACAGTCTGCCCGCCACAAGGGGCAATGGCACCTCTAAGAGGAAACGCTTTCTTTCATTGATTAGCTTATTTTATCTGGCAGATTTAACAGGAAAAAAGTCTGTCAACACACAGGCAAAATAAGGAACAGAGTTCCACTGTTGGCACGAGGCTTATTTATAGTATTGGTATCAATCTGCTTGAGGAAAAAAAAATTCAGACTTAAAGCAATACACTTAAATGTTGTATGATCCTCCTATTTCATCACCTCTCCTGTCATGATCATCACCAGTGACAGCTCTGTAACCATAAGTACTGCATTCTAGTAAAGTAGTTTCTTGTATGAAGCACTTTGAGACATTGCAATGGGAAACGACCTGTAGCAACAGTGATCTTTTAGGCAGAAGAACATCCAGCCTACCTTATCAAACTACCTGCCAGTTTCCTTACTACAATTACTAAATTACTTGTTCCTTTCCAAAACTTTCCATAGTTTTCTGTTTCACCAACCCTGCAAGTAATTTGTTCCACAATTCTAAACAATCCCCATTTGCTTCTGACATCCTTAACTTTAGTTTCCCCATGTTTGTACCTAACAGAAATACTTCCCTGGATCCAAATTCTCCATACCTGTGAAAACCTTAATCAAGTGCCCCATCCTGTGCCTCTTGCCCAGACAAGGTGGTCCCAGGATAGACAATCCTTCCCTATAACACAGCCTTCTAAATTTGGTAATCAGTCTTGTAGCACTTCTCCAGACTTCCTCCAACAATTCTAGGGGTTGGAAATTGCGGTCATAGGCTTCCCGCGGGCGAATGCCTCCAAACCACAAGAAACACCAACCTAGTGCCTCTGTATCTTTGAAGACTTATGCTCTTGGGCCTGCAGGTGTACGCCTTCATAAAGGCCCACGTATCCCACAGGCACATGTGGTTCACAAGTGTCCCTGGGATAACGTGGACCAGTCCAACCAATCACAAAGGGGGGGATTTACATACAGAATGCCCATAAGCATAATAGGAATCCCCTAAAAAAACACACTTCCACCAACTTAAATAAAAATAAACCACATGTTCAAAATTAATTAAAATACAATTTAATAAAACAATTAAATTTTTGAAAAATAAATGTAAACATTTTTAAAGGGGCCAAAAATAACAACTAATTTTAAAGGTTTTTGAATGTTTAAATCATTTAAAAAAATTCAATAATTTAGTTAAACCCTTACGCTGGTAAAAGAAGGCCATACCCCGGTTTTTACCAGGCATTAAAAACTTGACAGATCGCAAGTTCCGGGTATGCCATGCATACGCGGTCATAGGCCCCGGAAAATCCGGGCCTAGATCTTTCCTGCATTAAGACCACCAAAACTGAACCATGTTCGATACAATTTCATCACCTCCTCCTTAGAAAAGAAAGACTTGCATTTATATAGCGCCTTTCACAACTACCGGACATCTCAAAGCGCTTTACAGTCAATTAAGTACTTTTGGAGTGTAGTCACTGTTATAATGTGGGAAACTCGCTAGCCAATTTGCGCACAGCTCCCACAAACAACGATGTGATAATGACCAGATAATCTGTTTTTGTTATGTTGGGAGATAAATATTGGCCAGGACACCGGGGAGAACTCCCCTGCTCCTCTTCGGAATAGTTCGGAATCTTTTACGTCCACCTGCGAGAGCAGACGTCTCATCAGAACGACTGCACCTCTGACAGTGCAGCACTCCCTCAGCACTGCACTGGAGTGTCAGCCTAGATTTGTGTGCTCAAGTCCTTGGAGTGGGACTTGAACCAACAACCTTCTGACTCAGGCGACTGTGCTACCAACTGAGCCACAGCTGACACTTAGGGCTGGATTTTCTCAATGGAGACGACTTGGAGGCGGGACTGCTGCTTGTCGGGTTATTGTCTCGCCTCCATCATCTTCTGGCCAACCAGCGGGATTTTCCCCTGCTTGACCTCGTTAAGCCCGCCCTGCGGGCTCAGCAGGCCAATTAGGGGGAAATGACTGACAGAGCACGTCAACGTCTGACGTGCTATCTGCCAAGACTTCTTGAAAGAAGAAATATCAGCGTTTGAAAGCTCTGTGAAGCTGTCAAACACTAACATTCTCTGTAGTTTGATGAGTCCTTGCGTTCAGGACTCATCAAACCTTTCAACTTTGTAGATTTCAGATGACTGTTGGTTCAGAGGATCCAACAGCCAGTCTATGAAATCGACAAGGAAGATGTCGGGACTCCCGATCCAGAGCGGATGAAGGCTGTAGGCAGAAACCAAGGTAAGTGAACATTTTTTAAACTTAACACTCACCTTACATACTTGCCACTCCACATTAGCATCCATCACTCACCTCTACATCTTAATTTCAGGTCCCTCTGACCCCCGCAGACCTCCTACTCGACTCCTCCAACCCGGCGGGGTTCTCAGGGGTCAGGAAACCTTCACCTAAAAAGGTAAAATGGGACTAATCCTTTTTTCTGCCCGTTAACTACCTGTTAACAGGCAGTTAAAAGGATTTAATCCCTTTCCCACCTTGAGGAGACGGGACCCGAAGTAGCACATCTTCCTGCCTCCTGGCAAAAGGGCACGGAGGCGGGTTTGCCATCCGCCCTCACTTTCTGCTACTTTACCAGCAGTCCCGCCTCCATACCCGCCTCCTCGGGGCTGAGAAAATCCAGCCCATGGACTCAAGTGAAATCATCCTGATATTTTATTTGCTTTCTTCACTGCCTGAAGTAACTTTACAACCTATTCACCCCAGATCTCTGTCCTGATCTGTTACCTCAATCATACTGGCGTTTAATATGAAATCCACATTCTGGCTTCTTCCACTTAATCTCATGATTTTACATATATCCATGTTGAATCCCATCCATCACCATCCTGTCCATTGGCCTTGTCTGTTCAGATCCCATGTAATTATTGTACATTGGCAAGCAATATTGGCAACTACGTACAATTAGGTGACATCGCAAGTTATTAGGCAATATTTAATTACCCAATTCATTTATAAAAATTAACAGCAACCTTATCATTGACCGCTGTGGGACTCCACCGGCAACCAGTTTCTACTGACACTCTCCATCCACCACGATCCTGTGTTTCGGGCACAGATCAATCCAACCTAATACTGTTATCTATCCCACAGGTACGCAATTTGCGAACCAGTCTGTTAAATAGGAGAGTATCAAATGCAAGTATTATTATACAAGTCTCCAGATGCATCCCATGTTTGGAAGGAAAACAAACCCACAATTGTACTCCGAGTGTTTTTCATAGTTCAAGTGGATATGGTATGTAAATTTCACATGTCCCTCCAATTATGCTTTACTTCAAACCTACCAACATTGAGTTCCATTAAGCTCCTGAAAGGGGAGGTAAAAATTTGAACCAAATTCAACTCAGTCTAACCATTCATAAACTTTCAATATTGTATTAAAACAGATTATCCTGCCATTATCACATTGCTGTTTGAGAGAGCTTGCTGTGTGCAAATTGGTTGCCATGTTTCCTACATTACAACAGTGACTACACTTCTAAAGTACTTCACTGGCCATAAAACTCTTTGGGACGTCCTGAGGTCGTGAAATGCTCTATATAAATGCAAGTCTTTCTTATTAAAATATATGTGTCTGGAATATTGCTGTGGAAATAGTGAAATATGAAAATTAAAATTTGAATGAGGGAAAAGAATTCAGTAAATCAGGTTAAAAAAGTTTAGAAGCAAAACTATTGTGAAGAAAACCTAACATTTTGTATCTGTGTCAAGGTTAAAATTGCTCTCTGTCGCTCTCTGTGTATATATACTGTGTATTAGATTCCCTCACTGTACCTCTACCTGACGAAGGAGCAGCAGCTCCAAAAGCTCGTAATTTTAAATAAAACTGTTGGACTATAACCTGGTGTTGTGCGACTTCTCATTTTTGTCCACCCCAGTCCAACACCGGCATCTCCGCATCAAAGGTGAAAATTGAACCAAGCCAGTTTGTTTCACACCCATAAAAAACATCATGGGAAGGAGGGGGGGAAAAAAGTGCAACTGCAGTATTCAGTTGGCATTTGGCCAAAATCATGCAATGTAATTCAGAGACTGGTACAATTTAGAGCATTTTTCAATTCCAGAGATTGGCTAGCAGTCATGTTATCGTAATCTAAACAGAAGTTACAGCTCAGAATTTTTAAGGATGCGAAACATGAAAAGTAAAAAACTCTGGCTGGTTTCTTTATACGTACAAGGGAAACTGCTTCTGGTAATTTTCACCATTCCAGTGGCTAAGCATAATCGACATACACCCAACCATGCCACGTAATTAACTAAGCAAATACATTTGTTAATCATTTAGTCACATTTGTGCACCAAAATCAAATAGTAATAAACAATTTCTCTCCCTCCTATAAAAGGAGTCCTTCCAAGAATTCTACATACATTTTTCAGAGTACTATAAAAATGGTTTCAGAAAAAAAAAAAATGCAGTATTGGATTACAATCTAGATTCATGCCACCTTCAGGTGTTCAGTTTCCTAACATAATGGGAAAATGTAAACATACCTGTGTGGCCAAGCTGAGAACCTGCTGCACCAATTCTTGTGTCTCAGTCGGTTTTTTTAAGAACAGTTTCACAATAGCTGTCAAAAGCTGAAGCTGAACCTGTCACAAATGATAAAAATGCCATGAAGAATCAGGAACTGTATTTTCACCTGACAAGCAGTAGTCAATACTTTGATGTGCATTTCCTAGAAACAATGTTAAAAATTGTAATCTGCGTTCAAAGGCAAAACAACTTTTTGTACATAACACATGAATCACATAACATCCCCATCACAGAAAATGTATATACCAGTAATTAATAAACATTTTATTAACCCTTTGGGAACCCTAGCAATATTCTGCACATTTTAGTGGGTAGATTTTTTTAAAAAGGAAAGAATTTTGCCTGAAAGAGAAATTAAAACATTTATCAATGAAAGCACCATGCTGGCAGTGAACTATCGCAAGTCCCCTCCTTGGAAAAGATCTGCTCATTTAATATTTAGAAGACCTGTACTTATTACATTAAGTATGCATATTTCATCGAAGAAAGTCTTTTCTGACCAGGAGGGTCTACAACACACTGCTCTCAATATGAGGAAAACAATTTTAAAAGGTATGAATTATAACATTTCCAGCAAAATGCTGTTCAGAAACAAACATTTTCCTAGCATTAAACATATCGAAAAATCTAATTACTTTTTAGTGGGGCGCCTACAATGGTCCAATTGGTTAAGGCAATGAATAGCTGAACCAGAAAGAACAGCCAAGTCCCAGCAATCTCCAGTTTGCTCAGTTAGTTGACTACAGCCAGGCAAGAGGTAGGAGAAAAGTAGCAGTTACTACCCATGGACATGCTCATGTGTGGACATTAGGCAAAAGGCAGGATTGGACTTGGCTTTGGTATGCTCTTCAGTTGAGCAGCCTGCTGACACCAAGAAGGGTCTCTTGGGGAAGGCCCTGGAAGCTGTCCCAATGGAAACACACCCAAGTAGGAGGTGAGGAGAAGAGAAGGAGAGAAAAACGGAGGGAAGGGGAAGCAAAAAAGTGTCACATTTTTGTGCGCGTACTACTTTATTCATGCAAGTGCACAATAATCCAGCAATGTTAGAGGTCAAGGTAAGACTGGGAACACTTTTGAGATTAAATATAGGAATTACAACACAGAAACTGACCCAACAAGCCCATGTTAATGTTTCCCCTCCAAATGATTAGTAGTCCTAATCCCATGTGCCCACCCTGTTCCCATATCCCTTCAAAAACCTATCTAACTGATATTAAATGTTGACAATGTCTTTGCTTCATTTACTACTTCCAGTAGTGCACCCCACAGGCTCACATCCCTGTGCAAAAAGGTTTCTCCTGCTTTCTATCCTAAATCTCTTACATTTCATCTTATACCGGTGTCCTCTCGCTCTATACCCCCCAACTACTGAGAGCAGTATGTTTCTATCAACTCTGTCCTATTCCTTCATAATTTAAACATCTCTTACAAATCATCCGGTAATCTCAGTTCTAATGAAAACAGTCTTTCTTCGTAATTTCTTATACCAGGCAGCATCCTGGTGAATCTGCACCGTACATCATGAGGGGCCGTATGGCCCACTTCTGCTCCCAATTCTCAGCATCCAGCCGTACCAATTCAAAGTATAATTCTAACATTTAAAAAAAAACATGTACCAGTTCACACTGAATTTCATCTATCAGCTTTTCAACCATCTCATCAATATCCCCTTGCAGCTTCCTTTGGTCCTCTACATTATTTAACATGCCTCCTATTTTAGTATCACCCGCAATTTTGGACAACACTCCCTTAAGCCCTATATCCAAATCACTAATGTACAAAGCGAACAGAAGCAGTCCCAGAACAGAACCCTGCAGGACACTCAGGTTAGTTGATAAGCAACCATTTTCATCTACTGAGAAACTGCCCTCAACTCCTACTCTGTTTCATCCCTTCTGAGCAGTTTCTAATCCACTTTGCTACCCTTCTCCCCATTTCATACCCCCCAATCTTTTCAATAGTCTTTTGTGTGGTACCTTGTCAAAGACTTTCTGAAAGTGTACACACACCACATCCACTGCATTACTCCCATCCACCATATCTGTCACCTTCTCCTATCAAGCACGAGCTTTCCTTTCTGAAATCAGTGTTGACCGCTTCTATTTGTTTCTCTTCCTTTACATATTTAGTAATTTCCTCCAATTAAAGATTCCAAAATTTTTCCTACCACAGATGTTAAACTAACTGGCCTGTAATTATCCCAGGTTAGCTTTTTTTTTTTTTAAAAATGAGGTTTACATTGGCCGCTCTCCAGTCCTCCAGCACCCATTCACGCTCAATAGAACCAGGAAACAATTTCTAGGGTCTCTATTTCCTACCCCATTTCCCGCAGTATTATTCCATCCTGAAATATAACTAACAGTAAAGCCTGGATTTTCAAACTAGTTTTGCCCAAATTGTGTGTAAATCATTCAGATCCAATTAGAAATTAAGCAGGGTTTTGTCAAACCAGATCACGCAGATTTTCTTGGCAGGGAACAACAGTGGTGAAAGCACCCGCATCAAATAGGCAGGAGCTTAATTTAAATATTTTGTGGGTGGGGATCCCCTGCACGTCATTTCCTGATGCCTTTTCCAAATAATGCTCAAGTGAAATGGACATCCAAGGAATCCGCTGCAAATGGAAGTTAATGTAAAGTGCACAGTAAATAAATTGATTCTTGATAGTTGACGGAGGCTCATGAAAACCTATCCCAATAGTTTGCTCCCTCACCCCTCCCAGCACAACTACTGGCGCCAATGGGTTTGCCAATATCCAACAAGTTTGGAAAAGGAGAATGACGACTAATGAAGGGATGCCAGACTGGTCAGGCTGCCCACCTGTCAGTACTTGCAGACGGAGGCCAACATACCACATTTTGGCAGACAATTAATGCAGGTGGAGGCTTCTATTCACAGAAGGCGGCAGCAGGCCCAATAGCACCATTAAGGTTTGACTAATCAATGTTGGATGCTGCCTTAGAAGCAGCCCAATCACAACAGGTTATACTTTCAGTGATACTCCTGCCCCTACACTTGCTTAAAAACCTGTTCCATCTCCAACTTTTTCCAGTTCTGACGAAGGGTCATCGACCTGAAACGTGAACTCTGTTTCTCTCTCCACAGATGCTGCCTGATCTGCTGAGTATTTCCAGCATTTTCTGTTTTTATTTCAGATATCCAGCATCCATAGTATTTTACTTTTGTATTCACGTTCTCTATTATTAGTCTAGGCCTCTGGAATACAGGTCCATTAACATAACCACTACACTATCGCACCAAAGATGCCATTTGCACCTTTACAAAGGATTTCAAAATGTGTGTCATTCCATTCTCTTTAATTGTTCCATCGTCTTAAATTTCACTTGCATGTAATTTTCCATTCACAGCACTAGTGTGCTCATTGCATGTCTGTATTTGGAGCTATATTAATGAGATGACCTCAGAAAATTGGATACCAACAGCAATCTGCCATTTGAGTCTTTCTAAAACCTACTAGCCATTCGGGCTAAACTGCACCTACTCGTTTGGGTATATTGGAAAATCTAAGTTTAACTTCTTACCTGTGTGCTTTCATCATGGAATCCTTCCAGGAAGCTCTCCAATAGCTCATCAGCATTGTCGATTCTTTCTGCATATTCACCTACTATCCATATCATGGCTGCTCGTGCTTCTGGCTCATCCAGTGAGTCGAGGTTTTCACAAAGTGTAGCAATAACACTTTCATACCTTGATGATAAACAAGACTGGTAAAGTAGTTGGCAGTGGCATCAACAAATATGGCTTTAAAAAAATACCCACATTCCTAGAACACTTTGGCTACCTTTACACTTCAACTTCAGTACATACATTGATTTACAAGTTATAGTGTAAATACTGAGTCACGGCCCAACTTGACTCTGGAATGAAGTGGAGCAAAACTCAGAGGAGGAAGTATGATCTGCTCTGTTTCAGTTAGGTGAAGCCCTGTGTCTCAAACTTACACTATAACTTCTTAGCATCTTTATAATGACAATACAGATGTAGTGTTTATGCAGCCTAAGATTCTCATACTTATTACAAACAATTCTGTGCATTAGAATGTACTTTAAAGCATTTAATTATTCAAAACTGAGCTAAAGACACAAAGTCAACCAATGGTAGCAATCAAAGGCTCAAGGTGAGCTACCTACCCCACTAATGGGGAGAAGAGAAAGGAAGAGAGAAAATAAGGTCACCAAGCCACTTTGCTACAGATTCAAGTAAATGGTGCAAAATAGGTGTGAACAGAGGGCTCCAAGGTTTAAAAGGGATGGGAAACAAAATAAAATTTATTTAGCCAAAAATATGAGCAGATTTGTAAATTTAGTATTCTATAATCTTCCACTGAAAGTAGCCCTTTTCTAGCAGCTATACTTACTTTGTACATCACCACAGTGGGATTTTTTTCAATTCTCATTTGTACCATAAACATGCCAAACTTAAGGCATGAAGGAAAAGACCAGTTTCGACAGTGGAAAGATTAGGACAAATAAATAATGGCTAGTTTCACCTTATTCTTAAACAGCAACATAATCTTTAACACTTATGACTTCAAATGACCATAGTTAAGCTACAATCACTACCGAGATTGATTTAAGCACCCACTCAATGGTTTTAGATTATATATTTTTATTTATGAAGCCATTTTAAACAAATGCTTAATAATCTATTACTGCTGGCAAGCTTTAGAAACCAATATAAAATTTTAAATGTATTGTCTTCTGAAGAGGTATAATTGCTGAAAAGTTTCAAATTGCACAAAAAGTTTACAATATGGAATGAGTCAGTAGCTTTATTTGTGTATGTGTCTCAACACTTTTACTGTACATTTATTTCTTCTCATCAATCTAAGTGCATATGTGCAATTGCCAAATATATGCACATACTTAATATTTGCACACATATTGCTTCTGACCGAAGTGGAATTGAAAAAAATGCAAGGACACAAAATAGACACATCACTGTAGAAAGTAGTAGAAATGCAACCTACTTGTTTGGGTATTTGCGGAAAATGTCCTTGATTACCACTATGGCTTCCTGCACAACGTAATTTACCTTTGTTTGAATGAGGTCAAGTAGCGTGCTCACACAGCGTTCTGCTGATTGCTGCAACAAACAATCCATTAAGTTAGTGTTAACATTAATTTCCTCATCCCAAACCCCATAAAAAAAATTACAAAAATTTCCCAATCAGGCTTAAAGCTGAACTAAATGTTCAAAAAAACTTTGACAATCAATTCTGGCTGAGGTATTTGCAATTGTGATTTATAAAGAATTAGTTTGTGCCAACCCATTAACAGAATTCAATTACTTCTTTAAAATTTGTAGCTAAATAATACATTAACACAGTACGAGTTAACATTAGTCAAATTGAGGTCTTGGCATTGCATCAGTTAGCATAATTGAATTCAGTCTTGCCGTCAAACTAGTCAGATCTAGTCTCAGTAAATTATTCCTGGCTGGTGATGGGATAGGAAGCCAGTAACCATTTCACAGCATGTGAATTCTTGATTTAGAAAATATTGGATTTGAGATTTCCTACTGTACAAACGTTAATATTTAAAAATTATTTACCTCAACTTTAATAGCGCATCGTCCAATTGCACGCACAGCCTTCCGTACAAAGTCAACATCCACTTCTGTTGCATATTCCTTTAATTCTGCCAAAACCTGCAAGTTGGTGTGGACAATTAACACAAACTGATCAAAAACTGCATGCAATCAAATCAACTGAATCAATAGTTCAGCATACCAGACGAGAATTGTGACAATTCATGGTAAAAGCCAAAAATGGGTCGTCCCACTCCACTTATAAATTCATTTTGTCCGTATTAAATTGGGATAGTGTGTAATCTCCAAAACTGCATCAGGTGAGAGATGATATAATGGTGTCCTCAAAGCAACCTGGTAACACTTTTTTTAAAAACATAGCCACTGATTAACACACCAATGCATGCCTGGCTTCCACTAGAGTTAAATTTCAGTTTAAAAAGCAAGAGACAACCAGCCCAAAAGTTTAAAAAAAGTGAAATATTTTGTCAGCTTTGACACCTGTCCATTACGTCACATCACTGTTGCCTGCATGTGGATTTCCGCAACTTAAAAAGCAACATTTGCTTCTCACAATTTTAGTGATAAACATTTGATTAACTGTTAAAGTTCTTCGGCAGTTTTAAAATCCTTTCTTAACTGTCAAGTTCACATTGCTTAAATTTAGAGACCCTAGCGTTTTCACTGAACCAAGAGACTTTTGAGAGATTATAACATAAGTCAAGCTAGCTTAACAAGAATACATTCAATAATTAAGACCTAATTGCTACAGAAAGTGATGTTGAAAATTATAGTTTGAGACCTGTGGAACTGGCAGCTTTCCATTGCGATTAGCAGAATGGATTAATTCCTAAAGGCTATTGCAGTATCCAAGGCAAAAGATGTCAGGTTTCCGTTACATAATTTTAAAATAATTGGAACTTTCTCATTCTCAATTAAATATTGCATAATTATTCCAAAAGGATTTCAAAGCTGCACTCTGTCACTGGGTTGAAAAAACAAGCCAAACCGCAGCATAAATATGCATAGTTTCAGTGATAAAATAAAAACGTAAATAAACCAGTTACAATAAAATAAGATTAGTAGTAACAAGGAAATATGCAACCCAGGTCTTGTATCCTTAATCTAGTTTTACTGTAAATCACCATCAGATGCAGTCAAATGGCATCGGAGCAACATAAAAATGAATACCAATTTGTACCCAATACACTTTTCCTATCTGAAAGGATGACTCAGCACCTCTATGAAAACAGGCCAGTGAAGTCTATATGCAATTACAGGCCACTCAAATATAACCATTTGTTGCCAGTCAACTTCACTTTGAAAATTATGCCAACGTTTATGACTAATAACAATATGCCCAAGGAGCGCATTGAAAAAAAAGCATAACCTGTAGATGATGTAGGTTAGATATTTGAAAAGGATTTTTTTTTGAGGGGGGAGGGGGTGGGAAAGAGTTACAAAGCAGTTCAAACATATAATCGGGCTAAAAAGCATTAGATGCACAGTATTCCAAACACACCCTTTTCTAATCAAAATAGAATTACTGTACATTAGCAAAGTTTCCAACAATCATACATAAAACATGCCTTTGTGTCCGAATTATCCATTGCGCAAGCAAAGTACAACTTCATGTTTTAAAAAGTGGTTATAGTTGCTTCATTAAAGTGAACTCAATTTGAAAACAAAGTATTGCACAGTTGATGCATAGCCATAGATTAAAACATCGAGCAGTTAATTAAGGTTGTATTCCCATAAAAGAACGTTAACATAATTCAGACTTGAGCACAGCACATTTCAGTTACGAACCTGTGCAATGTTGGCTTGAGAAGCCAAACGAATCATAATGTCCAGTTTTTCCAGTTTCACATAAATTGGATCATTGTATTTCACAAAGAAAACCTTCATTTCATGCTTAAGAATCTCAGGCCTGTAAAAAAAAAGGGAAACCCTAGTACAAAAGTAACAAATTTTATTTTATTCCTAGCTCCTGTAATAACATTTTTCAATACTGGTCTTCAATTAAGAAATGAAGCATCAAGCATTAGTAGATGACAAAGAAATGTCACACAGTGTGTGGACAATTCAGTTTGCGTGTATATCTAAGTAAGCAACAACTGTGAATCATTTTGCAACAGGACCAGTGGGCAGCGTGGACTGCCATTAGTAAGACATCGCAGAGCATCCATAACATTTTATGCAAGTTTATACTACTGTCGTCTACAGTAGGAGCTTGAAAGTACACTACTTAAGCCCACTGTATCGTCCCACCCATCTCATGCAATTGTCAGAAAAATTATAGCGCAGAAGGAGGCCATTCGGCTCACTGCACCTGTACCAGTGCTGGCTCTTCAACTGGAGCTATCTATGCTAATATTTCAGATGGTAAACTACCACTCTGTTAATTACACAACCTACTGTAAGAAGAGCTACTCAAAACATCTATCCTGATATGAACAAGATCACCACCTGGAATGTTAACCAGCCTTTATTCTTTTCAGAACTGATGCATATTTTCAGCATTTTGTGTTTTTATTTTTAATTCCAGAATTTGCAACTTTGCAAGGAAAAACCTGCATTCTGATTAACTATGCAGGATTCAATATAATGTCACCTGTGCAGTATGTACACATCTCATTGTGTAGACCAAGGAACAGTCAGGAATCAGCAGTCACACAATCTTTCAGCTGGAAAATCAGGTTTAAGCTGCTTCACAGCAAAGAAAAACAGAACTTTAATGTCTTGTCATTTTGTTAATATTTATCCAATTCGCAGAATGTGTTTGAAAGAGACACTTGTAATCTGGTTGGGATACAGCATAAAGTGATTTAAATCACAACTATACAAATGCATGTTTATTTTATATAAAATTCTTGCATATTCGGAGATAAACTGACCAAAATTATCCTCCCACAGACCATTAGTGGTTTAAAAATAAATCACAACTTTTCGCTATCAGAGGTCAGGGAGAGATAACACACCATGGTCACAGAATGTTGTCCATTACTTCGGTTAGAACCGTTTTGGTACTGTGGTGTGGCAGAAACTTGATTGCAGAGATTTAAACATGGGGTTGCGGGAAAAATAAGGAGCAACATTGCGTTCAAGGACTGGAGAGGGTGTGGTGGTTTGCAAGGACAGAGGGGAGGTTTTTTTTTTGAGGTGGTGGCAATAATGAAAGCAGTTTTGAAAAGGAGGACAGTAGTTGAGGAGAGAGAGAGAGAGAGAGAGAGAGAGAGAGAGAGAGAGAGAGAGAGAGAACTATTTACAATGTCAATTCTCCCCACAGATATATTCATTTCATTCTTTAGCGATTCCAATCACACCACAGGCTAAATGCCCTCCAGCATTACCTGTTCGAGGGCTCTTATCATTTCACCCTTTGCCCAAGTCATCTTACTTCATGAATCACAAGTGTATGTCCAATAATAATCAGCTTGCATGGGGGCCAAAAAAAAACTGAGCGTCAGCAGTTTAGTGGGAATGGAGTCAAGGAAGAGGGCGTGGATCTCATGGACGAAATGAGCAGAGAGAGAATAAAGGAGAGACAGAAAGAAAGTAGATAAAGATGCGGGGTCAAGGCTAAGGCAGGGGGGATATGGAAGGTTTGGCTTGGTGGGAAAAGGGAGGAAACAGTCTCAACCTTAGTGACAAAGAAGTCCCTGAGTTCCTCGCACTTACTGTTGGAGGCGAGGGTGGACGGGGCAGGGCAGAGGGGTTTAAAGAAACGGTTGGCAGTGGGGGGTCACCTCTGCTCTCCAAGATGATCCTGGGGTAGTGGGTGGATTTTGGCAGAGGAGTGCGCAGCCTAATAGCACTTGACGTGGTCCAGCCAGAACTGTTGATGGGTGGCTAAATCAGTTGCTGGCCACATATACTCAAGTCTGCACCCTTTGGACTTCAGGAGCTCAAAAGGGGCCATACCAGGGGGAATTACTACGATGAGAGCGCGCAAAGGTTTTGCAGGAGACAAGGGCATCAATAGGTAGAACTGTGTAGCTAGCTATCTGGATAGGCTTTCAAATACAGAAAAGTCTGGTTACCAACTAGAATATTGTGTCCATTGAGGCAAGAGATGTTAGCAATGAAAAATTACACTTTCTTATTTCAGCAATGTCAGCATTGAGCATCCCCTGGTTACATATAGCGTGTTTAGATGCAGCGTGAAGCCTCTCTGATGCGCCCCAATTTAACATCTCCAACTGTAAAATTTTCTATTTCCCATACCATCCTATGGCAGAAATCCAATTCAGACAGGTACTAGATAATAGCGAACAAGTTTTACTTAAACTACCAGACAAAAATCAACCAGAATGACTACATTACATGTATGGGTCAATTAGTTGTAGTTTGAAGAGTTACTAATTTACTGTAAGACAACCAATTGTGCAAGGAAGACAAAAAGAGAGCTGCATTTATCTAGTATCTTTCATATGTCCAGGACATCCCAAAGTACTTCACAACCAGTGACTTATTTTGAAGTGGTCATTGTTGTTTTGTAGGCAAACACAGCAGCAAATTTGTACACGGCAAGGTAATGAATGACTAATGAATCTGCTTTGCTGGTATTAGGAGAATTCCCTGCTTTTCAAAAAAGTGCTATGGGATCTTTTGCATCCACCTAAATAAGCAGACAAGGCCTCATCCAAAAGGTGGCATATCAGACAATGCAGCACGCCCTCATTTCTGCACTGAAATGTCAGCCTAGGTTATGTGTTCACATTTTGGATATGGACTTCAACCCACAGCCTTCTGACTCAGTTGAGATTGCTAACACAGAGCCAAAAAGTGAAGAAATTATAATTACAACTGCCAAAATGGTAAGATTTCTTCCCTCAATGTTTGTATTTTAATAGATTAAAGTGTTCCTGGTAACTTAGGTGCCAGGTTACAGAATCACTCCTTTTCCACAAAAACTGCAATCACATAGTACAATGTACCTTTTCTGTACAATGAGGTTGATGTTCCTGAGGGCCACATATTGGAGCTCTGGTTCTGCAGACAGCAGTGTTACTAGTGGGGGTGCCAGTTTCTTCAGCAAAGTGCCATAGTAATCCAAGTCCTTTGACAACATTTCCATGAATTTCATCAGAACTTTTACAGCGGACAGGACAACAGCCGAGTTAGCGTGAGATAAACGCGGTGTCACACGCTCACAGATGCTATTGGACAAGAGATTCTGGTTAAATTACAGTTAAGGTCCACAATATTTTAACTTCCACATTTTGCACATTATGCATCATTCTGAAATACAGGAATGAAAGATTAATATTTTCAACTTTAGCAAGGTTTTATAATGGAATTACAAATAACTTTCTGTAAGATGCCCAATTACTAGTTAAAAAAATTCAGATTATTGTTGCAAATTCTATTTAAAATTAAATATCTTGAACCGATTTTCTTCAAGCGATTGAAAAGATAAAACATTTACGAAGGAATAAAAACAGCAACATTACTAAATGTAATTTTAACTTGCACCATTATGTGATTAAAATTGGCAATAGATATATAAACATTAGTAAAACTCAAGTATAATTTTACTCTACGGTAAGCAAAAATTTCAAGCAGTCACATCTGACAGTTTTACCTTTGAGCCTCTCGGTCATCTTTTGGACTATAATTGGCTAAACAATCGAGGATAAAGATCTGTCCCCATTCAGTACATTCATTTAAGGCTGTTAAAAGCTTGTTGATAGTCTGAGGGTTGAGGTCTAATAAGTTGCTATTTGGATGAGACTCTGCAATCTCTGACAGAGCTGCCACAGCATTTGCCACCACCTGCAGATTAGAGAGAGTTAGGGTCATTTAGTTAAAAGAACACATCCACGTCAGAATGACTTAAAGTTGGCCCGAACATGTTTTGGGGCTCCAGCACTTGGACATTTAAACCAGGCTTAAAATGTTTGGTCACCATTACAAGGGTTCTAAGTTGTATTGAACAGTTCATTATTATATTTGGGAAAAGGTAAAAAGAAACCTTCAGGTAGGTCAAAGGAAACAGCATCGGCTTGATTTTAACTTTACCCTACAAAGACAGAGCAAGTCATTTAAAAATAATAAGAATCCCTGAAATTCTTCAGCTTTAAAAAGATTGGATTCTATAATAACCATGAATACCGTAATATCTTGCATCTTGCATATAGCGGCACTTCCTATAAATGTCACACTCCCTGAAACACTCTCCCTATCACACTTTGTTGATAACAATCCTACTGATACAAGAGTGCAAGCAATGGCATAGGAGATCTGCTAGTATTGATTTAAACACATTACAGGTCGCATCTGTATGCTGATTGGATAGGAATTGGTTCATGTAAAATCTTAATATGTGCTTAAATTATTTAGCACAGCCCAAAAGTAGACTGTTTGAATGAGACATCAAGTATCACAATCATGTGCACACCACTGAAGCTCATCAGCTGGTCACAGAAAGTAACCCATATTGTGACCATGAAACTATCAGATTGTTGTAAATCTATTGTATCAAACCCAACTGGTTCATTATGTGTAACCCCCTACCCTGTAGTGACTACTTGCTGCTACAACTTTTAATAAAATTCTCGTGCCTATAATCACGTCAACTTAAGATTTACTGAACAGCAGCAGGCTGGCAAATGAACTGTTCCAGCAGCTCTCTATTTGTAGTCAAATGACTACCCGTTTTTTGTGCCATTAGAATCAGCTACTTCCCAATACTACTGGGCATTTGTGATTGAAAGATCAAGAGAAATTATTTGACAGATAAACCATTGTATTTAATGTTATACAAATACCCATCTTCAAGAGTTCTGATGGTGGAAGAAAGCTAATGAATGCAGAACACTATTACAAGAAAACAGTGTAGCTGTTTGGAGGCATGTACCCAAAGGACATGTTAATTCACAGAACATTTAAAATATGTGCAGGTTGTTTCTTTGAACAGTATTCAGCTGGAGCACCAAGAGAAAAGTATTCAGAACTAAAGAATCATATTGTAGAGTCAAAGCCCATTATAGATGCTGTAGCCATAGTGATAAGGTACTGGGTAGCAGTAGTAATAAATATCTTTAACAAATGCACTATAAATTCCAATACTGCTACAGATTTCTCTCCCCACCCCTGACATTTACATTACTAAAAATTGTACACAATTCATTACAAAACTGCTCAGTGCAATCCCTAGACTAAACACACAAGATCAGATGTCCATAAAATGAGAAACTGCACAGGCTTGCTTGCATCCTACACACTATGTTGCAATATATTGGTACACCACACTGAACCACAATTTATTGGCTGCCTACCTTACTGGTTAACAAGCTGGATTACATGGTATGCCTGTGCAAGTCTCATTTACTGTAATAAAATTTGTTTACTGCAAGATTTCTTCCAATTTTAATTGATTCCTTTAATATTAATTTCTAAAATTAATTTGCTCTTCCTCTTCTGTTTTTCAGTCAATCTTAATAGATGCTCTTGCCTTACTCTCAAGCTCCTCTAGTATATACCCTTGAACTAGCTCGCCAACATAAGCACAAAAACGTTGGGCTTTCACAATAGCTGCAACAGCTCAACAGGACGGTAAATAGATTTGAACTTTTAACCAGATTAAAAAACAGCCATCAAAACTATATTTATAATGACATGTATTCAGATAAATTAAAAAAAAAAAAATCACATTTGATATAAGCCAGGACAGCTTGGTAGCAAGTCATTCCTTACCCTATCCTAATGCATTCTAGGCAAGAGATGTACTAATCTATATACATTTGATACAGGCCAGGACAGCTTGGTAATAAGTCATTCCTTATCCTAATGCAGTCAAGGTGAAAGAGGTACTAATCTATCAAAGCTTTCAGGCTTGCAGAGGTGACTTTACCATGAAAAATCTTTTGGAAGTGAAATAATCAGTGATCAAAATAATGGGCTGAATTTTCCAGGATGGTAGCGGGCGCGATTGGTTGTGGGTCGGGTGGGAAAGTTGTTATTTTTCCACAGCGGGTCAGGAACCCGCTGTCATCTTGCTCCCATGTGCCTTTCCCACAGGCTAGTCAGCCATCGTGGAGCCGACACGACTGGCAGGGGACCTAATTGAAATCATTATCAGGTAGTTGACAGGCACTTAAGAGCCTTTTTTCCACTTACTTTTTAAATTTTCCTGCATGGCCACGAGATTCACGCAGCTCAGGAACCATGTCTGTCAACCTGAGGCATGAGTTCCGTGGCCATTGCTCCAGCTGATTACTTAACAGCATGGAAAACAGACCAAAACAAAAACATGTTGATTACATCAGCTAACAGATTGTTGGAGATTCTGTTCTACTTGAAAAGCTACTGGTAAATTTTAATTCAGAAATTCCTGAAGGGATGTGAGTGCTGAAGACTCCCACCCTACCCTGGATGGTGAGGGAAATACATTTTTCACTGGCCATTCTTGGCTGTTGCCTTCCAACTCAACAGCAATGGCAGTGACTTGATTTGCACTATAAAAAATGCCAGATACCATTTAAATACATTTTTGTGTTGTTTCTGATCAGATTTTTCTCACAGCATACTGTGATTGTCCAGTTATAGATTAAATCAAGTCAGCAAATGCAACAATTTCATTCTCATCACTCATTCCACTGGTTCAATTTGCTTTCAGTCCCTGAATATAACTAATGTAATCTTTCAGTCTGAGACTTTGGGGATGAATTTCTGCAGATGTTCTCACTTGTCCATTGTTAACTTCAACGAAGAGTTGCAGAAACCCCAGAAAGACAAGCACCACTTACATAAGATTGTAAATCCACCCCTTTACAATTACATTTAAAATCTGCTTAATTTTATATATTACCGATACACATCTTTTATTTGTACCAGTTACTGATACAAAAGTCTATAGATTTGTGACTAAAGCACCACTAACTTCCCAATTAATGTACTTTTTAAATTATGTTCTTGATCGTATTTGTAGATGGAATTATATTACTTGATATATTATTTAAATATTTTTGTCACTCATATATAACTTTCATTATATTATTGTAGAGTAAAGATTCAACACCCACTATGTTAGATTAAACTTAAAATTTAATGTGGCCATGGTCCCTTTAAGGATCCCGGCTGAAAACACGTCATGAGTGACATCACCTCCATCTCATTGAGCCGGGTAACCAGCTGGGCGAGCTTAATAGGCCTCATTAAAGTAAGTTCATTTTCTACAGCGGGATGGAGCTAGCAGCAGGGTCGCATCAGCCGCACCGGACCCGCCAAGGTAAAGAAAATTCCGGCCAATTATTCCATTGATCAAAAATGAAGAAAGCCTGGATGATAAACTACCTGAACCACTGCAAGGATCAGTGTTCGGTGTTATTACACCTCCAGACTCGGATCATTCCTGATGTAGTTTTCAGGTGAAGTATTTCAAAATCCTGTTCTTTGAAAGAAGAATTGGTAACATTACAACAGCTTTATCTGAAGGTGCTCAGGAGGATCTGATGTATGTAACCAAGTGTCTAAAAGAACAGGATTTCCCAGGGCATGACAAACACACTCCCATCTCAAGCGCAACAACGGAATTTTTTTAAATCACTTAGAACTCAGCAAAATACCATCTCCATTAAAATGCCTTCTCCCTCACAGGGGCCACCCTGGGAGCACAATGAATCACTGACATTTATTAATGGATACACTTTGTCTTTTAATAAAAAGTGCCTTGAAAACATATCCTCCTGCTGTAAGCAAGCAACCAACTTCTTGGATTCACTCTGAGGAAATAAGGTTTGGGATTCAGTTTGTAACCTGAAACATCACTGAAGGGATGCAAAGAGTGTTTCTACGTGCCACTGGGACACAAGTTCATTACCCTGCCTCCTTACGTTAGTCATAAAATGATCAACACCTTTCTGGTTTTAACCAATTGTAGGCCACTTCGAAGGCATAAGAGGAAATCCAAGAAAGCTGGAAGTGAGTGACTCCAGTGGAAACAAGATCAAACCATGATCAAAATTTCATGAGGAAAGGGTACTGGTAATGCAATGTCATTGTTGCACAAGAAAATTCAATATCCAATAATTTGAATTAATCAATGTAAATAACAAAATGGGAATTTAGTACAAAAATAGGGACAGGAGTAGCCCCTCGAGCCTGTTCCACCATTCAATGAGATCATGGCTGATCTGCGACCTAACTCCATTAACCTGCCTTTGGCCCATATCCCTTAATACCTTTGGTTAACAAAAATCTATCAATCTCAGATTTAAAATTAACAATTGATAGAGCATCAATTGCCGTTTGCGGAAGAGAGTTCCAAACTTCTACCACCTTTTGTGTGTATAAGTGTTTCCTAATTTCACTCCTGAAAAAGATCTGGCTCTAATTTTTAGACTATGCCCCCTAGCCCTAGACTCCCCAACCAGAGGAAATAGTTTCTCTCCATCTACCCTATCTGTTCCCCTTAATATCTTGAAAATTTCAATCAAATCACCCCTTAAACCGCCTGAAAAAAATTCAGATCATTTGAATGAAGCAACTTAGAATTAAGAGTGGACTGTACACCCATACTAATTGTTGTTTAGCCATCAACTCATCAAGAGATTTGCCCAAGAGATGTACTGCATCATTTTTGCTCCAGTTCCAAATCTAGCTCTGCAAGTTTTGGATCAAACTAGTGCTTCAGTCAAAAGACTCCCTGAAAGTAAACAATTTGAGACCACTGCTACAACCTCTAAATAGGTGAACCAAAGCAGCAGCAACAGCTGATGTTAGAAGATCTTCTTTGGAAGAGTAAGTGCCAATGGGGGCAACTTATGGCAATCTCAAGGTTCCATTGTTATCAAAACCTTCCTGACCAAGGTACCAAATGGGACATTTGTGGAAGAAGTCCAAGACAACATCCACACCCCACTCCACAGAGTATGAAACTGCTTGGCCGAGAGCCATGTGTTACCATAGCCTGCTGTACCAACTAAAGAAAGACTGGTGGATCATGGAAGAGCCCAATATTATTTTCCTAGTCACAAGGGAATATGACTTCTCCAATGATTTCAAGCAGATTGCTCCTATGACTATGTACTTACTCCATCTTCCTGTGCTATAGGAAGATTGCTGAACCGAAATGCCTCTGCTTTTCAAGTTTGGACTCAATTTCAAAGCGGACTGGTGATAAACAAAGCCATCTAACCTTGAAGGACCATTTCCACCATTGTAAATTGTTCTTAACAAGCTCTTCTGGAGAGTGCGACAACCAAGCTTCAAAGTCTCAAACTGTATCTCAGAGGAAGATGATGAATATATTTTGGATCACCACCAATTAGTAGAAAGCTCATGCAGGACAGATAAAATGTAAAATCATGTATAAACAGCTGTTTATACTAGTGTATAGTTTATTTCCAGTTGGATAAAAGAAATTGAAGCATTTGTCCTGTTGTCAAGCAAAAATAGAAGCAACACAAACATTAAAATGCAGTTTCATACCAGTATCTTGCTGATATAATCAGAATAGGACAATGGTATTGGTATCCAATTAGTATTTTCAGTATAGAAGCTGCCCAGTGTTACTGCTCAACTGTTTCATATAGCCATCCACATAGGTACAGCGATATAGTTTTGTAGGAATCGTATAGGAATGTGCTTCAGTTTAATGTGTCACCTCTGGTGTCATTACATCTGTAGTAAAAACTGTCGTAATTTTTTTTAAATCCCTGTTTGTGAACTTTTGCTTTTAGACAGTTATATTCTATTTAAGGCAGTACATCAGTGTGCCAACATGCTGTGCCATAAAGCAGGATGCCTATCTACGATTCACTACATGGCAAGTTTCCAATCTTGGCTGCACTGTCACAGGGAGGTGCTGAGCAGAACTAAGCAGTTCCCTTTTGGGAAAGAACGATAATTTTTTTTAATTTTTTTTAAAAAAAGGAATGCAATGTCAGGCCTCACGTGTGGCTACTAGCAGGCAGCTTAAGGAGAACCTTGGCAGAGGAGAGGTCATCTACTCAAACATTCTTGGCCAGTGTATGGAGCTCAAAATTAAGGAGGGACAGGAAGCAGATATAACCATGAAGGCCAGTACTTCAGCATGGAAATTTTTCAACATACTTTGCTTCATGCAAGTGTGAATACCTCATAACTCTCAGAATTACAAAGAGCTTGTTCACCTTTTCCTTAAGAGCAATCTAGATTTAAATATTTTCTTAGTCTTCAAATTGACAATGCTTCCATTAAATTCTGCTCATTTTATTTTTATGTAAAGTATAACATTACAAGTTCTCAGTTCTACTGTATCAAATGTGTTGTGCAACTAATATTTCTGGACTACTGAAGCAGACATTAAGAATGATTAATAGCTTAGATGGTGCATGAACACAGTGTCAACAGACAAAATGTCAAGATAAGCTGCATCAGCATACTGCAAGGTGTCCTTGAGTTCAATTATCCCTGTAGCAACATCAAAAAAAATTAAAATGCATTGCCTCCATTACATAATACAGGCATTTCAAAACACCAGAAAGCTTTTTTCTGAAAAGAATCACTAGCTTACAATGCTGTATTACTTAAAGGATTCTTGAAGGGTAGCAAGTAGTTGAGCCATTAATATAAATCAAACCTTGTAACAAAATTGTGACAAAATACACTGCTGTTACCAAGATTCTCTTTAGTTCTGCTCAACCTGAAGTTCCATAAAAGCTGAAGGAACTCCGACCTGGGCAACTACTTTGTTATCCTCATAAAATAAGCCTTGATCATAGATAGAAACATAGAAACATAGAAGATAGGAGCAAGAGTAGGCCTTCGGCCCCTCGAGCCTGCTCCGCCATTCGATGAGATCATGGCTGATCATCCAAACTCAGTACCCTGTACCTGCCTTCTCCCCATATCCCTTGATACCTTTAGCTTTAAGAAATATATCTAACTCATTCTTGAATATATAAAACAAAACAATTAAACAATCAGATTGTAACTGCACTGCTAATTAATACACATGACAATAAGCTGATGTTGAGCTTGATTTTTGCAGTTTTATTCTACTTTTTGCAGGATAGATTTCCTTAAACTGTACCTTTAAGAAGAAAGGCTAAATTACTCAAAATGAATACTAGTTTACACGAAACAATGTTTTTTTAAAAAAATGAAGGGCAGCACAAGAGAGCATTGTGTGATAGGCAAATATTTGACACTGTATATTCTGCAGAAATACTTATGCAAATTATATCAAATATTTGTACCAATTATGTGAATTGAAATTTGAACTCAGGTCACCTCATGTAGACTATACTGTAAATCATTATAGCACAAGTTAATATGGAAGAATTAAGGAAGGCCCTTCATTCTAAAACTATAGATCTAAAATATATTTTAAAAATCTTTCATCTGTGCACACTTCCCGTCTGCATTGCTTGCCCTCCAGTGGTCTTGTTTATGTCACACGGAGTCAATTTACCATATGTCCCCATTTATTATGGATTTTATGCTGATGTATGCAGGTGGCTCTGCAGCAGCTTTCAAACTGTGTGCCAACTTGGCAACATCTTGGTTTTTCTTGAAGTAATTTTTCCTGTCATATAACTTCCTTTTAAACTTTATATTTTTGGTTTGTACACCTACATATTATTTTATTTTTCTTCCCTCTAGATTTCTGCCTCTCCCCACTTAAGCTCCGAAAATGCCACCTGATCGGAGTCCGTGCTGTTTCAGGCCAGTATGACGAGCCATTCTTGCCTCCCCTTGCTTGTGAAAACAAGCAATAAACTAAACTGAGTTGCGACATATCAAGGTAAGGAATGGTAAATATTGAATATATCCAGTCTTAAAATGCTGTTGCTAGGTGGTGCAAAGGAAACTCTATACCGTATCTATGTTAAACCTAACTTGGGGCAGTTTAATTCTCATAGGTTAGACAAGTTTTAGCATGCCACGTCACTGCAATTCTGCTTTTGCAACAGCTTAACTATCATGTTCAACACAAATAACCAAGATTTAATGTTAATCATCAGTGGTAGTTGCAGATCAGATGACAGGGTACCACAAGATCTGAGGATGACATTAGACTCACCATCTTGGTTGGTGGACTGATTTTAAAGAGTAAAAAAAATTGCATTTACATCTCAGCATAATTAAATAAAATGGGATCCAGATTTATTTCCAAGTTATGATTACAAAGGAAACAGAAAACTGAAAAAGATGCTCACTTTTAAATCCTAAATTATTACTTGTTTCCACTTCTCCAGTTGCGCTACCAGACGATGGCCGATACATTTATTGCAGCATAGTTTAGCTAATCTGCAGTATTTGGCGTCAGCCTGATAGCCTTAACTGCACTAAGATTTCTGTTTGCAGGTAAATGAAAAGCAACAAAGACTGCAGGAACCCAGTCACTGGTCCAAGTGCTTACTTTAAGTGAAGAATGTCACATTAATATGCTGAGGTGTTTAAAATGAACAAAAGCCACAGCACTGTCTTATTGCTGTGGGATCATAAGCAAAAGGATACTTGCTTTTTAAATCCTATGATCTTTCTATAATGTCGTCTTTCAATTATTTTACTAGATACACTTGCATTTCAATCATTTGATTTCGAACTTCTTGCAGAGTATACAGACAGCAGTTTGAATACTATCTTAGTCTGCTAGATCACTTAATACTGTAGTAGCACCTTGTGGCAGACATCAAGTACAACAATTCCATCTCATTGCAGTACTGGATTTCTACTACAAGATGCCACTAGAGCACTGTATGTGGTTAATTACAATTCTAATAGCAACATATTCGTGTCAGGTCTGACTAATTTGAAATAAATTTTAATTCGCTTTACATGATTTTGCAGTTCAGTTCTGCTGAAAAAGACAGTCAAAAATCTTTGCACTGAACAATGCAAACAGCACAACTAATCCGAAAAATAATTTTTCCTGTTAATTATACATAAAATTAACTCATACCCTTATTGCTCTGCCATCCAATAGCAACTGAGTCCTTTTGTATGTTAGCTATCCAATGCCTATCCTTGAGCACTCACTGCTAGAGATCACATACAAGAGTTGGAAAAGATAAGCAGGAGTCATTAACTTAGCACATTTGAAGTCACATGGCAACTACCTTAGGTAATTGAATATGCTGAGTAGTTGCCATTGGCATCAGTCAAAGTCAGAGTCAATCATTATTTTTCAAAAAGACAAACCAGTCTGATGAAAAGTAAGTGCCAAGTAATAAAAAAGGTGCTTTAAGTTTACTAATTCCATCCACTTTTTATCCGAATCTCAGCTAGAAATTTTGCCCTTTTAAGTCATTTTTCCACATAACACAAGGAACAAATTTTCATTTTTATAGATCCTCATCACTTCTCCAGGACATCCCAAGAGTTCCAAAACCAATGAATTTCATTTGAAGTGTAGTCCAGATAAGTAGGCAAACATGGCAACCAATCTGGACACAGAAAAGTTCCACAAGCAGCAAATGAAGTATCTGGTCAGTTCTGCTGCTTTGGTGGTGATGCATTGAGGGAAGAATGTTAAGAGTCGTCACGAGGGGAACAGCTGCTCTTCTTTGAATTGTGCAATTGGATTTTTTACGTCCACCTGAACAGGCCGACAGGGCCTCAATTTAATGTCTCATCTAAAGGATGGCATTTTTGACAATGCAGCACTCCCTCAGTACTGCACTGAAGTCGTCGGCCTAGATTTTGTGCTCAAGCTCCAAGTCATGAAGTGGGAATTGAACTCAAGCTTCTGACTTATAGGCAAGTGCACTATCAACAGAGTAATTTAGAAACTTTATATTGATTTTTAAAAAAATAATAAAAGTTTCCCCCTCATTACCATGGAGAGAGTGAAGTTTCCAGTGAAGAGACCGGCGATGCACTAAGCAGAATAATCGCCTCCAGTTTGGAAATGCACAGATCATATCTGTGCCGCACTGTGCTTGTTGCTTTAGGCTATCAGCTGCTGGAGTTTACAAAATCTGTAACTTAAGTTTTCATTAACTAGTAACAGTGAATAAGCACAGGAAGAGAAACTGCTGAATCAACAAACTGGAAACTACCCTTCTGGGTTCAACAGTGGCCTCCTCATGGAAAAATCCATGCCACTGGAATTATTTACTTTGTGGTAATTGTAATGTATAATTTTTGAAAAGCTCAAAGTTGAAGTGGAGGTACAAAGCAAGAACATCTGAAAAACTAGCTGACCTGGTCAGGAGAATCAACCTGAAGTTAAACACTCGACAGTCTAGAAAAATAAAATACTGCAAATGCTGGAAATCGGGAACAAAAACAGAAAATGCTGGAAACACTCAGCAGGTCAGCCAGCATCTGTAAAGAAAGGAATAAAATGTTAACATTTCAGGTATCTCCCTTCATCAGAACTGGACAAAGGGTTATACCCAAAAACATTAACCTTTTTCCTTTCTTTACAGATGCTGCCTGACCTGCTAAGTGCTTCCAGCATTTTCTGACTTTACATCCTGCACTCTACGACAACAACTACTTAATTAATTTTTTTTTTTTAAACTGCATACTCTTACCAAGATGAGAGTACTGAGAGTTCAGCTACTGGCTATATTAACCCGCAACTCCTTTTCTATCTCTACTAGTCAGCTGGAAGTTTTATTGGATCTTCATAGCAATGACTACAAATATGATGGAATCAAGTTTAATATTTTATTTACCATTGGATTGGAGTCAGAGATCAGGTCCTTCAGAGTGTCCAGAAATCCCTGATCTTCTACCAGCTGTGCATTGATATCGTGCAGTTTGGCTACACAGACAGCAGCAGTCTTTCGTACATAGGGGTCCTCATCCTTTAAACATTTTCGCAGGGGCTCACACAGGTACTCGGTGATTTTATCTACACGGATACAGCCCATGGTTCTCACCGCCAGTGCTCTAATAAGTGGATTGGGATCTTCGCAGTCCTGAAATTTGAACAAGTAACCACAAACTTAATCACAGTTTTAAAAAGGAAAGAAACTGCATCAACACCAGTACCCATACTTATGTTCCATTATGCCGAATGCGTGGCATTTTGGGGGTACCATACAAGATTAGGAAGAGAATGAAAATACTTAAATTTACACAATATGATTTTGAAAAAAATATATTTATTGAACTCCCTTGATGGCCTGCAGCTTGCACCAAAGGACTGTGCGGTGGTCACTCCTACCAATACTGTCATGGACATCTCAGACAGGTAGATTGGGGAGGACGAGGTCAAGTAGGTTTTTCCCCTCGTGTTGGTTCTCTCATCATCTGCCACAGGCCCAGTCTGGCAACTATGTCCTTCAGGATTCAGCCAGCTCAGTCATTAGTGGTGCTACCGAGCCACTCTTGGTGATGGACATTGAAGTGGTGTTCAACATGGAGGAGTACTGATTCATCAGCTGAGGGAGGGCAGTAGGTGGTAATCAGCAGGAGGTTTCCTTGCCCATGCTTGACCTGATGCCATAAGACTTCATGGGGTCTGGAGAACTCCCAGGGTCACTCCTTCCTGACTGTATACCACTGTGTCGCCACCTTTGGTGGTTATGTCCTGATCCACCAACAGGATGGTGATGGAGGAGTCTGGGACATTGGCTGAAAGGTATAATTCTGAGAGTATGATTATGTCAGGCTGTTGCTTGACTAGTCTGTGGGACGGCTCTCCCAATTTTGGCACAAGTCCCCAGATGTTAGTGAGGAGGACTTTGCAGGGTTGACTGGGCTGGGTGTGCCTTTGCCGTGCCCGAATCCAGTGCCTAGGTCAACACCGGGTGGTCCGTCCGGTTTTCTTGTTTTTCCTAGCGGCTTGATACAATTGATTGGCTTGCCAGGCCATTTCAGAGGGCAGTTAAGAGTCAACCACATTGCTGTGGGTCTGGAGTCACACATAAGCCAGACTGGGTAAGGACAGCAGGTTTCCTTCCCTAAAGGACATTAGTGAACCAGATGGGTTTTTATGACAATTCGGTAGTTTCATGGTCACCATTACTAGCTTTTTATTCCAGAAATATTTAATTGAATTTAAATTCCCCAGCTGCCATGGTGGGATTTGAACTCATGTCTCCGGATCATTAGTCCAGGCCTCTGGATTACTAGTCTAGTAACATTCCCAGATTCTTCTCCATTGCCTGAATTTAGTAAAGCTTTGCACATGGATTGGTTAAAAATTCTGAAACAATTTATCAAAATATATACCTTAACAAAAGTGTTGACAGCCATAATTGCCATATCAGGCTGACTCTTTGCATAGTTCATTAGATAGAGGTACACCAGCTTCTTCAGCTCCAGGTTGTCTGTCTGCATGCAGTTAACAACATCAGGAAAGAGGGCACTACAGAGAATGAGATAAAGAAACAGTATGACACAAAGTAAAAAAAATCAATAATTGGAACTTTGACAAATTATAGAAATTGACAAGTAAACTTGAACAATTTATATCCTTGCATTGTAGCTGGAGTCATGCGAATACATTTCTAGAATGTTCACCATAGAATTATCTGAGCAATACCTAAACACCGGAGATCAACATGTGTACTTAAAACATGTTTTTTGTTGCAAATTTTCAATTACTTCCTTTTTCAAAATTTGTTAGCGATGACGCGGAACTATGTCCAGATCCCACAAAAGGAGACAATTTTTCTTCTGTTCCCTTCAATACTAGCAAATTACGCACAACTGTTCATCAGTGAAAGGCTGTATAGTAAGTATGCGTATTCAATCATTTTTAAGCACACCAAACATGGTGCTTGGACTGCACTGGTAGACTTTTCACACTAGCGGTTAAGAAAAGTCATTAAAACTGATACACAAGTCACACCCCATGAAGGCATTCGATAAGGTGCCACATAAAAGGTTACTGCATAAGATAAGAGCTCACGGAGTTGGGGGTAATACATTCGCATGGATAGAGAATTGGCTAACTAACAGAAAGCAGAGAGTCGGGATAAATGGGTCATTTTCTGGTTGGCAAACGGTAACTAGTGGGGTGCCACAAGGATCGGTGCTGGGGCCCCAACTATTTACAATCTACATTAATGACTTGGATGAAGGGATCGAGTGTAATGTAGCCAAGTTTGCGGATGATACAAAGATGGGTGGGAAAGCAAGTTGTGCAGAGGACTCAAAGAATCTGCAAAAGGAAATAGACAGGCTAGGTGAGTGGGCAAACATTTGGCAGATGGAGTATAATGTGGGAAAGTGCGAGGTTATCCACTTTGGCAGGAAAAATAAAAAAGCAAACTATTATTTAAATGGAGAGAGATTACAAAATGCTACAGTTCAGAGGGACCTGGGGGTCCTTGTGCATGAAACACAAAAAGTTAGCATGCAGGTACAGCAAGTAATCAAAAAGGCAAATGGAATGTTGGCCTTTATTTCAAGGGGGGTTGGAGCATAAAAGCAGGGAAGTCCTGCTACAACTGTACAGTGTATTGGTGAGACCACACCTCGAGTACTGCGTACAGTTTTGGTCTCCTTATTTAAGGATGGATATACTTGCATTGGAGGCAGTTCAGGGACAATTCACTAGGTTAATTCCAGAGATGAGGGGTTTAACTTATGAGGAAAGGTTGAGCAAGCTGGGCCTATACTCATTGGAATTTAAAAGAATGAATGAGAGGTGATCTTATTGAAACATAAGATGCTGAGGGGGCTCGACAGGGTAGATGCAGAGAGGATGTTTCTCCTCATGGGGGAAATCTAGAACTCGGGGGCAGTCTCAGAATAAAGGGTCGCCCTTTTAGGAACGGAGATGAGGAGGAACTTCTTCTCTGAGGGTCGTAAATTTGTGGAATTCTCTGCCCCAGAGAGCTGTGGAGGCTGGGTCATTAAATACATTTAAGGTGGAGATAGACAAATTTTTGCAAGATAAGGGAGTGAAGGGTTAAGGGGAGCGGGCTGGGAAGTGGCTTTGAGCCCTAGATCAGCCATAATCATATTGAATGGCGGAGCAGGCTCGAGGGGCCAAGTGGCCTATTCCTGCTCCTATTTCTTATGCTATGTTCTTATGTTTAAATTAATCATATTTATATACAGTAAAGCTGTTTGCCACAAAACTCAAAGGGAAACAACTTGCACAATGGATTTTCTAAGTTTTCAATATGGATTCAAAAGAGCTCAATTTATACTTAATGCTGAACACAAAAATATTTTGGCATTAGCAATCAGCAGTGCCAATACAATACAATCTACTCTTAATTCAAAACTGCCTAATTCAAATTATCCAATAACTCAAATTTTAAGCACAAAATTCCCCACTTTGTTGCCTTGTTTACATTGGATAATTCAACTATTTTAAGTGCAAAAACTACTGCATTATCTGGAGTAGACTGTATGAACTTTACCACTGAACTACTGTTAATAATTCCTTCACAAGCTAAATACAGATAAGCGCATCCTTATGTAGAAATCTAAGATTCGGCCCAAACACAGCACCCAACTGCCTTTTGAATGATTCCAGAGTTTTGCCTTCAATACCTTCCTGTAAGACCATTTCAGGTATTAATCACCCTCTGTGAAGATGTGCTTCTAGACACCAGTCTTGAGATTGACTTTTGCTCATTTGTTTCCATGTCTGATCATCCAACACTAACTTGAAACAGTTGAGATTTGCTTTGTCTATGCCATTTAGTATCTCAAACATTGAAGGTTCCTCGCATTCACCTTTCAAGGACAAACAGTCCAAGTTTTTTTCCCCCAAATCTTTCCTCACAACTCAGTTCTCTGACACTAGGGATCAGCCTTGTGGTACTTCTGTTGAGCTGCGCCCAGGGCGTGGAGGTTTCACTTGTACTTCGGAACTGAATTTAGCACTCATTGTGTGTCTTTAACAGATCACTGTACAGCATCACCCCAACACCCTCTGACTTGTTCTCCCCTAATCTGGCAAGATAATGCAGTGTTCTGTTTGTTGATAACTGCTCTGCAACTAACAGATATGGTAAGTGTTTACCATCACTCCTAGATTTTGTTCAGAATTCTCCCTAGCTACCGCAGCACTATTTATTGAGTATAATCCCCATTTCTCCTTCCAATCTGTAAGACTGTACATTTATTCATATTGAATTTACCAGTTATTCCTACTTATAAATTTTGTCTAGATTCTTTGTAATTCCTTGGCTGTTTCGTCAGACTCAACTGTCCTCCCAACTCAGTATCATCTAGGCAGCATTCTAGTGAATCTACATTGTACGCTCTGTATAACCTCAATATCCTTCCTACAGTGTAAAGCCCCAATACTGCACACTAACAGAGGTCTTGTTAAGGTTTTACACAGGCTCATTATTACCTCTTGCTTTTTATATTCAATACCTCTCGAGACAAACCGAGAATTCAATTAGTTTATTTTTAACAGCCTTATCAACCCGAGCTGCTGACTTTAATGTTATGTGAGCCTGTATCCCCAAGTCCCTCTGCTCTTCCACAGCACCAAGCCTACATCCGTTTAGTGTATAATTACTGCAGTTATTTGGGTTTTTTTTTAACCAAAATGCATTCTCTCACACGTACTGACATTGAATTCTACCTGCCACGTTTTTGCCGATTACCCCCATCTTATAAATATCCCTTTGCAGTTTCCTTTGGTCTTCTAAACTAATTTGGGGAGGGTTTAAACTAATTTGGCAGAGGGAGGGGCACCTGGATGAAGCATTAGATAGCAGATACAAGGTGTACAGAGAACGAGAAGAGACAAACAGCATTAGAATAAAGAGCAATTCAGAAATAGGAGGGATCAGACAGGGAGAAAATGCAAGGCAGACTAAGATGGGTTTGGAGTGCATGTGCGTTAATGCAGGGAGCGTGGTAAATTAGGTTGGTGAGCTGCAGGCACAAGTAGCCGCATGGGAAAGGAATGGCATGGAGACACAATAATGCAGGACAATATGGAAAAATATGGGTTAATAAATAAAAGGCAGCACAGATTTGTTAAAGGCAAATCATGTTTGACTAACTTGATTGAGTTCTTTGATGAAGTAACAGAGGGGGTTGAGGGTAGTGCTACTGATGTTATGTATATGGACTTTCAAAAGATGTTTGATAAACTACCACACAATAGATTTGTTAACCAAAATTGGGATTAAAGGGGCAGCGGCTGCGTGGATACGAAATTAGCTAAGGGACAGGAGGCAGTGAGTAGTGGTGAACGGTATGGAGGGAGGTGTTCAGTGGTGTCCCCAGGGGTCAGTGTTGGGTCCACTGCTCTTTTCGATGTACATTAATGACCTGGACTTGGGTATACAGGGCAAAATTTCAAAGTCTGCATACGACACGAAACTCAAACATAGTAAACAGTGAGGAGGATAGCAACAGACTTCAGGAGGACATAGACGGACTGGTGAAATGGGCAGACACATGGCAGATGAAATTTAACACAGAAGTGTGAAGTGATTCATTTTGGTAGGAAGAATGAGAGCTAATTTAAACCAAATGGTACAATTTTCAATGGGGTACTAGAAGAGAGAACTGGGGGTGTATATACGCAAGTTTTTGAAGGCGGCAGGACAAGTTGAGAAGGCTGTTAAAAAGGCTTTACGGGATTCTTGGCTTTTTAAATTGCGACAGAGTGCTGCTTGAGGAAGGAGTCCTGTCGTCTTTTCCTCATTTATAACTAGTCTACTTGATTTTATTCCTTTACTCGTATCCCTTTTGCTAAATTGCTTTCTTCATGATTATCTATTTCTCCCTCCTCTATTAGCTGATCCTGGTTATTTTTATTTTCCAGACCTCTCACCCCTAGTTAAAAATCTTGTCAGTTCCCTATTTAACTGTTTTGCTAGTACATTAACACCCTGTCTGTTTAGATGCCGAGCTCTTCAGTAGTCACTAATATGAAAATCATATTGACTAAAGTAACTAAAAAATTCCACCATTATTCTGAAACACAAGTAAAAACATCAAATCTATTCTACACAACAGACGTTAGGTATATAGAACAGATTTAATAAATGAACATTAAGAGATCATCTCCATTTGTTTTGGACCAGTATGTGCTCACATAACTGTCACTCACGCACAAATAAAATCAAAATACCATGAAACTTAAATTTTTTTTGCTACATATCTAATTTTTAAAGAAGTTACATAATCTCGTATCACATCATAAAGACTATAATATAAGAGGACACTTGCAAAATTTGAATGGGCATAATACTGATGCCAAGATAAGAATTAGTCTTGAATGCTTCATATCTGCAGAAAATTCAGAGAACCTTATAGATATTATGAAAAGAGCTCCGTTTTAAAAACACAGGGAGGATGTTTCCCCTGACTGGGGGGGTCCAAGTCTCAGGATACGGGGTAGGACATTGAGGACTGAGATGAGGAGAAATTTCTTCACTCAGAGGGTGGTGAACCTGTCGAATTCTCTACCACAGAGGCTGTAGAGGCCAAGTCACTGAATACATTCAAGGAGATAGATAGATTTCTAGACACAAAAGGCATCAAGGGGTATGGGGTGAGGGGGGAAATATGGTATTGAGATAGAAGATCAGCCATGATCATATTGAATGGCGGAGCAGGCTTGAAGGGCCGAATGGCCTACTCCTGCTCCTATTTTTCTATGTCTCCCATATTTGCACAACCTCAGTTTTGGTGTCCATACTTAAGAAAAGACATACTTGCTCTCGAGGCAGTACAAAGAAGGTTCACTCGGTTAATCCCCGGGATGAGGGGGTGGACATACGAGGAGAGGTTGAGTAGATTGGGACTGTACTCATTGGAGTTCAGAAGAATGAGAGGCGATCTTATTGAAACATATAAGATTGTGAAGGGGCTTGATCGGATGGATGCGGTAAGGATGTTCCCAAGGATGGGTGAAACTAGAATAAGGGGCTGCTTTTTCAAAACTGAGATGAGGAGAAACTTCTTCACTCAGAGGGTAGTAGGTCTGTGGAATTTGCTGCCCCAGGAAGCTGTGGAAGCTACATCATTAAATAAATTTAAAACAGAAATAGACAGTTTCCTAGAAGTAAAGGGAATTAGGGGTTACGGGGAGCGGGCAGGAAATTGGACATGAGGCTGAGTTCGGATCGGTCGAGGCCCTGTGGGTGGCATAGCGGGCCCAGGGGCTGAGTGGCCGGGTCCTGCTCCTACTTCTTGTGTTCTTTAGATTTGAGGTGAGGATCAGATCAGCCATGATCTTATTGAATGGCGGAGCAGGCTCAAGGGGCCGATTGGCCTACTCCTGCTCCTATTTCTTATGTTCTTATGTTCTTATGAACCTACTGTCACTTTCTCCCACCTAATTTTACAATTACTAAAATTCTCAAAATTGTA
Source organism: Squalus acanthias (assembly GCA_030390025.1). Lineage (NCBI taxonomy): Eukaryota > Metazoa > Chordata > Chondrichthyes > Squaliformes > Squalidae > Squalus > Squalus acanthias. The sequence goes on from CM059437.1 coordinate 78,266,714, forward strand.
AATACCTGACATCTTTCCCAACAGTCATTGAAGCAATCACTTTCTTCACGGCTTCCTTCTTCTTTTCCTTCTTGTCACTGTTGAGCTCTGCTTTGAGTTCAAAGATTTCTCCTACAGTTCATAAAAAAATCATAGCATAACTTATCTTAACAGAAGATTTTACTATAACTAGTGAAATGGTGCATTTTCCAGAAACATATACTTTATAATTCCACATCGGCAATTCAGACATTCACCAGCACATCATAGCAAGGTAAACATATTTAACAACATCCATCATGATGTTAGGATGTTTGTTTCTATTCGGAGTGTTACTGTAAGCCAACTGGATTTTTTTTGTCGTCGCCCTCAATCTCAGAAAATTGACAATTATTGTTTGTTACAATTCACCATTAAAACATCCACCTCTGGCTATCACTGTCTACGATTCCTTTTACTCCATTTCCAATGACCAACACTTTGGTTTCCCATTACCCAACACAACCCAGATTTTAAGCTTTGTGAAAAGATCAATACACCATAAAGAGGAAATCTTGCACTTGCACCAACTTTAGTACCAATATTGCTTTGACTGTTACAAAGGACAGAGATGAATGCCCAAATAAAAACCAGAAAATTCTGGAAATATTCAGCTGGTCAGGTAGCATCTGTGGAGAGAGAAACAGAGTCAACATTTCAGGTCGTTGACCTTTCGTCAGAACTGGCAAAAGTTAGAGATGTAACAGGTTTCCCTGTGCCTGTACTTGCTTAAAACCTGTTACATCTGTAAATGCTTGGTCAAAGAGTTGGGTTTTAAGGAGGACCTTAAAGGAGGAGAAGTTTTGAGCAGGAATTCCAGAGAGTATGGGGCTTAGAAGGCTGAAGGCATGGTTGCCAATGGTGGGGCGAAGGCTACAAAAGGCCAGTCAGAGGAACGGAGAGTTTGGATGGGGGGTTGCAAGGCCAGAGGATGTTACAGGCCATGAAAGGAGCAAGGCCATGAAAGGATTTAAACACGAGGATGGGAATTTTAACTTTGAGGTGTTGGGGGACTAGGAGCCAATATAGGTCAACAAGGACAGGGGTGATGGGTGAGCTGGACTTGGTGCGGGATATGATACAAACAGCAGAGTTTTAGATGAGCTGAAGTTTACGAAGGGTGAATGGGAGGTCAGCAAGGAGAGCATTGGAATAGTTGAGTCTGGAGCTGAAAAAGGCAAGGATGAGTGTTTCAGCAGAAGATGGGCTGAGGCAGGGGCAGAAGTAGAAGATGTTATGGAGGTGGAAGTAGGCGATCTTTGAAATGGAGAGTATATGGGATCCAAAGAGCAGCTCAGAATCGAAGATGACACCGAGATTATGAACAGTCTGGTTCAGCCTGAGACAATGGCCAAGGATGGGGATAGAATCAGTGGTGAGTGCAAAAGATAATTACTTAATTTGTTGCAAATTTAACTCGAGGAAATTGCAGCACAATTCTTTATGGAATGACTTTTCTTGAGCTGGTATCAGATTTTACGATTTTCACAAACAAAACCCAAGGGAATCTGAAATACCCAAATGAAATGTTGCATGTTAAAGCATAGGAGTGAGAAGTTGAATGCTCTCCAAAAATTTGTTTGCAGGAATAATTTTTCCATCTCCCCCACTCCACAGTCCTTTCTCCTTAACTTTGGAACGTGGTGTCTGGGGCTAACAACACTTCTTTATCCCGCTTACTCAATGAGGCTTGTCCTAGAGTGAATACAGAAGTGATTCAATTGCAATATGATCTTTGAGAGGGCCAAAAGGAGTTACAAAATCTTAATGCTATGGCCAAAGATTTAATCAGAAACACAGCACAAGTTTGCAACCAGAGCATATCTTTTGATTTGCCCAGTTATCCATAACATGAAATGTCACAAACCTGCTGTGTGTCCTTGGCCCTGTATGGATGGATTGACTTCTACTGCAATACAAACACTACAGGCCTTGAACATACCAGTGCCTTCAGATAAAATGCAAATATAGCTAAAGGTCATGCTCTGGAGAAGGCATCAATGTCATTACAACCTTGTAACCAACTCACAGTAGACAAATCTCACACTTTGGAAAATAAGCAATGACAGAACTGGAATTTGCAAACAGCATTAAGTACACTACAGTTAAATCCAACAATCTAATTAGTGTTAAAAGTAAAGTTCAAGTTTCACATTGTAAACTCATTTCTGTGCTCTAATATCCTATACAACTAATTACGGTGAGGACGTTCATTTTTGTCTAATTTAAGTACATTAAGAAACATTGCCACTGCAATGGAGCTCATGTCAAAAGTACCCTTGTCAAATTCCACTCATTGTAATGGGAGTATAAATACCAGTTTCTAATAAACACAAAACATTAGAAAGCAGGCACTTTACCGTTTAATTATCTTAGCAAGTGTAGCTGATTAGAACACTTACAATGCAAAATGTGGCACAAACAATGAGGAACAGGCATGCAGTAACCTTATCTCTATTCACCATACACTGAATATCCAACACTGTCACAGCAGCCTGCTTGAAACTTTAGATACATCTGTTCTAGCATTACTGCTGGGAAAAGGAGCTGGAGAAAGACTATGCCAATCCATTAAAAATACAACATTTTATTATTTATATGCAATAAGTTATTTATACATCATATGTCACAAGTCAAAAGGTTGTGAGACTTGAGCACAAAATCTAGGCTGCCAGTCTAGTGCAATACTGAGGGAGGGTTGCACTGTCAGAGGTGCCGTTATTCAAATGAGACATTAAACAGAGTCCCTGTCTGTCCTCTCAAGTGGACGCAAAGGATCCCATGGCACTATTTCTCCCGGTATCCTGGCCAATATTTATCCCTCAGCCGTCATTAACAATTAGATTATCTAGTCAGTATCTCAACGCCATTTGTGGGACCTTGCTGTGTGCAAATTGGCTGCCACGTTTCCTACAGTACAACAGTGACTACACTTCAAAAAAAATTAATTGGCTGTAAAGCACTTTGGGGCACCCTGAGGACATGAAAGGCGCTACATAAATGCAAGTTTTCCTTCTTTATGCAAGCAAGACACAAGAATTAACATTAAACTCACAATTTATGCGGCAAAACAGAAGAATTTTTCATTTTACAAAATACAAATTTTCTGGACATGAAGATTTCCAGTTATAGCTCAATCCTCATTATTTGAAACCATACATTTTTAAAGACTGTTCCTAGGTAGTGTGCTTTCATCTCATTTTAATATGTCAACTGATAAATTAAGACCCATTTTTAAATTAAAACCTGTTTTTACATTAAAGTGAGATTTGCAATCACTTACAGGCAGAACAACTGAGCGGATCTTACTTTGCCAGACATCACAAGAGCTAGGGGGCTGTTGGAAGCCTTCTGCCTCATAATTTAGAGCTATTAGGACAGAACTCTTGGGTGAACTACAGATTACGGACACTCTGGTCCAAATGCAATGCTTACTCAAATTTTCCACTGAAGGTTTCATTGGTCCATTCAGTGGGCTGATTGCTGAGGTTCTCACTGCTCAGTTAGGCTGTGTATTCCTACACTCTGCCAGAAAATTGTAGTGCCTGCAGGTTGTGTGTGTGGTGCCATACTTTGGAACCTTCATGATCCCCCTCCAATTTGAGCAACATAAATTTAAGAAATAGAGTCACCTTTGTGAACAGCAAACAAAAGATCTTCATTTTAAGGTGTTGCACCTTGCTCTACTTTGCAATATAAAATATTTCCCTCCACTATTCATTGAATAAAGATGACTATTTTGTTTCTTCTATTCCTTTTTATATACTTATACCAGAAGTTTTCTTTTAACCTTTGCCACTGAGCACATTATTTTGTATATTAAAAAATATACAAAAGATGTAAATAGTTATTTTAAGAAAAATGATTGAAAGATCCCTTCTTCCAGCTTTGGCACAATACCTTTCCTATACAGAACACTGTGCTAAGTTACAAACCAGGAATGCTGTTACGTACACCAATGTCTACATGAGCCTGCAAGCCAAAACTACACGAACAGGTCCCTGTGAAAAGAAGCACAACTCCAAAATCCTCCTTGGGTGCAACTCCAGATTCACATCATATGAGTAACTGATGTCAGTTGTCAGTGCACACCATGTGGACTGGACAGAAAATGTATCTTTCAGTGCAACAACTGACCTGTGGTAGCTATTTGTGTACTACCACAACCACATACAGAATTTTATACTGCCCAACAGTTTCACGCCTCAAATTTTCAGTGTCAGCTCTCCATTTTTAATATGTGAACACTAAATTAATCACTGTCCGAGGATAACATACTCAGTGCCAGTTTACGCTCCCTTATAGGGAGCAGTTTCATCTAGGGATCTTTGGAAAACCACTCTTAAAAATGCATTTAAAAGGTCCCAACCACTACCCCGATTAACAAAATTGAAGTTGGTCCAAATATTCCCAAATCACTTTTGTATGCTGCATGCACATTTATATCAATATCCTATTTTGTAAATGTCAAAGAGCAATTGAGCTGCAGCTGAATTCTGTATGGATCTCACTTAGCATAATTTGTATTTTATTTCAAATTGTACAGACTACACCAACTCAAAAAAATGTAAACTATACTTTGCATTATGAACAAATTAAATATCAGGTGAAAGTCAGTTGTAGACGTGGTTAAAAAAAACAATGAACTTCTAAATCAAGGTGAAGCCTCATTATGGTTTTACTAACTGAAAGGAATGACATTTTCTGATGGAAGAACATCTCAAGTTTAGTGATAACCCAATAAAACTATTAAACTGAGAGGGTACGTCAGTGCTCCAATACAAAATAATGTTTACAGAATGGCCCAGCTCAGTTCATATTCTTGAAAGGAAGCTTATGGAAGGAGAGGGGGAAATGATCAAGCTTAGTAACACCCCAAAATTAGGTTTCTGAAACATACAAAAATAAGACCAAGACCTAGTTCACCTTCTACCGTGCTGGTAGTGGCATGATACAACAATAATGAAGTTCTTGACTAATCATGGAATCACTAATTAGTCTACAACAGACCCAGACCTGAGGAGAGGAAACCCCGCCAGTACTGAAAAGCTTTGGGAACCATAGGTCCAAAGTCACCTATTCCTCCCAAGCAAGCTACGCTTGCCAATGTTGTGCCTCAAATGACAAACATACCATATGCCAAAATATTATTTTCTAAAAGAAATCTATCTAATTTGCATTTGAATGAATCAATACTATCTGCTTACACTGTCTACCTTGGGACCCTGCTCCATAGATTGACCACTCGTTCACTGAAATGTTTCCACTGATAGTTTTGAATTTACTCCCCTTCAAGCACAGGTCATGTTGTCTGGATCTACTGTTCTGGACCAGGTGAAACAACTGGTCATGGTTCACATTATCTAGTCTCTTTAGAATACTAAAATCAGCAATCACCTCACCTCTCAACCTTCTCTTTTCCAGTGAGAACAATTTACATAATCACTGCTCATAATCCAATTTCTCCATCCCCTCAATCGTTCTGTTGCTCTCTTCTATATCCTTTCAACAGCTGCAATATCCCATTTGTACTGCAGCGACCAGAACTGTACACAGTATTCGAAGTGCGGTCACACCAACGACTTATAAAGTGGCAGGATTACCTCACTATTTCAGCTCAATATTGACCTTTTAATACATCCCAACATTGGAATTGCTTTACTCATTGCCAACTAGCATTACTGCAATAGCTTCAATTTATTATCAATCAGGATCCCAGATATATCTCATTTTCCATGAACATTATTTTCTTTCCATTTAAGTAATAGTCCCTTCAGGGATTTTGCATTCCTCTGCAATGAATTTCACCTGCCAACTGTCTGCCAATTCCCAAGTATATTCAAATCCTTTAGCTTATCCTGTTCTGCTTTGGAGTTTATCATCTTCATTAGCTTTGTATCATCGGCAAATTTAGCCATTTTACTTGTGACTCCTAGCTCCAGATCATTTATGAAGATATTAAACAAAAGTGGTCCTAACTTAGACCCCTGTGGGACCCCACTGCTAACATTCTCCCAGGCTGATGACAACCCCTGTGCTACCACCTTCTGGGTTCTAAAAGGTCAACCAATCATATATGTATTGTAAAATATTTCCACTAATTCCTTCTTTATTTTCAGTGCCAGTGTTTCCAAAGGGACTGTATCAGAAGCCTTACTGAAATCAAAGTATACCTTATCTGCTACCTTACACCTTAAAAGATGATATTTCCAAAGTACAAGTAGCTGAGCATTTTCTTCTTTAAAAAGTTGGCAGATGACAGATGTGATGCTCAACACCTGTATTAATATATGTTACAGTTTAGACAGAAACATTTCACAAAAGTACCTGCAAACACTTGCGTACAGCAAGTATATTTTTTATGGAATGTTGACTAACCAGTGCTTTGGCCTTGATTCTGAACCTTGTACTTATCTTAAAGCATACCCAAAACACCTAGGTGTTTCCAAAATAATTCTACCATACTAGTAACATTTGGGGTTATACCGCAATTCAAACAAGTAAAGTCACCTTTGAGCCAAATACTTGAACAGGTTTTACTGCAGTTTATATCTAGATAATATGCATAAACTTGGTTTGAATTCCCTTGAGATCGGAAAGTTGAAGGGAGATCTAACTGAGGTGTTTAGAATGACAAAGGGATTCGATGGGGTAGATACAGAGAAACTATTTCCTCTGGTGGGGAAATCCAGAATAAGAAGGCACAATCTTAAAATTAGAGCTTGGCCATTTAGGAGTGAAATCAGGAAGCACGATTGCACACAAAGGATAGTGGAAATCTAGAACTCTCCCCCTCAAAAGGCTGCGGATGCCAGCTCAAATGAAATTTTCAAGACCGAGATCGATAGATTTTTGTTGAGTAAGGGTATCAAGGGATCTAGGGGGTAAATGGAGTTGAGGTATAGATCAGCCATGATCTAACTGAATGGCAGAACAGGCGCGAGGGGCTGAACAGCCTACTCCTGTTCCTAGGTGTGCATGTAGCAGGGGCTTTACCATGCCAGGAACTGGGTCAGCACAAGATGGAGTCAAGTCCTAAAACTTCCAACATATACACATTTACAGGATATGGTAACATAGTGGTTATGTTACTGGACTAGTAATCCAGATGCCTGGACTAATGATCCAGAGACATGAGTTCAAATCCCACCATGGCAGTTGGGGAATTTGAATTCAATTAAGTAGATCTGGATTAAAAAGCTAGCATCAGTAATGGTGACCATGAAACTACCGGATTGTCGTAAAAACCCATCTGGTTCACTAATGTCTTTTAGGGGAGGAAACCTGCCATCCTTATCCGGTCTGGCCTATATGTGACTCCAGACCCACAGCAATGTGGTTGAGTCTTAACTGCCCTCTGCCACTTCAAGAAGGCGGTTCACCACCAAGGACAATTAGGGATGGGCAATAAATGCTGGCCTTGGCAGCGATGCCCACATCCCGAGAATGAATTTTTAAAAATCCTGTCAAGTTTTTTTTCCCCCCCTTTGTGAAAATACATGCAATTAATGAGAAACATTGAAAAAAATCAGATGAATGAGGAAAGGGAGCAACTGGAATCCGAATATTCTGAACAAAGTGTGGGTACACCAGGGTAACATAACATACTACTGTGATTGACTCATCAATAATCTAACAGCAACCCGTGTTAAACCAGCTCCATTTTTTAAATATAAAACAGATTTATTTTTGCAACAATTACAGTAAACAAGTTGCAAAGCTGTGTTAGTTTACTTGTGTTTCATAATTCTTTAACTATTTTATAGCAGTTACAATTAAAAAAAGATAGAAAAGTTGCTACCTTTCTTAGTTGTAGTAAAATACTTTGAATCCGTCATGGTGATCCTGGGACAGGTTTCCTAAAGAAAAAAAAAGTCGTTGATTTTTCTGCTGAACCAGCAACACACACATTCCAAACAGGAAAAACAAAGTTACTGATTAATCAGTTTTGAGGTACAATGCCCCCATACCGAAACTAGTTCTGCAACTAGCCAGCCGTTTAGCAGTTTACAGTAATTTCCTCAAAAAATATGCATCAAATGTCGTCATAATTAAAATGCTTTATTCCTTGTTCCAGTAACTTAATTTTGAACTTTAAAATCTACACGTTCTGTTTAATTTGCTTGTGTACATCAATATTCATAAAGCAGCACTGATTTTAATGTAATAAAGTAAGAGGGAGGGGGACGATCCAGTTGTCGTGGTCCATATTGGGACAACAACAACTTTTATTTATCTCGCAGCTTTAATGTAGTGAAATGTCCCAAGGCATTTCACAGGAGCGTTATTAAACAAAATCTGACACGAACCGCATAAGCAGATATTAGGGCAGATGATCAAAAGCTTGGTCAAAGAGGTAGCTTTTAAGGATCAGCTTTTAATTTCTGAAGGATAAGGGAGTCAAGGGTTATGGGGAGCAGGAAGGGAAGTGGAGTTTAGTTGAGGCCAAGATCAGATCGGCCATGATCTTATTGAATGGCGGAGCAGGCTCGAGGGGCCGATTGGCCTACTCCTGCTCCTATGTCTTATGTTCTTAAAAGGAGGAAAGAGGAGAGGCGGAGGTGTTTAGGGAGGGAATTCCAGAGCTTAAGGCCTTGGCAGCTTAAGGGCACGGCCGCCAATGGTGGAATGATTAAAATCGGGGATGCTCAAGAGGCCAGAATTAGAGGAGCGCAGATATATCGGAGGGTTGAAGGGCTGGAGGTGATTACAGAGATAGGGAGGGGTGAGGCCATGGAGGGATTTGAAAACATGGATGAGAATTTTAAAATCGAGCACCAATTGCATAGGAAAGAGAGGAGGTCCTGCTAAGGGACTATCAGGAGCTAGGAACTAAACTTTAAAAGAAAAACTTCACGGGTGGTAAACTCGGGATTACTACCACAGCCACCCGCTAATTGGGATAGGGATAGACAGATCAGGAAGGTGACTGTGTGGCTGAAAAAGTGGTGTGGGAAGGAGGGGTTCCATTTCATGGGACACTGGCACCAGTACTGGGACAGGAATGATCTGTACCACTGGCACGGAATGGGACCAAGGTCCTTGCGGAAAAGATAACTAAGACCATAGATAAGACTTTAAACTAGTAAGACGGGGCGGGTGAGAGGGATCTGGTAGAAATAACAGCAGCCTGAAGATTAAAGAAAAAGGAGCCAAGAGTAAAGGTCAGACCAAGGAAAGGAATAAGGGGAGCATAAACAGTCAGGGAACAGATAAATTTATAGAACACAAGAATAAAATAATTTAAAGAGAGAGGCATGATCAATAAAAATAAATTAAATTGCCTGTACAGCAATGTACACGGCATCCAGGAGAATTGGAGGCAATAATTTGTAGAGAGGAATCAGATGTAGGAAAACTGAAACATGGCTGCAAAAAGAACAGGATTGGCAGTTAAATATTGCAGGATATAATGTATTTAGAAAGGATAGGGAAGGAAGGAGGTGGGGGAGGGGAGGTAGTTGTACTAATTAGAGATAACAATGGCAGTAGAAAAAAGAACATTAAGAAACAGAATCCCTATGAATTGAGATAAAGGATACGAAGGGATTGATCACGCTTATAGGGGTATACTACAGACCACCTAATAGTGGAAGGGAAGTGGAGAGAAGAAATATGTAGGCAAATCTATGAAATTAGTAAAAGACATAGAATAATAATCATGAGAGATTTCAACAATCCCCAAGTAAACTGGCAAGAAGCAGTAGTGAAGGGGGAAAAAGGGAATGGAGTTTTTAAACAGTGTACACTGGACTCCTTTCTTACCCAGAATGTAAGAAGCCCAATAAGAGAGGAATCACTACTGGATCTAGCAACTGGAATTTAACCTGCACATATAAGAAGCAAGAACAGGGGAGCAACTAGGCAATAGCAATCACAGCATAATAAGGTTTAAGATAATGAGTGAGAGAGACAAGTCCAAAGACCAAAGTAATAGATTGGAAAAAAACTAATTACATGAGGATGAGGATGGAACTAGGGAAGGTAATCTGGAAAAAAATATTGAAAAACAGAGATAGAACAGCAGTGAGAAATACTTAAAAAGGTGATCAAGAGTGTTCAGGAGATCCCTGAAAACACAAGAACAAACTAGCCAATAATGAGACACCATGAATGAAAAAGAGATATGGGTAAAATTGAAATGAAACAAATTGTATATAGACCATAAAAGGAAAAGATGACAAAAGGGAATATGAAAGAGGTTAGGAAATAAGTCAAAAAAAGGGAAGGCAAAGAGGAATTACAAAATGAAATTATCAAAGAATATAAAAATAGCGAAGTATTCTACAGACACATAAATAACAAAAGGAAAATTAAGATAGGGATAGAGCCACTAAGGGATGCACATGATAAACTTACAACTTGCATTTATATAGCACCTTTAATGTAGTAAAACATCCCAAGGCGCTTCACAGGAGCGTTGAGACAAAATTTGACACCGAGCCACACAAGGAGGTATTAGGACAGATGACAAGGTAGGTTTTAAGGAGCGTCTTAAAGGAGGAGAGAGGGGTAGAGACAGAGAGAGGTTTTTGTGAGGGAATTCCAGAGTTTAGGGCCTAGCCAGCTGAAAGCACGGCTGCCAATGGTGGAGCGATTAAAATCAGGAATGCGCAAGACGACAGAATTGGAGGTGCGCAGAGATCTCGGAGGGTTGTAGGGCTGGAGGAGGTTACAGACATAGGGAGGGGCGAGACCATGGAGGGATTTGAAAACAAGGGTGAGAATTTTAAAGTTGAGGCGTTGCCGGACCGGGAGCCAATGTAGGTCAGCAAGCACAGGGGTGATGCGAGTTAGGATTCAGGTAAAGACAGTGAAATGGCAGAAATATTGAAGTGTTATTTTCTCTCTTTTTTTTTTTACCAGGGAGACTAACAAGATGGATATGACATTAGAAGAGATCAAAAAGGATATCAAGACATTGAAGATTGAAAGGAGGGAGATAATTGATAAACTAGTCAAACTTAGATACGATAAAACCCTGGGTCTGAATGGATAGCATCCAGACATACTCAAACAAGCTAAGAGATAGCAGAGGCACTTGGAGATACAACAGGGAATAGTGCCAGAAAACAGGTGGACAACTAATGTTATTCCTATATTCAAAAGATAGAACAAATCCAGGGAACTATAGACCAGTTAGCTTAACATCGATGGTAGGAAAGATATTGGAACCTTTACTCAAAAGGTGTAATAGAAAAACGTCTAGAAACTGAAAATATAATAAAGAAGTCAGCACGGAATTCAAAAGGAAGGTCATGCTTAACCAACCTTATTGAATTCTTTGAAGTACTAGAAACAGTAGAAAGATAATTCAGCAGATGTAATATACATGGACTTTCAAAAGGCCTTTGATAAAGGTACCATATAGTAGACTCATGACTACAGTCAGAGCATGTGGAGTCAGGGGACAAGTAGCAGAATGGATAGCAAACTGGCTTCAAAACAGAACAGAAAGTAGGGGTTAAAGGTAGTTACTTAGACTGGTGAAGGTGAAGGTATTTCATAGGGATCGGTGCAGGGACCACTGTTGTTCACCAGTTACATAAATGATTTGGAATCGGGAATCGGAAGTACAAATATCAAGATTTACAGATGACACCAAATTGGCAGGTATAGTTAATACAGAGGAAGACTGAGACAAAATACAAACCATCATCAAACTTGCAGAATGGGTGTGTAAATGGCAAATTAATTCCAATATAGGTAAGTGTCAGGTGTTGTATTTTGGCAAGAGGAATAAGGAGGCAACATGTTCCTTGGAAGAGTCTAAATGGGGTAGAGGTGCAAAAGGATCCGGGGCTACAGATATACAAATTAATAAAAGTAGCAACGCAGGTCAACAAAGCAGTAAGAGTGCAAACAATGCATTGGGGTTCATTTTTAGAATAGAATTCTGAAGTAAGTTAGTTATGTTAACCTTATACAGAACCTTGGTTAGAGCACACAAGAATACTGTGCATGGTTCTGGTCTCCACATTACAAAAATATAGAAACACTGGAGAAAATGTAAAAAGATTTACAAGGATGATACCAGAACTGAGAGGATACAAGTATCAGGAAAAACTGAACAGGCTGGGAGTCTTTCCTCTAGAACAGAGGAGAGAGGTGACCTAATAGAGGTCTTTAAAATTTTGAAAGGGTTTGATAGGGTAGATGTAGAGCGTATGTTTGCACTTGTGGGGAGTCCAAAACTAGTGGCCATAAATACAAGATAGTCACTAATAAATCCAATAAGGATTTCAGGAGAAACTTCTTTACTCGGAGAGTGGCAAGAATGTGGAACTCAATACCACGTGGTGTGGTTGAGGCGAATAGGATAGATGCATTTAAAGGGAAGGTAGAGAAGTACATGAGGGAGAAAGGAATAGGTTATGTGGATAGGTTGAGATGAAGTAAGGTGGGAGGAGGCTAGCGTGGAGCATAAACACTAGCATAAACCTGTTGGGCCAAATGGCCTGTTTCTGTGCTGTAAAATTTTATGTAATTAAACACTGCACTTTTATAGAATCATACAGCACAGAAGGGAAGCCATTCAGCCTATTGTGCCTGTGATGGCTCTTTGAAAGAGCTATCCAATTAGTCTATCACCCTTACTCTTTCCCCATAATCCTGCCATTTTTTTGGCATTGTACAAAGTACAAATATTACATGAACATGTTTTACTTTTCAGTCACTCACCATAAAGAGAGAATAAGTACATTAAAATAGTACACAGCCAATCTCAGTGCTTTAGCCAAGGAGATCTCAAGTATGCTTAACAGATTAACAACCACTTAACCTTGGGCATGTGTTAAAACTTTATTATAAAGATTGCGCTGTTTAAAAAGGCAAACAAACAATTCCAAGACAAGAGAGACTAGGAGTGTTGTTATACGACAGACACCAGTTGAATCTAACACCCTAGAGCGATGTAGGGTCAGCAGACCAGAATTTCCTTGTCACTATCTGGTCAAGGAAAACGGAGCTCTCCGCGCATGTACATGTGTAAATTTTCTGTGCCTGATTATCAGTTGAATTTCAATGTTGAAGAGGCAATAGACCTTTGACTGGCAGCAGAGTTACCACCACCTCCCCGCCCCCTAGCCATGAACTCTCTACGATCTTTGCCTACAGTGATTGCACGTCAGTCATTCGTTGGATGAAGAGCTTTGAGCGGTGACAAGGGGCGATTTAAATGCAAGTTTTATTCCCACAGTAGGTTATAGTTATCAAAATCAGGGAGCCCTTAGTAATGGGCTTTATAAATAGAGAGGAGGGACGACGACCCGATTAAATCCAATTCAAACACGCGGAACTGTTTATTTTTAAGAGTAACACACACACACAACTTTAAAAAAAAGCTGCAATTTCTACTAAAAGGCGCGCGGCTTGCCAACTCTGCCCTGGTGCGAGGGGCAGGTCAGAGTCTCTCCACCTGCTCCGGTGAACTGAGCGCCGGAGGGAGAGGAAGCCGCGGGGTCCGTGCAGCAAGTGTCCGCCCGGGAGGAGCAGGCCCGGCGCGGCGACTCGGGAGTCCCGGGTCCCATGGGGATAGAGGGAGGGACGGAGGGAGAAGCAGCGAGTCCAAAGCCCGGCCCTCCCCGTCGCCTCTCACCGCCGACCAACAACCATCTGATCCCCACTTCCGGCCCCGGCCGCTTCCGCTTCAGAAGAAGGAAAAAAAATTAATAAAACTTTAACAGCGGACGAGAAGACCTTGAAAATAATAATGATAATTTTTTTACAAAGCGGGGGGGAGGCCACTCACCCGCGCACCTTCAATGAGTCCAGGAGCGGGTGAGTCCCTCTTCCACTCGGGCGAACTGAAGCTTCAAGATGTCCGCCTGTCGCCAAGCTCTGCTGCGCTGTCACTGGCGAACCGGAAGTAAATTAAGGTCACCCTTCCGGTCGGCCAGTCCTTGGCCCTGGCTCCTCCACCAGGTGCAATGCAGAGTGCTTGCACCAAGAGTCCAAATGGTAGCACAGATAGGGAGAGCAGTAACCCTTTACACCTCACATTTACACCCTCATTTCTGAACGATTATATGAATGTGAATGAATATAAAGACAAGTTGTTGTTGTTGATGATTACCCTGTATGGTTTAGTATAAATACCCTCCGCTCATTACTTGCTTTGGTGTAAAACACAGGAACAGGTGTAGGCCATTGCGCCTGTTCCGCCATTCAATGAGATCATGGCTGATCTGCGACCTAACTCCATTAACCTGCCTTTGGCCCGTATCTCTTAATACCTTTGCTTAACGGAAACCTCTCAATCTCTGGTTTAAAATTAACAATTGATCTAGCATCAATTGCTGTTTGTGGAAGAGAGTTCCAAACTTCTACCACCCTTTGTGTGTAGAAGTGTTTCCTAATTTCACTCCTGAAAGGTCTGGCTCTAATTTTTAGACTACGCCCCCCTAGTCCTAGATTCCCCAACCAGCAGAAATAGCCTCTATCTACCCCATCTGTTCCCCTTGTTATCTTGAAAACGTCGATCAGATCACCCCTTAACCTAAATTCTAGGGAATACAACCCTAATTTGTTTAATCTCTCCTCGTAACTTAACCCTTCAAGTCCAGGTATCATTCTGGTAAAACCAAGACAAATAAAATCAGATTTGTGACAAGCCAAGCTTCTGAGGCCGAAAGCAGACTCTTAGGGCTGAATTTGGCCAGCGCTCAGAGTGTGGGTTTGGAGGCAGGTCTGCTATCAAAATCGAAATGATTGACAGCGGGTTGGGAACCCGCTCCGAATCCGCCTCCATGTAAGTTTCCAAAGTGTCGGGTCTACGAATTCAGAACAGACCCGACACCAAGCGGCGGGGAGGCATTTAAGATACTTAAATGCTTGTTAACTACTATTTTATCAGCCTATTTCTATTTTACCACTTTTTTTATGAGGTTCCCGTCGCTCGGGGTTCACGTCAGGTAAGTAGGGCGGGTTCTCTATGTCTCCCCATTGCTGTGAATAGGTGACAGCTGCAAAAGTGGTATGAAAGCTACCATTTCACAGCTGGTCACTTTCCAATGTCAGAAGCTTGAGCTTTCAGGACTTGGAAGACACTTTTGAGCTGTATGCAGTTTGGAAGTGTTTGGAGTAAACTCTCTATCCACTGTCACCTCCTTGGAGCAAACTCTCTCACCATTGACAGATCGCTTCTGTCATCTCAACTTCAGCTGCCATCTATTCCAGCAACATCAGTGCCCTTGAAAAAATCTCACCTTGGTCCTCTGAATCCCTCCACAATCAGCCCCAACACCAACATCACCAGGGACACCAACATCATCATCATCAACAACAACACCAATCTTCTCCGCAATCACCTGATGCTGCACAAGATACAGGGCATCAGCATCCAACAACATTGCTGCCCGGGAGGCCAGCGATGGCATCACCATGGCCAGATTTACTTCACTTGATGCTGTACACCCTGGCTGCCACATGATGCGCCAGGTTGACACCACTCCACACCAGCATGATGTATTCTTCCAACAACTGAAAAATAGGATTTTAACACCAAAAATTTATATAATATATTTTAGTTGATTGTAAGAATATTAAGAAGTTCTTTCAAATTTGCTCTCTTCCCCTTCCAAAGGCCACGACTCGTGCTAGCGTTTAGTTCCATGGACTCCAGCAGCTCTCCACTCTCTCACCCAAGTGGCTGTTCCACCATGTTTGAGTGGCATTGGGCAATCTACCATCACAGCTGACCCCAATGCCATCCTCATTTAAAATATACACTTACTGACATCCAATAGGATATGATCAGGAATGGGAAATCTGGATGATTTTTACCACGTTCATCTTATTTTTATAAATTGTGCAGTTACGTGCTATTATTATTAAAAAGAGGGAAAAAGAGAATAGAGAGAATTAGGATGGGAGTCCAAAGGCATAATCGAAGAGAAAGGTTTTGAGATTTTTGAAACAAGGAGGTTGGTGGCAATGCAGCAGGATCCAGGCAGGCAGTTCCAGAGGTCAGGAACAAGGCGCTGAATTGTGGACCGGGGGACAAAGCGTATCTCAATGTTAGGTACCACACAAAAGATTACTGCACAAGATAAAAAATCACGGGATTGGGGGTAATATACTGGCATGGGTGGAAGATTGGCTATCTAACAGAAAACAGAGAGTTGGGATAAATGGTTCATTCTCGGGTTGGCAATCAGTAACTAGTGGTGTTCCGCAGGGGTCAGTGCTGAGACCCCAACTCTTTACAATCTATATTAACGATTTGGAGGAGGGGACCAAGTGCAACGTATTCAAGTTTGCAGACGATACAAAGATGGGAGGGAAAGCAGTGAGTGAGGAGGACATAAAAAACCTGCAAAAGGACATAGACAGGCTAAGTGAGTGGGCAGAAATTTGGCAGATGGAATATAATGTTGGAAAGTGTGAGGTTATGCACTTTGGCAGAAAAAATCAAAGAGCAAGTTATTATCTAAATGGAAAGAAACTGCAAAGTGCTACAGTACAAAGGGATCTGGGGGTCCTGGTGCATGAAACATAGAAGGTTAGTATGCAGGTACAGCAGGTGATCAGGAAGGCCAATGGAATCTTGGCTTTTATTGCAAAGGGGATGGAGTATAAAAGCAGGGAAGTCTTGCTTCAGCTATACAGGGTACTGGTGAGGCCACACCTGGAGTACTGCGTACAGTTTTGGTTTCCATATTTAAGAAAAGATATACTTACTCTAGAGGCAGTTCAGAGAAGGTTCACTCGGTTGATTCCGGAGATGAGGGGGTTGACTTATGAGGAAAGGTTGAGTAGGTTGGGCCTCTACTCATTGGAATACAGAAGAATGAGAGGCGATCTTATCAAAACATATAAGATTGTGAGAGGGCTTGATCGGGTGGATGCGGGGAGGATGTTTCCACTGATGGGTGAGACTAGAACTAGGGGGCATAATCTTAGAATAAGGGGCTGCCGTTTCAAAACTGAGATGAGGAGAAACTTCTTCACTCAGAGGGTAGTAAATCTATGGAATTTGCTACCTCGGAGAGCTGTGGAAGCTGCGACATTAAATAAATTTAAAACGGAGATAGACAGTTTCCTAGCTGATAAGGGAATTAAGGGTTATGGGGAGCGGGCAGGGAAGTGGACATGAGTCTAGGTTCGGATCAGCCATGATCCTATTGAATGGCGGAGCAGGCCCGAAGGGTCGTATGGCCTACTCCTGCTTCTTATGTTCTTATAGAAGCAGAGGTGCATGCATGCTGTAAGACTCAAGGAGATCACTAAGGTAGGTATGGCAAGCATGGAGAAATTTGAGAGCCAGGAGGAGAAATTTGAAGTTAACTTACTAGGCAAGCGGAGCTAGTGGCATTTGGAAAGGATGTTGGTGGTGGAAGTGTGGGACTTTGTGCAGATGAGGAAGAATGTTGCAGCATTTTGAATGAGTTGTAACCTATGGGAGGTTGAGATGAGGTCGGCTAGGAGATTTGTTTTAGCCAAAGTCAAGCTTCAAGATGTAAAGCACAGACTAGGGTTTCGAGGTGTAGGGGAGAGATAATTGCGGAGGTGGGATAAAGCACTCTTGGTAATGGAGATGTGGAGACAAAGCTGAATTTGAGGCCTCCTCTTTCCCATTCCTGATCATATCCTGTTGGATGTCAATAAGTGTATATTTTAAATGAGGATGGCATTGGGGTCAGCTGAATTTGAAATTTGAGACTCCAGACCTCTTGACTCAGTCTGAAGTGGTGGCTGGGAATTTGATGGCATACAGGCCAGAGGCATGCAAGTGCTGATGAGAGCTGAAGGTGGCTTCACTTTTGCTGTCACTAGGCTGGAGAAAATTTTGACTCATCCAGGTCTTGATATCTTTCCAGAACGTGCCCTGGTTCCAGGCTAACATTCTGCTAAGATATCAATTGAAGTATCCCAACCAGGGCGTAGATACCAGTAAGGTACGCTGACCTTTATGTGTTTTGTGATCCTGCCACCAAATGTGACACTCTTAATATAATTCCTGATAACTGCCTATCCTTGATATTTTATTAATGAAGATACAAAGGAGGGTGGGTCAGGAAATGTATTTTTTTCTGTGATAAGTGAGAAACACATGGGGCTCGATTTTGTCAATGGGTACGTGATGGAGGCGGGACTCCCACTTTTTGGGTTGTAGTCCCACCTCCATCGATTTGTGGCCAACCCACGCTACTTTCCCTTGATTGACCTTGTTAAGCCCGCCCAGCGGGCTCAGCAGGCCAATTAAGGGACACCTGGATACTGGTGACGTCAGCGATTGACATTTCATCTGTCAAGAGCTTTTGACAGATGAAATATCAGCATTTGACAGCTCTGTGAAGCTGTCAAACACTGACAATCTGTCTTCTAACTTGAGTCCTTCTACTCAGACTCAGTTAGAGAGCTCTCCAGACCAGAAAGCAGAGGCTGCAGCTTTTGACAGCTCAGTGGCCATTCTGCTTTCTGTGCCGGTGAGCTGAGGGACTCCCGAGAACTGAAGGGAGGAAGCCTGGAGGAGAAAGTAAAGGTAAGTAAAACTTATTAAAACACTTTACACACTTACCTCTGCACTCATGCACCCATCACTCACCTGTACACTGGACATCTCGACCCCTCCAAGCCCTGCAGACCGACGGTCCGCCTCGCTAACTTGGCGTGGTTTGGAGCCGTTGGGCAGCCCACACTTCAGGGCTAAAAATAGGGATTAGCCAAAAAACTGCCTGTTAACTACCTGTTAACAGGCAGTTAATTGGCACTAATCCCCTTCCCGCCTCGGGGAGGCGGCTCCCAGCACAGGTCGGGTACCCGCCTCCTGGGACATTGGCATGGAGGTGGGTTGGGGGCGGGATGGGTACGTGCCCCCCAGAATCTGCAATTTTCCCACTACTCCCGCCTCCAAGGGGCTTGGAAATTTGAGCCCATGGAGTGTTTTGGAGATATATTACACAGGGTGCCTCTGATAGTCTAGGTGCAGTTTAAGTTGTGAACATTAAATATTTTATTTCCAGGACTTTTGAAAAAAGAACTACCATCAAATAAAGAACTTCGAGTACTTCTGGTGTAATTCGTACTGCAGGAACTGTTACTACAGCTGATGACACTGAATGATTCATTAAGACAAGAGTAGAAAACAAGATACAACTATTTTGGTACAGAATATGTGAGAACTATGGTGGAAGAATTCCTCTGTTTGCTAAGCGTAAAATAATCATAAACACATTTATAAAGGATACATTTACAAGTTTACTACACAGAGGAAATCTTTCCCTGTTGTTTATTTGCACTTGCTTATTTTATTTTCTGGCTCAAATAGTTGAATGCACCTAAGCAAGGATGGTCGAACTGTAATCATATAAAGTTTCCATTCGTTGGTTTGATTTTGGGAATTAATTTTAGCCATATTTGATGCATTCTCATCATCCTTCTCAGCCATGAGGTTGCTGGTTCGTTACCACAACCACCTTCAATGCTGCCAATCTTTAATCACCAGATATAGACTGCGCTGCTACCATAATATATCCCGCCTAACATCTTAGAACTACAAAAGTGCCCCACAGGGAGCAGTTAATTTTTAATTTTCACACAGGACTGGTACCTGAATGTACTTGAATTTGGCTCTTCTAAAAGCTCTATTGCTACAACTACATTCAAGGGACGCCTTTTTGAAATTTCTTGTAAGCCTGTAACCAATAGTAACAATATTCTGCTCAACAACTCCATATATAGTGAAAATTCAATGGCAAACTGTTAAATACCAATTTTATGCCACACAAGGGGGACTGAGTAACTTGTCTCTCACAACAAATTCTACATTCTGTGATTCATAATTAAGTATTTTGCTTCTCCTACAAGTAGTTCATCCTACAAGCATAGAGTCAAATATGATGATGGATGGCTTCCTTTGATTTTATTACCATATACGTTTTATCTGGGCTGTATTGATTTATTTATAGCATGCCTTATGTAAAACATTATTTATATCATTGTTGCGTGGGATTGCTGAAGAAGACATCAGTATGATTTACACCAACTGGTCTGGAAAGGTGCAAAAATCTAGAGTTCAATATGATAATAAATCTTATAATCACTGATGTTGTATACTATCTACTGTACAGAAGTCTTTAGCTGCAGTACCACAATGTCAGAGGAGGGGGGCAGACTGTGCAGAAAGCAAGAAAAGTGTTTACTCTGCATTTTGTGACTTTTCCTTGATGGCAATTTTGATCCACATTCTGTATCCTCTGACTCCTATGTTCCATTGCACATTTCATTTGCGCTATGGAAAATGCTCCTTGAACTAACCGAGTATGTAATCTGCAATATACTGTGCTAGTCTAAGGTGCATTTTTGTTGTTTGTGTATTAAAAAGTACCATATTGATGTTACCAAATAGTGATTTTAAATTTTTGCAATTCAGAATTGACAGTGGCATTGGTACAACTGTGGTGATTGGAAGTTTGGGCTTATATTAAATATTACTTTGAAAAAAAAATTTATATTGTGAACTTTGACATCCCCAAACAGGAATTGGGGTTCTAAAACTGAAAATATTTTGTAAAAATGTTAAAATTAGGCAGTCCTTTTAATTTTGTAATGTGAATGTAATATATCCTAACTATTTCTAATACTTTACTTCTTTAAAAACTGCTAAATGTAGCTGATCCTACCTCCCTCCCGATCACCAGAAATAAAGGTGATCCTGTCGACGATCATTGTTACAGTTCTTGTTATCATCATTACTGCTACCTTGGTCTGGGACAGCGTCAGGCTGCAGGAGACTGGCAACATATAGGGATAGTCTGCTTAGCCCAGCCAACTGCACAACATACCAGGCACATGAGCAACAGTATTACAACCCCAATTCATTCTCTATTGATTTTTATTTGGCAGATTGTTAGTATCAGAATCACAATATTGACAGCTGTGGTGATTATAAGTGATTCCACCATCTACAATAGTAAATTAATGAATGCAGTTGCTTTCAATTGCTTTAAAGAATCTAGGTACAGTGCAGTGTCCTTGAAGAAGATTATGATGAGATCATTACTGGAAACTTTCCTGTCACTACAGTGCAGTATGTGCGTTGGCAAGAAGCCTTGATTGTAATTGAGTGTTAAATCAGCAGAACTGATTCAGCTGGCTGGCAAATATCTCCACCTGTATTTTTCCAACCAATCAATCAAGCCAAAGAGCTGCAAATAGCTCAATTGCAAACCTAAGTCTTTGCTTCCAGTATAGACGTCTTCAGCAAAGAGGTTTTGCTAGGGTCCAGTTTAATATACTAATTTGCTGGATCAGTGGAAAAAAATCACACTGCTGAATGAATCACTTTATTGAAAGAAATGTAAAAATAGGGAAAATACTTTCTGGGTGGAAATTTGTTGAGAGACATTCATAAGTAATCTTGCAGATCATTTTTTATTCTATATATATTCTCTCAAAAGGACACTAATCTTTTATTGAATTAAAAGTTTAAATATTTATCACACGACACTTGCAAGCTGAATATGTCTCCCGCTATAAATCAGTAGCTGATCCATCATTGAACAAACGCCGTCAAGAGAAGCGTATTTTGGTATTTCACGCAGTGATGTAGGAGGACTGGGATTTTGGCCACTCTCATATAGTTCTCTTATCAATAGCTATCAGACAGAAGTGATTTTGATCCCAACTGTCTGGGCTGAATCGGAATTTAAGGTACCACAGGTAAAAAATTAACTAACTGTTCTTTCGAAGTGGGACGAGTGCAGATCTGTCAATAATCACTAATTTGCTCAGAGTACTAATATTGGAAAGGTTTTTGGGAACACAATGCAAATACTATTTTTGGCTTCTGGATTGAACAACTTCTGCATTAACATTTAGCCGATCCCGCTGAATAAGAAGGAACTCCATACACGCAACTGTATTTTAAGGATTAAACATACATAAGTTATATATGCTGGCTATTTTTGCAGTTGGATTGCTCGTGGACAGCCTGAGTTCTGGAGCACTCTGTGATGTTTAATGTAGTTCCATTCCAAGCTGGAGCTTCCCGCAGGGATCAGAACACACTAGGGATTTTGGGAGTGGAAGCGGAGAGTAAGGTGCACAATTTTAAAATTAAAAACAGTGGACCTCGACAGATGGAAGGAGTTAGAACTAAATATAAAATCTAAATATATTAATTTATACAATTGTACAAAATTACACGTGTATTAGAGATACATGATATATTGAAAATACATGATTAATTTATAAGTTACAAAATATATGATTTACTTTTTTTTTTAAAGTCACTCTCCCATGGCATTGCAAGCAGAGGGGTAGATTTTAACTTTCAGAGAGCCGATCGGAGGGCTGCTGCTCATTCCTGCCGGCGGGAAGCAGTCGTTTCCAGGTCTCAGCCTGAACTCCATGCTGTCAGCGAGCTGTACGCCCCAAGCAGGCGCCTCACTGCAGCTCACCAGCTTCGAACTGGTGCAAAATCAGCCAACTTCAATCCCCCGCCAACCCGCAGTTAGGTGCTTGGGAATGGAAGGGGGCGAGCCCCAGCCACCAGAAGCCCGCAGTATTTTGTGGAGCCAGGAAGAGCTAGACTCCCGCTCTGGAATTCGCTCCATAAATCCCAACCCTCCTCTACTTTTCTCTCCTCCTTTAAGACCCTCCTTAAAACCCACCTCTTTACCTATTCTATCTTCTTATTTGGCATGGCGTCCATTTTTGTCTGATTACGCCTTGGTTTTCTATATTAAAGGCACTATGTAAAGAAAAAGAACTTGCCTTTCAGGGCCCCAGGATGTCCCAGATAATTTTTTTTTTAGTCAGGTTGATTGAGGGATAAATATTGGCCAGGATACCGGGGATAACGCCCCTTCGAAATAGTGCCATAAGATCTTTAGTGTCCACCTGAGAGGGCAGACCGGGCCTCGGTTTATCACATCCGAAAGCTGGCACATCCGACAGTGCAGCACTCCCTCAGTACTGCACTGGAGTGTCAGCCTAGATTTGTGTGCTCAAGTCTCTGGGGAGTAACTTGAACCCACAACCTTCTGACAGAGGTGAATCCACTGAACCACGGCTGACACTGTTAAATGTAATGCAAATTGTTGTTTATTTAAAATTCAATTTTGGGGTATGGGTGGCGCAGCATTTATTGCCCATCCCTAGTTACCCTTGAGAAGGTAGTGAGCCTCCTTCTTGAACCACTGCAGTCCATGCGGTGAAGATACTCCCCAGTGCGGTTGGGTATGGAGTTTCAGGATTTTGATCCAGCGACGATAAAGGAAGGGCATGGCATTGATGAAGCAGCTGAAGATAGTTGGACCTAGGACGCTGCCCTGAGGAACTCCTGAAGCAATGTCCTGGGGCTGAGATGATTGGTCTCCAACAACCACAACCATCTTCCTTTGTGCTAGTTATGACTCCAGCCACTAGAGTTTACTCCCTGGTCCCCACTGACTTTGATTTTACTCAGGCTCCTTGGTGCCACACTCGGTCGAGTGCTGTCTTGATGTCAAGGGCCGTCACTCTCACTTCACCTCTGGAATTTAGCTCTGGTGTCCTTGTTTGTACCAAGGCTGTAATGAGGTCTGGAGTCGAGTAATCCTGTCAGAACCCAAACTGAACATTAGGTTACCAGGGTATTGGTGAGTAAGTGCCGCTTGATAGCACTGTTGATGACTCCAATACTTCGTTGATGATTGAGGTGGATAGGGGAGTAATTGGTCGGGTTGGATTTGTCCTGCTTTTTGTGGACAGGACATACCCGGGCAATTTTTCACATTGTTGGGTAGATGCCAGTGTTGTAGTTGTAGTGGAACAGCTTGGCTAGAGGTGCAGCTATTTCTGGAGCACTAGTCTTCAGCATTACAGGCGAGATGTTGTCAGGGCCCGTAGCCTTTGCGATGTCCAGTGCACTCAGCAGTTTCTTGATAGTCTTCAGCCAATTCAATTCACTTCATGTACTTACAGCTGTAATGGTGTAGAGCATAGAGCTGGTATACTTATACCATTCCACAGACCTCACACCTCTGAATCCTGTCAGTCAGAGAATTCACCTCAATATCTTCTGCAGTTTGAACCAAATTTTCTTTTGCAGATTTATTTTTACCCTCATAAATAAGTGGAAGTTATTTATCAAGTTTTGTTATGGAATTGAAGTATTCAGAGCATTTACTAATGTACAGTTGGATAAACGGCTCAGTTCACAGCAACATACATTTATACAGTGCCTGTCGTGTAACAAAACATCTTCATCCAAAATGAAAGTCAGAAAATGTAGCTTATTCAACTCTGAAAAATCGTCAGAAAACCTAATAGTGATGAGGTTATGTTTGTGTTGAATGTTGGTAGAATGAAAATACTAGGTGCCATTTAACATTAATCGCTAAACACCTCACAAGAGGAAATTTAAATAAAACTGAACTTACTCAATTTTAGACTCAGTGCTGTTAACAGGGTGAAAATATACAGATTGTAACTTATTTAGACAATACATCTGATTATTTGATTTTAGAATGAAATATAAATGCATTTATTTGTTTGTGTTCAGTGCAAAAATTGCCTGTCACTGGCTCAGACAAGAAATATACTAGGTTGCTGATCATATAGAATACATATTTAATGTCTTCCTTTACATTACAAAAATGTGGCTTAATTAAAAATATAAATTCAGCATTTCATTAATATCCATTGAAACTAAAACATTTGGGAAAAGGCAATGTAGGAGAACCAATGGACAGATACTTTTCATGGCTGAACCAGAACAAAATACTATTGTACAATGAGCGTGTCACGATGAGTGGAACATCCAGTGTGGGGCATCCCTCTCACCAAGAGAAGAGTGAAATACTATATTGAAGAGGGAATAAAATAAATAAAATATGTGCAGCAACAATCTAAGGCTTGACACAGTTTGGGAGATTTCTATTAAAAATAATTACGAATACACTAATTATTTTGGGATCAAACATCACCAACTTGGACATCTGGAATGATTTCAGGTTAGCAATTTACCTCACAAACAAAAACAGAAACAAATAAATCACAGGCATGTCACTTGGCCATTTAATTCAGAACAGCTTAGAGTCTGTGATATGTTTTGAATATCAGTCTGCAGAAATTACACAAACACCAAAGGCATCTGAGGAACCCTGTAAACATTCACCTCACACAGTATGTACGGACTGAATGCAATGAGCTATCAGCCAAGGTGATCTCCTTTCAGCACATTCACTCCCCATATTTCCCGGTTAAGTCTTGCAGAGACCAGATGTGGCAGAGTTTTGCCATTAACCAACCCCCACCTCCACTAGTCTCTGCTGAGAAATTTATGTTGGTAACTTTGAGGGGGCGGGGGCGGAGGGGTTTGAGAGGCAAAACGCTACCCTGTAAAATCAGGATTACTCCAAAACAAAATGAAAAGAATGTGGTAGAAGAACATTATTGGCAGTACCTATAAGGGGATAGTACTTATCTTAAATTTCATTTTCCTTTAATGACATCCGAATTAACAGATAAATTGTATTAAAACATTTCTACAAGGTGAATTTTGACTGGTTCTTTGTCTACTCATCATTAACTTGTTACATAGGAGATGCCAGTGTGCACATAGGTCTGTCAAAGGATAGTAAATACTTTGGCTATTTGATGGTCAACTTTCACTACCTGATGATAAAGTGCCAGTGGCCCCTTTCCAAAAAAGATTTAACCTCATTAAATATAAATTTACATTTTTGTATCATAACTGTTAATGTCTTCCTAAGGCTTCCTTGAAATATGATGCGGAGATGCCGGTGTTGGACTGGGGTGGACAAAAATGAGAAGTCGCACAACACCAGGTTATAGTCCAACAGTTTTATTTAAAATTACGAGCTTTCGGAGCTGTTGCCCCTTCATCAGGTATTTGTACCTTTACCTAACGAAGGGGCAACAGCTCCGAAAGCTCGTAATTTTAAATAAAACTGTTGGACTATAACCTGGTGTTGTGCGACTTCTCATTTTTTTCCTTGAAATAGAAATGGATATGTTTAAATGGCCTTGAAATCAAACAGATGACAGAATTTTTCATTAATTAGGTTGATCTTGGTCAGCAGCCATCTTATTTTTGAGTTCCCAATAGTTTTTTCAGTCAAGAGTTATTCTGGTTCGTTGCAGTGTTGGTAATTTTTTTTGGGCAAGGTCACACGTCAGTCTACATTCTTGCTCTCTTACCTTAACAAGTAAGGACTTATTGTATTGCCTAAATATCTTCGACTGCACAAGGAAACTGTACATTACCTCTTTGGCACAAAGCAATCTGAAAAGGTGAAAGTTCATAAGTCAAATAAGTTATCTGTAATGCCCATTAAAAAATTCCCACTGAAATTAGAATGGATCTGAAAATTAAATATTCGTAAGATAAATTATTCATTGAAAATATGGATTAAAAAAATAAGGCATACATTTCGATACTATGCAATAACATAGTAGTATCCTGCTTTAAGCAGTTCTCTGGATTTTTGGTTGACTTTCTTCTTCAGGGTCCTCTTCAGATACCCGTTTGCCAGTGGGAAGTTCTACATGATCATTGATTTGTGTGACAGGATACAGATGTACATGTGTTGGGGAAGATGACTCAATATTTGAAATGGCTGACTCACTGTCTAAATGGACCTCCACAATTTCAAGTGTTGTCAGACCTGCAGATCCATTTGATGAATTATCATTAGGCTCAATGAAGGATATGACGTTTCCAGAACTGAGGTCCATTTCAGATGCCTCAATCACATCTTGTGATGTCGTCATAATCTCATGCTCAGAGGTCATGATTTCATGTGCTGATGTCACTATACTGGTGGGTATGGTCAGTCTAATGCTGTGACTCCTGGGAGACAAAGTCGTAGTGCCTACTAATACTCGTTTGGTTGTACTCTCAGTTCCATTAGTGCAATCATCTGCAGAGTCCTGAATAGAATCAGGGCTATCATTAGCTTGATGATTTAACTTGTTGTACTCCTTCCGTAGCAGTTCTACCTGCCTCTGTAAGAGTTCTCTATGCTGCATCTCCATCTGTTCAATCTGAAAACAAAATAACAAATTACTTCTAGCCACACTTTTTTTGATACATGAATTGCTCAGTGTATTCTATCCAACCAGTCATCTTCTCGTATTACAAAATTTAATCACACAAATAATTTAAGCCTTTAATCTCATTTGGGTTTTTGTCATCAAAAAAAACATGCAATCATCATGATGTGGTGATTTTGTCCATTATTAGGAGTTTTAGTATACACCTGTCCAAAAATGATTTGCTTTTTAAACTGATAGCAAAGTATACAGTAAAAGCAAAATTACATTTCAAGAATGAATACCTAGGAGGGACTTGACAGATAGTAAAACTGTTCATGGCATCAAATGTTTTTCTACTTTTCATAATTAATATTATCCTGCAGTCTTGGGCAGGCATAGTGTGTTTTAAATGTATAGTAAAATGACCTGTTCAAAAAAGATGTGACTTATGCCATCACTGTGAGTCATTCAAACCTCTGTGGCACACCTCCCAAGGGTTACTCAAAATGAGCACTGCAGAGGCTGGAGAGTAAGTTGATTCCTGGTTGAAGAATGATTTGTGTCATAGGCAGAAGTAGAAAGGGAGGGGGTGGAGAAAAGGGAGAAATGCCTCAACGCCTTGAACGTCACTGATGAGATAACTCACTCTGGCATTCAGATGTCGACAGTAATGAGCTAACTCACTGGGTGCTTGGGCTGATTTGCACTGCTAAATGGTAGCCATTTTTATGTCAATGTTTGATCTGGTCAAACCAATAATTCAATTAAATTAAATTGCAATGTTCAGTCACTTGATCGGCCGATAAGTGGGTTTTGGAGATATTAGCCAATTAGAGACTGATGTGAAATTAGAGATGCTGTTTCAAGTAGAAGAATGGAGGAGCCACAGCAAAATGAGTAACCAGTTAAGAAAAAACTAAACTAGAATACCTGAGTTCACAAAGTTCAGGAGTCAAAAATAATAAGGGAAGAACATAAATAGCAGCACAAAATTCCTGAACAGAATCATGAATATAAATCAAGAGTTTGAGTTTTTTGTCTAAATAAGGAGTTTGGAAAGAAGTTTTAGCTCTCCTGATGGCTGTGTGCATCATTACCGTCCAGTGTGGTATTAAGGGATACAGACGAAGAAGATCAGTAGTTCGATCCTTGGTCATGCCACATTAGAATTAACCTCAGCATCCCTGGGCTATGTGTGGGGGGAGGGATATCTCACACATATGTAGGATTGTCTTGACCCAGAATCTGACACTGTATATACTTTTAAGGGTTAGGTTTGTCAAATTCTTCCAAAGGAAACTGGACAGATTTTTGTTTTATGATACAAGCTTAAATCCGAGGTGTGACTTTTTTTTTTGGGTTGGGGGGGGGGGAGGGGGGGGAGAAGAGAGAAGAGAAGAAGAATATTACTAAGATGCATACTAAAAGAAAGTTGGGGTAACAGTGGAGCTCAACATTCTGGCTCCAGGATATTATTAAGTGGATAATTTAAGTTGCTATGAAATGTATAATAAACGCCACCATTATGGGGCACTCCAATCGCTCATGTTGACATACTTTGTAAATTCATGATGACATTCTAATGAAACACTTGCTGTACGCACATCATGGTTCCATTGCAGTAGCCCATCTTTGCCTTCAATATTTATCTGTCGGATTTTTCATGATTCGGAACAGAGCAATCTGGTTGATTTCTCTACTTTGATCTGCCACAAAATGTATTACATGCAAGCACAAGTAATTTTCTAATTTTCTTAAATCAGGTTTGAGAATCATAAATTTTAGATTATGTACCCTAGGTAGTGTGTTCCCTGTTCTTTGAAGGAGGAAGACTACACTCAAGGTATGCAATCCAAGCAAATAGGGCATTTTCTATTGGGACACTGCTTCTTTAAGACTTCTTAGCCTCACACTAGGTCAGAGAGAGAAAAATGCAAAGCTTTGTATTTTGAAAATGAGCTACATGAGGAAGACAATATCAAAGATACATAATTTAACACTCTTCCTTACTTGTTCATCCTCCACATATAAATGAATAATGCCTTAAATTTGAGACCAGCTTGGAGCACAGAAGGGCTAAAACAAATGTAATATCTTAGTTTGTTAATCAAGACAATAATGTTTCACAAACGCATGCAGGTTACATCTACCTTGCATATAGTCAATTGAAGCCATTCTCACATTGGCCCATGAGGTGGCTACAACACTAGCAGAACGAGTCTTTACTTTTTCTGATCAATCGCTAAAAGCTAAAGTACAACACAATGAAACACATGTTACTATCCATTTAATGGTACAATGCTTGCTAATGGGTTTACCAAACATTGTGTTACCAATTGAGAGCAACACTGCTAAAACTAATAATATCCTTGGTTCTGGTACTATAAAAAGCCTTGGCTCAACAAAACAATAAAATACTTTCTCTTCATGACCAAAGCACATGATGCTGAGTAAAACTTAATTAAGACTAATGAAACTGAAAATATTTTCAGCAAAACCTTTGAATGTGGTCTAAGGACTGCCCCATCCAAGTGCCAAACACTATGGAAAAGATGAACTACCAGGCTAAGAAGATCACCTGGTTTTGTAAATAATAAGAGCTAGAAGTATGACAGTTTTCAAAGCAAGGAACTTAAGATCACACAATGAGGTCAATTTTTGTCTTTATCACCAACAGTAATCTGGCAGGGAAAATTGCATGCCATTTATAGAACCCACCTAATTTTTATTCACTTGATTTCAATGGAATGAAAATCAGATGGGCTCCATAAAGACCGCCTACCAGATTACCATCTAGGCGATGAAGATGAAAATGAAAATCTACCCCATAGTATTGTGGATTAATTTGAGTGTGGAAAAAAATAATCAGATCACAAGGGAAGAAAGGGTTAAGCTTCCAGATGAAGCTCAAATTTGGACACTATCTGATGTTACATAAGAACATAAGAAATAAGAGCAGGAGTAGGCCATTTGTCCCTTTGAGCCTGCTCCGCCATTCAATAAGATCATGGCTGATCTTCTACCTCAACTCCGCCTTCCCACATTATCCTCATATCCTTTGATTCCCTTAATATCCAAAAATCTATCAATCTCTGTCTTAAATATACCTGAATATAATGAGCATCTACAGCCCTCTGGGGTAGAGAATTCCAAAGATTCACAACCTTGAGTGAAGAAATTTCTCTTCATCTCAGTCCCAAATGGCCGACCCCTTATTCTAAGACTGTGACCCCTAGTTCTCGACTCCTCAGCCAGGGAAAACATCCTCCCAGCATCTACCCGGTCAAGCCCTGTAACAATTTTATATGTTTCAATGAGATCACCTCTCATTCTTCTAAATTCTAGGGAAAATTCTCCCACTGAACTTCCCTAGAGAGAGCAGGAAGATGCAACCACAGTCAGCGGAACCTTAAGAGATATGGGGATGGACTTTGACTAAGCAAGGACTGTATTAAAGGTGGCTAATCAGGAAATCACATCTCGGAGGGTTGAAGGAGTTATCCTGGCAGCAAAAGGCAATTCATTTCCATTTATCAGTGCAGGTTTTTTGAAATTGTTGTTTTCTGAATGTTAAGAACGTACACCACAAAAGGAAGGCAATCCTGCATCAACCTGTTCCTGCTCAGGCGTACACTAATATTTTATCTGCAATTTCCTGAGCTTACAGAATGTTGAAGTTCTGTCAAGACAATGCCAGATAAATATGGTGTCTCTGCAATGAGCAGAAAAGGACCAGTTTAAGCAGCACATCGCTATTGTGCGATTGACCAAAGACTCAGATTGCTTGTGGACCAATTTCCTGAACAGGATCAACTACATTACTTGTAGTTCTAGACAATTTCTGTGGCAAATATCTGCAATTAGGATCATACAGCACAGGAGGCCATTCAGCCCATCGTGCCTGTGCCAGCTCTTTGAAAGAGCTCTCCAATTAGTCCTACTCCCCTGCTCTTTCCCCATATCCCTGCAAATGTTTTCCTTTTCAAGAATATGTCGAATTCCCTTTTGAAAGTTACTATTAAATTTGCTTTCACCACCCTTTCAGGCAGTGCATTCCAGATCATCGAAACAACTCGCTGCAGAAAAAAAAATTCTCTTCATCTCTCCTCTGGTTCTTTTGCCAATGATCTTAAATCTGTGTCCTCTGGTTACCGACCCTCCTGCCAGTGGAAACAGTTTACTGGTCAAAGACCCCTGAAGGATGATGATGGAAGTACCCATTGCTAGAATATGAGATGGTCCAGAATTTGGAGGAGCAATTCAATCAGATCACTTGGCTTTGAAGACATAATCAGTATAATGCACAAATCACAATTTCCTGGCACTATACAGAATGCTTCAGGAACTCAGAAGAAAGTTCAGCTGCAATGGTGTAAATGAGATTTGCATCTGTTACCAAGAAGATGATTGGATCGATCATCCCCAAGTCTTAAGAATAGTGTTATGCTTAAACTATGGATCAGAAAGGATGGAAAATTTGACATAGCTTATGGTCAGGGAGTGACACAATGTTAAGAAGTCTACACCTGGAGATGTGTAGAAATAAACCGCTGAAGGACATATCCGATGCTGGCTATATATTGCTCAATTCATAAGGAATGTGTTTTCCTGGGATATTCATAGTTTGGAGGGGAATATTGATGAGTCAATTTCCTAAAGGCATACATGAAGATGCTATAATTAAACAAAAAGTCATTTAAGAACATATTTTGGGGACTGTTATCAAGCTAAATAAGAATTAACTGTCAGGAAAATTTTATCCCTATCGGAGCATATGCTTCCTGAGGTGTACAGTAGTTGGCTAATCTCCTGGACATACCGTACATAATGTGCAATAACAATGCCATCTTGGACCTTTCCTCATGGATGGACTGAACTATTTCAAGACCTTTAAACGGACTTGGGGTCAGAAACCTCTTTTCCACTTGCAGCTGAACTACAGTTGAATCTCAATTATCCACTGCAATGGAAGTTAGTTGCTAGAAAAAGCCTTGACCAGAAAAGTTACCACTATGGAAGGAAACAGCTAAGATGCGGTTTCGGGACACAAACATCACAGGCTAGGTAGCTCACACAACTATTGTAAAGTTATATAAAGACTTAAAGATGCAGTATCTCTGGTTTCTCCAATTCTGATATAGATTCTTTATTGGTACTTGTACGATAAATGAATGAATAAAAGAGAATATAGAATACTCGTGCTATAAATCTAAATTGATAAGTGAATTTTTTTTTATTCGTTCCTGGGATGTGGGCGTCGCTGGCAAGGCCAGCAATTATTGCCCGTCTCTAATTGCCCTCGAGAAGATGGTGGTGAGCCGCCCTCTTGAACCGCTGCTGTCCGTGAGATGAAGGCACTCCCATTGTGCTGTTAGGGAGGGAGTTCCAGGATTTTGACTCAGCGACGATGAAGGAACGGCGATACATTTCCAAGTCAGGATGGTGTGTGACTTGGAGGGGAACTTGGAGGTGATGGTGTTCCCATGCGCCTGCTACCCTTGTCCTTCTAGGTGGTAGAGGTCGCGGGTTTGGGAGGTGCTGTCGAAGAAGCCTTGGCGAGTTGCTGCAGTGCATCTTGTAGATGGTACACACTGCAGCCACGGTGCGCCGGTGGTGGAGGGAGTCCATAGCCTTTATTGTATCCAGTACGCTCAGCCGTTTCTTGATATCACGTGGAGTGAATCGAATTGGCTGAAGACTGGCTTCCGTGATGGTGGGGACCTCAGGAGGAGGCCGAGATGGATCATCCACTCAGCACTCTGGCTGAAGATGGTTACAAACGCTTCAGCCTTGTATTTTGCACTCATGTGCTGGGCTCCGCCATCATTGACGATGGGGATATTCATGGAGCCTCCTCCTCCCATTAATTGTCCACCACCATTCATGACTGGATGTGGCAGGAGTGCAGAGCTTTGATCTGATCTGTTGATTGTGAGATCGCTTAGCTTTGTCTATAGCATGCTGCTTCCGCTGTTTAGCATGCATGTGGTCCTGTGTTGCAGCTTCCCCAGGTTGGCACATCATTTTTAGGTACGCCTGGTGCTGCTCCGGCATGCTCTTCGGCACTCCTTATTAAACCAGGGTTGGCCCCCCTGCTTGATGGTAATGGTAGAGTGAGGGATATGCTGGGCCATGAGGTTACAGATTGTGGTGGAATACAATTCTGCTGCTGCTGATGGCCCACAGAGCCTCATGGATGCCCAGTTTTGAGCTGCTAGATCTGTTCTGTATCTATCCTATTTAGCACGGTGGTAGTGCCACACAACACGATGGAGGGTGTCCTCAGTGTGAAGATGGGACTTTGTCTCCAGAAGGACTGTGCAGTGGTCACTCCCACCAATACTGCCATGGACAGGTGCATCTGCGACAGGTAGATTAGTGAGGATGAGGTCAAGTAGGTTTTTCCCTTGTGTTGGTTCTCTCACCACCTGCCACAGGCCCAGTCTGGCAGCTATGTCCTTCAGGACTCGGCCAGCTCAGTCAGTAGTGCTGTTACCGAGCCACTCTTGGTGATGGACATTGAAGTCCCCCACCTAGAGTACATTCTGTGCTCTTGCTACCCTTGGTGTTTCTTCCAAGTGGTGTTCAACATGGAGGAGTACTGATTCATCAGCTGAGGGTGGACGGTGGGTGTTAATCAGCAGGAGGTTTCCTTGCCCATGCTTGATCTGAAGCCATGAGACTTCATGGGGTTTGCAGACAATGTTGAGGACTCCCAAGGCCACTCCCTCCTGACTGTATACCACTGTGCCACCACCTCTGGTGAGTCTGTCCTGCCAGTGGGACAAGATATACCCAGGGATGGTGATGGAGGAGTTTGGGACATTGGCTGAAAGGTATGATTCTATGAGTATGACTATGTCAGGCTGTTACTTGACTAGTCTATGGAGTAACTCTCCCAACTTTGGCACAAGTCCCCATATGTTAGTGAGGAAGACTTTGCAGGGTCGACTGGGCTGGGTGTGCCGTTGTCGTGGCCGAAGCCAGTGCCTAGGTCGATGCCAGGTGGGCCATCCGGTTATATTATTATTGTTTTTCGTAGCGGTTTTGTACAACTGAGTGGCTTGCTAGGCCATTTCAGAGGGCAGTTAAGAGTCAACCACATGGCATATCTGGAGTCACATATAGGCCAGACCAGGTAAGGACGGCAGATTTCCTTCCCTAAAGGGCATTAGTGAACCAAATGGGTTTTTACGACAATCCGATAGTTTCATGGTCACCATTACTGATACTAGCTTTATATTCCAGATTCATTTATTAACTGAATTTAAATTCCCCAGCTGCCCTGGTGGCATTATGAACTCACGTCTCCGGATCATTAGTCTAGGCCTCTGGATTACTAGTCCAGTAACATAACCACTATGCTACAGTACCTGCTAATTCCTAAGCTTGCAGTCATATTGCTACTTTTGCATTGATGCAAAGCAATTTTCAGTAAGCACAGTTTTAAAAGTACATTTTCGGTGCCAGAGGTTAAGATTTATCATGATGTTAAAAATCACTGACACTTGAATGGACAAACCCGAACTTTTTCTGGTGTTTTTAGTGGGTAAGTACTGCAACTTCATACCCTTCATGCATTTGAATGCAGAGTCTCTCGGCGAGATACCGGTGTAGCGCAGCTTGTGCCGAAGCAGGGCAAATCGGACAGCAACTTCCTGATTTCCACGTTTAACCGCACATGTGTGGACGCCAGAAGTTGCTGTCCGATTTGCTCCTTAATAACGGTGAGCGCGGATAGCCTCACCATTATTCTTAACGCAAAATCCGGGCCAATATCTAACATTAAAAATTAGCCATCTGGGGTACATGTACAGAAAATCCTTTGGCTGACCTGAGTGTGACCCAGATTGGGTAATAAAACTCTGGTGTGCCAACTGCAGATTACATTCCACAGATATTGGTCTGAGACCAGCAGCAGCAGTAGAAGTGAAACTTTAGGTGACAACATTACTAGATATTGGCCCGGTTTTTGCTCTCAGCTGCGAAGGAGTGGCGCTCACCGCTCAGACAACTGCCCACAGACTTTTTGCAGGCTCGTCAGTGGATATTTCCTCTAAACTGGCATCTTTTCCAGCGCGGCACCCACTACAGGGATCTGTGGCGTCTGTGAGCAATGCAAGCAACAGCGAGGCTCTTCAACCAATCAGATTTAAGAATCCTCACTGAGACACGCAGAGTCCAAATCAGGAAGTATAAAGCAGGAAATATAAATTAGAATTAAATGATGTACAGAAAGCAAAATAAAAATTGGGAAATACAGATGGGATTAAAAGAGAGGATAAAAGAGACAGACAGAAAAAGTTAAGAAAATAAATATTTTTTAAAAATCTCAACGCTAATTTTCTTGAGAGAATTGGACTCCACACTCGTAAAATTAAATTTTCAAGGCCAGAGAGGTTGTTCAGCAGTAATTATCACATCGTTAAAAACTCACTTACTCCTGAATGCACCAGCCCTAAGTTTTTTAGCCACTTTTAGTGCGGAGTTTGTGGGCAAGTACAGCAAGTTCACGTCATTGCATTCATTTCAATGTCGAGTCTATCGGTGAGGACGGCAACAACACACCCTGTGGAGGAACAGGGTATCTCTGACAGCAACTTCTGGATTTCCGGGTTTAACTGCACTTGTGTGCACTCCAGAAGTTGCTGTCCATTATTGGTCCGATAGTCTCACTGTTATTCTCATCGCAAATTCCGGGCCATAGTATTTATAAACATAGAAAACACAAAAACAAAAAAGATTAAATATTGCATAATCACCATTTGATTTATTTTGTTCTCAATATCTTCGGAACATTTATATTGCTTTAGTTCTTCTGCCATTTGCCAATTGGCCTCCATAAGATCTGCAATCTAAAGCAATTTACATGAACAGTTTTTCAGCAAGTTACAACAATCTTTTTTGCACGTAAGAAGTGAATTGGAAACTAACTCAAGGCACATCGATCCATTTTGTTTAACTATTAACTTATTGGCATTGCTACTGAAGCTAGACTAGAAAGAACAGAAAAAAGAAAAATGCAGGGTGCAATCACAAAAACAAACAGGAGAATACCTTTTTGTTTTTGTCATTCATGACCTGCTAACAAAATCAGCACTGCCAATTTGATGTTTTTGACCGTTTTTTTAAATAACTGGCTTATAATATGAGATGAAGTCTTGTAGTTTTGAAGCTTGCAAAATTTATAAAACTTCTGGGCACCCTCAGTTCACCTCCTTTGTGTCCCTTCTGTTCAGTCTGCATAATGCCTGCAGTACCGCTGACTAATTTGTTATGCATTTCCAGCATTTTCTGCTTCTGATTTCCAAAATTTGTCATCTTATATATATATATCAAATAAAGAAAAGAACTTTTGCAGGTATTTACAGAAACTGTCCCAGATCTGCATCTCCCCTGACAGTTAAATAAAGTCGGTAAGATTTGCTCCATGTCCGTGAGCATTGCCAAAAATTCTAAGACATGTCATACTAGAAATAGGTTAGCACTCACTGATGGTTGTGTTACACACCTGGTCCTTTAGCTGTTGAATTTCCATTTGTAGCCTGCGCTCAGTTTCTGCTTTCTCTACCCGAAGCTGCTGATTCTGCTGGTGTAGTTCTAGTAGTTGTTTTTCTATTAACAGATTCTGATCCAAAGTTTCATCACTCTGAAAGATTCAGGTAGAAATATATGCTTATGTCCAATTTGTAAAAAGCACATAATATGAAGGGCTGGAAGAAAGTTGTGATTTTGGATTTTGCGACTTTACCAAAATCTGAAAGGACCGCTCCAGTACAGATTTTGGTAGAACACCAAATAAGAGAATACTTGCTCCCCTCGCTCCCAGGTTAGTATATTCAAGATAAAAAGTTGTAATCTCTGTACTACAGACTGATTCAGGGAGGGCTGCCTTCAGGGTATCTGATACAAAATGCTGATATCCCTTATTGTGAAGGATGCAAAAAATGGAGCTATAGTTCCAAGATCATTCATTTACTGACAAATATACGATCAGATTATATAATCATGACCGGATATACAAACATTTAAAAAGTAAAATAATGATTATCATTTAAGGGGCTATTAAGTTTGGTCTCACTTAAACATTTATAAAACAGAGCTGCAGACACTGGTATTTTAGTGACAGGCATTTTGCAGAATTTACTGCAAAAATAACAGCAAGTTCACGGCGCACGCCATTATTAATGCGTAAAAAACCCAGCAATTTGTGGCGAGGAAGAGCTACGTTGTGAGTTGAGAATCACCACAAATTTCTGAACGATTTGAGCCGCTCCACCGTTAGCCTCACAAAAACCAGAGCTCGCCGTCAACCTTCCAGTGAGTGTCAAGGTAAATTGCTGCATTTGTGCTGTAAAAACAAATTAAACCTGTCGCAGAAAGGTGGGCTGCTATTTTATGGCGTAAGAACTCTGTTAATTTTTTTTAATTCATTTTTGGGATG
The DNA here is from genome assembly GCA_030390025.1 of Squalus acanthias. Lineage (NCBI taxonomy): Eukaryota > Metazoa > Chordata > Chondrichthyes > Squaliformes > Squalidae > Squalus > Squalus acanthias. The sequence continues at coordinate 78,304,164 of CM059437.1, forward strand.
TGGGCTTCGCTGGCAAGGCTAACATTTATTGCCCACCCCTAATTGCCCTTGAGAAGGTGGTGGTGAGCCGCCTTCTTGAATCGCTGCAGTCCGCATGTTGAAGGTACTCCCATAGTGCTGTTAGGGAGGGAGTTTCAGGATTTTGACCCAGTGAAGATGAAGGAATGGCGATATATTTCCAAGTCAGGATGGTGAGTGACTTGGCGAGGAACTTGGAGGTGATGGTGTTCCCGTGCGCCTGCTGCCCTTGTCCTTCTAGGTGGTAGAGGTTGTGGGTTTGGGAGGTGCTGTCGAAGAAGCCTTGGCGAGTTGCTGTAGTGCATCTTGTAGATGGTACACACTGCAGCCACGGTGCGCTGGTGGTGGAGGGAGTGAATGTTTAAGGTGGTGGATGGGGTGCCAGTCAAGCGGGCTGCTTTGTCCTGGATGGTGTCGAGCTTCTTGAGTGTTGTTGGAGCTGCACTCATCCAGGCAAGTGGAGAGTATTCCATCACACTCCTGACTCGTGCCTTGTAGATGGTGGAAAGATTTGGGGAGTCAGGAGGTGGGGCACTCGCCGTAAAATACCTAGCCTCTGATCTTGCTCTTGTAGCCACAGTATTTATGTGGCTGGTCCAGTTAAGCTTCTGGTCAATGGTGACCCCCCCCCAGGATATTGATGTTGGGGGATTCGGTGATGGTAATGCCGTTGAATGTCAAGGGGCGGTGGTTAGACACTCTCTTGTTGGAGATAGTCATTGCCTGGCACTAGTGTGGCACGAATGTTACTTGCCACTTATCCGCCCAAGACTGAATGTGGTCCAGGCCTTGCTGCATGCGGGGATACACTGCTTCATTATCTGAGGAGCTGCGAATGGAACTGAACACTGTGCAATCATCAGCGAACATCCCCACTTCTGACCTTATGATGGAGGGAAGGTCATCGATGAAGCAGCTGAAGATGGTTGGGCCTAGGACACTACCCTGAGGAACTCTTGCAGCGATGTCCTGGGGCTGTGATGATTGACCTCCAACAACCACAATGGGGTAATTTATGTTTCCAATGGCCTCCACTTTGTAATTAATGATAATTGTTCTGCACATGCCACATAAAAGTACGCAACCAGTATGCAAGTTAAATTGGGCAAATTAAAAAAGGAAGTAAATCCTTCACAGAGAAAAACAAATACATTAGGGAATACAACTAATTGATAGAACTGAAATAAATTTAAAAAAAAGCAGAGATAGGAAAGTGCTTTACTGGACGTGAATGTTGCTAATTGAGAATATGTGGGCTAGTAACTGGCTGGCAAAGCAAGAAATGTTTCTGGCGAGCAGAGAGGAAGATCATCAAAGTTGATTTATTGTGAATTGCTATTAAATATATAGGCCTGTATTATCCGATGCCTATGAGTGTGTATGCGCTGTGTACACACCCGTAGGGACATCGGAAAAATCTTACGCCTGGTAAAAACAGGCGTACGGCCTGCTTTTACCAGCATAAGAGTTGAAAAAAAGTTTTTAAAAAAATTTCCACTCATTTATAATTTAAAAATACTTTTTAAAAAGTTAAGTTTATTTTTAGCCCCGTAAAAAACTTTAATTGTTTTTTTCAAAAAATTAAATTTTTGTTTAAAATATTTAATTTAATGTAATTTTAACTCATTTTAAAAACGTGATGGTTTTTTAAAAATGTATTTAATGTTTTGATGTGTTTTTGGGGTGATCTCCACTCATACTTTTGACGGGTCTATCTGTCAAAAGTATGAAGGAGGATTCCCTTCTCTTATTGGCTGGCTTGGCCCATGTAATCCCAGGGATGCTTGTGAACCGCCTGCACCCCTGGGATAGGTGGGCCCTGCGCATTTTGACTGTGGAGAGGCCCAGCATCGGAAGTGTCCGGACCTCAGGAGCCCTCAGGTAACAGCATAGATTTATTTCCGATAGGAGGCATCCGCACGCAGGAAGCCTCCTATCGGAAATTACGGGCCATAGCTTTCTCGTGTAGGCTTCAGCGGCCTTCGGTTCCTGAATTTCATGTATTAAAAAACAATCTAAACTCTGTTTATGTGTCATGTCCCATAGGAAAAACAACTTGGGACCACATAGTTTCCTGCATATAATTCAGTGATATTTTAAATAAACTTTGTTTATATAATCAAATGTCCAAGCTACCACTTCAGAGCTTTGCTAACCATTCAAATCCTTAAATTTCATTGATTGAGGATAAACTACTGGTCCCGTCGTTCACCAAAGTCCTCGTTGACCTTGCCATGCCAATTCGCGCTTCCAGCAATTTACAGCACAAAATTAATTGGAGCTGAAGGGCGAGGAAAAAATCCAACTCACGCCGCTGACTGCGAGATGCCCCGCTCCAGCAAATTCTGGGCCAATATGTCTTGGCCTGAAAAAGTGGTACTATTGATCATAACCAAGTCTCCTCAGGTGGGGAAACAGCGATGAGGATTTAATCACTTTCCTTATGAAACAAAACATCAATACTATGGCTCACAGTTGTATCAAACCAAAAGAAGCAGAAATGTACAGATATCAGCACTGCAAGAATTTTATCTGGATGCCATTCTGTCCTGGTGACTATTGGAATTCAGACATATAGACCCAATATTTACAGGGAAGTGGGGAGGGTGCGAGGGAGCGCGGTGAAAACCCAGCAAGGCCGGGGACACTGAGGTCCTGCCGAATTTAACAGCAGGATCTCATTATAATTATTTTCTTCCGTTTCCCGCCCAGCAGCCGTGAAAACCAGTGGTAGGAGGCCGCAACCGGGGACCCTTGAGAGGAAGGGAGCGAGAGATCGGGGCTCGGTTAAAAGGGGGGGGGGCGGGGGGAGAACGAGCAACAATCGGGAGGGAGGGAGCGAGAGATTGCGGCTTGGGGTGTGGGGGGGCGGGGGGAGGTCGCCGATTGTGGTAGGGGGGGGAAAAGAGAGAGACGACGATCAGCAGAGGGGTGGCCGAAGGCTTCCGGGGGGAGCCCACAAGGAGTGCTGAAAAAGGCACTTACCTTCTTGAGCCGCCAGCTCCCGCCTCCCTTTGCTGCCAGGTTTCCCGAGCCTTGGGAATCCCGGCTGGCAACTGTTAAATTTAAATCAGGCTCCCAATTGCACTGTGGGAGCCTGATTTAAATATGTTAATAAATGGTCCCGCCTCTCCAAGCGGGACACTTGCATGGACGCTACCCGCCGCCAGGTTGGGGACGCTATCCCAGTTTAAAAATTTAACCCCCAACCCTCTCCCACCCATCGTGGGGGGATTAATATTGAGGCCATAGGCTCGGTGGTCTGTTAATAGTAGGATGCAGATGTGCATCTGTCAATAATCGCACTGTGAGTTCCTGATTTCAGCCGTGCTGTAGGGTGAGGCATGAAATGGAGGCTAATCACTTCCCCACAGTATGAGGGATTGGGGCGGGTCATGCTTGCCCATCTTCTTGGTAAATAGTGTCTGACACAGGGTGACCAAAAATAAAGGGTGGAAAAAATGAGGAAGGTGCGGAGGGGAGGGGGGTAAAGAGGAGAATTATAAAGAAAAGAAAAATTAATTCAGGATTACAAACTTGTACAGCTATCCAGTTTACTATTGGAAAATAATCCATTATATTTCTCATGGTTACTTAAAAATTATTGCATTTTATCTGAATGTTGACAGTGGTGCTAGGGTTGCTTTAAAAGCAGAGGGTGTTTGGACTGTTCTGTAGGACTGGCGCATTCGGGCAAAGCGTAATAGCAATGCAGCATCTCAGTCTACGCATTAAAATAGCCATAACCTACAGGGAAATGCAGCAGTAGTCTAGACTGCTGCAATATCAGACTCCATTTAATCCAGTTCTGCTCTCACAGCACAATGAAATATTATCTGCCTCAAATAATGTCCATGCTGACTCATTGTGGTTTTAAATCAGGCAGTGAGTGAATGTCAAAGCCTTACATCAGAAGGTGACTGATTATCCCTCTCTTATTGGTGGAATTGTTCCAGAAAAGTGCTCAGAGCCATTACTTCAAATACAGAAGGATCCAAACACATTTCTTAAAGTTATGGATGGCAGAAGCAAGGCAATTTTCCTCAATCCTTTCCCACCTAGAATTTACAGAAATTTCCATAATTTCAAAGGGAGTGCAGTTATTGCTCTGGCAAGAAATAATTAATAAGTAACCACCACTCTACAATTTTCAAAATTATAAGCATCATCGTAATGATATTTATTGCAACTTAGCTGCCTAAATCAAAAGCAGGGCAATTCTGAGGGTAGCACAACTGGAAACCTGACTTACAAAAGGTCAGCACTGCTAACACAGGTTTTAGTGACTCTCAAGGGAAGGAGACAAATACAGCGGTATTTTAAACATAATACTGTTCATGCATATTTGCTAACCATCTGCTTTTAGAGTAGATGACAAGTCTTTTTGTTCCCCACATTTACTGAACTAGCTTTTCTGGCTCTGGCTGACTCTCTCGCTATAAGGTCTCCTCTAAAGGACTTATTCTACCATGTGGAGTATTCCGTATAAAGATGGCAGCCACTGAATTCAAAGTCTCACCCTCTCCCCATCCCCTGACCCCCTCTCTTCCCCCCCCCCCCACCCCCCCAACGACTCCCAATTGTTTCCAGCACACCAGCCAGTCCCAGCTCTCTGCGGCAGATACCAGGTGGTGGGGTGGGAGGGCGGGGAGTGGTTGGTGACGTCACCAAGCCAGAGGCTGTTCTGTGGAGGTGGGGGGCTGATGCCATGGAGTGTGGGGTGGCGCTGTTGCAGCAGGAAATTTAAAGCGTGAAGATGTCCTGAGCTGCTTGTAGCAACGCCTGGAAGATCCATGTCCCATTCCAGGAAACTCCTGGGAAAACCAGAAGGCTTGGCAACGCAATGCTTTCATATCAGCTGAGACCAGCGTACACTGCAAACTGGAGACCAAACCTGGAACCTTCCTGGGTTGTATGGCTCATCTACTCATTGAGACATTAGGAGAACACCATCTTCAACAATCCAACTGAAGAATTTTACCTGATCTGTAATTAGATTTGTAGCATCATTGTACACGAGCTCTCCATTTTCCCCGTCTGGGTCCATAAGTACCAGAGTCTGATGTCCCACTGCTGATGTAGAACCCATAGTCTCTTCTGCAGCAACTGTGATGCCGTTGGTCAGACTGCTGTCCTTTTAAAAAGAAAATATAAAACAATGGATATTTTGAATGTTATTGTTCTAAATAAGACCAAGATGTTGAGTTGCATTTTTTTTGATTATCTACTTGGGGGATTTCCCTGATTTTACCTCCAGGTGGATTCCCCACTCAGGCCTGAGTTAAAATTACAGTCGGGTCTCAATGATGTCATCGGGCCGCAACATGCATATGTAAAGAAGGATCTCGTTGGCTCTGGGCACGTGTCCTTGCTGCCTGCTTAGGAGAGGTTACTATTGCAAATGTTGCAATCATGACGGCTTTTGGACAGGCAAGAGCCAGGGCGATTTTAATTGCCCACCCAAGTTTCTGCTAAGTGAGTGGGGTTAAAATCGCCCCTGAAGTCTTTGTAATTTTTAAACATAAGTTTTTAGCTAATATGTATCAGAAGTATATTAGAACGCCCATCAGGAGATCTCCTTAAATTTCTAGTGTGTTAATGTAATAGCTGCAAAACTGAAACACCTAATAATAAAATGTGACATGAAGATGCCCATTATAATCCACCAACCAGATTGAGGTAATCAACGTGTAATTTGCATGATTTTAAAGATGAGATTTTATTATTGTCAATGACCATTTTAATATTATGTTTGCTTTCACATTCATTTTATTCCACATATGCACAGCCATTAGTCAAGCAGTACTTAAAAAAAACTAAATTCCACATGAAAAAATCACAACATTGCAAATATGAAGTTAACAGTACTTAGGTTTAGAAATTGAAATGGTTTTGACACAGAAAACATTCTTTGTTTGGAGACTCAGTTGTAAGACAATGCGAACACATTCAGGGGAATGAAAGCAAACATCTCCCCCAGCGAAAAAGAGATACACAAGATAAAAAGAAGAATGAAAGAAAAACTAGTACAAGCCATTAAAAAGTAGTATACTAGAAATTTGTTGGTTAGTGTGCTCTTTTAAAAAAAAATGCATCAGTGATCGTGGTTATCTATCTAAAGGGGGTAAATAAACAGGTATAACTACCAGATATCGGTTTTATGTGACTCCTTTATGAATTCCAAAGCTCAATTGTTTTTAGACATAGCATGCATATTAAAAAAAAATTCAGACCCATATACCCTCAAATTTACTTCTGCACTCTACTGCAGAACAAAAAAAAGATTTTTTTTACTAGGTTACACCAAATTAGTGAAATTAAGAGATTTATCTTAGTACTTACTTTGATGTTTCTAGATTTATTTTACTATATGTGTTTGACAACAGCAGTTAAATTCGGTAGATATATTCATTCTGTACAAATACCAATATTAAGATGCTAATCGGTTTTCCCATTTTAAAAATAAAACGTAAAAATAAAGGCTACACCAAGTTTTGCAGTCAAAAAATTCCACTGCTGACACTCATCATCTAGGCTCATACATGAAGAATGCCCACTTGGGCTGCTGGTGTCTCTCTGAAGCTCCAAGCAGGAATGAGTATCTTAAAGAATGGAGGGCAGAAAATTGGACAAAGAAAATAAAGACAGCATTCACCTGACTGCGCCATTTAACAGCGCAGTCAGTCTTGTTTTACTGATGAAAAACAGTTGAATAACTCATTAATATTTTCTGCGCTCAGGAATTATGTGGCCTTTCTCATTCAAGAAATTAAACAATAACAATTGAAAAAATTAAGGATGTGTATGTGAATTCAAGCAAAACCACTTGTGCACATACAAACTCAAAACAAAACCTTTATACTGTACATCTGCAATTATTTGACCAATTTTCTACAGTTTATTCAAGACACTTTTCTCCTCTCACTTTGTCATAAGTTTATCTGCAGCCTGTGGGAATCAGCTTTCGGTGCGAGTGGGACGGCCACTGGTAATGAAGAACAATAACTGTGTGATGTCGGGGATGCAAAAGCAATCATTATCTGCTGTCGGAGGTGCAAAATTGATGATCTAATATCTAAATGTGTAGTTTTTCCTAATGTCATTTTCAGCAAACACAAAATGAAAGTGTCTTCCATACGTTGTAATCATTGTAGTTGGATTAAAAAATGTGGCCCCACACCAGGCTAACTTCCCAGCAAAATTGAATACCCTATGTAATAAATAAATGACTCACACTAGAATTGTTCTCGTGAGATGTAGAGCAATGACATGGAGATTAGAATTTCATGATGATAATCAAGAAAGTAAAACAATCTGTTAAACAGCATAATTACTCTGTGCCATAGATCAGTAGCAGTACAAAATAATGATAAATTAATATTCTCGCTTCTGTAACATCCAAATGTTATCGTTTTGCAAAGTATGAATACAAGTTTTTAGATTTTGCTATTGACCAAGACTATAACGAATGATCCTACATGTTTTATGTTGAAATAAAAGACAGAGATCAAATTAAAGAGGTGTGAACTATTACTTTAATTAGCTGGAAATTCCCACCTCCAGCACAAATCCTGTTGAATCATCGACTGCATCCAATTAGTGGATGGTTTTTGATGAATCACTTTAAAATTTACTTACTTGAGTAATTAAAGATAAATATTTTAGTCTTTCTTTGTGACAGTTAAGAACGTTGATTTTTTTTTTACTGCTTTGTTCACCAGCAATAATTTTAAGTTATTCTTACAATTTTCTTTTGGTCTGTTTCTTTTGCTAACAGTTTGATGCTGGGGTTCATCACACTGACAGTAAAATGGATTCCAGTGCCTTCCAGATCTCTACTGTTAGCTAAATGGGACAGTGTCTCACACATGGTTTTTTTCTTCATGTTGTCAGCTGTATAACTGTCCATGCACTTACTAAAACAGAAATGAGAAGTCGCACAACACCAGGTTATAGTCCAACAGTTTTATTTAAAATTACGAGTCTACCTGACGAAGGGGCAGCAGCTCCGAAAGCTCGTAATTTTAAATAAAACTGTTGGACTATAACCTGGTGTTGTGCGACTTCTCATTTTTGTCCACCCCAGTCCAACACCGGCATCTCCGCATCATTACTAAAACAGGAAAGTGGCCTTGTGCATCGTGGCAGAATTGCAGTATGCCAATCTTAATGTTTCCAGGTTTTACTGGGTTATTTTGGGAATTCATCTTTAGAGAGCCAGTTGTTTTGGTCTGAATTTGAACTCAGAAATATTAGAGATAGAAGATTCAAAAAGCAAATGAACACAGTAATGCATGCTATGGTAAAATATTCAATAAATAATTGAAACATCTGCTGTTGAAACGTTCATCGATGCATTTGTCACCTTCTGACTCGACTATTTCAATGCTATCCTGACTAGCCTTGGCACTGTAAACTGCAGCCCATCCAAAACTCTGATGGTTGTCTCCTATCCCACAAAAGTCCCGCTCATCCATTACCCCAATCCTCACTGACCTACACTGGCTCCTGCTCACCCAATGCCTCAAATTTAAATTTCTCACTCTCATATTTAAATCCTGGCCATTTCTGTAATCTCCTCCAGCCCTACAACCCTGCCAGAAACTCTCAATTCCTCCAGCTCTGGCCTCTTGTGCATCACCCTCCCTTCGCCCACCACTGACAGCTGTGCCTTCAGCCGTTTAGGCCAATCTTGGGAAATACCTCGCTAAAGCCCTCTGCCTCCATCTCCTCCTTAAAAGCCACCTCTTTGACCGAGCTTTTGGTCACCGCTCCTAACATCTGCTTCTTTGGCTCAGTATCCAATTTTGTCTGATTACACCTATGTGAAGCATCTAGAGACATTTTTCTACATTAAAGACACTATATAAATGCAAAATGCTGATGTCACTAACTTTTTTTAAATGTTACATTTCTGTTGGAAATACGTATGCAGACAACATCAATGTTGGCTGTGATTTCGCCTGTGACTGAAACGCTTGCCAACACTTATTTTAACAAAGGCCACTTGAATGTAGTACTAGAGTGCAATAGGCACCCATGAAAACATACCCCCCAAACAACGAATCAATGCTTTCAGGGAGGAGAGGAGTGGAATGGAGAAAATTGCTGAGGGACAAAAATACACATGGTATTTAGTTTTGATTTCACTGCAGGGGAAGTCTAATGCCGGCGTTTTCTACGCATGACACACAATGAGGTTCTGTTCTCAGGTCTCCTCTTGTGATGTTACTGACTAATAATGATTGTTAAAATTAAATGCCAGCTGTTAAAATTAAATGCCAGCTCTCCTTGCATATTTTGAATAGAATTCCTTTAAAAGAAAACAGATTAATAAAGTATGATATTTTAGAAGAGATATTAAATTATTCAATGGTTTAAAAAAGTCTAGCATTTCATTCACAAGTGCATCCAGATTTAATGAATGATGTGTTCAATATTCATTTTATAGGTGTGCTTTCTTGACATACCTTTCCAGCTTGTCCAGTAATACTGTCACTTTTTTCTGTGGCGAGGGTCGTGGTTGATGTGGTAATGACTGTTTCTGTAACAACAGGACTAATTGATGCGATATCCATTGCCCCACCAGAGGCAACTTGGCTGCCTCCATAAGCTTTATAGTGAGCTTCTGCACTCTGTTCATAATACTGTCGATTATTTACCTCCTAAAAAAAGAAGTGATTTTTTAAAAATGAGATTGAACACAATATGTCATCACTCTGAAATTGTTAATAGTTTTTAAATACAGTATTTGATTATCAGTTCACAAGTTGAATAAATGGGTTTTAAAAATTGTTTATAAAATTAGTACCCATAAATATCTAGAACTGCCTGCCATTGCCCGTTCTAGGCTTCAGCTGGGGCAGCGCTGGATTTACTAGTTATCCACCCTTACAGAACAAGCATCCAGGTGTTTCATGCTACATTATTCTGTCCTTTTTTCCTGTGTATATTATATTATATTGTATTGGTAGTGCCTACCCTGTTGTATCTGTTGTTCCACTTTTTTGGCGAAGTGTGTTGATGTACCTTTCACTTTTGTCTTCTTCAAAATGGGACAAATATAAGGGTTTAAAAAAAAGAAATTGACAATGGTCTAAATGTGTGGTATATTGCACAGCCCCAACCAGAGAAGAGCGCCCCCTAATGCCTCAGTGTGATATTCCATTTCCCATCCTGTAAGCCCTTTTGATTGCCAACTTGATGTCAGTTATCTTCTGTAACTTATTGGGAAGTGGATTGAAACAAGTGGATTGCCTAAACTCATTTCACATGTGATCCATACAGCCCGGACTGCATTCCAGAAGTTAAAGGACAGTATGCTAACTCACTAGGCCATTCAGCCTCCCAGTAAGCTGGATTTTTTGACAATACAACTAGACATAGTTCAGAATGTTCTGCGATCATATCTTTCCTTTAGAGTGGTTCCACACTGAATATCAGATATAGCAAATGAGCACATATAGGAGCTGGTACCCTGACTTACCTACACTAATTAGTAGAGTTACTTATGCAAATGAGATAAACATTGGCCCGGATTTTGGCTATTAGTGCTCACCATTATTATGGAGTAAATCGGACAGCAACTTCCAGTGTCCACACATGCGCAGTTAAACGTGGAAATCAGGAAGTTGGTGTCCGATTTGCCCTGCACCTCCACAAGCTTCGCCACACTAGTACCGCACCAAGAGACTCGGCATTAAAACACATGAAGGGCGTGAAGCTATGGTACTTACCCAGTAGATACCCACTAAACACGCCAGAAAAAGTTAGGGCTTGTCCATTCAAGTGTAAGTGAATTTTTAATGGCGTGATAAGTCTTAATTAATACTAAACAACCTCTCTGGCACTGAAAATTTACTTTTACAAGTGTGGAATCTCATTCCTTCAGATTTTAATAATTGTTCGAGATTTAAAAAAATATTTTTTTTTACTTTTTCTTTCTGCCTTTTATCTCTCTCTTTTAGTCCCATCTTTCTTTCCCTCTCTTTACTTTGCTTTCTGTAAATTATTTTACACTGAATTAAATATCATAGCTTACACTTCCTGGTTTAGACTCTGCGTGCGTCAGTAAGAATTCTTCAATCTGATTGGTTGAAGAGACATGCTGTTCCTTGCCCTGCTCACACAGGTCCCAGGTCCCCTGTAGAGGGCGCCACACTGAAGTGGCTCTCTAATAACCGCAAGTTACCGCGCAAAAGTCCACGGGCAGCTGTAAGTGTAATGAAAGGCAAACGCCATTCGTTCGCTGCTGACCGCAAAATCCGGGCCAATATGCCTCATGTCCTAATACAAGTTATTTTTAAAGAAATGTATTTTCTGCTTTTCCCCTTTCTTTCCTTCCTACTTCCAAGTCTATACCAGTGACATGTGAGGTGCGCCAACATATGCGGAGGTGAATCTACACAGAGCACTGCAAGAAACCAGTAACTCACTAGGTGCTGAATCCAAGGCATGATCCACATTCAACCACTCCACAGTGCAGTTTGTCATAGTAATATGGCACTACAACAATAACAACTTGCATTTATATAGCACCTTTAACGTAGTGAAACGTCCCATGGCACTTCACAGGAGTGTTATCAAACAAAATTTGAAACTGAGCCACATAAGGAGATATTGGGGCAGATGACCAAAAGCTTGATCAAAGAGGTAGGTTTTAAGGAGCGTCTTAAAAGGAAGAAAGAAAGGTAGAGAGGCAGAGGTTTAAGGAGGGAATTCCAAAGCTTAAGGCCTTGGTAGCTGAAAGCATGGCCGCTAATGGAGCGCTTAAAATCGGGGATGCGCAAGAGGCCAGAATTGGGTGAGCGCCGATATTTCGGAGGGTTGTCAGGCTGGAGGAGGTTACAGAGATAGGGAGGGGCGAGGCCATGGAGGGATTGGAAAACAAGGATGAGAATTTTAAAAATCGAGGCGTTGCTCATCCAGGATCCAATGTAGGTCAGCAGGCATAGGGGTGAACGGGACTTGGTGCGAGTTAGAATACAGGCAGCAGAGTTTTGGATGAGCTCAAGTTTATAGAGGGTGGAAGACGGGAGGCCGGCCAGGAGTGTGTTGGAATAGTCAAGTCTAGAGGTAAGAAAGGCATGGATGTGGGTTTCAGCAGCAGATGAGCTAAGGCAAGGGCGGAGTTGGGCGATGTTACGGAGGTGGAAGTAAATGGTCTTAGGTGATGGCCGGGATATGTGATCCGAAGCTCATCTCGGGATCAAATACGATACCAAGGTTGCGAACAGTCTGTTTCAGCTTCAGACAGTTGCCAGTGGCTAGGGAACGGAGTTAGTGGCGGGGACTGAAGGCAATGGCTTCTGTCTTCCCAATATTTAGTTGGAGGAAACTTCTGCTCATCCAGTACTGAATGTTGGACAAGCAGTCTGAGAATTGAGACAGTGAAGGGGTCGAGAGAGGTGGTGGTGAGGTAGAACTGGGTGTTGTCAGCATACATGTGGAGCCTGACATTGTGTTTTTGGATGATGTCATTGAGGGGCAGCATGTAGATGAGAATTAGGAGGGGGCCAAGGATAGATTCTTGGGGGACTCCAAAGGTAACGGTGCGGGAGCGGGAAGAGAAGCCATTGCAAGTGATTGTCTGGCTAATGGGAAATATAAAAGTGACAATTTCCATCTCACTTTCCTTTTCCCACCCACCAATTCATAAATATGAATTCAACATCAAAAGAGCACAAGTCTTTTGATGTGGTAGTTGTAGACTACAGTTATAGGTCTAAATCTGAGCTTCAGCAGACATTCATCAAGTTTACTTGTGGTCACTCAGTAAGTTCCATCAGTAGAGGCTGCTAGGTGAAGCACAGCAACAGAGACAAAAAATAGGAAAATTCCATAGAAATGATGTTTAAAAACTCCATTTGTAACTTTACACAGAAATGAGGCAAACATCAATTTAAAAATACTTACGTGCTATACTGTATTTAATGATTGATTCGCTCTCCCTAATAACTGCTGTGTAATATCATTGCCAATAAATGTCCTTCACTCCAAAACATCAGTGACATACAGAAGATTTAATATCACTGGAGGTAAATAAATTACAGCAGTACTAAAAGTGTATTCATTGCAGACAGGATTCAATTTCTACGGTTGCTATTAAAAGAAACTAGCTACATCATTATGGACTATTGTATAAAAGGAAAATAAATGTAGGAGTGGGGCCATTTTACCAAAAATAGATTCATGGAAGAAAGCTATCCACATTCCAATCTTATTAGCTATCGGCACACTCATCTCCTAAAGAAATGCAACAGCTAACTAGTCATTATAATTTATTGAAATGACTCAAAGATTTTTATTTCGTTTTTTTCTCAAGGTTTGCAAGATTCCTTAAAGGGAAAGTCGTGGAGATTTAGCTTTTGTTCAAAACTGGCAAATAACGTTTAACTTAGAAAAGTGCAATGTTATGCATGTGGCCAGATCAAACGCTGAACGTGCATACACCCTTCATGGAAAAGAACTAAAGCTGTGTGAAAGAGAGATTTTGGCATTCTCGAGGATCACTTAAGATTCATCACCAATGCCGTGAAGCTATAGCTAGAGTGAATAAGATGCTAGAGTGCATTTATAGGATGATTAACTATAAAATGATACATACTATTTTGTCTTTGTACAAGATCTTGGTTAGGCCTCAGTTAGAACAGTGTGTCCAGTTTTGGTCTTCTCACATGGTGGATGATATGGAGTCTTTGGAAAAGGTTCAGAGGAGGGCCACAAGATTAATTCCCAGTCTAAAGCGTCTAAGTTATCCAGATAGGCTCAAAGAGCTGGGTCTATATACTTTACAGAAGCGTAACCTTTGATCGAGGTTTTGTAAGATGATGAAGGAACCAGATTGTGTTTGTGTAGACCAATTGTTTCAACTGAATAGCTTAGGGAGGACCAGGGGTCACTCTTACAAATGATGCAAGAGCAGAACTAGGTTGGATGTTAAGAGGTTCTTCTTTTCTCAGAGAATAGTGGACCTGTGGAACAGGTTCTCAGCTCGTGCACTGATTCGCTGAATTCCTTGAAGCGGGAGCTGGACCCATTTCTGGCTGGGGCGGAAATCTCCTCATACAAGGGGTAACGTTACTCAGTGGTCTCCTGGACTAGTTTCGATTGCCTAAGAAGTTCGGAGAAGAATATTCCACAGTTTTTTCCCCCCTAATTGGCCTGGGGTCTTATCTGGTTTTCCACCTCGCCCAGGAGATTACATGGCTTCCGGATGGGGAGTGTATGTATTGTGATGCACAAGGGTGAATCCACCAGTACATCTTTTCCTGTCTGTCATATTTCATATGTTTGTAAATTACCCCCTCATTTTACGGAAGAAAGTAATAGAAGAATTTTGGCTTTCTTTGAAAATGCTAGTTTTCTTACTGGCATTTACATGAAGACCTTTGAGCATGGTCTCGCTCCCAGTTAGGCTGATTGGAGAGGGGAGGGAGTCATCCTGGAATAATTCCACTTTGAATCGAAGGCCCCATGGCTTTATAGCAGCCCAAGAGCCACTCCAGAACACCACACTGGACTGGGAACACCCCAAAAGCACAGGAAGATTCGATTTGATTGTCTCCATGGTGGTAAAAAAAATACTTGACTATCTTTGAAAAACAAGAGAGAGGACAAAAGGTATTCCTCTTCTCTTCTTTCCCTCCAAGGAGACTTCATACGTCAACAGAGCACCATAACTATCACTGCACAAACCTTGCCTATCAGCAATAACCAAAGTAACATCACTTTATAGGCATATGTGTGGTGAGGGAGGGGAAAGAAAGAGAAAGAGAGCAAGATGGTCTCACAGATTCACACATATAGAAAGTACACAAGTGAATGTAACTTGGATTGTATGCTGTAGGAATGCACAATGAAAGCAGCACTCAGAGACCAATGATCTCAATGTAATTTTCTTGACAAATGTACGACTAGTCCCTATTCTATTTCCATGCCTCCTTTATAATGAGATTGTACCTTTGGCCATGGGATTATTCATCTACCGTCACTGACACTATTGATATAAAACCACATTTAAACCATGTTATACTAAACTTAGTATCCGTCACTAAAAGTGGAGATCGCGGGAGGGATAGATAAATGAAACATACGTTCCAATACCATGCAGCTATTAACATAATCATTCAACACACAGCAAATTAATGCACTAGTAAATAAAACTGCAGTTATGGCTTTGTGTTTTGCTGAATTAACCTAGATAAGTCATTTATTTTAATGTTTAAAAGAGTTGAAAACTAAACATGTAAATATACTATTAGACAGAATAAATGACAAATGTAAACTTCTATTTCTTGTTGTAACAATATGAAAATACATTTAGATGTCATTTAACAGAAACATTTATTTTGTAACAGTCAATTGAAAATAGAAACAAACTTGAAACTCGAGAGTCAATTAAAACGGTCAATTTGATCCAAAAAGGGAAATTGAACTAGCAATGTTACTCGCTAGTAAGCTAGCTGCATTCTACAGCATCCACTTCCTAGTTATTTGCCAACAAATGTGTTGAATTTATTATAGCAGTAGCAGTTCGAAGCAATTCAAAATCCCAATTAGTGCAGCAAAACACACAACAGTATGGTTATGGTAAACCAATTTCTTAATACTATTAATCCTTCAGCCACTTTGTCCCCATCCTCTAGAACCTCTGCCATCAGCATCTCTGCCTTGACACCTCACTCCCTGCTTCAAAAGCCTCCTATAAAAGTTCTTTTCAACTATGCTTTTTCTCCTTCCTAAAGCCTAACTCCCCCTTCTCCTTCCTACTCAGCCTCCACCAATCTGTAAGCATTCAGAGGCCATCACTCTCTGTATATGAAGAGAATTACAGAGCTGTATGCTGTAATCATGGTTAATAACCAAAGCTAAACAATTAAGATCAATCATAAGGATGAAATTA
Organism: Squalus acanthias; assembly: GCA_030390025.1. Classification (NCBI taxonomy): domain Eukaryota; kingdom Metazoa; phylum Chordata; class Chondrichthyes; order Squaliformes; family Squalidae; genus Squalus; species Squalus acanthias. The sequence continues at coordinate 78,320,086 of CM059437.1, forward strand.
AACATTCAAGTGGATGAATTATTAGACTCAAATTCTGCCAAAAAGTTTCCAGGTATAGGTTTTTGACTGCTGTGTATGGTGAGGATTAAAAAAATATAATTTTCCCCATAGCATTTATTGTAAAACTGTCTGCAAATGTACAATTTCCTTCCCCCCCCCCCCAAAAATGTACTAAGGCAAAATATTAGAAGTGGGGATACTGTGAAACCATTGTGTAAACTGAAATTAATTTTTGTGCCCTTAGTTCTACATATATGAGATTGATATAGTTCTGTCTGCAGATTTGATCTAGTATACAGAAAGCAATGCAGTGACACTTCTGGGAGTGGTTTCTGATTGATTAAATAACAAGGGTTACCCATAACAATGGGCAAGTTCAACCAAAACCCCTGAAATGGCTACAAACTGCTTCTCTGTAGATCCAAATCTTACAAACAAACAAAGTAAAGTAAGGGCTAGCAGATTCCAATTAAACACTATGGGGTAGATTTGAACTTTCAGCCGGTCGACCTGTGGAGGGAGTTAGCCATCTGCCCGGTCCGGTGGTGAAGAGGCAGCAGTGATTTTGAGGCCCGGGCCTCATTTGATTACAACTGGCAAACTGTGGACGCCAAATGGGCATCCTGAGGCAGTTTGTCAGTTTTGGGCCATGGGAATGTCAGCTGACTGGGATTCCGGCAGCAGCTGCTCTCGGAGAGTTGGGGGGAAGTAAGACCGAGGGAGGTGAGCAGTAATTTTACTTACCTTTCCAGAGCCTCTTTGGCTCTATCGCCAGTGAATTTCCTCAAGAGGTCCACTGGACTTGGTTAAATTGGGACCCTCTGATTTCAGGAGTCCCGGCTTCCCTGGCTCAGTACGGACCTAGTGTATCACTGGAGCTCTGGGCAACCAGCTCCCCCAAAAGTGGTCTAGAGCTGCATAGGGCAGGCAGGCACCGACGATATGCCCGTGGTGGCCAGGATGCCTACCAGTCCTACCTCCTGTTAATGTAACACTGGATTTCCGGTGCCTATATAACCACAAATCTCAATTTAACTACTGAAAGAAAAGAACGAACTTGCACTTGTGCCTTTCAGGACATCTGAAAGCACTTGACAATCAAATAAATACTTTTGAAGTACAGTAAAGAAACATGAGATAAATGACTGGAATATATGTTTTTGGCAGTGTTATTTTAGGGATAAATGTTGGCCAGGACAGCAGGAGAGATCCCCTGCTCTTCTTCGAATATTGCCATGGAATCTTTTATGCCCACCCAAAAAGGGAAGCTGGGGCCTCAGTTTAAATGTCTCACCTGAAAGAAAACACCTCCAACAGCACAACACTTCCTCAGTATTGCACTGAAGTGTCAGCCTAAATTGTGTGTTCAAGTCCCTGGATAGGCCTTGAACCAACGACTTTCTGACTCAGGGGCAAGAGTGGAACCATTGAGCCAAAGCTGACACCTATTTGATTGTCAATGCGCTTAAGTATCTATGTTGGTACCAAATACAAATTCTTACCAAGTTGTGACTGGCTCGAGTGATGCAATCATACTGAACTCACCTGTGTAATTTGAATCTGGAAAGTGGTGTGAGGGTTGCGGAAATGAGTCTTATAATGCTTGACAGCTTCATCACGTCTATTGAAACCGTTTCGACAGCGGTAGCAGTGCCAATGTGCGCCTTTAAATTTCTTTTCTCCTTTGATAGTTCCAACGATGTCGCAGTGGTTACAGCAGCGAAGAATCTTTAAACCTAGTAAATATGAAAAGGGACGCCCATTAAGCACACATTAGGAAGCCCTACATAAACTTTAGTAGAATTCGAAGTGAATCACTAAGGTAGGCATGAATTTGTAAATCAATAATTTATTCCAGGAACTGGGCAATATATTCATTTGGATATTGTCCTTTTATCACTTGAAGCTGGGTTTGATTCCAGCCTGGTTGAATGGAAAGAAAGCCTCACCGCTCTGCCTGTGACAACCTTCTCCTGTTAAGCGAGCTTGATCACTCTTAAGCCGGTTCCTAATATGGGGGTGGGGAGCAATACACCCACAAAATTATCTACAGTTCAGCACAAAGAGGCAATCTCACTCTGAAAGGTCATAATACTGGCTAGTTAGAGAAATGAAAACCTTCACAGTAATGTTGTCGCAGATTCTCTTCTGACATTGGGGGTTAAAATACGTTGTTGAGGTTGACCAGAAGGAGCTTTAGTCTCCACCTGGCATATCCTGTAACTAACCCAGGAGTGCTTGGAGACTAGATGCCAAAAAGTGAAAAGTGTTCCATTCCTCAGTAACAGATCTCATCGTATTTTTAACACCATTTTGTAGCTATATTCTTGTCCACAGTTTATGTCTCTTCCTTTCCCTGTAAAGGAAATCTGTACAGTGACACCAGTTTGCCAAAAGTGGGACCACTGTTGGCAAACTAGTGTCACTATTCAGATTCACTTTATAGGGCGAAACCCAGATGAAGGTAACTTAAATATATACTCCAAGTAAGCCAGGCGACATATGATACTGGTGCTGCCTCACCAAATTGTAGGAAGTGTGTTCATCCCAGAGATTCTCCTAGCTGTGAGCTCTTAATCTCAGTTGGGCTATCAGAAGTCTTAGGTGAACACCTTCTAACAGCTGACTCAACAGCAGCACTCCCAGCCACCTAAAAGCAGGCAGTTTCTTGATTCCATCGATCAGACAACGGAGGTTGGTATGAAGAATGGGAAGTACTAAAACGGTGGAGAAAAATTATAAGATAGGGTAAAACAAAAAAAAAAGCAGGACATTGTGGCTGACCTGAATTTGAAAATAAAGCCAAGCGAACATTTCAATTCAGCTTTTTGAATTCTTAATCTCAAACTGGTATAGCACAATCAGCTGTACTAGAACAAGACTATTTATTGCATAGTAAAATGCCATTATCACTGTAACAGCTGCCCTGGGCAACATTTTATATCTGATATAATCTTACTATTGCATTACTAGCATTGTCTTTTCAAAGACTGCTTTTGTTGTATCCTTAAATCCAATACTCTTCTGGAATTTGAATAATTCACAAATTACATCGTTTCTGTCTGCAGTTATTTTAAGTACAGGCATGAAATGACTACTTAATGCTAATCAAACAGAAGAACATGCAAAGAAAAACTGCATGCAAATTTTTCAGACTTAAATCAGCCTTTACACAGAAACAGAGATCTCTGGAAAATCTTAAAATATGCAGCTACCAGGCCATTACTGCTTACTTAAAATGCTGTCAAAGGAATTTCACTTTGATTTCCATGTGTGCACAACAGAGTGATGTGTCACTGCAGTGCTCTATTGGCAAGTAGTCAAAGAGCAACAATTTAAAATCTGCAGTGCTGCAAGATCACTGCATTTTAGCAGTACTGTGCGACTTAGCATATATGTTTTGTACATTTAAGGCACGAATGAGCTATAATGGAACTAAGTGCTGCACCATTCTGCTTTGATATTAAACATACACACATAGGAACAGGAGTAGGCCATTCAATCCCTCGAGCCTGTTTCGCCATTCAATGAGATCATGGCTGATCTGTGACATAACTCCATATCCCCGCCTTTGGCCCATATCCCTTAATACCTTTGGTTAACAAAAAGGTATCAATCTCCGATTTAAAATTAACAATTAATCTAGTATCAATTGCCGTTCCAAACTTCTACCACCCTTTGTGTGTAGAAGTGTTTCCTAATTTCACTCCTGAATGGTCTGGCTCTAATTTTTAGACTATGCCCCCTAGTCCGAGAATCTCCAACCAGTGGAAATAGTTTCCATCTATCTACCCTATCTGTTCCCCTTAATATCCTGAAAACTTTGATCAGATCACCCCTTAACCTTCTAAATTCCAGGAAATACAACCCTAATTTGTGTAATCTCTTCTCGTAATTTAACCCTTGAAGTCTGGGTATCATTCTGGTAAACCTACGCTGCACTCCCTCCAAGGCCAATATATCCTTCCTAAGGTGTGGTACCCTGAACTGCTCACAATACTCCAGGTGTGGTCTAACCAGGGTTTACATACATACATAAATATACATGAACTAAATATTGGGAAGACCGAAGCCATTGTCTTCAGTCCCCACCACAAACTCTGTTCCCTAGCCAACGACTCCATCCCTCACCCTGGCCACTGTCTGAGGATGAACCAGACCATTCGCTACCTTGGTGTCCTATCTGACCCCGTGATGAGCTTTTGACCACATATCCGTGCCATCACCAAGACCGCTTACTTTCACCTCTGTAACATCGCCCGTCTCGGCCCCTGCCTCAGCTCATCCGCTGCTGAAACTCACATCCATGCCTTTGTTACCTCTAGACTTGACTATTCCAACACATTCCTGGCCAGCCTCCCGCCTTCCACCCTCCATAAACTTGAGCTCATCCAAAACTCTGCTGGCTGTATCCTAACTCGCACCAAGTCCCGTTCACCCATCACTCCTGTAATCACTGGCCTACACTGGCACCCAATCCGGCAACACCTCGATTTTAAAATTTTCATCCTTGTCTTCAAATCCTTCCATAGCCTCGCCCCTCCCTGTCTCTGTAACCTCTTCCAGCCCTACAACCCTCAGATCTCGGAGCTTCTCCATTTCTGGCCTCTTGCGTATCCACGATTTTAATCCCTCCACCATTGGCGGCAGTGCCTTCAGCTGCCTGGGCCTTAGGCTCTAGAATTCCCTCCATAAGCCTCTGCGCCACTCTATTCCAGTTTAAGACGCTCCTTAAAATCTACCTCTTTTACCACCTGTCCTAATATCTCCTTATGTGGCTCGCTGTCAAATTTTGTTTGTTAACACACCTGTGAAGCACCTTGGGAAGTTTTAGGCACTATAGAAATGCAAGTTGTTATTGTATGAACCACAGAAGTTTACAGAAGAAGTGGCCATCCATTCGGTCTATTATGTCTATTCTGGCTCTTTGCCAGGGTAATACAAAACTGATCACAATGCCCAGCTCTCTCCCTATAGCTCTCCTCTGCTTCAAATGTTTATCTTACTCTTCCCTTAAAGATTCTGGAAAATGATCTCTGCCTCAACTACATCCTGTGGTAAATCATTCCATCCACTACATAAAAACATTTCTCCTAACCTCTCTCCTCACTGTCAGTGACACCCCAATCAGAGGAAATAGTCTTTCTTTAGTCAGCTTATCAGCACCGTTCCTAATTTTTAAAACCTCCATTAAGTTTCTTCTTAGTCTTCTCGACTCCACTGAAAATCGTCCCTGTATCTCAAGCTTTTCCTCATAACTATAGTTTCTCATCCTCGGTATCATCCTGGCGAATCTACTCTGTATACTCTCTTCTGGCTTTAATGTCCTTTCTATAATTAGGAGCCTGAACCTGTATAGTACTTTAACTGCAACCCAATCATTGCATTGTACAAATTTACCATTAACCATTTGCTCTTGTACTCTATGCCCCTACTTGTGAAATCCAAAATGTCACCAGCCTTTTTCTTTTAATCTGCGTGCATTCACACTTTCAAGGAATTAAAAATGTGCACACCTAAGCGCTTCTGTTGCTCCACACCATTCAGTATCTTTCAATTCAATGCATGCTCCCATTCCTTGTTTTATTCCTCCCAAAATGCAGTACCCAACCCTTCTCTACATTAAATTGCATCGGTCACCTGCCTGATTATTCCACTGTCTTCCTAAAGTTTTTCTGTATTATTAGTTTTATCATGTTACCTTTAAGTTTCAGTTTAGTTTTAATATCTCTACTTATCTACGGAACCCTATCCTTTGATGCATCCTCTTTTTGCCTTAAGGATATATTTATTTTGTACCCTCTCCATCTCATATCTGAAGATTCCCCACTGCTGATCCATCCTCCTGTTTGCTAACTTTTCTGTCCAGCTAACCAAATAACCTGCTGGTAACTGTATACAAGATACCGTACATGCAACCAATAATTTGCCAGAATATTAAACATTCAGACTGATCATTTTTCTAGACACAAGAACAATCTGCACTTATATTGCCATATTTTCCAGAATAGTAACATGAAGCTTTGATTGCTGTTGAACGTCAACACAATAAAATATAAAGATATATCCTGAGACCTTTAGAATTATGTTGAGTGAATCTCCAGCAGCTAGTACTTTTTGAAAGTTACTTTTACTTTCATTATATAAACAAAAAGTATTGAGTGTAACCACCATAATTGAAGCTCAAAAATAAGGAATATAAATGAAAGTTGCACACAACCAACTATGAAGAGAAACATAAAGCGAGAAATATAAATACAGAGGAAGAATGACAGACAAATGCAGACAAGGACAGAGATACAGCTGGGAGAGCAAAATTACCCCAAGGATTCATTTGAGCCAGGCACTGGGTTACATTCCATCGCTGCTGTTTCATCTATAGTCTATGTCTCCTTGTTCCTTCTATGGCCTTTTATAATCTGAAACCTTGGCCCCGATATTTATGAGGTGAAGGGGAGGGAGCAGGGGCACGTGTTTGTGGGAGGGAAACCGAGAAATGGCAGGAATGCGAAGGTCCTGTCAAATTTAACGGTAGGATCTCATTGTTTTTTTTTATTCCGTTTTCCCACCCAGCAGCCAGCCAGATTGAGAGGCTGGCCGGCTGCCGGGTTGGGAAAGCCAGCGGTAGAAGGCCGCAGCCGGGGACCATTGGGGATGGTCCTCGGCAACCGGAAAACATCATGGGTTGATGGTGGGGGGGGGGAGAAAAGAGTCTGACCGACAAACAGGAGGGAGGGGGTCTGGCAAAGATCGCGAAGTTGGTGGTGGTGGGGCCCATCGGACCGACAAACGGGAGGGAGAAACCGGCAAAGATCGCGGGGTTGGTGGGGGGAGGGGGATGTCAGCCGATTGCAGCAGAAGATTTGTTTGAGGATCTGCAGGGAGGGGGGGTGGGGGGAGAGCACCCCTGCTCCTCGTGCCCCACAAGCACGGCACGAGGAGCAGGATCCGGCTGCTCCCACCTCCCTTTAGCTGCCAGGTTTCCCCAAGTCCTGGGACGCCCCCAAACTCACCGTGGTTAAAATGGAAGTAGGTGTGTTCACGGCAGGTTATGGTCGAGTTTCACATAATTGCCAATTTATCCCCTCCACCCCCCCGGACCTTCTCTCACCTGTCACTGGAGGTTAAAACTTCCTCCCCACAATCTCTGAAATTTAAAAAAAATCAGATTACTGCAGTATTCTTGTTACAGGACGTTACTAGTCAGTGTAGTGCCGCAATGAACAGAATTAATATCCTATGTGGTCTTTTTCTACAATCTCTAATCGCAAATGAGACTAACTCAAATCGCAGCTGTGTGCAAACGTACATATTTTGTCATTGACTGGAAATTCACTACCACAAGGAAGAAATTCTAAGTGAATTATGTCACCTTGAAAACAAAACCCTATGATGTCACAGAGCCAGGGCAATGTTTTCTGCAATTCATCAATAGCAACCCTTCTAAATTCATCATTTAAGATTCATTTAGTAGCCGCTTCTCAATGATCATACAATATTTTCTATAAATAAAACTATTTGAAAACAAACAGCAAGATAATCTTTCTGGGAAAATTGAACAAATAGGTACTGTAGCTAAAGCAGCGAAAGAGTCAGTAAATTTGAAGCATTTTGGTTGCTGAACTCTTTTGAACTTGCTCTTCTGTCACAGCAAATAGGCATTGTGAGTTCATTTGTCTCATTTCCTCTCAATTTTCTTTCTAGACCAGGAATAACTCCTGGGCCATGATTCCAGTCTTCCTTTGGGTTTTGCAGTAAAATCAGCGCTTTATGATAAAGGTTTTGATTTAATACAACTGTGCTATTATGGTCTACGAATACCAACTTTGAACAAAACACAAAAGAAAATGAACAATTCCTGGAAACAAAACACCTGGTATATGAGCAGGTACCATGGGCAAGTGTTGCAATAAAGATAATAGAATATGCTGGTTTACATCGATTTAAATTTATTTTTGAACAGTGCTCAAGAATGTCATTATTTCACCTCCTTCTTTTGAACCAATAACCTTGACAGCAAATCATGTAACATTACCAAGTGTCATGGTGAGTATGGTGAAGAACAGACGGCAGTACAATTATAGATTTTGTCCTTCCAAACCAGAGTTGTGTCTGAAGAGCGCTTTTTGAGCTCTTTAACACTAGACCTAAGCACTGGTGGTATTAATGGGAACAATTTCACAATGTTGAAGTGACTTGGCTTAAGTAGTTTTACATATAGCACATTGGCACCAATACTCTGAATAAACCTGGTGACAACATGACCCTGCTTCATTTGTCAAAAATATAGTCACCACTACGATTGTACATAATGAACAATTTTCACTGGGACTAGAAAAAATTAGTTTTTTTTTAAAATAACACCTCATTAAATGGCTCTCTTCAAAACTGTTCAGTACATTGAAATAATTCATGCGCAACATGACTGCCATTTCACTCATGTCTTTTCACTTTGAAAGATATTTCTTCGAATCATAGAATGTTACAGCACAGAAAGGCCACTGGCCCATCTAGACTGGACCAATGATTTTTTTTTTCAAACCAGTCACAAGGTCTAATCCCACTCTCTCTAGCTCACTCCCCATACTCTTTAGAAACCCTTTTTCAAGCAACTATCTAATTTCCTTCAATAAAAATTCAGACTCTGCAGCAGAGAATTCGATATTCTAATCACCCTTGGTGCAACAATTTTTTTTCTAACATCCCTTTAATTCTAGGATTCAAATTTTCAGTCCACAGTACATCTTTCCTATAAACAAGCCAAACACTACCTGCAGCCGAGATGGCAGGTGACCTTCTTGAAGTCTGCCACCAATGTCACTCTCTAAGTTGGCTATGGTCCACAGGAAGGTGGCTGACCTCTGCTAGACAGCTTCCTGCAGCAGCTCAGCTGCAAATGGGAACTGAACTGTGTGGGAGAAATAAAAAATGCATCACCCTCTCCGTGGTACTGTGCAGCCAGGCTGTCTCAAACTTCTAAAATTGTCAGAAAATGTACATTACAAATTATACATTTCAAACATTAGAGAAAATTAGCAATACCATTTTTTGGGTTCCACAATGGATTCAAAACTGCCCACTGTGAAGTACCAATTGAAACTAAAGTGATAGATTCACTCAAAGGATGTATCACTCAAAGGCTGTAAAGGTAGCTGCTGTGGGAAATGCAAATGCTGTACTGTGATTTGAGTTTCTTGTGACTTGAGTTTGGGCATTTTTCTGTTAGTCCTTGATCCAGCCATCTTCACTTATGCCTCATCAGCAGCTGCAGTGTAAAATGTGACTTCAATCGTGCCAAGATATTCTATTGCAGCTGAATGTGACATTAAAAACAGCTATCCTCTACATTAGAAAATTTATCTGGAACAGATAGTCAAATAAAATGGTGTTACTGAAGCTTTTCTCAGCATCTAAATTCTCAGCTTGGATTCTTCCATTCCTCTCACTTTAGGTTAGGGAAACCAACGGACAGGAAGCAAGTTTCCATATCAGAAACACCTCAAAACGTCAATCCTCCTCCTCCTCCTCTCCCAAAACAAACACACCAAGAACATTTGCTTTTTACATCTGTTCTCTAATGTCTTATGTTGAATTACATGCCAATTTGGAAGACGAAAACCAGTTAACAAGATCACATCTCAGCTCATCCACCTAGAAAGACCCTGAAGTCCTTTCAATGCAGCATCCAATTGGTTCTTAAATGATTGTAGAGTTTTCGCCTCCACGTGCTGATCATTCTTTGTGAAGAAAAACCTGCTGATAGCAGTCCTACATTTGCCGTCTATTAGTTTAAACCAGTGACCCCCTTGTTCTACTCTCAACTTAATTTAAAGTAATTTTCCAATTTACCTTTTCCACACAGCTTAAAATCCTGCACACCTCTAAGATCATCTGTTACATATGTTCTTTCAAGGTTGAACAGCCTAAGTTTCTCAAATCTTTTCTCATAACTGAGACCACACCCCACCCCGACCAAAGACTGGAGATCACCCTGATCTCTGCACTGCCTCCAGTGTTTGCATATCTCACTTGTGTCACGTTGACCAGAACCAGACATAGTACTCAAGGAGTGGCCTGACCAGAGTACTGTACAGTTTGATTACCACATCCTTTGACTTGTAGTCTACTGTTTTAGCTATATATTTCAACATTCTATTGACTTTATTGATTGGTGCTGTTCACTGTTTGGATATTTTGAGTGCCAAGTCGACTAAGACTCCTAGGTCTCTTTCAATAGTTCATAAATCTCCTTTAGGATTCTAGGATCTCTGCAATCTTTATAATTCCACTGTTTTGTAATGTTTCTGATGAATAAAAATGGTCTGGCTGTTTGAAGTTTTTATCTCTACACAAAAGTACCGTAGAACATTTTGTAACAATGCTTTTTCCCTTCTCCAATTTTCTCCTTACCCCTCCTCTCCTGCAAGCGGTGACTCAGATTTTGCTATGATTCTAAAAGCACTGATGGCCCTTTGCTTAAGTGGCCAATATCCACACATGAGCTTTGGCAGGATAGTCGAACGTGGAAGACAGAACAGCCGAGCCCAATTCTGTCCTCAACCAACTTCCACACAAGTTCACTTGTAGTAGCCGTTATTAGATAGCAAACAAGACCAGAAATCACAGTCAATTCTTAGCCTCCATAACCCAGGGACACCAAGACCAACTGCCGTGGCCCTGACTGAAAATGTTTAACTCATAATAGGCCAGGGATATTCTTGGTCTATACACCTCATAATCATACTACGCAATGCATTTACACAGTGGGTGAACAGGGAAGCCATTTGTGGATTAGCTGCTCAATGATAGAATTCCGATTTTGTATACCAACTTACAAACTTTGGTAGTAACATGTAATTGAAGAAAATTCAGTACTGGAACTAAAAGGGCTCCCACCCCACCCCACCCCACCATGGGCGGAAGAGGGGAGGGGGAGGTTAAATCGGTAAACATGTGAAACCCGACCTCAACCCGCCATTAACGCATCTACTTCCAATTTAACTGAGACAGGTTTAGAGGCGTCCAAGTAACACACTCTGGTCAGTGATTATAATATTTAAATGAGGCTCGGTTCCTCAGATTAAGAAAGACAGAAAGAAAGACAGACAGAAAGACAGACAGAAAGAAAGACAGAAAGAAAGACAGAAAGAAAGACAGAAAGAAAGACAGAAAGAAAGAAAGACAGAAAGAAAGACAGAAAGAAAGACAGAAAGAAAGACAGAAAGAAAGACAGAAAGAAAGACAGAAAGAAAGACAGACTTGTATTTATATAGCGCCTTTCACGACCACCGGACGTTTCAAAGCGCTTTACAGCCAATGAAGTCACTGTTGTAATGTGGGAAACATGGCAGCCAATTTGCGCACAGCAAAGTCCCACAAACAGCAATGTAATAATGACCAGATAATCGGTTTTCTTTTTGTTACGTTGGTTGAGGGATACATATTGGTCAGGACACCGGGGATAACTCTCCGACTTTTCTTCGAAATAGGGGTCTTTTACATCCACCTGAGGAGAGCAGACAGGGCCTCGGTTTAACGTCTCATCCAAAAGACGAATGGTTGCGGGGCGGGTTTCCCATGGCTCGAGAAACCCGGTAGCTAAAAGGAGGCGGGAGCAGCCAGATCCAGCAGGCAAGTGCTTTTCCAGCACTGCTAGTGGGCCAGGAGGAGCAGGAGTGCTTCCACCCCCGGCCCCTCAAGTAAATCTTCTGATGCGATCTCTCCCTCCCCTCGATCGGCCGAAATCCCTGCGATCCCTCTCTCCCCGCGATCGGCTGACCCCCTCCCCTTTAATCTCTCCTTTCCCCTGATCTCTCCCTCCCTCCCCATAAATATAGGGGCCCAAGCATCTGTAAATGTAGCTAGAATTATTTTTGGCACATTAATTATTCAGTTTGCACACCAGCACCATGTCAGACTCGTGAAATGTCGTCAAGAGCAACAATGGGATATTCATTCAAGATATACAAGAAATTAATGATGCAAATAATTTCAAAGCACTTTAACAGCAAAACTGTCAGCAGGAGCACTCAATGTTCCACAAATGATTTAAAAAACATTGTAGGAAAAATCTTCAATGCAATTACAGGAGTTTTAGTGGGTGACTATCTGGTAAATTCTGATAATGAACCGCCAATACGGATTCAGAATGGGAAAGTTACATTTAACTAACTTTTTGCTGTTCTTTTTAATAAATGATATCTTGTTACCATTAAAGTCAAGGAAATGCAGGGAATGGTAAATACCCCTATTTTGATTTTTTAAATAATTTTGAGGAGATCCTCATTAGAGAAGCATGGCCTAGGTAAACTGCCAAGGAATAGTGAGTAGAAAATTGGCTTAAAAAGAGGAAACTGCTGTGTCATAATCAGTAACATGATGGAAAGGGAGTGCAATTGGGGTATCAGAGGAGTCTTTCTTGGGAAATTCACTATTTCTAATTGCATTGGTGAGGGTAATGAGAGCAGGATCTCAAATTTTGTAGAGGTTATGAAAGTTGAAGTGAGAGCAAATAATGAAGAATAAGGTTATAATGAGGAACAGTGCTTTCAAAAACTCGATGGCAATTAAACATTTATAGACATGTAGATAAATAGTGAATTCAGAAAGGATAATCTCACACAACGGGTAAAATATTAAATAATTTACCAGGGAAAACCATTGAAACAAATAGTATAAGTGAGTCTAGAAAGAACCAGATCAGTTTAAGGGGAGAAGGGATAGGATACGGTGAGAAAACAGAAAAGTGGGGTTCACATTCAATAAAATAAGGGAAATATTGGGCCTAAAATTTCAAGACACAGACACTGACCGCTTTCCAAAGCTGGTCACAGAGGTAAAATGACAGTGCTCTAATCCACTTACACCTAGTCTCCTGAATATTTTTATTGAAAAAAAACCTTCAGTGAAGATGCTGTAGAAAGCTATTAAAAGTTATGCTGAGGGATATTTCACATTATAAAACTGAACAACAGCGTTATCAGAAATGATAGATTAACCTGGCTGAAAGTAGAAGGAAATCCGTACAACAAACCATACAAATTGAATGAGATCCTTACTTCTGCTTGTTTCTAAATACTGGTTTATTCCAACAAAAGTGCATACTGTCTACATATTTTTGACAAAGCAATTTCCTTTATAGTGACATGCAAAGTCATTTGATATCTCAGTTTATACAAATTGAAGACAATAGAAATGTTGTTTTGACACTTGGATCTTGAAATTCCATCGCACTGCACCCATTTTGCAGGCGTGAAACAGACACCTAAAAGTCCAATATGCACCTACTCATCCCAGGCCGGAAGTATATCGCCTGCCATATTGGATCGTGCTCCTCCATAGGCGTCCAGGGCGCATGCCGGAAGTATTAAAAACTCATTATAACATTTAAATAAGGATCCTAAGCTTGTTGTGGGACGCTTTTGTGAAATTGGTATGCCCTTCTGCCTGACTTGCTGCGTGTTAAACTCGCTCAGAAATTCATAGCGCTAACAAGCAGCAAGGAACCTGAAGCAACTCTATTTAAATGGCTCATCCCCTCCATACATTGCAGCAGTGTGAGCTGCCATGGAAGCTGTCAGCAGAGGCTCCATCAAGGTGGGTGCCACTGTCGTGATCATGGCGATGACCACTTGCTCCATGTTCAACAGAATGGTCTCCATACTCTGCATGAAGCCCCGACACAAATTAGAACGGGACACTTCCATGTTCTCAGCCAATGCACGCAAGCTCGCTGGCAGTCTACCCAGTGCACGTAGCCCACCAGACTACTTCGGTAGACTGGGCCTTCAAAGTCAGCATCCGAGTCCTCTGCAGCAGAGCTACTATGTGATCTTGCCCTCTGGTGAGCTATAACCTGTATGAGAAATGAGGGTTCCAATCATGATGAGTGTAGGAGATGCAGAGTATGTGAGTAGGAGCAGAAGGAAGTGGACTGATGTTTGGTGCAGTGATTATGAGACTGGAAGGGGAAAGTGGGGAAGGGGATAAGAGAGCAGTATTGTGAGTTGTGTACCTGCAGGTGGTGCAGTTGTGAGGAGAGAATAATTAATGTGAGAAGTAAAATTCTTACCTTGACAACTCTGGTGGTGTCATTGAACTTTCTTTCTGCATTCCAGCCATATCCTGGGAGCTAAGCTCCTGAAATTGATCTACTCAGCGACTTCTTCCCACTGGTGGTGGAGGTGTTGCCTGGAGGGCCTTCTGCTCCCCGGGGGGGGGGGGGGAGGGAAACAGGATCTCCCTCCTCTTGTCAACAGCCAGGACTAGGGCCTCCAAAGCTACAGGTGAGAAGTTGGGTGCCCTCTCCATACCTCTTCCAGCCATTTTAGACTTTTCACAGAGTTTCCCTGTTGGCTGCAGCAGGAGCACTGCCCCATCCCCCTTTAATAGGTACTAGCTGCCTCTGTGGCATCAGTCAAGCCCAATTTCCCTACCCTCCCAAACAGGCATGCAGCCGATAAGTAGCACCAGTAGTGCTGGCTGCACACCTGATAATCAGCGGGCAGAACTGATTTTGCATGGTCCCTGTGACCATGTGAACAGACGTGTGCAGTATGCCCCTCGTGACCGTTTTCAGGCGCGATCAAATTTGTAGGCCTTTGTATTTTTTAAACCACATAACTGTTTACTTTTATTTAGACCTTCGTTGTTTCTATGCCACTCTCACACAGGTACCATGGGTGGGTATGGAGCAGCACTGCCAGAGGGAATGGTAGCATAGTGGTTATGTTACTGGACTAGTAATCCAGAGGCCCCGGCTAATGATCCGGAGACAAGTGTTCAAATTCCACCACGGCATCTGGTGAATTTAAATTCAGTTAATTAAATAAATATGGAATAAAAAGCTAGTATCGGTAATGGTGACCATGAAACTACCGGATTGTCATAAAAACCCATCTGGTTCACGAATGTCCTTTAGGGAAGGAAATCTGCTGTCCTTACCCGGGCTGGCCTATGTGTGACTCCAGACCCACAGCAATGTGGTTGACTCTTAAATGGCCTAGTAAGCCACTCAGTTGTATCAAACCATTAGGAAAACCTTCACCTCACGGACTGCAGCGGTTCAAGAAGGCAGCTCACCACCACCTTCTCAAAGGCACGTAGGAATGGGCAATAAATGCTGGCCTTGCTACCGACGCCCACGTGACTGAATAAAAAAAAATGTAGAAGCAAATCATTTAGATGAAGGATGGTGTGTGGCTTGCAACAGGCCAGAATGAACAGGGCAAAATAATACCTTAAAATGAATTTTTTAAAAATATTTTCTTAGCTTCAGCAGTTCTTGAAACATCCCAGCTAACATCATAAATATAGTATAATGCACATCCATTCAAGGTCCCGAGCAAACAGCTTTTAAAATGATGAATATCATAAGCCATAAGAAAGTTCATGGCAATCCATAAGTATTTTAATAGAGTTAGTCCACTTACTGATGAGTAGAGAAGGGGCTCAGCAAACCTTCAGCATGACTGCATTCCAATGCGTTTGTGGATTCAGACTGGCAACAAGGTCAAAGACAATATATTTGCAGTGAAATTCTGGTATGCACAATTAAGCACAGCGTTGTGTGCCTTGATTTTAAAGCTGGTACTACTAAGCAAAACAAAGCACGATGCAATGGAAGACAACATTCTCATCCAGTCTTAATGTGAATTTAATTTCTCCTGGATCTAGCTCGATGCTATATATTTTTTTCAAAACTGTGATTGAACGTTTATCTCTATAGTCATAATTTAAAATGTAGTTTCAAGCTGTTGTGGCACTTCATCCCACAGTTGTGAGTTTCATTGTGAACCGGTCTATAAATTCAACACTGGATCGGCTGGTGAAAAGTTAAAAAATTAAATATGAAATGTTCTGGTCTCCATATTATTAAAAGGATATAGAGACACTGGAGAAGGTGCAAAAAATATTTACTAGGATGATACCAGACTGAGAGGTTATACCCATCAGGAAAGGTTGAACAGGCTCGGGCTCTTTTCTCGAGAAACGAGAAGACTTAAGTAGTGACTTGATAGAGTTCTTTAAGATTATGAAAGGGTTTGCTGGGGTGGACATAGAGAAGATGTCTCCACTTGCGGGGGAGACCAGAACTAGGGGCCATAAATATAAGATAGTCACTAATAAATCCAATAGGGAATTCAGGAGAAACTTCTTTACCCAGAGAGTGGTTAGAATGTGGAACCCCCTACCACAAGGAGTAGTTGAGGCGACTAACATAGATGCATGCAAGGGGAAGCTAGATAAACACATGAGGGAGAAAAGAATAGGATATGTTGATGGGCATAGATGAAGAAGGGTGGGAGAAGGCTCGTGTGGAGCATGAACACTGGCATTGACCTGTGGGGCCGAATGGCCAGTTTCTGTGCTGTAAATACTATGTAAATATGCACAGAGAAATCTCAATACCAAAAATTACCAGTGTGGAATTATCTATACAATATTTTATTTGAACTGGCAATGCTCCAGTGAGTCTTACGTAAAGAGATGACCTTTGATAGTTATAAGCCACAGTACCAACAGTAAGTTGCAGCGGCATCATGCCAAACGTTGATGTAAACGCTGGTTTCAACAGAAAATGAGCGCATCAGTGGCCTTTTTTTTTTAAAGTATTCTGACCAACTAAGTTTTTTGAAACAACTACTTTTATTTGATAATTGGGAAAACTGGCTTGGAGAGGTTGCTGAGGCCAGTAGTACAAAGGAACAGATTTAAACACAGATAGCTGCAGTGCTGTCACCAGACTAGATTTAACGTATTATATACCAATATACTAGAGGAAGAATCACATTTAAGCCAATATGCTTCTTGTGTGATACTCATAATTCATCACCTCAAATTGCATCTAGCTGTATGAGTGACAGACATGTAACCACTAATATGCCCCAGTGTTATAGAACTCAAAATGCTCACTGCAGACATAAACCAACATTTACAATTATATTGCTGTTTTTTTTCCCCCACAGTTCAAATGAAGGTAATGAGAATTTTTTGCAGAAAATCAGGATGCGTCTTTGGTCACACACGTACAATGCAGCACTTGGGGCATGGTTGTGGACCATGCACATTTAAAAATCAATTAGGAATCTCAGCCGTCAAAATCATTCTGTCGGACAATTTCTGTTCACTTCTCTAATAATCAGTCTGTGCCAAGATTGCTGTTAGGATATCTGAATGTTCTTCACTTACTGAAAGCAACATCCTAATTAATTAAAAGGTGCGACTGAAGCAATTAACAGTTTTACAAACACTATTTGCAAATACTTCAGTTTGCATGACAGAAATTAAACTATATCCGATTATTTCATGAAATGGAAAGGGCTGTTGAAGCATGGAATGGTTTGCCACAGAGTGTGCTTGAGGCAGAGACCATTGCATCGTTTAAGGAAAAATTGGGTAAATATTTGAAGCAGAGGAAGAGACAGGACAATGGGAGAATGCGGGCCAGTAAGTAGCACACGGTTAGGTTTTCCTTCACATAACCACCATCTTTAGAAACAAATTCACGTATTTCACCAGAACAGTAAATAAACACTCAGTTTATTCCAGAGCTGGGGCCAGTGCGGGGTTCAACCCAGTTCCACGCAACAGTCACAGTAGTTATTATCCAGAATGCTCCAAAAGTACCTCCCTGCTTGTTAGAAATCCAAGCACTACTTGCAGTAAAAGGCTAATAAACAGAGCTTATCTGTTTGAGCTAGGGCCGCAATCAGAAAGCTGTATCTGGGAAAATTGTTTTTGTTTATCCGATTGGAAAATCAGGACATGTATTTGAAGCACCATATTGTTTTTAAATAACTGGCAACAACAATTGGTTATTACCAGAAAACTAAAGCCCCAGGAATCAGAGGTGGCCTGGCCTGTGGAGGGAAATATTGCTACAGAAATTTTAAACACAGAAAAGACAACTCTATGGGCAAGTTTAGCGATTTTGTTCTGAATTTTTTTTTATGTAGTTGTTATGTTAGAAATGTTATATCAATACTATAGGTTTTGACAGTAAATGAAACTAAGATAACTCTCAAACCACTTTCAAAAGTACTTTGAGTGATTTCATTGGTTTCCCTTCTCCCATTTGCTAGATGTTTATTGGTAACTTTTGCTATCTGCTTGCTGGTCAGTAGCTTTCCTACTTGTTCAGTAATATTTGAGACAATCAGCATTGTTCAGTTTACAGCTTCAACTTGTCCTCCCACTTTTAAATATTATGGGGGCGATTTTCCCACTGGATGCTGGTTTCAGTTTGGGTGGGTTTGAAACTCGCCTCCACTGATGGGAAAATCGCAAATTTTTGAAACCTAAGATTGGCCGCTTGATTTCAGAGGTGTGGGATGCCCTTGCTCAATTAGTGTTTTGGGACTGAAACTCGCCTCTGTTGACAGCACTTTTCCAGTCTGATTTTATGGCTTCTTGCTCCCTTGGCTCAATGCACAGCATTTCTGCGTCTCCTGCACCACCTCCAACATCTTTTGAGAAACCACGATGTCCAATTCCAAGGCAAGGGCCTACCCGAGGCTCTCGGATGAGGCGCTGCAAATGTTGTTGGAGCGGGTGACAGCTAGCGTGGAGGTGCTCTTCCACTCATCTCGGAGGAAGAGACCTGCCAAAGAAACCAAGGCTGTGTGGGTACAGCTGGCAAGGGATATAACCTCCAGATCTGTGTGCAGATAGGGAGATTGTTTCTGTGTGTTGATGAAATGCCATCCCTGTTGGAAAGCATTAAAATGATTTGAAGCCAAAATGTTGGCGTTATGCCATCTGTTCTTTCGCCTTAGGCAGCTCTACATTGCGGGCACCGCCACACTTGCGTTGTCAGGTTGGTGGCCTGAGTGAAAGGAGGCCAGAGAGTCATGTCCATTGTCAATGATGTCCTAGGATGGAGCCAAGGACATGTGCCAACTTGGGCAACCTATGCAAATCTGGCCATGATAAGTTCATCCCTTGCATCCCGGGCAGCCATGTGCTCGCGTGCTGCCGCTGGTCGATACACTCCTGCTCTGACCTCCTCCTCCTCCAGCTCCTCCTGCTCCTCCTCCTCCTCATCTGAGGTCCATGCAGAAAGAAAACAAATGGTTCCCTTGCTGCTTGTAGATGCCTCCTTTGGGGAAGCGCTCATTGCAAGCGGGGAGAGGGTCTTCCAAGGAGGTCCCACAGTTGATGGAGTTAAGCTGCAGCACCTCTGACTTCGGAAGGCCTTCTAAAAAAGTGCTCAGAGGCCT
Organism: Squalus acanthias; assembly: GCA_030390025.1. Classification (NCBI taxonomy): domain Eukaryota; kingdom Metazoa; phylum Chordata; class Chondrichthyes; order Squaliformes; family Squalidae; genus Squalus; species Squalus acanthias. Next base: position 78,339,306 of record CM059437.1, read on the forward strand.
TTTAAAGCCAAGGTCTGGCACCTGCAAGTAATCCTTGCTGCAATAAACGATGTCTTGTTAGACCTGCAGCAGTGAGGAGGCCACCCACGAGTCAACCCGCCAGGTTTACCTGGCGTGGTTTAGGAGGTGCGTGGATCATGCCGAAAAGCTAGAAAAATCACGAGGGCCTCTCAAAATAGGCTTAGAGAGGCCCTTAACAAGCATTTAAGGATCTTTAATAGTGCAATGGCCAGATGGAGGCGGGAGCATTTCCCGACCTCCAAAACCAGCACCGGTAAAAATCCCGCGGAGGCGGGTTCCAAACCCGACCTCTCTGAATCTGATTTTCCCGCCTTCAAACCGGCCTCCTCCGACGTCAGAAAATCGCCCCCTATGTATCTGAATCCCCAAGTCTCTGCTATTCCAACTCTTTCAATGTTTTACCATTTAATGTATATTTCTTCTCCCCATACTTCCTCCCAAAATGAATTATGTCACATTTTTTCTGCATGAAATTTCATCTGACATTCCACTAACCTATGTCCTCCTAAAATTGATTAAAGTCCTCTAAACAGTTAACTATGTTCCCTATTTTGTGTTATCTGCAAATTTTGATACCATGGTTCCATACCCAATACCAGATCATTTATAGATGTAATGATGAGAGTAATGGTGGCAACACTGACCCCTGGGGGGACGCCACTGTTTACAGCCCTTCAATCTGAAAAATATCTATTAGATACCCACTGTTTTCTGTCCTTTAGCCAACTCCTTATCCATGTTGCCACATTCCTTTTAATACTAGGCACTTTAATTTTATCAACATCCCTCCTGCGCAGTGTACAGGTCTGCGCCATAAAAATTGGTCGACTGCATTGGGGTGGAGTACTACAATTATCTTCAGCACTTCTGGGCAAGGGAGAAAAAAAATCTGCTGTGGTGTTCACTTATAACTGGTTTTGAAAGTTGAAACTGCTTTCCCGAGGGAGCATATTGGTCAGGAGTAAGGAGCTGAAATGGTTTGAGTGTAGTTGGATTACGGACTTGATCCAAAGTTGATCCTTGACACGTTAGCTTTATTTGATTGCTTTACGATACGAGAGAGGAATTTTCAATTTTTTCCTGAATCAGCTACAGGTTATTGAGATTGTGTGGTTAAGGGCTGTCTTAATGGTGTACAAGGTTTCACTGTTGTTTGGATGGGGCAGGTTTGATGCTCCTTTCTCACCTTTTTTGTATGTTTGTATATGGGCATGCAATCCCCCCCCCAAAAAATCAACCATTTCATCTTATTTTATCTGTATACTGGTCTCAAACTACCAGGGTTCCTGAAGAACAATTTATGAATCAATCATTTGAATAAGCATAGTCAGCATGGCCCCACAGACAAGGTGAAATACAACATGCAAAAGAAAAGGTGTAGAGGTCTGACAATTTAGATATTTAAAAACTCAAAGCTTACTGGAGTTATTAATATGGCAAACATTAAGGGGACAGTTGTTTACTAAACTACATCTGAAACATAATAATGGGCCGGATATTCCGATCCCTATGGGTGTGTACGCGCTGTGTACACACCCGTAGGGACATCGGAAATTCCGGTTTCAGGCATGCCAAGCGCATGTGCTGAAAACCGGCATTTCCGATCTGTCAAGAATGCTCTTGACAGATCGGATGCCTGCCCTGGAAAAGGGCCTCTGCGGACGGATAGTTCCACTTTCTGGAGACCCTCCGCCTGCAGAAAACCCTTAGAAATCTTACGCTGGTAAAAGCAGGCGTAAGGCCTGCTTTTACCAGCATAAGATTTGAAAAAAGTAAAAAAAAAAATTTTTCACTCATTTATCATTTAAAAATACTTTTAAAAAAGGTAAGTTTAATTTTAGCCTCGTAAAAAACTTAAATTTTTTTTTTCAAAAAAATTACATTTTTGTTTAAAATATTTAACTTATTGCAATTTCAACTCATTTTAAAAATGTGATTTTTAAAAACATTTTATTTAATGTTTTACAGTGTTTTTGGGGTGATCTCCATTCATATATTTGACAGGTCTATCTGTCAAGTGTATGAAGGGAGATTCCCTTCTCCTATTGGCTCCCCATGGCCCACGTGATCCCAGGGACGCTTGCGAACCGCATGCACCTCTGGGATACGTGGGCCCTGCGCATTTCGAGTTGGAGAGGCCCAGGAGCAGAAGTGTCAGGACCTCGGGAGCCCTCAGGTAATTGCATAGATTTTTTTCCAGATCTCGGAAAATACGGGCCAATAACACTTACGCTAACAAAAGGTGCATTTACACTGCAAGTTTAATGTCAGTGCGAACCAATTTCAACCAAGTTGGCAGTGGCTGAAGTCAGGGCCTGACCTGTCTCTGAAGCAAAGGAGTGAGGGACTAACCTGGATGCAGTAGTCTTACACTGCTTTAGTTTAACGCCACATATAGTCATGAAGAGGTCCAGTTGATCTCCTGAGCACTTTTTAAAGCTCAATTTAAATATGAGAGAGCAGGAATTCTCTGCTCCCCAATCTCTAAACATTTAAATTTATAACATGTATCCAAGCATGCACTGAGCTCTCTCCTGGACAGGCCAGTTAAAGTTCCAGCCAGACAGGAGCCAAGCAACCTAAGCTGTATCCTAAACTGTTAGAATAGACATGGGGAAATACACACACACACACACACACACAAAGAAAGTGCGAGACTAGTATATCCCTAGTTTACCAGTCTGATCAGATACAAAATTCGTAGTAATGCATTAGATTATATTTAAAGCATACATAAATTGTAAGTTAAAATGCCAGAAATGATGGTGCTGGAAATTTAGAAGTAAACTATTTTATATATCAACATTTGCAGTGAGACAGCTGACATTAAACTTTACATTAAATTCAGTTTTATAGTAAAAATAGTACAGGCTTTAAGGGGAAATAATCGGACAAAATTACACAGATTATAATCAACCATAAATAAAATATTTAACAGAGAGTACTGAACAGCCTTGAATTTTCAAAATGTGCAAGTTTGGTACTACTGTATATAGTTTCTTTTTACAGTAGAACCTCAATTATCTACTGTAATAGAGGGCCCCCTCTACACCACCCCCCCCCCCCCACCCCCGAGGTTCCATTGTACACTATTTTAATTACCTATAATCAATATCTTGCTTGCATCTTATACTGCTGTCTGTCTAAGTATTTAATTGCATGTACTCAATTTCTTATCAGATTTTTTATGACCTGTTTTTATTACCCATGTTCCTTTTCCCACCAAGGCCTGACTGCAGCTAGTCTTCTAACTCAGATCTGACTCTAGCAAAAAAAAATTGTAAATAAATCAGAAATGTGGACAATCAAAGTTCCACTAAAATGGCATTCTATAGAGCTTCACAGATGAATGCCAAAAAAGTGTAACAAAAGAAATACAAGAAACCATAAAACATTTGCTTTGTATTTTTTTAATATCTGCTAACTTTTCATTCTGCCAGATGATATACTATTCCCTGTCCAAGAAAGCAAGCGACTTGCTGCCAGGTCTCTGCCAATGCTACATTGCAATTGAAAAGAAGGATCAGATCTACACTTTATCAATACTCGGGTATTTGAGTCAGTCTGAAACCACAAGCCACAATGGCGTGTTGTCCACAACATACACATGCATTACACAGCAGCAGTGTGGAGGCCTACTATTCAGGTAGCACAAGATCTCTCTGCAAGACCATTAGTAACTTCAGATTCTCTCACTGCAGGTTTGCTACTTGTCTCTATTTAAAATCATTTTGCTCAATATATGTATATGGTTTAGCAAACTCCTTCAGAAATCCATTTCTTTGTAATGTGCAGAGTCTGGAAGCACTAATTGCTCCACAGGAGTAAGTGAGAACCAGGTGAAATAGTTTGTGGGACAGAGCATAATCCCCATGATGTTTCATAACCTGTCTTTGCTCTTTATAGATGCTGGCCGACCTACTGTATATTTTCAGCATTTTCTGTTGTATTTATGATACCTAACTATCCAGTACCACACTTGTGCAATTGTCTGTTTTAATTTATCTCTTTCAACAATTTTCAGAGGAAGTAAAGCAATAATAGAGAATAAAAATCTGTGGGACCTAAAGTGTCTTACCTGCAAAATCAAGCCCTTTATCAACATGTTTAACTCTGTAATGTGCTCTCAAGATGACAGGGTCCTGGTAGGCTTCAGTCACACTACAAAAGGGACAGTGCATGTGGCTACCTTTAGAATTAGCAGAACATTTCTCATCCTGGCAGAGAACTGGATTGTAGTTATGCTCTGTTCCTTTAACCCTCACTGATGGATGAGTCTGCATACAAAATCAAGGTAGAAAACATAATTAGACAAATGTAATCCAAATAGCCTCTCCAAAGAATCATTCGGCCATAAATACAACATTTTTGATGTTGCAGTACCATGCTTGTTCAACTCATTGTTGAAACAAAATCTGTAAGCTATGGGGAGAAGACAGCAAATATACAGAAAGTGGGGTTGTACTGCACATTGGAGCATAAATGAACTGCAACACATTTTTTTCCCCCACACGGCTCCACTCTCATTCCTCAGACATATGGAGGTAAAACTGGATGGCAGTCACTACGTGCTGTCACATACACAGTTGTTGGCTCAACAACAGGATTAGCAGAAACCTTAGAGCTGGCCACATTCTCGGAAGGGTTGGTATGTGGGGCAGGATAAGTAAGGGCTAGATTTTCTTCTGCGTGTCAATGTTTACAAAAAAGTAGTTGCAAATAAACAGGTAAAAATGACAATGGACCTTTTCATTACAGGAAACTCTTTATTAACCGGCACCGACGGGACCGGCGTGGTGCCGGTTTATCGAAAGTACCGGATAACGGAGAGTTATATCTACCGAGGCTATTTTTAACAAAGAAAAATAAATAAATCAAGAAATGTGCAGTATACAGTATTTGGGTACTTTTGAAAACTACCCCTACTGACTAAATCGGCGTACTCGGACTCGGGATCGGCAACATTGCCGGTCATTTGAGAGGAGTTTTCGGAGTACTCGGCGTTCGCGGGAGACTCGACTGCGACTCGGCAACATTGCCGGTTATTTGAGAGGAGTTTTCGGAGGATGATTTTTGCCGGTTAAGCGAGAATTCCGGATATTTGGGTGCCGGATAAACAAAAGTTTCCTGTATTACTATTATTCGGAGTCTTCGTCACAACTTAAGGGAAATAGTGAGACAAGGAAAGTTAAACCGCTCATTAAAAACTGTATAGCTGCATTAAAGTCAATCATGAAAAAATTCATGCACTTTTGCAAGGGGGTGGGGGGGGGTGAGGGAAGAGGAATTTAAAATGAAAACCGCATCTTGAGCTCCCATTCAGAATGGGGATTAATCATACAAAGAAAGGTCAAGTTCACCATAGTTTATTTAAAAGTAATTAGTGGAGGAGACAGCCGCTTCTCTTTATTAAGCTGACAACAATGACCTGCCTCAAGAGCAGTCAGGTTCATTTGCCATTCATGGAAATTCATTCATTTCACAGTACGAGAATTCTTAGCACCAGAAGGGCCATGGCATTGTGCCCCAGCATGATCAACGCCTTTAAAAGGGGAGGGGAGAAAGCTGCAAGAGAAAATGAGCTCCATTATAATCTCAGTGTTCATTACGAAGACAAAATGCACTTCTCTGTTTATACTCTTTATGTATGGTATCAGCAACAATAACTTGCATTTATATAGCACCTTTTACATAGAAAGATATCCCAAGGTGCTTCACAGAAGCATAAACTGACAGAAATTGACACTGAGCCAAAGAGAGAGATACGAGGAGGGGTAATTAAAAGCTTGCTGAAAGGTAGGTTTTAAGGAAGGAGGAGAGAGAGAGATAGAGAGGCAGAGACATTTAGCAAGGGAATTCCAGAGCTAGACAGCTAAACACACGACAAGCAATAGTGTGGCAAAGAGAGTGAGGTGGTTCACAAGATGCCAGAGTTGGAGGAACGCAGAGTTCTCGAAGGGTTGGAGAAGGTTAGAGATAGGGAGGGGTGAGGGTGAAGGGATTTGAACAGGAGGATGAGAAAGATTCAAACATGGAGCTGCAGGAAAGATGAGCATGGATTTGAGAGATGACAACATGGTCAAGAACTTTGGAGAGGAAAGGGAGGTTGGAGATGGGGTGGTAGTTTGCAAGGACAAAGGAGTTGAGAGTGAGATTTTTGAGCAGGGGATGACGATGATGATGGCAGCTCTGAAAGACAGGGCGACAGTACCTGAGGAGAGGAAACCATTTATAATGTCAGCGAGCATGGGGGCCAGTAAGGAAGTTGTGTGGTCAGCAGTTTAGTGGGTCGCATGGACAAGATGAGCTTGGAGAGGACATGAGGTGAGATAGGAGAGAGCTGTTGAAAGACGTGGGTTCAGGGCTAGGGCAAGCAAGGATATGGGGGAACGTAGCAGAGACAACTGAATGGATGGTCTAAATCTTAGTGACAAAGAAGTCCATGAGCTCCTCGCACTTGTTGGAGATGAGAGTAGAGGGGCCAGGAGAGAGGGGTTTAAGGAGATGGTTTGTAGTGGAGAAAAGAAGCTGGAGGTTATCTTTTCATTCAAGCATGATCCTGGAATAGTGAGCAGTTTTGGCACAGGAGAAGATACTGCTTGATGCCAGATACTTTATACTCCTTATGGTATAATTTTTTTTTTTTAAAGACTTGCATTTATATAGCGCCTTTCATGACCTCAGGACATCCCAAAGCGCTTTACAGCCAATGAAGTACTTTTTGAAGTGTAGTCACTGTTGTAATGTCGGGAACACGGCAGCCAATTTGCGCAAAGCAAGCTCCCACAAACAGCAATGTGATAATGACCAGATAATCTGAGTTAGTGATGTTGATTGAGGGATAAATATTGGCCAGGACACCAGGGATAAACTCTTCTTCGAAATGGTGCCATGGGATCTTTTACGTCCACCTGAGAGAGCAGACGGGGGCTCGGTTTAATGTCTCATCCAAAAGACAGCACCTCAGACAGTGCAGCACTCCCTCAGTACTGCACTGGAGTGTCAACCTAGATTTTTGTGCTCAAGTCTCTGGAGTGGGTCTTGAACCTGACAACCTTCTGACTCAGAGACGAGAGTGCTACCAACTGAGCCATGGCTGACAATTTACTCAACAATCTTAAATTTTCTGTACTTGAAATTCTCACTGACTGTTACACATACTTTCATTTGAATTCTGGATGTTTGTTAATTTTGTAGGAGTAAAAATATGACATGGTGTACCTGGACATTAATGAATAGCTAGGTTACATATAAATATAGTAGATTATTGCTAAAATATCAGATTCATTTCTGATATATTAAACTCTTCAACTGTACATGTTAAAAATTACACATTCGATTTGAAACAAAAATGTTTTAATTAATTGTACTGCGTAAAGCTGTATTTCTTTTTTTTTAAACTCTAACCCTAAGTACATCCCCATACATAGCCTTCACCTCCATTTGAAGGCACCTCGATTAGTCATGGAAATTCATTGATTCATTTCTCAAAGTAAATACATATCTCCATGGTGCCATCTACAAGAACCTTGTAGTTTAGGTAGTAAACTGGGCTTTCCAAAGACATCATCCATTTTTCACATGCTTCATTTTTGACCCTCCACAGCTGGATTAACTGAATGTTCATCATTTACAGCAGTTAGCCCACTCGTTAGCTAATTGAGAAGTACAAAAGCAGCATTATTACAAGTGCACCGTCCATTTTTCTGCCATTCTTAACAACATAAGGTTTCTAAAAATTGCCTGCAGAAAGTTGCATGAGCTCATCATTCTGACTGGCAGTTCTAAAGTATCAAGAGTGTTTGTGATTCTAACCAAAGGACAAAAATATTCCCCATAAAGATTCATGTTCACTCTGAACAGAAAATAAAGCACGATGGTGTGAATAAATATCAGTTTCAATTATATAAGAAAAATTATATAACCTGAATTACAAATGGAACTCTAAAAAGAAAACTGACAATTTAATTTTGATAGTTTAAAATACAAAAATTCAGGAACCCCTGGAAGAGATTGCATATTTTCAGAACACTAGTTTGGACAACAAATAACAGCTGTAAAAAAAATGCAATGTACAGGAAGTGTAACTATTGCCTGGCTAAGTTTCAGCTTGACTTAGTCAATAGCTTTCTCACTACTGAGTCAGATGGTTGTGGGTTGAAGCCCAACATTCCTCCATCAATCAACACTATCAACAATAGATCAACTGGTCAGTCATCTCATTTTCTGTTCTTGCGATTTTGTTGTGTTCAAATTGGCTGCTATGTTTTCCTGCATACCAACAGTGACTGCGCTTCAAAAGTAATTCATTGGTTGTGAAGCACTTGGGAAGTCCTGAGGACAGGATAAAAAGTGCAGCATTTTTCCCTTGCTGTTAAGCAAAAATATTGTTCCAGTTGTAGTAACTGCAGTTGTTGCTATTTCGATCTTGCCAGTTCAATGCTCCCGGGCAAAAACTACAGCAAGAGGATAATCACTTCACTGAACAAATACAAATTATGGCTGGCTATTCCTTCAAATATTCCATAAACTGACACAAAATCATACAGATTTCCTTTATATAAAAAAAGCGTATAAATCTGCTGCCATTTTGTGACAGCTACTGTAAATCAAAATGGTGTATCAAATTTGCTATTTTGGCACACTCTTGCAAACCACATTCATCTGTTCAAATTCTACCTATATAATAAGTTTACTTACTGAAAACAGTTATGAATGAAAACAAAACTTTATATATTTCTTAAACATTAAATAAAAATAGAATGTAATGTACTATGGCTTTTTACCCATCACTGCCTTGCATTACAGATTATGTGTACTATATATTACACCAGTATATGGAACTGGCTTTCAAAATCTTCATTTACATTAAATTTTATAGTTTGCATTAGATAAATTCATACCCAATAGAGGCAAAAACATAATCTGACAAAAGTTATTTTAACTTTTATTTAGGCTTTGCAAATTTGTCAGTTTTCAAACATGAAAAGCTCTCAGGCTTGACTGCTGTCAGATCACATTAAAATTAAAATGGCAACCTAGCCATATATGGATATGTACTGTGCACAGTGAGTTCTTCACATGCAGGCGCACACAGATAACAATAAAAGGCTGATATTCTTTGATACCATTCACCAAACAAGGAGGTTTTAATACAAAAGTTCAATTACTGGGAATGTGAAGGGGGGCAGGGGAAGAGTACAATTTACATGACAAGTGTTAAAGGAGAATTTTACCATAAAGATTGCACAGATATCAAGGACCGATAACTTTATAGGCAATAAAGCAAATTGGTGGTGCTCACACAGCTTGTGAATTCAAATGGGTGTCCGCCACAACAAATAGCTTATTTTTCTCAAACCAATGTCTCTGACATATTCATAACAGATTTTTAGGAAAAGTTTAAATCCATTTTTGTTTTGTTTTTTGCATCCAGTTCAACTGCACTTTCTAATGCAATTTGTGAGCAGGTGCTGAGTGCCATGCGTAGTGATGGCAACTTAACCGTGTCTTTTGAAGCATTGCTCCAAATTTATCTTTTCTGTAATGTCTAGTATATGCCTCTAACAGTTCCCGTCAATCACCTCCTCCAAAGGCTGCTGTCAGGAAGTTCTTTTTCACAATGATCGGGTGCAATGGTGAAGGCAGAAAAAGCTCTCCACTAACCAAAAAAACCTTCAAGCAAAATAAAGGGAGACAGGCCAGAAGTGCATGATTTAAGAAAACAATAAGAAGTTATTCTCTTGACAGCTTATGAAGGCATAAACCACCAGTCTACATGCCACAGGTATTAGATAAATAAAATTAAACAGCTATATATGTAGTGTAGTAAACTAACCTGCTACAGTACATTTCCATCCCATTAAACTGGTCACAAGATTGATATAGATGAGGAATCTATTCGGCCCATCTTCACTGATCTATCCAGAAAAAACCTATAGTCCCCACATCACAGCATCCAACTGTTGCTTAAAATATTCCAAAGTTTTTTGTCTTCATCATCATACCTGGTCACCGTGTGAGAAAGAACTTCATGACATCAATCCTAAATCTGACTTTTGGCAACTTGACCCTGTCTCTCTTGAAGCATTGCTTCAAATTTATCTTTTCTAGAACGTACTATAACAAAGTACTCAATTTGTGGTCCAACCAGAGTCCTTTAGTTTTGGCATTTGTACTCTACTGATTTGGCTATAAAGTTCAACGTCCGATGCTTTGTTCTTGTCAGTTAACACGTCTTTGGTCTCATTGTCATGGCAATATCAGTGTTCTGGACCCTTACCTTATACCTCTAGTGGAGTCTTTGTGGGACCAAAAAGCATCTGCTTAACAAGTGTACAGGAAATCATAGAAGGTTGATAAGTGGAAAACAGTTTAGCTACTGAGGAGAAAAGGAATTATTCTGGTGGGAGCACCTGTAATCTTCTCTCAACCGTGTCCCTGCAACTGCGATAGCCTGCAGGGACAGCTGGCAACAATTAAGTGGGTGTGGAGAAGGCTGGCCATCGCTCTCTGTGAGGCTTGCCAATGTCTCAGAAGGACAGTTTATACTGCTGAGTTAGGAGTTTCCGGTCAGCTGAAATACAGCCAGCTCTCTCTGAGATGAGGAGGAATTTCTTCACCCAGAGAGTGGTGAACCTGTGGAATTCTCTACCACAGAAGGCAGTTGAGGCCAAATCATTAAATATATTCAAGGAGGAGATAGATATATTTCTTAAGGCTAAAGGGATCAAGGGATATGGGGAGAAAGCAGGGACAGGGTACTGAATTTGGATGATCAGCCATGATCTCATTAAATGGTGGAGCAGGCTCGAGGGGCTGAATGGCCTACTCCTGCTCCTATCTTCTCTGCTTCTATGAACAAGAAACTGAGGAATTTTTGGAATTGAGAAACCGAGCTTGATGTTACAGATCAAAATTAAGAAATGTCCTCAGCCTTTTGAGTGCCACAAAACAGTAAGCTGCAGTTTCACATTGTTGATTTTCTGACACAGTGAGCTCCTGATGTCAGCCATCAAGTGTCTATTCTGCCTGTACATCCTAAATTACCCGCTTGCCTTTTCTCCAAGAAGAATACCTCGTGAGAGGAACAAGAAACTAAAAGAGAAAATGAAAATAAGACTACACTCTAAATTTGAAAAATATACTATGGAATGCAATCTATAAAGCTTTATTTTTCATTACAAGTTACATAATTAACCAGTCACTAAGGTGTTTGGCTACTGAATTTGTCATGCAGTCAAAAGGGCATGTGTCAAAGTTTCCAACAGATGTATTTATGAATTTAAAAGGGCAAGCTCAAGCGAGCACGTCTCAATAGTGCTGCTGATCCTTGGGTGTTCCTCGCCAATTATGGGCTTAAATGTTTTGCCCCACGTTTTCTATACATGGAAAAAAAATGGACAAACCAGAAAGCTTAAAAGCCACGTGGATATCAATTCTAAAAGGTTTCTCTTTACTCCTTTATTGAGAAATTATTCCCCCTTGAATCTGCTGTCAGTTCCAATGCTTCCGGGTAGATACCTCTAAAAGATTAAGATAGAATTTTGAGACAGCTGAAACAACTTGGGGTTTATATATATTTTTGGAGTGTTTCATCAAAATTGTGTGTATTTGAGATGTCCCTTCTATCTCTGCAAACTTATATCATTTTTCTTTCTGAACAAACAATTGATAGAAAAGCTTCTCCTTCATCAATTATCTGCCACCGATTCATTTCTACTACTCTCCAAACTCCTCCCCGCCAGTGCTGTCAAAACCATATCTAACAGGATCAGAGCGCTACACTGACTGCACCAAGGTTCAATTAAGGACAGTCAGTTTAGTTATTCATTAGGCTGTATGCTTTTACATCTCAATTTTGCCTTGGGAAATTGTACAGATGGATGACCTTTCTGTTTGTAACCTGAGAAAGAAAGAATTTTAATTTAAATGGCACCTTTAGGACATCCTACAGCACTTTACAGCCAATGCATAGTTTAATCACTGTTATTTTGTAGGCAAATGCTGCAGCCAAATTAACGTACAGCAAGGTCCCACAAACAGCAAACAAATGAATGACTAGATAATCTGTTTTAGATGGTATTGGTTGAAGGATAAATTTAGGCCAGAACATCGGGGGAAACTCCTCTGCTCTTTTTCAAATAGTGTCATGGGATCTTTTACACCCATCTGACAGAGAAGTTGGGGCCTTGGTTTAATGTTTTATCTGAAAAACGGCATCTCCATTAAAACAGCACTCCCCGAGTACTGTACTGAAGTGTCAGCCTAGATTATGTGCTGAAGTTCAGGAGTGGGTCTTTAACCCATAAACGTCTGACTCATAGAGGCGACAGTACTACTACTGAACCAAGGCTGAATTAAATTCTAGTATGTACTGCAACATTTTTCCATTGTTAACATTTTGATGCTTTATTAGCTTGCTATCTATTATGGTATCTTGATATGACATGTTGAGGTCCCTAATTTTTCAATTCCTTTCTTGATAGTCATTTTTGAGATTGTCAAAGGCAGGATAAAACACAATTATACCCTATCATATAACTTAAAGTTAAACCCTGTTAATTATCTGGAAATACTTATCAAGGAGAAACCAATACAATCCAATTTCTGGTACTTTGACAGCTAATATCCCTCATGACTTAACAAAATTGAAAAAATATGTTTTACCTAACACTTCATTTATGAGACATCAATAGAACAACGTTCCTAGTCTGTCCTTCATTCCAATCCCCATTAGGAAAAAATCAATGCATAATCATCTATCATAGCGCGCACACACTGTAGATGCTTAATATTGCAGAGCTAAATAGTCAAGTAAGGCAAACAAAACTGCCTCAGCACCAGAGCATGCACAAAGAAAATCTGTGCCTGGCACACCCTTCAAGGGCTTGTACTGAGAACACTGCACTGTGATCAAGGTTGCAAAATCCACTACTGCAGCAAACATTTACTGCATCAGCATGAGTGCAAATGATCAATAATACACTCCCATGATAGTTACAGTGTGCTGTGCCAGAGCTACAAAAGATGCAGCCAATGCACAAAAAAATAACTGCAGCAATCAAGTGAGATTTGATCTTTCCTTAGATCATCTTAGGACACTGAACAGAATTATCATCTAACAGTCTATGTTATCTACATTGCTAGCTTTGACCTTGAAAGCTAAAAATCATCGCTACTTTCCTACTGCATTAATTCAGTATAAACAGTAATATCTATGCAGCTAATTTTAACAACTTGCATTTATATAGTGCCTTTAACGTTGTAAAACATCCCACGGTGCTTCACAGGAGTCTTACCAAACAAAATTTGGCACCGAGCCACATAAGGAGATATTAGGACAGGTGACCAAAAGCTTGGTTAAATAGGTAAGTTTTAGGGAGCGTCTTAAAGGAGGAAAGAGGTAGAAAGGCAGAGAGGGAATTCCAGAGCTTAGGGTCTAGGCAGCTGAAGGCACGGTCACCAATGGCGGAGCGATGAAAATCGTGGATGTACAAGAGGCTAGATTTGGAGGAGCACAGACATCTCAGAGGGTTATCAGGCTGGAAGAGGTTACAGAGATAGGGCTGGACAAGGCCATGGAAGGATTTGAAAATAAGGATTAGCATTTTAAAATCAAGGCGTTGCCAAACCGGGAGCCAACTTCAGTCAGCAAGCACAGGGGTGGAGAGTGAATGGGACTTGGTGCGAGTTAGGGCATGAGTTTTGGATGAGCTCAAGTTTACGGAGGGTGCAAGGTGGGAGGCCGGGCAGGAAAGCATTGGAATAGTCGAGTCTAAAGGTAACAAAATGAGGGTTTCAGCAGCAGATGAGCTAAGACAGGAGCGGAGACGGACAGGGGATGTTACGAGGTGGAAGTAGGCAGTCTTGGTGATAGAGAGAATATGGGTTCAACTCGGTCAAATAAAACACAGATGTTACGAACAGACTCAGACAGTGGCCAGGGAAAGGGATGGAGTCAGTGGCTAGGGAACAAAGTTTGTGGCGGTGACTGAAGACAATGGCTTCAGTCTTTCCAATATTTAATTGGAGGAAATTTCTGCTCATCCAATACTGGATGTCGGAAAATCAGCGTGAGAAATCAGAGGCAGTAGAGGGGTTGAGGGAGGTGGAGGTGAGGTAGAGCTGGGTGTTGTATGCATACATGTGGAACTTGGCAGATAATAACAGTTTATTAATTTGGAAATAAGTTTGTCCAAGTTATCTTCTCAATCTAGAACTTATGCATTGTAATTTAGGAGAAAAGTACTTCCACAAAATGCATAGGAAAGCTATCGGTATTTAGATGATTTACTCCTGATGAACTTTGTATCTTACTACCTCCCTAATAATAAATTAACTTTGTAGCTTTTTTCATTTTATCGACAATGGTCATGTCACTAGCTGTTTCTAACCCTAAACACTAACCTCTAACCCCAACCACTAACCCTAAACCATATAATGTCAACAGTGTGATGCATGGCCAGGTGTGGTGCCAATAGTCATGGTGACATTTTCATTGATGCAGGTCGGCTGTGTTGTCAATAATCACTTAAGATACATGGATGTCGCATCACAAAAGAAAATCCATTTCATGCCAACAGAGATGATCCACACAATTAAAATTAGATGAGATTAAGATGTCAAGACAAGGCCACCAACTAGTATTTTATGCACTTGGATTACTGCATACGTTGGATTCCAGAACTCTGACAGTTTATTTTTGTTACAGTGGATTAAGGGAGTCATTATGACAGAACAGTCACTAACTGTAACTAAGTTACAAGTTTTTTTAACAATTCATATGTTTCTTCTTAAAACGCTTAACATGCAGCATACCAAACTGCAAGTTTTGAACCCTGGAGAATTCATGGCAAAATGAATTCTACACACTCCTTGGAAGCCTTTGCATTTATTTAACAAATGAGAAAGGAACGATTGTTGGCTTCTACACTCCAGGATTTCTAAATTTAAAAATTGCCTAATTTTACAGATTTTTCTTCATATCTTTGTTACAAGCTCAAAAATGTTCAGTCGAGAATACTGTAAACTAAATCTACGAATCCACATTTTTTTTAAACTTATTTTCATTTTTTTTTTAAAAGTGTTAATTGTATAAAGTTATGAATGGAAGATGCTGTTCACGCATAATTCTAAAATTGCCAAAGCAATGTGGTACTGTACTCAGCTTTATAGTAACTGGGTTGTGTTGATATCCATTAGTTTTTATGTATGACTAATAGCACAGTGCGTTTGTTTTTGTGCGTATTACATGGCATAAAAGCATAGTTTAGCTGCGCATAGCAACCACTGGTGTTAATTTTGTGAGCTAAGAATGCAGAAAAGCTTGGTGAATTTGCACTGGAGTCTGGACACGACTGAACTTTCCTATGTCCCCAGGCACACTTCAAAAACTCTAGAAAATTACTTGCAATCAAGGAGTGCGATATACACAACTTGTAAAATCTCCTTCCTGACTAATTTTTGATTTGTTTTCTTACAGAATATAACATATACATACACAAAAGAGAAACTAGCACTGTTCATCAGTTTCCTCTTGCATTTTTGTTATGAAAATGCACAAAAATCTAACAAATTATTTCCCTTTATGTTTACACAGACGTGTTGAGAGGACTTGTATTGTCTCTCGCTTGTATCATAATATTTTAAGCAAAATTAACTCAGTCTTTCAGATTGCTGGGAGTGGGCAGCGAGATTGACCAGAAGAGGTTGATCAAAAGCAAGTTCTGGATTCCTCTGGCCGATTACTTTAGCACAAACTGAACTTGTAAAACACAACACTGCTCTTTAAATCTTTAACCTCAGCAGTCCTGGATAGGCACTAACTGCACAACAGGTTACCACTCTGGGTTAGATTAGAAGAAAGGCCTGTGCTGGCATCTCTTTATTGACAAGACGGCTAAACCACATTATTAAGGAAAGAGTATAACTTCTGTAAATATAACAAACCCACTGGAGGTGGAAGGGATGACCGCCATTTTAGGAAAGCATCCGAGAGCCCGCACACACACAGCGCCGGCCTGTTTCACTGTCAGCCTGCAGCAGGTACAGTACTCACAATGAAAGCTGTCATATCCCTCTTCAAATTCTAAGCGGTTCCCCCCCCCTCGCTCGGCGATTTGGTGGTTTATTGGTTAAAATGTCAGCATCACAACAACCGACTTGGGTTTTGTGTGTGCTCGTCATCAGTTTCAACCGGGCGGCGAACACCGATTACGTCACCTTCGGGCGGCCACGGGAACTCAACTTCGGGCCCCGGCGGCCGAGAATAGCCGAGTCCGTGTTCGGCTCTGACGGAAATGCACGAAGTTCGCAGCCAAGGTGCGCTCTGTCTCACTGTGCGCTGTGCCAGCTCTAGGAGGCTGCAACTTGGAACACAGTCCATTTTTGTCGACCGGCCGAGGTTTATGTTAACCATTTTGAAGACAGCAATAGCCTGCACTAAAACACAAACACACATATATAAATTTCTAAATGCATTTAAAGAATCTAAATGAATCAAGGATTATCGTACCAGATAATATGCAAAGTTATTATTGTATTAACAATTGTATTGAAGTTTTGTCACATTGAAAATTAAACGAGCACGTTACCTGCTGGAAAATGTTATTTTAATTGTTTAATTGAACAAAAGGTTCAGCTTTCAACGAAAGTTCCTTGTTTTATACTTGCCATAAAACTGGGTTTTACATTTCCACAATTTTAAAGGAAGGATCAGTCAGAATGTCTAATCTAACACTTGTCATCGTCCGTGCTTAAATTAATTCCACATCATAAATTAATTTAAAATGCCATTAACCTTGAAATGAATAAAAGAAAATCTGGCTCTTCAGCCTGAAGACCAAAAAGATCTTTTTGTGTGTGTTGAATCATTGAACATCTAAGTAGCTAAGAACGGTACATTAAAGGAGTTTGTATCTTTTAATTTTTTTTGAATTACAATATTCTATCCATCTGCGTGTTTAGATGCAACTAGCCAAAATCTTCCTGCTAGATTAAGCAATGTCGGTGTTTAAAACAGGACGATTTATTAAAACTGTTCTAAAGAGCTAAATTACATGTTAGTATTTGGTTGTAAACATAAAATATAAAGTAGAGAGGATAGAAGTAAAACAGAGAAGAGTTTTTGGCCAGCTTTTGTTTTTTGTCATATTTCTATATTGATTACCGCTTTCAATAGTTGACCCCGAGCTGCAAGCTCTGCTAAAATGAGTTGGATATTTCAGGGAACTCTGCAAACAGCGAGCTCTGGACACGTTCTGCGGTTGAATTGAAATCTTTGGTTTCCTGGAGTTAAGTGTATTTATTTGGCTTTTTCTGAGGTTTACTCAAATCTAGACTTCAGGTTATACAACTGACAACCACTGGAGAGCGGGTTATTAAGGGCAATCCCTTTTATACCGAACATTTTCTCAAGCATCGACTAATTCATATATTTAACTCAATCCAGACGGATTGTATTTAACGGCAATGGTTTGATAAAATAGACAATTTAATTTCCAGATGGATTGACACACACGAAACTATCACAAAATAATCAAGTCTGGGGAAATTGGAACAAAGCTAACAACAATCGTGGCACTCATCAAACCACAGATTGATTCGTGGGCTTTAACCAGATCCTGAATTTGTTGTGAAAAAGGGGTTGACCAAAGACGCTGTTTTGAGTCAATCATTCATTGGATTTAGTCAAAGTAGGGATGCTTGTGTAGGGTCTATACATTTTACTGTTGTTTTTCACACTTTTTCCGACGCATAGCACACGGCTGATTAAAGGAAAATTAACTGGAATATCTATGGTAGTATATTAAAACCGTCTGCACGCACTTCATAGGAACATAGAAACAGGAGTAGGCCATTTAGCCGCTTGAGCCTGTCCCGCCATTCAATAAGATCAGGACTGATCTGTGACCTAACTCCATATACCCGCCTTTGCCCATATCCCCTAGTACCTTTGGTTAACACAAATCTATCAATCTCAGATTTAAAATTAACAATTGACCTAGCATTAACTGCCATTTATGGAAGACAGTTCCAAAGAGAGGAGGATAGTGATAGACTTCAAGAGGACATAGACAGGCTGATGGAATGGGCGGACATGTGGCAGATGAAATTTAATACAGAAAAGTGTGAAGTGATACATTTTGGTAGGAAGAACGAGGAGAGGCAATATAAACTAAAGGGTACAATTCTAAAGGGGGTGCATGAACAGAGAGACTGGGGTTATATGTGCACAAATCGTTGAAGGTGGCAGGGCAGGTTGAGAAAGCAGTTAAAAAAGCATATGGGATCCTGGGCTTCATAAATAGAGGCATAGAGTACAAAAGCAAGGAAGTTATGATGAACCTTTATAAAACACTTGTTCGGCCTCAACTGGAGTATTGTGTCCAATTCTGGGCATCGCACTTTAGGAAGGATGTGAAGGCCTTAGAGAGGGTGCAGAAAAGATTTACAAGAATGGTTCCAGGGATGAGGGACTTCAGTTACGTGGATAGACTGGAGAAGCTGGGGTAGTTCTCCTTAGAGCAGAGAAGGTTGAGAGGAGATTTGATAGAGGTGTTCAAAATCATGAGGGGTCTAGACAGAGGAGTTAGAGAGAAACTGTTCCCATTGGCAGAAGGGTCAAGAACCAGAGGACACAGATTTAAGGTGATTGGCAGAAGAACCAAAGGTGACATGAGGAAAAACATTTTTACACAGCAAGTGGTCAGGATCTGGAATGCACTGCCTGAAAAGGTGGTGGCGGCATATTCAATCGTGGCTTTCAAAAGGGAATTGGATATGTACCTGAAGGAAAAAAATTTGCAGGGCTATGGGGAAAGGGCGGGGGAGTGGGACTAGCTGAAGTGCTCTTGCAGAGAGCCGGCATGTGCTCGACAAGCCAAATGGCCTCCTTCTGTGCTGTAACCATTCTATGATTCAAACTTCTACTACCATTTGTGTAACTTCACTTCTGAAAGTCCTGGCTCTAATTTTTAGGTTTTGTCCACTAGTCCTGGACTCCCCAACTAGCGGAAATAGTTTCTCTCTCTATCTACCATATCAGTTTCCATTAATCTCTTGAAAACTTTGATCAAATCACAATTAATCTTCTAAATTCCGGGGTATACAACCCTCATTTGTGTAATTTCTCCTCGTAATTTAACCCTTGAAGTCTGGATATCATTCTAGTAAATCTACGCTGCACTCCCTCCAAGGCCAATATATCCTTCCTAAGGTGTGGTGCCAAGAACTGAACACAGTACTCCAGGTGTGGTTTAACAGGGTTTTGTATAGCTGTAGCATAACTTCTACCCCTCGTATTCTCGCCCTCTCGATATAAAGGCCAGCATTCCATTAGCCTTTTTGATTATTTTCTGTACCTGTCCATGACATTTTTATGGTCTATGTACATGGAACCCCAAGTCTCTTTGGATCTCCAATCTTTCTAGCTTCCTGTCTAAAAATCTTTACTGTTGCCACCTTATGTCACATTTTTTGTCAATGTTTCCATTATAAATTCCTATGTCTATATTTATAATGAAAGCTGCTTACGTACTCTTGTCATACACCCTGCTGCCAGTGGTGGTGCTGTAGTGCCTCGGTTTTGCTTCTTCCAGCTTCAGAACTTCCTATGCTCCAACCAACTATGTAGGACAGATAACAATTGAGGAATGATTCAGCAGACTTGAGGTCTGGTATAGATAAGAATTGGGCCCCCTATCTCACACAGTTTTGTGTCGAAACTAGTCATGTGACAGACAGGAACCAAAGCTTTAGAGTTAATGGGTGTTGCTTGGCTTGGAGAAAGGTGGAATGAGTCCACTTTTTTCCCCTAAATATATATTTAGATGATTTGGAACATAATATCAAAAAATCACTGACAACACAAAAGTAGTATTGTGGGTTTTATAAATAGGGACATAGAGTACAAGACCAAAGAGGTGATGATAAATGTGTGCACAATTAGAGTACTGTGTGCAGTTTTAGGTGCTCCATCATCGAAAGGACATTAAAACCATAGACAGTGTACAGCATAGTTTAACCAGAATCATATCAGGGATGAGGAACTAAAGTTATGATGAGAGATGAGATACTGGGGCTATTTTTATTGGAGCAAAGGAAACTAAGATTCAAAAGAGGTTTTTAAAATTATGAACATTTTTGGTAGGGTGAATAGGGAAAGACTGTTTCCTTTAGTTCAGGAGTCAGTGATGAGGAGTCATCAATTTAATATTGTCACTAAAAGAGTAGGGAGAGAGGTTAGGGAAATTTCTTTATGCAACAAATTGTTACAGCTTGGCTTTTCCACATGGAATTGATGAGGTAGAGACCGTTGCACCTCATGGTAAAAGTAGATAAACATTTGAAGCAGAGGAACGTACAGGGCTAGGGGGAGAAAGCAGAGCAGTGGGATTACTTTTTGGATTGTTCTAGCAAAGAGCTTACACGGACACCATGATTCAAATGGCCCCTGTTTGTTCTATAATGCTCTACGGTTCTATGTAACATAAAATTTAATATTCTGTTGCCAAGCTGGAGCTTTGTGTAACATGGCCTCATTTGAGGTTAATTGGAGGACAATTGTTTTTCTGTACTTTTTGTAAATCTCTAGCTCCAAGATTTGAAATCCAGCAGGAAATGATTGGCTACCTTCCTCTTTTTTTTTGTTTTGCATCTGTAACAAAATGTAGCACTTTGAGCTGCGACATCTGAAGAGAGACATGGTAAATCAGGGAATATGGTCTCCCTCTTACCTATCTTTGTGTTTTCCCATTCCTGTTCATCTCACTGGTCTCTCTTCTTTTGTCTCTCTCTCCTTATTTTTTTGCTTTTGTGTCTATCAACTTTTTTCTCTGTCATTTTCTTCTTTCTTTTTGGGTAGCAAATGATGTGGTGTGGAAAGGAGCCAAATTTTCTAGTGGTGGATGTGGAGAAACTGCAGACTAGAAACCTCTACTCCTGGCTGTGCATGTGATGTTGACTACTAATGCATCCTGCCTGGCCCCGCCTTGCCCCCTCTCTCACTGCTTCTGTTGCCACCACCACTTGTCCTTGGGAGTGAGACACACCTCCACTGGAGCCATTGCCAACTATGTGGAGCGCCAGAGACAGTAGGGCTGAGAGGATGAGAGGGAGTCATCTTTTTTATTGGAGTGACCGGAGTGGGAGAGGAGAGGAGAGAAGCTTCTCCCTTCTCTCTGTCTGCTCTCCCTATCTCCCCTTCTACTTCCTCTTTCCCTTTCTCCCCCCTCCTTCTACCCTCCCTCTCCTCCTCTTTCTTTCCTTCTCCTCCTCACCTTTGCCCGTCCTCCTCATCCACCGCACCCCTAATATATATGCGAAATACATGAACCTGAAATAAAAGCTTTGAAAATTCGGTCTCCAATTTCTTTCAAGTAAAGAAACTCACAAGCCTTCATAGAGGACACACCTTCTGCCCTTCAACTCCTGCTGATTGCATAGTTTGCACACTGAGAAATTCTACAAACTGCATGTGCTCAGAATACGTGGATGTGATTAAAAGCCCTCTCTTAGCCATTGTGAGGTAAAAATATCCAGACAAAGCCCAATTTTTTTTGAGCGGCTGAGGCCTTCAAAGAAAAACTTTAATGAAGACCTTAAAAGGCACAAAAGAGTGTAAATTTCATAATTTTATTGTGAAATATGTAATTTTTTGAATCTTTTGTTTATATCCCTATTTAAGATATTTAAAATTTCAGTTACTGAGAAAAGAAGATGAAAAAAAAATCAGAAAGCATTTTGAATGAATTGTGGGAAACTGATGGTGCAAGGAGGGTAATGAGTTGACATCGATAAAACCAATTCTAAATGTGGGCATAGGAAATTATAACAGGAACAAATTGATTTAAAAAAAAGTGACAAACAAAACAACAGAAAGTCAAGTTGTGCAGACAAGAAGTGTATCACAGATTAAGATTTTTATATATCTACATAGAGACATGTAATAAATGTGCTGGTGATGTCTAATGGCAATATGCAAGTATTGTACTGTTCTTATTTTGTCAGGATAGGCAGGGTTCTCCATTGGGTAAATTCATCTTAGTAGATAATCAGGAATTACCCAATAAAAAGGGAATTGGATATATACTTGAACAGGAAAAAATTGCACGGCTATGGGGACAGAGCAGGGTAGTATGACTAATTGGATAGTTGCTTCAAAGAGCCGGCACAGGCATGATGGGCCGAATGGCCTCCTTCTGTGCTGTATGACTCTATGAATTACATGATGCTGAGTCATACAGAGCAGGGAAGTCCCAAGTTTGTACTGATTTCAACAAGAGCATAGAAACATAGGAGCAGGAGTAGGCCATTCGGCCCTTCGCGCCTGCTCTGCCATTCAATATGATCATGGCTGATCCTCTATCTCAATACCACGTTCCCGCTCTCTCCACATATCCCTTGATGCCTTTTGTGTCTAGAAATCTATCTATCTCCTTCTTAAATATATTCAGTGACTTGGCCTCCACAGCCTTCTGTGGTAGAGAATTCCACAGGTTCACCACCCTCTGAGTGAAGAAATTTCTCCTCATCTCAGTCCTAAATGTCCTACCCCATATCCTGAGACTGTGACCCCTCGTTCCAGCCCCCCCAGCCAGGGGAAACATCCTCCCTGCATCCAGTCTGTCTAGCCCTGTCAGAATTTTATACGTTTCAATGAGAAGGGTGCTACTATTGGGTGAGTCGCCCTTGAGTAGGGAGGGGGAAACTAGCTACTGCTCCTGCGCTGATAGTTATTCAATGACCTGTTCTGTTCAGTGTACAAGTGTCGACAGGCAGGATCAAGATGCCACCGCCATAACGGATAGCCTGCCAATGCTCACTCTGAAAGCTCACACACGAAAAATAACTTTTAAGGATTTTTGTCCTAGTCTCTGCTTCTTTGGGCCAGCGTCCATTTTGCCATTACCTCCCTTTGAAAGGTCTCGAGATGTTTTCTACATTAAATACGCTACATAAATGCAAATTGTTGACACGTAAGCCGAGCAATATGTACAGTCTCTTCTACATAATTAAAGGAAACGCGCCATCTGCAGATAATCGTAAATGAAAGCTTCCTTTGTTTTTCAATGGATGGGAGAATTGGCTTATGACCTTCCATTGAGATAATAAGGTGAAGGATTTTTATTGTGAAAAATAAATCAATCAGCCCACTTTATAATGCTTACTTTTAACTATACAATGCTTTAAAAATAATTGCACTCCGAAGCAAGATTTACATCGAACATGAAGGATTAATGTTAAGAGCTCGGTTCGAACATGGAATTCACTCTTTAATCGTTGGCAGCCAGTCCCAGTCAATTGACATGACTCACTCTGTACAATTATGGAGGCTGCTCAGTTACTCGATCCTCCCCGCTTTTCATCTATTTGTAATCAAAATAAAAGACTGCAACTACTACTCATGTTTTGTTTTAACAAGGCTTGATATATTTAATGGGAAAGCTGTATACAGCCGTACAATATTTATGACTTTACAATAAAGGTCACACCTTCGGAAAACACGACACTGCGGAAGGCGCTGTCCTGGAAGTATAGTGCTGAAAATCTGTTTCACAGGAATATATATATATACCCAAAACTTTCGTGTGTGTGTGTCTGTGTGCGGGGTGGGGGGTTACTTTTTATATATAACAAGAAAATAACAACAAACACAAAATATCGCAGTCTGTATCATAATGGTTAAGAAATCTGAGATCTTCCAACCGAGCAGCATAAACTTTTACACGCACGAGTAATTGTGTATAAATGGAGCTACATATACAAACTATTTTACCATGGTTTAAACTTAATGTTGGACTTTGTGTAGTAATAAGTTTTTTTCTTTCAAACCTGAATAATTAATGACAATGCGGAGTTCAATCAAACATCAGGGCAAAAATAACGGGGAACTCCTCTTCTCACCAGCAATGCCGCCAAACCTAATACGATAGCCAAACCTGTCCGCCTTTGACTCACACGTTTTTATATTAGCATGTTGTGTTTTAATGTTAAATAATGATCACAATCGTGAATATCCAGACCCAATTGCTCATTCACGGTTTAATTATACACAATAGAGGGGAACAACAGAATTTGAATCAAAATAAATTGTGGATATTTTAGTACCTTTATCTGTAAGTAGAAGTATCTCTGTAACCTGATCTGGTTGAAATGGTTATCTTTCGACATACAGTAAATCGGGGCGGGGGGTGGGGAGAGAGACATCTTCAGCAGATTGGCGAGTGAGACGTCGCTGGAGCAGGTTCCTGCCAAGTTAGCACATTCTGCGGTGTATAAAAGGCGCCGCCTCCTCCCTCCCCACTGCAGTACAACTCTTCCTTTCGCACGATGAGTTACTGTCTGGATACAATGCTCGGCACCAGCTCCTACCGCAGGGTACTCGGGGACTCGCCCCGCTCTGTGTCCCGCTCTGCAGGCTCCTTGGCAAGTAGCGGCTTCCACTCACAGACATGGTCCCGCAGTCCCAGCTCAGTCACCTCCTACAAACGGGTGGCCCCGGGCCTGACTGCCAGCTTCGGCTCTCAGATCACAGCCTCCACCGAGAGCCTGGAATCCGGGGTCATCAATGGGGACATCAGATCTCGCAACGAGAAGGAGATGCTCCAGACCCTCAACGATCGATTCGCCACTTACATCGACAAAGTAAGGAACCTGGAGCTTCAGAACAAGAATCTGGAGGCAGAGGCTGCATCCTTGAGGCAGCAGCAAGCCGGCAGATCGGCCATAGGAGAGCTGTACGAGAGAGAGATCAAAGATCTGCGCAATGTGGTCGTGCAGATCAGCAGTGACAAGGCGCAGTTACAGCTGGAGCACGAACACCTGGAGGAGGACATCCAACACATCAAGCAGAGGTTCGACGACGAGAACAGGATAAGGGAAGAGATCGACGCCAGTGTCAGGGCTCTGAACAAATATATCGAGGATGCAGGCTTGCTGAAGGTAGATCTGGCTAAGAAGCTCCAGTTTCTCACGGACGAGGCTTCGTTCATGAAGGCGAATCACGACGAGGAAGTTCGAGATTTGCTGAATCAAATCCAGGGCTCTCAGATAACTTTAGAAGTGAGGGATTCCCTCAAGTCTGATATTACGGCTGCGCTCCGAGAGATCCGGGCACAGATGGAAGGTCACGCAGCCAAGACCACCAGCCAGACCGAGGAAGTGTTTAAAGTGAAGCTGGAAAGACTGAATCAAGCCGCCAAGGTCAACACGGACGCCATCCACGCAGCGCAGGATGAAATCCTCGAATATCGCAGACATCTGCAGTCCAAGAATACCGAGCTGGAGACCCTGAAAGGGACTAAAGACTCACTGGAGAGGCAAAGGTTTGAGATGGAGGACAGGCACAATGCAGACATTTCCAGCTACCAGGTAGTCTTTAGATAAAATTATCTTAGTGACCCAACTATTTCCCCAATGGACAAAAAATCAGTTTAGGGAGATGCATGTTGTTTTTATTTACACAAACTCCTAATTAAATTCGTTTAACTTTCAAAACTGACCTTGAGAGGGTAATTGATTTATGTTGTCTACTACCAAAGTTATAAATTAGTATAACTAAGTTTTAGATCATATGGACCCGCGTTTTTCTTGGTTGCTTTCTTAACTTCCCAATTCCATATGTTAATATACTAGTGCAATCTGATTATGGAGTTCACACATTTGAAAGGTTTAATATGCATAACCATTTATTGCTGCAAAATATTGCATGTTACAGGAAGCAGCTCAGCAACTTGAAAACGAATTGCGAAACACAAAATGGGAAATGGCTGCGCAGCTCAGGGAGTACCAAGACTTGCTCAATGTTAAAATGGCTTTGGATATTGAAATTGCGGCTTACAGGTAATGGTGTGGATGTCAAATGCGAAGTGCGTTGCGTAAGCGAGTCTGAGAGCATAAGGTCTAAATGTCAGAGGAATGGGCAAATAAGCTAATACCTCACAATATCTTTACATTAGATAACCATGCCTTAAACTATGTAATAATTACAAGAGTATTTTGATGCGAAAATATCTAAGAACCACCAATGTTGCATAATGGTTGCTAGTTTTCAGTTTTTGGAAACGTAAGCCGGAAACACATAAAAGAACCAAATCATTTAATTGGAATTTGGATAATTAATAGTGTTGAATAAAAAAACCAAAAATGCTAGAAATGCGCAACAGATGAGTTAGGATCTCAGAGAGAAGATAGGGTAAGTTCCTTACTTACGACCCTATTTCTGCTTCATCTGCTATGCCTTTCTAGCATTTTCCATTTTTACTTCAGATGTCTTTCTTTAAACTCTAATGAGTAAACTGTGTTTGTTGTTGATGACATAAAGAAAATAACGGTAAGTTTGCAGGCAACAACTTATTATTAATAATTATTATTTTATTTTGTAAAGGAAACTCCTGGAGGGCGAAGAATCAAGATTTATTGGGACAAGTCCCTATCCTTATATAGAAGGGTATCATAAAGTTCCTACAGTGCCAAACCATATTAAAACCAAGTCTGAAGAAAGAGCCAAACCAGCTGACAAAGAAAAAGAAAATGTGATTGCAGAGGAACAAGTGGATGAAATGACAATTGCAACTGAAGAAACTGAAGAGGCAGAAAAGGCTGGAGAAGGAAAGGAAGAGAAGGAAGAAGCTGAAGAGCAAGATGAAAAGGCCGAAGCTGAAGAAGCCGCAGAGGAAGAGGCGGAAAACGCAGAGGACAAGGGTGACCAAGAAGCTAAATCTGATGAAGAAGCTGTGAAAGAAGAAGACACAAAGACTGAAGAAGCTGAGGAAGAAGATAAAGCAAAATCAACTGTAGAAGAGAAAGCCAAAGAAAAAATAAAAGTAGAGAAAGAGGATGTGAAAGACGAAAAAGAGGAGCAACCGAAGGAAAAGCCAGAAAACGAACCTACCAAAGACCAAAATGAACCAGTAAAAAAGGTGGATGAAAAAAAACCAGTTGAACCTAAAGCAAAAGAAGAGGAAACAGAGGAGAAAGAAAGCCCAGGAAAGGAGCCAGAGACTAAAGAAACAGCAAAGATAGAAAAGAAGAAGGAGCCAGAGGAACCCTCCAAACCAGAATCTAAATCTGATGAGGATGAAAAGAAAAATGAATCAAAAGCAGAACCCAAGGACGAAGGAAAAAAAGACGTAAAACCAGAACCCAAAGCTGAAGATAAGAAAGACACAAAACCAGAGGCCAAAGCTGAAGATAAGAAAGACACAAAACCAGAGCCCAAAGCTGAAGATAAGAAAGACATAAAACCAGAGCCCAAAGCTGAAGATAAGAAAGACACAAAACCAGAGGCCAAAGCTGAAGATAAGAAAGACATAAAACCAGAGCCCAAAGCTGAAGATAAGAAAGACACAAAACCAGAGGCCAAAGCTGAAGATAAGAAAGACACAAAACCAGAGCCCAAAGCTGAAGATAAGAAAGACATAAAACCAGAGGCCAAAGCTGAAGATAAGAAAGACATAAAACCAGAGCCCAAAGCTGAAGATAAGAAAGACACAAAACCAGAGGCCAAAGCTGAAGATAAGAAAGACACAAAACCAGAGCCCAAAGCTGAAGATAAGAAAGACATAAAACCAGAGCCCAAAGCTGCAGATAAGAAAGACACAAAACCAGAGGCCAAAGCTGAAGATAAGAAAGACACAAAACCAGAGCCCAAAGCTGCAGATAAGAAAGACTTAAAACCAGAGCCCAAAGCTGCAGATAAGAAAGACTTAAAACCAGAGCCCAAAGCTGCAGATAAGAAAGACATAAAACCAGAGGCCAAAGCTGAAGATAAGAAAGACACAAAACCAGAGGCCAAAGCTGAAGATAAGAAAGACACAAAACCAGAGCCCAAAGCTGAAGATAAGAAAGACTTAAAACCAGAGCCCAAAGCTGCAGATAAGAAAGACACAAAACCAGAGGCCAAAGCTGAAGATAAGAAAGACACAAAACCAGAGCCCAAAGCTGAAGATAAGAAAGACACAAAACCAGAGCCCAAAGCTGAAGATAAGAAAGACACAAAACCAGAGCCCAAAGCTGAAGATAAGAAAGACACAAAACCAGAGGCCAAAGCTGAACCTGAAGAAAAGAAAGGTTCTTCAATACCAGAGCCTAAGCCTCAGGAGAAGATTGAAAAAACAGAACCATCAAAAGAAGAATCAAAGAAAAGTGCAAAAATAGAACCAGCTAAACCAGATTCCACAACAGCAGAGAAGGAGCTTGAGAAAACAACAGAAGTTAAAGAAAAAGTAACAGATCAAAATAAAGAGAGTAAAAAAGAAACAAAGGATGAGACAACCGAAACAGTGAAAAAATCAGAAGGAAAGAAGTCTGCCCCAGAGCCGGCAAAAGATCAAAAGGAAGCGGAAGCAGAAAAAGAACAAATTAGTAAAGAGTCTAAAAAGGAAAAGACTTCTGAAGTTAAAGAAGAAACACAAGTTAAGGATGACAAAGAGGGGAAATCAGAGAAGCCTTCCAGTACTAAAGAGTCAAAGACAACAGACAAAACTAAAAAAGCAGAGGAATAAAAGGTATAAAGAATGATTTTGTGGGGAGAAAACAAATCACCAAAGAAATACTGCATCAAGGAACTAAGTGATTAATGTAGAAAAACTGCCAAGATAATATTGTACCTTGTTATGATACAAGGGGCTGGTAAGCAATAGGTGTTCACAAAAGAGGCAGACAAATGCATTGTGGTAACTTATATAGCAGAATGTGATGTATGCAGAATGCTAAGCACTTACACTTGAAGAGTGTCAATCATTATCCTGCCTCAGTAATAAGTGCATTTAAAATGACTGACCATATGATGTATTTATATATATATCACCTAAAGATAAAGAGTATTTGCTGACTTATATTAATCAAATAACAAACCCGTCATGAATTGAAGATAAAAAGCCACATCCTCAATCTAAAATGTGCACCAAAACAAATACTGTCAATTACTTACAACGTGCAATATATAAATAAAGAGCTTAACAGATACAATGTGCCTCTGAAGTATATATCAATACTAATGCAAATTGACATGATTAAAATATATGTATAATGACAACGTCTAATTATAAATGATTGCATTTTCTTTGAATAAAGCAGCAACTTTCTTATAGGAACATTATATTTTCTCAAGATTGGTCATTTGTGTCAGTGTTTATGTGGAGTTGTTCAAGCTTTTTGTCAGAAATAGTATTGTCTGTAACAAATGTTAGGCAAAGCATCAAAGTACCACCCGGGAATCAGATTCATCATAGGACAATTGATGCACGCCATTGAGAGGAGGGAGAAGAGGAAAGAGACAGAGTCTGGTAGTGCATATAAAAGACTGTGATACATACACAAGTGTGAAAGACTGAAAATTTGAAGAAAAATAATTGTCTTTGTTGGGGTAAATATGTATCTATATAATATATTACAATCTTGAGTCGGTATGTTTTCACATGCCAATTCATTGAAATTAATGGGTAACATTAATGGTAATGGTAATGCCTGCTATTCTTACTTCATCCAGGTAGTGCTGCAACCGCTAAAAAAAAATCATATGACGAGAAGGTCTGTAATTCTAACCTGGTCCAGAGGTGGCAGTGTAACCTCTCTCAGCCTGGTACAACAAGCACAGCTGAAAGATACATCATTTCCTCTGATTAAGCATGAGTAAGGTCATAGGAGATTCACTAGTTTATTAAATAATTCAACAAAATATGTAGCATTCCAGCTAAATAGCAGTGCTAAAATAAATTGACTTCACTGGCATTTTGAATATATCTATAATCATATAGAGTTTGATTGTAGCAGCCATCTGAATCTAAAATAAATATTATGGAGATCGGGATATATTTGGACAACGGGGAAGCTATTAAGTTAAAATATCACAGCCACAGATATGACTGAAATAAAAATGTATTGTCTGTGGCTCCTCAACAGGATCAGTGGGTAAAAGCACTGTGACGTGGCATTGAAGTATACAAAACAAAAAGATCCCAGGTTTGAAGCCTGTTCTGTGTTGAATTTGTTGTGGGTTGCTATAATTGGCCTCAGTGTCCCCAGGCTAGGGAAGGGAACAGGCTGCAGTTCCATC
This sequence comes from Squalus acanthias, assembly GCA_030390025.1. Classification (NCBI taxonomy): domain Eukaryota; kingdom Metazoa; phylum Chordata; class Chondrichthyes; order Squaliformes; family Squalidae; genus Squalus; species Squalus acanthias. The sequence goes on from CM059437.1 coordinate 78,369,388, forward strand.
CTTCCAATTGCTATTCCGTTACCCCCACTGTAAGTGAATGATGGTTGAGACCAGGAGTGGATTTGGTTGGGATGGCCTACAGTTGAATAACTGCCAATACTCACTGTTCAGGCTCATATTTGGGGAATAACATCTTAGGCAAAGTCCCAAGGGCTGTTGGTACCTATTGGACCATATCCCAGAAAGAGTTGCTGCTTTCAAGAGAAAAAAAAAATTGTGCTGACCAATGTTATAATTTAATGTAAACCAATCTTTTCTCAATTTCACAAAGTTTAAAATTAACAAACTATTAATTTTATGATATACTTGATATAAATAAATCTAACACTGTGAGGCCAAGTTTGCTTATTTTAGATGTGAAATTGGTGAGAAAACGAATATTTTCAACTTTTGAGCAATAGTAGGATTTAAAATAGTATGTAGATGAAACTAAGCATCAAGCATCACTTGCAACGCAAGAATGGTAGGCTGAAGGAATGAGAATAACTAAAAAGTCTAGTTTAATGCCATCATCGTTATCACCAAATAAAGCTTCAGCCTCCAACAGACCATTGAAATAACGATCTACACTGGGGGACAGCGTGACCCCAGTGTGATGGGTATGTGCATTTGAAAATTAAATTAATGGGCATTGGGATTTGAATAATCTTTTTCTTTGCCAATTTTCTCCCCTCTACTTTTGTGAAGGTGTTGACTCCTTGCTGAGACATTGGTCTACAGGCATTGGCACGCTGTTGATAACTCAACCAAGGGGCCATTATTCATGCGTGGACCTTGACAGTGAGTATTGACAGATTATTCTACAGCCTAGCACAATCCTACCTTCACTGCAGCCCTGGCAGAGATCATGTAACTCAGCAAAGACTAGGGATTGAACCTGGAACCCTCTTGGTCTGTGTGATTCATTCACAGTATAAATCCACTGAGCTCCATGCGATGAGGGATAATTGGTACTAGGGTATAGAATACTTTTCCATTTCGGACACCAGCCATGTCAACATCAACTACTTCCAGGTCAATCATAGCACATGGAAATACATAGTAAAGTTTTACTCAGTCTGTCCCATCATGACTTCAAACTTAGAGGATTTTCCCATATCCAAATCATGCTTGCTTTTCTGAGAGTGAGATTTCTAATTTGTACCCAATTTTCTGCTGTTGTTACCTGCCTGCCCTGTTTCCTGCTCAGCAGATTTAGAGACCTGAAAAACCCACACAGATCCTAACAGCCAGGGTAATACTAATGATATAAATATATGTTCACCAACTGGGGTAATTCTCTGAAAACTAAACTCATCAGCATTACACAACTCAATGACTGACTCAAATGGTTTAAATAATAATAGCAAGGTTAGTATGTTGATTGCAAAATGCACAATAAGGTAAATAAGCCCCAATACTGTTGACAACACAGTAGTTTACTGATTGCCCTTAAAATCCAAAGGGGATTTTCAGATCCAGTTTCTCTTTACTTAACGTATGAGTAGAAACATAAAACAAAGCAATTAATATGTATCTGTAATGTCCTTTACCAGTAATTCATACTCAATGAATAGTCTCAGAATGGAATATTTAGCAGTGATAACACCATATTTAGTTCAGAAATGATGATATAGCTCTTATCAATCTGACCATATGGGAAGTGTTCAGAAAATAATGGATAACACTGCTTTTTCCCAAATCACACTTTACATAAGAACATAAGAACATAAGAAATAGGAGCAGGAGTAGGCCAATCGGCCCCTCGAGCCTGCTCCGCCATTCAATAAGATCATGGCTGATCTGATCCTAACCGCCAATCTACTATCTATCACAGAACCATCTCCTGCATCTAACAGAATTGCACACACGAAATAGGAGCAGAATCAGGCTACACAGTCCCTGGGCCCGCTCCACTACCCACAGGGCCATGACCGATCCGAACCTAGACTCATGTCCAAATTCCTGCCCGCTCCCCGTAACCCTTAATGCCCTTTACTTCTAGGAAACTGTCTATTTCTGTTTTAAATTTAATTAATGTTGTAGCTTCTACAGCTTTTTGTGGCAGCATATTCCATGGACCTACCACCCTCTGAGTGAAGTAGTTCCTCCTCATCTCAGTTTTGAAAGAGCAGCCCCTTATTCTAAGACTATGTCCCCTAGTTCTCGTCTCACCCGTCATCGGGAACATCCTCCCCGCATCCACCCGATCCAACCCCTTCACAATCTTATATGTTTCAATAAGATCGCCTCTCATTCTTCTGAACTCCAATGAGTAGAGTCCCAATCCACCCAACCTCTCCTCATATGACCACCCCCTCATCCCCGGGATTAACCGAGTGAACCTTTTTTGCACTGCCTCGAGAGCAAGGATGTCTTTCCTTAAGTAAGGACACCAAAACTGTATGCAGTATTCCAGGTGCGGTCTCACCAATACCTTGTACAACTGAAGCAATACCTCCCTATTTTTATATTCTATCCCCCTAGCAATGAAAGCCAACATTCCATTTGCCTTCTTAATCACTTGCTGCACCTTTATTAAAGTCAAGGTCTAAGAAGACTGTAGAAATGCATTCACAAGGAACTGGGTTCAGATGGTAAAACTAATTTTATTTAGCATCTCTATAGCCAATGAAAAAGACAAACTTTCATCCCATTAGTCAGGGATGATTTCAAACCAATATTCCAGAGGTGCAAAGGCATTGTTCTAACTTACTGCTCTTTCCAATCCCTTGGATGGTAGTTTTAAGCAAAGATGGTAATTTACCCCACACTTGTGAAATAATGTATGTAAAAGAAAAGAACACTTAAAACACAAAGAATAAAAGATTACATTAAACTGAGGAAAGAATGCATGTAAATAATACATTTAGAAACCTTTTTGCAAGAATTGTAGGATCATTCTGAATGATCCATTGCTATGATGAGGTTCCATCATTTAGATATCATAATTTAGAACTATTCCAGATATATACAATTATCTGCACTTGAACAGCAGTTAAAGTGAAATGAATATACATCCAAAAGCTACTAAGATGCAGTGATTCTGCTACATCAGACGTTAATATTCCAGGCACGATAGAACGCATGAAAGTGATAAGAAGGTGCATCTAATCTTTTATAGTTTGTAAGCTCTCAGTTAAACATATACAGTACTCAACTTCCAAAACATCAATCTGTTTGAATGTGTCTTTCTCTACAGAAGCACTGACGTATTTCTTAGTCTGACTACAACAAATTTGTTTGTCCTCACTTTTAAGTTTAGTGGTTCAATTTTAACAATCAAACCACCTCCGTAAAGTTAGAGTACTTTTCCTTGATTTTTGCCCATTTAAAATTGCTATGACAGTCACGATATTCAATATGTATTTTTTATTTGTTCTTAGGAAGTGAGCCACACTGGCAAGATCATATTTATTGCCTGTCCCTAGTTGCTCTGAAGAGGTGGTAGTGGGCCTTCTACTTCCACTGCAGTCCTTGCGGTGGTGCTCCCACAATGGTGTCAGCTAGGTAACTGCAGCATTTTGATATAGCAATGATGAAGGAATGGTGGCATCTATCCAAGTCAGGTTGATGTGTAACTTAGAGTTACACACCATCCTGACTTGGAAATATATCGCTGTTCCTTCATCTTCGCTGGGTCAAAATCCTGGAACTCCCTCCCTAACAACACGATGGGAGTAACTTCACCACGCGGACTGCAGCGGTTCAAGAAGGCGGCTCACCACCACCTTCTCAAGGGCAATTAGGGATGGGCAATAAATGCTGGCTTTGCCAGCGACGCCCACATCCCAGGATCAAATAAAAATTTTTTTTGGAGATGTCGGTATTCCCACTACATTACTGCTGTTGTTCTTGGTGGCAGACATCATAGACTGGGAAGTGCTGTCGAAATAGGCTTGGCGAGTTGCTGCAGTTCATCCTGTGGATATTACATACTGTAGCCGCAGTGTGCTAGTGGTGGAGTGGGTAAACATTGAGTTCAGTGGCAGGGGTGCCAAACAAGTAAGCTGCTTTGTCCTGGATGGTGTCAAGTTTGAGTGTTGTTGCGTGTGTCTAGGTAAGTGGTGAGTACTTCATCACACTCCTGACTTGAACCTTGCAGATAGTGGATCAGCATTGAGGGAACAGGAGGTGAGCCACTTGTCACAGAGTACTCAGCCTTTGCTTTTGTAGTCACATTGTTGATATGGCTGGTCCAGTTAAGCTTGTGGTCAATGGCGACCTCCAGGATGTTGATGGTTGAGGTCTCAATAATGATGGTGCCATTGTGGGTCAGGGGGTGATGGTTGGGCCTTTTCCTGTTGGAGACATATATTTTGACAAAAATTGTAGTTGTATATATTTGTGAAACCAATATGTCTCCTCTCAGTTACAGTCTATTTGTCATAAAACACTCAACAAACAAACTTTAATTACCTTTCACAAAGATTGCTAAGAAAAAGTATGTGCTAATACACCATAGGCAGAGATTTATATATTATATATGCATTATACTTCAGACATCACATATAGTGTCAAAAGTAGAGAATAAAAGAAAGAAGAATCTGGCATTTTTTTCTGCCCTTGACAACTTGGCATTTCCAAGTGCAGGAATCAGGATTTGCAAACAGTGCAAATTTATACAACATGCGTCTAGTATGCATTTCCTATCTGTACAAAGAAGCTCTCCAAGAATAGAACATTCCTCAGGCTGAGTGTATGCAGTCTCTTAATTGTCCATACTTAAAAAAGACAAAGCCAAGGTTCTGACCTGCAGTCTGAATAGCAGTTGATCTCTGAATGACTACATCCAGTGTTTTCTTAACAGCAATTACACTTTGTGGCCTTAAATGGACACAACTCCACCTTAGCAACAGAACAATATATTGTGCAAATATTTTTCAAAGGTGAGAGACCAGTTAATGTTGGTATTCATAGGGATTTGGGGGTCCTTGTACACTAATCACAAAAAGTAAACACACAGGTACAGCAAGCAATTGGGAAAGCAAATGGTAAGTTAGCCTTATTGCAAGGTGGGGGGCAGTGGTGGAGTGTAAGAGTCAGGAAGTTGTGCTGCAATTATATAGGGATTTGGTGAGACCACACCCTGCATAAAACTCTTGATAATATAAAGCAGCATATTATCTGGCTTACTGCGAGCAACACCCACATTGAAGCAGTGAAAATACTAAGAATTTATTTTTGGACATATCAGTAAATAATAATTCTAAAAAGTCTAAGAGCGTTAAAAAAACAAGCCTGAAGGCTTTGTGTCTTAATGCGAGGAGCATTCGTAATAAGGTGGATGAATTAGCTGCGCAAATAGAGGTAAACGAATATGATATGATTGGGATTACGGAAACATGGCTCCAGGGTGACCAAGGCTGGGAACTCAACATACAGGAATATTCAATATTCAGGAAAGATAGGCAAAAAGGAAAAGGAGGTGGGGTAGCATTGCTGGTTAAAGAGGGGATTAACACAATTGTAAGGAAGGATATTAGCTCTGATGATGTGGAATCTGTATGGGTAGAACTGAGAAATACCAAGGGGCAGAAAACGCTAGTGGGAGTGGTGCATAGACCCCCAAACAGTAATACGGAGGTTGGGGATGGCATTAAAAGGGAAATTAGAGTAGCGTGCAATAAGAGCACAGCAGTTATCATGGGCGACTTTAATCTACATATAGATTGGGCTAACCAAATTAGTAACAATACTGTGGAGGAGGAATTCCTGGAGTGTATACGGGATGGTTTCCTGGACCAATATGTCAAGGAACCAACTAGAGATCAGGCCATCTTAGACTGGGTATTATGTAATGAGAAAGGATTAATTAGCAATCTTGTTGTGCGAGGCACCTTGGGTCGGAGCGATCATAATATGATAGAATTCTTCATTAAGATGGAGAGTGAAGTAGTTGACTCGGAGACTAGGGTCCTGAATTTAAATAAAGGAAACTACGATGGTATGAGGCGCGAGTTGGGTAGGATTGATTGGGGAATGTCACTCAAAGGGTTGACGGTGGATAGGCAATGGCAAACATTCAAAGATTGCATGAATGAACTACAGAATTTGTTCATCCCAATTTGGCATAAAAATAAAACAAAAAAGGTAACTCAACCGTGGCTAACAAAGGAAATTAGGGATAGCATAAGATCCAAGAAGAGGACATATAAATTGGCCAGAAAAAGCAGAAAACCTGAGGATTGGGAGCAGTATAGGATTCAGCAATGAAGGACAAAGGGATTAAGAGGGGGGAAATAGAGTATGAGAGTAAGCTTGCAGGGAACATAAAAACTGACTGTAACAGCTTTTATAGATATGTGAAGAGAAAAAGATTGGTGAAGTCAAGCGTAGGTCCCTTGCAGTCAGAATCAGGGGAATTTATAATGGGGAACAAAGAAATGGCAGACCAATTAAATACATACTTTGGTTCTGTCTTCACAAAGGAGGACACAAATAACCTCCCAGAGATGTCAGGGAACATAGGGTCTAATGAGAGGGAGGAACTGAAAGAAATCAGTATTTGTAGGGAAATAGTGTTAGGGAAATTGACGGGATTGAAGGCCGATAAATCCCCAGGGCCTGATAATCTACATCCTAGGGTACTTAAGGAAGTGGCCCTAGAAATAGTAGATGCATTGCTGGTTATCTTCCAAAATTCTATAGACTCTGGAACAGTACCCATGGATTGGAGGGTAGCTAATGTTACCCCACTATTCAAAAAAGGTGGTAGAGAGAAAACGGGGAATTATAGACCGGTAAGCCTGACATCGGTAGTGGGGAAAATGCTAGAGTCCATTATAAAAGATGTAATAGCAGAGCACTTGGAAAACAGTGACAGGATCGGACAAAGTCAACATAGATTTACAAAAGGTAAATCGTGCTTGACTAATCTACTGGAATTTTTTGAGGATGTAACTGGTAAAATAGATAAGGGAGAACCAGTGGATGTGGTGTATTTGGACTTTTAGAAGGCTTTTGATAAGGTCCCGCATAAGAGATTAGCGTGTAAAGTTAAGGCACATGGGATTGGGGGCAAGGTATTGACTTGGATAGAGAACTGGTTGGCAGACAGAAAGCAAAGAGTTGGAATAAATGGGTCTTTTTCCGAGTGGCAGGCAGTGACTAGTGGGGTACCGCAGGGATCGGTCCTAGGACCCCAGCTATTCACAATATATATTAATGATCTAGACGAGGGAATTGGATGTAATATCTCCAAGTTTGCAGACGACACAAAGCTTGGTGGGAGTGTGTGCCGTGAGGAGGATGCCAAGAAACTCCAGTATGATTTGGACAGGTTAGGTGATTGGGCAGAAGCATGGCAGATGCAATATAATGTGGATAAATGCGAGGTTATCCACTTTGGTGTCAAAAACAGGAAGGCAGATTATTATCTGAATGGCAATAGATCGGGAGAAGGGGAAGTGCAACGGGACCTGGGTGTCCTTGTGCACCAGTTGCTGAACGTAAGCATGCAGGTGCAGCAGACGGTTAAGAAGGCAAATGGTATGTTGGCCTTCGTAGCGAAAGGGTTCGAGTACAGGAACAAGGATGTCTTGCTGCAGTTGTACAGGGCCTTGGTGAGACCACATCTTGAGTATTGTGTGCAGTTTTGGTCGCCTTATCTGAGGAAGGATGTTCTTGCCATGGAGGGAGTGCAGCAAAGATTCACCAGGCTGATACCTGGGATGGCAGGAATGACGTATGAGGAGAGATTGGGTCGATTGGGCTTATACTCGCTGGAGTTTAGAAGAATGAGAGGGGATCTCATTGAAACTTATAAAATTCTAACAGGACTAGACAGACTAGATGCAGGAAGGATGTTCCCGATGGCCGGGGAGTCCAGAACCAGGGGTCACAGTCTAAGGATAAGGGGTAAGCCATTAAGGACTGAGATGAGGAGGAAAGTCTTCACCCAGAGAGTGGTGAACCTGTGGAATTCTCTACCACAGAAGGCAGTAGAGGCCAATTCATTAAATATATTCAAGAAGGAGTTAGATATATTTCTTAAAGCTAAAGGGATCAAGGGATATGGGGAGAAGGCAGGGACAGGGTACTGAATTTGGATGATCAGCAGGCTCGAGGGGCTGAATGGCCTGCTCCTGCTCCTGCTCCTATCTTCTATAAAATCTTGGTAAAGCATGAATTCTTTTCCTGAGGTAACTGTGACAAATCAGAAATTATTAATGTCATAGAACGTTTTCTTATATATAAAAGCCTTAGAGACATGCATTGTGCTGAGGCCTCTTTGATGTGTTTACTGTCAATGAAATATAGATTTACCTCCAGCTGTAATGTAGCCATAGTAACTGTTTGAAGGGACAAGATATATTGATATGCTAATGCCTCGGAAGTCCAAGGATTTTAGTCAGAAGCCTTCCTGTAAATCCACTTGCTTTGTCATGAAAATAATCAATTAAAGGTGCTTGGAAACACAGGTGAATGGAATTGTATCTAGCATTATTAATAGGTCCAGGAAACCATCACTTTAATTTGATAACTTTGTTCACCTGCATATGACTGTCAATCACTCTTCAGGCTTCTGAGATCACAAAGTAATAGTTATAATCACAAAAATATTTTTTACTTGCTAGTTCTTCCTGTTCTAGTGCTGTATTACAGCCCATGTGGAGATGAGCATATGATGGCTCCAAATATGTTTTGTGTTATGGGCACTGATGCAGGTTCAGTGTTATTAGAATGCCTCACACCTATTTTGATTTTGTAAACCAAGCAGTTGTAAGTTAAATGTTATATTCTAGTAGAATCAACTGTATTGATCTTTTGCTACTGTTTAATTTTTCCTTTTAACAAACCTGTATCATAGATAATAAATAACCTAAGCCATTTGGTCTGACAGAGTGATTAGTCTTCCATTATCTGAAGATTAGGAGGGACCAGTGACAAAATTACAGTACCAAGTAGTTAAAAAACAGATATATATATATATATATAAATAAATAAATTCTGGAAGGACTGTACTATTATTCAAGTTTGGAGGAAAGCTCTGATTAAAAGTCCTGACATTAAATATCTTTACTTATAGAGAATCTTTTTATTAGACCTGTTGCAGAGATATTGGATAAAAAGAAAGACTTGCATTTATATAGTGCCTTTCACAACCACCGGATGTCCCAAATGAAGTACTTTTTGAAGTGTAGTCACTGTTGTAATGTAGGAAACACGGCAGCCAATTTGCGCACAATAAGCTCCTACAAACAGCAATGTGATAATAACCAGATAGATTTTGGTTGAGGGATAAATATTGGCTAGGACACCAGGGATAACTCCCCTGCTCTTCTTCAAGATAGTGCAATAGGATCTTTTACGTCCACTTGAGAGAGCAGACGGGGCCTCGGTTTGGCGTCTCATCCGAAAGGCGGCATCTCCGACAGTGCAGCACTCCCTCAGCACTGCACTGGATTGCCAGCCTAGATTTATGTGCTCCAGTCTCTGGAGTGGGACTTGAACCCACAACCTTCTGACTCAGAGGTGAAAGTGCTACCCACTGAGCCACAGCTGATAAAGGAAAGACACACATTATTTTAATGTTTTAAAGTTTCATATATGTCTTGGCCTTCACTATAGAAAAACACACACACTAAACAAATTGACTGTAAAGGAAAGAGCTATTCCCTCATATTACATACAGAGATATATTTATCCTGTAATTGGTTTGCAAGGGGAATAAATGTATGCCTGCTGCGGCTAAGGAAACCATTATCTTCTAGGTACTTATCAATAAATACTTTTCAGTTTTTGAGCTGATTTCATTCCAAATCCTTTCAGTGATGATATAAACAACTCTCACACCTCCATAACCCAGCACTTCTTGTTGTAACTGGGTAACCCCTGACCCACCAAAAGCAATCTCATTGGAGATCTGCTAACTTATATCGAAATCATCATCCTTTAGACTTTTGTGCAGAAGCAAAACAATCTTTAAAATGAAGAGAAGGAAAGGTAGTCATTTCCAATCTACAAATAAAGTTCCCGAGCAACAGAAACTATCTAATTAACTTCAGGAGACACATTTTTAAAAAATGGTTAAAAAAGACAAAGAAAGCCAACAATTTCCAATCTATAAACAAGTTTCCCAGCAAACAGAAAATACCTAATTGACCTCAGAATTCAGTAAGTCCCCAACAACATTTAATCTCATATATTATAATTAACATTGTGGCCTAAAGGGATAGTTCCTAAAGTAGAAAAAATATATTGTGTATTAAATGGTATAATGCTCCTATTCCTATAAAACAGCATATCATCCAATTCACCTTGAACATTAGCCCGGAACTTGTGATCCGGATGATGGTGAACTGGCAACCTTTGAAACTGACTGCAACTTCGGGATTTGGCGCATGCGCAGTTGCGGTCTGTAATTCACAGCTCCGACACAGGCAGCACTGTGCACTGCCCCCCCCCCCCCGCCCCCCCCACCCACAGAGCTGGCAATCAGTGTAATCACTCAAAGCAGGGAAGCTGACGAAAACTCTACAGCTCTTCCGCAGGCAGTACGCTGTTAAATCCCCCACTAAAAGTTGGACCAAAAGGGATTAGGTGTAACTGGGGTTTTAACAGTGTATTGACTGCTAAACAAAGGTTATGGGCCTGCAAAAACTAATTTTAATTTTGAGCAGTATCAAATTTATCCATTTTAATAAAAAGTAACATTTTTAAGAAATAAAAAAAAATGATTTTTTTTAATAGTTTGTTCATCATTATTTCAGGTTTGCCTTTACCTCGTGTGAGAGCCCCAATCTTCGCTTTGCTCTCTCTAACATTTTTCAAAAGTTAGAATTTTAAGAGCTTACGCACTTCCTGGTTCGCTGTCTGTGAGAATTCTGAGTTTTGATTGGCTGCTCAGACAGCTTGTTGATGTCACAGCAGCTCTCACAAGGGGATCCCCACTAAACTCCAATGATTTGAATTGAACGTCGGAAAACCCACAACTCTCGACACAGAGATCACGAGATCCTTCTGCGAAGCTTACTTCGTGGCCAGCGGCGAATGACTTCGCTTTGCCGCTGACTGCAAATTCCGGGCCAATATGTATATTACACACAAACACATTAATACCATTAATTTGCCACTAGTACATGAACTTAACCAACCAAGTTCAATATTTTTGTATATGGTTTCAGTGTCAGACGATATCTTATAAACTGGCAATACAAACTAAATTTACAAACTACGCACAGTGTAAATTAAAGATGATCAGCATATAAAAAGGAACAGAACGAGGGTGGGTGTGGAGAAGGGAAAAATACAACACATCCACAAACACAGGAAGATCTTTCCATCTTGGCAGTGTCTGGTTCAACGCTGGTTTCCCTAGAAACCAATGAACATAAGAACATAATAAGAACATAAGAATTAGGAGCAGGAGTAGGACATTTGGCCCCTCGAGCCTGCTCCGCCATTCAATAAGATCATGGCTGATCTTCTACCTCAACTCCACTTTCCTGAATTATCCCCATATCCCTTGATTCCCTTAATATCCAAAAATCTTTCGATCTCTGTCTTGAATATACTCAACAACTGAACCTCCACAGCCCTCTGGGGTAGAGAATTCCAAAGATTCACCACTCTCTGAGTGAAGAAATTTCTCCTCATCTCAGTCCTAAATGGCCGACCCTTTATTCTGTGACTGTGACTCCTGGTTCTAGACTCCCCAACCAGGGGAAACATCCTCCCTGCATCTACCCTGTCAAGCCCTGAAAGAATTTTGTATGTTTCAATGAGATCACCTCCCATTCTTCTAAACTCCAGAGAATATAGGCCTAGTCTACTCAATCTCTCCTCATAGGACAATCCCCCCATCCCAGGAATCAGTCTGGTGAACGTTTGTTGCACTCCCTCTATGGTATGTATATCTTTCCTCATGTAAGGAGACCAAAACTGTACATAATACTCCAGGTGTGGTCTCACCAGGGCCCTATATAATTGCATACAAGACGTCTTTACTCTTATACTCAAATCCTCTTGTAATAAAGGCCAACATACCATTTGCTTTCCTAATTGCTTGCTGTACCTGCATGTTAACTTTCAGTGATTTGTGTACAAGGACACCCAGGTCCCTCTGAACACCGACATTTCCAAATCTCTCACCATTTAAAAAATATTCTGCTTTTCTATTTTTCCTACCAAAGTGGATAACTTCACATTTCTCCACATTATATTCCATTTGCCATGTTCTTGCCCACTCACTTAGCTTGTCTATATCCCCTTGAAGCTTCTTTGCATCCTCCTCACAACTTACATTCTCACCCAGCTTTGTATCATCAGCAAACATGGATATGTTACATTTGGTCCCCTCATTCAAATCATTGATGTAGATTGTGAATAGCTGAGGCCCAAGCACTGATCCTTGCGGTACCCCACTAGTTACAGCCTGCCAACCCAAAAATGACCCGTTTATTCCCACTCTCTGTTTTCTGTCCGTTAACCAGTCCTCAATCCATGCTAATATATTACCCCCAATCCCATTAATCCTAATTTTGTTTAATAACCTCTTGTGTGGCACCTTATCGAATGCCTTCTGAAAATCCAAATACACCACATCCACTGGTTCCCCCTTATCTATTCTGCTAGTTACAACCTCAAAAAACTCCAATAGATTTGTCAAACACGATTTCCCTTTCATAATTCCGTGTTGACTCTGCCCAATCCTATTATTATTTTCTAAGTGCCCTGTTACCATGTCCTTAATAATAGATTCGAGCATTTTCCCTACTACTGATGTCAGGCTAACTGGTCTGTAGTTCCCCGTTTTCTCTCTCCCTCCTTTCTTAAATAGTGGGGTTACATTTGCTACCTTCCAATCTGCGGGAACCGTACTAGAATCTATGGCATTTTGGAAAATGACAACCAATGCATCCACTATCTCTAGAGCCACCTCTTTCAAAACTCTAGGATGTAGGCCATCAGGTCCAGGGGATTTATCACTTTCAAACTCAATATAAAATTCTATCATATTATGGTCACTCTTCCCTAAAGGCCACTTTACTACAAGGTTATTAATTAACCCTTTCTCATTGCAAAATACTAGATCTAAAATAGCCTGTTCCCTAGTTGGTTCCTCAACATATTGATCTAGTAAACTATCTTGCATACATTCCATGAATTCGTCCTCCACAATATTACTGCAAATTTGGTTTGCCCAGTCTATATATAGATTAATGTCCCCCATGATTACTGTATTACCCTTGTTACATGCGCCTCTAATTTCCTGATTTATACTCTGCCCTACATTACAACTACTGTTTGGGGGCCTATAAACCACTCCCACCAATGTTTTCTGCCCCTTGCTGTTTCTTAGCTCCACCCAAACTGATTCTACTTCTTGATTTTTGGAGCTAAGATCCTTTCTCTCTACAGTCTTTATCCCATCCTTTATCAGGGCTACCCCTCCTCCTTTTCCATTTTGCCTATCTCTTCTAAAAGTTAAATATCCTGGAATATTTAGTTCCTAACCTTGGCCACATTTAACCTGCACCTGGGGTCCCCTTACCTGCCTGAGTTGCAGTCACACTCTCCTGTCCCTGACCACTAACCAGACCTGTACCACTACCTAACTTAAGGGGTGTGACTGCCTCCTGGATCAAAGTGGCCAGGTAACTCTCCCCATCCCTGATGCCCCGCAATGCTCAGACTCCACCTCAAAAACTCTGAGCTGAAGTTCCTCAAGATGCAGGCACTTAACTGCAAACGTGGTTATCCGGGATCACAATGCTCTCCACAAACTCTGATATGCTGCAGTTGCGGCACACCACCTACACTGCCATCCCTATATGACCTTGTTTTATTTAATTAAATTTGTAATTAGGTAACTTAGTTTACAATGTAGTTTCTTGCCTACTTACTTGATCTAGATTAAGTTATGGGTACTGAAATTAAATATCTACCTGTAACACAAAGCACTACAAGTAGTGTAGGCAAAAAGCAGCAACTCCTTCCCTCTCTTCTCCGAATTCCCACTCTTTCCAAATTCCCAAATAAAACACTCTGTTTAAGTACACTCCGTTTTAATCCCACTCTGCGCTATAAATTACTATAAATTAGTAAAATATGCTTTGTGAATACTGCAATACAATGACTAAATATATTTTACCACTGCAGAATTGATGTACAATAATTATAATTTCATAGTTAGTTTGGAGTGAATGTTTATGGTCATTATTGTAAAATTGATGATTTGGTTTCTCTTCATGTTCAAGCACCAACATTCTGCAATCATAATTTCCATCATACAAAAATGAAGCTTCCACTGAACACTGGCCTCAAAATCACACTTCATAATTACTAGATTTTAATATTAACTGAATTTGCAAAGTTATTAAAACTGCACAAAACACAGATAAAGAGATTGCCAGAATTTATCTCAGCATAGTGCCCATGGCACTGGATTGTTTGCATCGACCCAACAATTCCATCTGCATGGGTGTTTAATGGTGCAAAAGTGGAGTCTTCACCACATTACTTAGTACAGTACTATTCAACTTATATCACTAATGCATATTTTGCATGAGTTTTTTTCAACACAGTTGACTACTAAATTCTAAACATTTCAAAATGTATTTTTTCATGCACAAAAATAACAAAGATTTTGGCCCGTAATTTCCGATAGGAGGCTTCCTGCGTGCGGATGCCACCTATCGGGAAAAAAATCTACGAACTTACCCGAGAGCTCCTGAGGTCCAGACACTTCCGATGCTGGGCCTCTCCACAGTCGAAATGCGCGGGGCCCACGTATCCCAGAGGTGCATGCAGTCCGCAAGCGTCCCTGGGATCACGTGGGCCAGGCCAGCCAATAGGAGAAGGGAATCTCCACTCATACTTTTGACAGATAGACCTGTCAAATATATGAATGGAGGTCACCCCAAAAAGACACTAAAACAGTAAATATTTTTTTTTTTTAATTACGTTTTTAATATGAGTTAAAATTACATTAAATTAAATATTTTAAATAAAAATTTAATTTTTTGAAAAAAATAAAGTTTTTTATGGGGCTAAAAATAAACTTACCTTTTTAAAAAGTATTTTAAAATGATAAATGAGTGAAAATTAAAAAAAAACTTTTTTCAACACTTATGCTGGTAAAAGCAGGCCTTACGCCTGCTTTTACCAGGCGTAAGATTTCCAAGGGTTTTCAGCGGGCGGAGGTTCTGCAGAAAGCGTAACTCTCTGCCCACAGAGGCTCTTCTCTAGGGCAGGCGTCCGATCTGTCAGGAGCATTCTTGATAGATCGGAAATGCTGGTTTTCAGCGCATGCGCTGTGCATGCCTGAAACCGGCATTTCCGATGTCCCTACGGGTGGGTACACAGCTCGCACACACCCGTAGGCATCGGAAAATATGGGCCATTGTATTTCAGAGTAATCGTACTAAAGACATAAAGGCCGAGATTTTGCGGGGGGTTAGCGGGCGGGATCGGTGGCGGGTCAGGTGGGAAAATGTTTTTTTGACAGCGGGTCGGGAACCCGGTCAACCCGCCTTTCCCAATGTCGGGTCTGTCAGCAATGAGCAGACCCGACGGGCAGCAGTGGGCGATCCAATTAAACTCATTAGCATCTAGTTGACAGATGCTTAACAGGCTTTTTTTAAACTTACCTTTTGATTTTAACTGCATGACCACGGGAACCACACTGTTCGAGGACCATGGCTGTCAACTTGAGGCGGGAGTTCAGTGGCCATTACTCCAGCTGATTGCTTGATAGCTTCAAATGTACAGTAAAAGCTCCAACCTGACAGATTATCACTTTCCTCAGCCACAAGCTGTTTCTCAGTCCATTTCCTGCACAGATTCTGCAGGCTTTCCACTTTCCATCCACTCTTAACTCATTGGAAGAACTCTCTCACCACTGACAGAATGCTTCTGTCATCTCTACTTCACCTGCCATCTAGTTAATCAACATGGGTGCCCTTTATACTGTCTCACCTTGGTCCTCTGAATCAGACCACGATCAGTCCCAACACCAGCAGCACCAACAACACCACCAACCTTCTCTGCAATCAACTGATGCTGCACAGGACACAAGGCATCAGCACCTGAGCACATTGCTGCTCGGAAGGCCAGGGATGGCCTCACCATGGCCAGATTTACATCACTTGACATAGTACACCCTGGCTGCCACATGATGCAGCAGGTTGGCACCACCCCACACCAACACCATAAAGCATCCCTACAATGTCCAAGCCATTCCTTTCACACTCGCCATCATTGGGGGGGGGGGGTTACCGTTATGTCTCACCATTCACTTGTAGAGATTCATGTATCTCTGATAAACAGGATCGAATGCAAACCAATATGGTGGGTATATTGTGTTTAATCGGAGTTTAGGATGGAATATAACACACTAGTAATACAGCAAAAACATATGACCGTGACAAGCAGCTGGTATCGGACCCGATTGGACAGACGGCTGGCATATGTGAACAGTTCTCTGGCTTCTGGCCTCTCTTTCATTTTAGAACCTCCGATGGTGAGCATGGGATCACTTTCAAAAGAGCATTCGACCAGCCCAACTTCTCTTTGCAACTTCTGTTCGGCTCTCCCCTCCACCGTCTCTGTGGGCAAGCCCTTGGGGGCTGTCACTTTTTATTCTCTTTTTAGGGGTGGGCCTGAGGTCAAGTTATTGACAAGACCATTTAACATATAGAGGTTCCTCTAAAACTTCATCAACCAATGACACCTCAAGTTCTTTGTCTTGGTTCTTGGATGAAAGCTCTCCCCAAAAGAGGGTCTCATTACTTCATCCAATTTATCTTTCTTGTTTTTACATTTTGAAGGTTCCTCCATTGGAATCCATCTTATCTCTCTTGACTCTATCCTCCTTAACCCAGCAAGTACAAGGCCCAGCCCTGTCCCTCTTAATCATGGCCCCAGCCAGAGCTGTCGCACATTAGCCAGTCGCTATCTCACCTTCATCTAGCATATGGCCCATTCTAAGATGGATACCTTAGCCTCCTCAAATTCCTTTCATTCTATGTCTTTTCCTAATTAACTTTTAATTATCTTGAAAAGCAGTTCTGCTAAACAAACTCCAAATTCTATCTGTGGAGATTATAATATGGTTATTAGTAATAATGGAAGAAACATAGGTTGGGCCTTCACTGGCCAAATTAAAGATACATTAACAAAGTCAAAACCCTAACTTACAAACAACAGATAACTAGCCTGGCAGGACCATCCTATGGGCCCCCGTGTGGAATGTTTATGTTTCACCTAATCTAACTGATTAAAAAGACTGTCTCAAATTCTAATGCAAGCTTTCCAGGAAAACGAAACTTATCATTTAAAAACAGTATTATTCATTTAGCCATATACATTTTTAGGCGCCCCTAGTTTCTAACACACTGCAAGTCACTAAACCACTTCCAAAGGTGCACACAAATCTGTCCAAGAACAGAAAGTGTTGAAAATAAAGGTTTCAATGTTTGACAGCACATTAACAGAAACTTTACATGAATATTGGATAAAGCACCCAAGTGGCTACCCTTGTGTGTTGTTAGTTGGTATGATTGCACGAGGATGAGGGTGAGTATGAGGGGTGGCTAGTGAGATGGGGATGTGATAATGTAGATACAGAGGGATAGGTGGAGGTACAAGGTAAGTTGGTGTAAGGATGTGCAGGAGTAGGGTAGGGAAGGCAGAGTGATGGGGATGTGATGAGAGGCACAGGAGGATGAAGGTGAGTGTGGCTTTGTACTAATGTTTTGTGATCTAATGAGATCATTGAAAGGTTTGTGCCACTGCACCCAGGTCCTCCTGACTACATCCCTGTTTGTGAACTCCTGTCCAATGTGCAACCAGGCCGTGTTGGTCTCCTGGGGAGGTCTCTTCCGCCCATGGAAGGGAAGAGGACCTCCCTGCTCCTTCTAATCGGGCCGGGAAATGCGCTGGGTAGGCTTAACAAGCCCCATTAAGGCAAGTTCACTTTCCAGAGCGGGACAGAGCCAGCAGCGGGGTCGGGACCCGCCACCGATATCACCTGCCCTGGACCCGCCGAGGTAAGGAAAATCTCAGCCAAAGTATTTGGACATAAGTTATGTGTATGCTTGCTCATTACAATGTCAGATATGGGTTCAAAGATTGGGAGATACAGTTGTTTTGTTTCTGGGACTGAAAAGGGAATAATCTTTGTCATTTTGCAGAGGCAGCATGGATGCAACAGCCTTAGAATATATAAGTAATGCAACAACATTTAGACAGAAATTATGTCTCATGTTTATATAACAGATTACATTTATATAGCGCCTTTAACATAACAGGAGCGTTATCAAACAAAATTTGATACCGAGCGACATAAGGAGATATGAGGGCAGATTACCAAAAGCTTGGTTAAAGAGGTAAGTTTTAAGGAGCGTTATAAAGGAGGAAAGAGAGGTAGAAAGGCGGAGAGGTTTAGGGAGGGAATTCCAGAGCTAGTGTTCATTAGCTGAAGCCACGACCGCCAACGGTGGAGCGATTAAAATTGGGGATGCACAAGAGGCCAGAATTAGAAGAGCGCAAATATCTCGGAGGGTTGTAGGGCTGGAGGAGGTTACAGAAATAGGGAGGGACAAGGCCACGGAGTGATTTGAAAACAAGGAGGAGAATTTTAAAATCGAGGCGTTACTTAACCGGGAGCCAATGTAGGTCAGTGGGCACAGAGGTGATGGGTGAACGGGTCTTGGTGCGAGTTAGGATATGGACAGCAGAGTTCGGATGAGCTTAAGTTTATGGACGGTGGAAGTGGAATAGTCAAGTCTAAAGGTAACACATGGATGTGGGTTTCAGCAGCAGATGGGCTGAGGCAGGAGTGGAGTCGGGTGATGTTACTGAGGTGTAAGTAGGTGGTCTTAGTGATGGCGTGGATATGTGGTCGGAAGCTCATCTCACGGTCAGATACGACACCAAGGTTGTGAACAGTCTGGTTCAGCCTCAGACAGTTGCCAGGGAGAGGGAGAGTCGGTGGCTAGGGAATGGAGTTAGTGGCGAGGACCGAAGACAATGGTTTCAGTCTTCCCGATATTTAGTTGGAGGAAATTTCTGCTCATCCAGTACTGGATGTCAGACAATTTAGAGACAGCGGAGGGGTCGAGAGAGCCCCAAAAACTAAAAAGAGAAATAATGACCTTTACATCTTTTACAATCTATATTCGTTTATTTTTGCCATTTGTATCATATACTGGGAAATAATCAGCACAAGAGCTTTGATTTTAATATTCATTTGTAACATTGTCAGTTTCTGCTTAGTCATCCCACCAAAGTATGCAAATGAGTTTTTGTGCTGCAGTGCAGATACCACTAATGGTTATTTTTACTCAAGGGTTATATCCCTGGAGAAAACAAATAAAGGGAATGCAGTAAAATACAACAATGATGAATGCACTGGAAGGCACACAGAACTCTCTTTGTACCCATGATTTCCCCTGGGTCAGGCATATAATCTTCATTCCAAGTGTTTCTGCTCGTCCAAAATGTATTAATACAAATTATACAACATTCTAAAGGAGATGCAATTTTGCAATTCCAATCATTACTGATTTTCCCTCAAGGATCTTAAAAAATGCTCAATATGCTAATTGCTGTAATTTGCGAGGCTTGGATTGCTCATATAAATGTGCCACTGTACATGTGTCAGTACTTTTTAAAAATTACTACAAGGAGTCCTGAAGATCTTTTATTTGCCAATTTCGTCCCGTTCTCTAGGCATTGGTATCTTGCCAAGTATGGCTCCACATGCTTGAGTCCCGACAGTGAATGTCCTTAGGTTATTAAACTGTGGGGGCCATCACGGACAAGCTCAATTATTCCTCCCCCACTTTCCACACACATTTTTATCAAGGGTTGTTGATTAGAGTAGGAACTCTATCTGATTTTCCTCTCCCTAACCCCGGTTGCTGAGGCCAACTGTAGTACTTCTACTACCTGCTGTTACCAGCTAACTCAGCATAAACCAGGCATTGGACCTGGCACCTTTTTGAGCTGTACAGCTCAGCTGTATACTGGATAAAACCACTAAACCATCAGGGGAACTATGTCCTTAGGAATCTTGAGGCACTTTCAGGCATCTGTGACACAATATAGAAAGCATTGCAGTTAAAATACACTTACAGAGAGCACCTCACCTTAGTTTAACCCCTTAAAGCTTAAGAACTGGGTCGAGTAACTGGTCTTAGCTGGCATAGTGGTATTGGCGCTTCAACTATCACTGCCGGGTTAGGGAAGGAAAAATCTGCCTGGATTCCCAAACAGTGATTCTTGCGAGAAGGTATGTGCGTGTGTATACATGTTTGGATGTGGGGTGATGATCTGGCTTGGCTATGGTGCCCTTCACCACCATTTTGCTTCACACATAAAAATGACCACTTTGGGGAGGTACTACAGATTAGCAAGTGCCGAAGGAACTGTCCCCCAGCACCACTCAATGGTTTCAGGACAAACGGGGAGAATAGTAGACAGAAAATCAAAAGGAAACTAAAGAAAGGCTATGAGGTTCTGTACTTTCATAAATATACAAGTTCCTTCTTCCTTACACTAGTTTACATCATTACATTGACCATTAGAAGTTAAAATGTTGCATATAACAATGTAACAGAAAGGTTGTAAATGCCTCCAAAACAGAGTTAATAATCACTTCTAGAACTGTGAAGACAGTATTGTCCAAGATGACATGCAATACAAATAACAAACATGGCATTATATATGAGTTTGATGGATTGCGTTAACCAATTTGAGATGCAGGCTACAAATGGAAGCAGATTCTGATTAATACTGCAGAGAGTTTGTAACAGTGCTAGAATCTGAAATGGCCTAGAAAATCGATGAGCATCCACTGAATCAGATAGCACCCAGGGCCTTTTGTGACCTAGTTACTCACCATGTTGGTAAAGTTTACTTGGTAAGGGGGGGGGCACTGAATTTCTGTAATTGTTGGCATTATTCAACTCGGTCTAATACAGCTCTACCTCTACCGAAGCAAATTAAGGAGATCTAAAATAAGGGGTACAATTTCCTGTAGCAGTATAATTGGGAAGTTATGCCCATTCGTACATTGATTTTGTGGGTCAATTTATGCTGAAATTAAATGTGCACCTAATTAGACTGCGTCGGAGAGTAAAAAATTAGCGTCATTACAACGTAACGTAAAAATGCCCTCTGCTTTCGTGATGTATCAAATGGTTCCAGCGTTGTCCCGACAGTCAAAATTCTCTGTATTTTGCCAAATTAATCACTCACCACTCCTAATTCTACTAATAATACTCTTGTTAACTGGGTTGTAAAGAGAACAGAATGTTTTGCTTGCTCTTCATAATCTAGGTTTATAAAAATGAGATTATTTTTCTTGACTTTGACACACAGTAGCATGAAAGGATAGTATCACACCTCTTTCCAAATACGTCACCCAGCTTTCTCTCATTATTTTAACAATTTTAACTTCAACATCACTGAAAGTTCACAAAACTTCTTTTAATCTAAAGTTATGTATTTAGGGGCTTTTTAAAGCAATATAAAGCCACTACTGTGGAGCTACACTCCACCGCCTGTGTATTCTATAAATTGTGTCTTGCTTGGGTCAAATGGATTACATTTGAAGATACTGATGAAATGACCTCTTTAACTTGTCTGTTGTACAATGTAATGATTGCACCCCAGGCACAAGTGAAGGTATTTTCTAGTCTTTCATTGTGAAAAAACTCAGATTTATTGATCCACATTTTACAGCTTGATGAATTAAATGAGCACACCAAACAAATGGTCTAAAAAGGATTGATCATCCTCAGTTGGTGGATTAATAATACTAGTCTACTAATCAGTGGATTCTTAATTATGGCATAAACCATTGGGCAATAGAACATATTCACAGATGTTTAACTGTAAGGTTACATCAACGTGATCACAAAGTCTCAATAAAGATGTTAAATGTTAAGAGTTATGTAAACATATTTTACTGTATATATTTTTGTTTTGCTTGATTTCAAAGAATAACATTTAGCGATAGGCTGCTTGGATCAGTATCAGCGCAGTTATTACTGCTGGCACTAGCAGAAAGAGCTTGGCTATAGCTCTGCTCATTGTAGCTCCATCCCTGATAATGGAAAAATACAGACTGAATCAGACTAATAGAAACATTTATTAAGCTCCGTTTTGGTGAAACTTTTGTTACCACCCTTTTCTGCTTTACATAGAAGCGTGACTAATACAGTATGGCTAACAGCGCTGCATTAATTAAAATGTAGGTCAGAGGGAAAGAAACTTCAACGTTGATAGGATCGATGAATAAAAATTCAGTTTATACCAAGTTTGGAGTTGTCGCTGTCCATGAAAAACTTTTAAATTGAGATTAAAGGAGCTGTATGTCATATTTTGGCACGACTGATAAAAACAATAATTCAGCCACACAAATGTTGATTATGTTCAGATTCGTACAAACCTATTTAAAAAAAAAGCCACCAGAGGATTCCAGCAAAAAACAGTGACAGTTCAGTGGGTAAACGTGGTGTAGCACTGAGCCATATGGACCAAGAAGGTTCCAATGCCTGGTTTGTGTTAAATTAGCTGTGCTTACCTGGGGTAGAGACAATATAATTGAAATCAGTGTTCCTGGAGAAAGGAAGAAAAAAAATCAGCTGATGCTTGTACTCCTAATATTGAATACCCTTTCCTGACTGTATGTGCATACAGGTCTTCATTGTCTCTCCCACTGCTGCTATGGGACAGGACCACTATTCTGCAGGTCCGTGGGCGGAAAACGCTAAAGCAACATATTATTGCTTATTTGCAGCAGGACCCTATTACTCATGCAGTGGGCCAGCTGATTTAAGAAATTTATTATTCCAATATTATAACAGTTGGAAAGTTAGCGAAAGAAAATTAAGATCCCACAACGATGCAAATAGGGTTGAAATTGAGGATGAATTAAAAATAGTTAACATATTAAAGTACTTCCTGCAGTATTCACTGGAGGTAATAAACTTACAACTTTGGCATCACTTGCAAAGGAGGTCTTAGGCAGGTCAAGGACAGCTGAATGATTGTTGAATCCAATAAATATCCCGCTGGACTGAAAACAGACCGTTTTCAAAAAAAGTGACAAATGAAGCCTGGATAACTACATTACTCTAACATCAGTAACCAGCAAAATAATGGAACTGATTAGGAACAAACTTGATGAAAATAACCTAGTAAGTGGCAGCTTTCAGTTTTAGAAAAGGCAGCTGCTACTTCACCAACTTCCGTATTTTTTTTTTTTAAGGAGTAGCATCTCAAGTAGACACTGGAAAGTTCTATAACGTAGTGCATCTAGAAAGCCTTTGATAAAAGTTCTACATGAAAGCTTAAGGCAGTGAGTTTCCTACCTAAGACTTGGAGGTGGCTAGGAATTGACAGAGCTAGGGGAGTGATGTTGGACTGTGGAGATATACTGAGTGGAGTTGCGTAGGGATCAATACTGTTTCTAATCTAAATAAACAATCTTAATTCAGAAGCACAATGAAAGTTGATCAAATTTGTAAGTAATACTAAACTGGGAGGAGCAATAAGAACGTTGAAGTGGGACTTATAAAAAAAAATTGCAAGTGGTCAGAACTATGGCAGATGAATTTCAAGAGAAAAGTGCAAGGCGCTACAAAATAAGACAAGAACAGGGGCGATATGTTTACTCAATGAATGGTACTGGACTAGTTAGGAAAGGGGTTGAAAGATAAACTCAACGCTTATATCTGCCTAAGCTGGAGCTAAATTCCCACTGCCATTATTTGGAAACTTACAGATTTAGAGAAGTTGACAGATTTAATGAAACGATCGTTCAGATAGAAGGGCTGGGAATGAAGACATCGTAAGACTTCGAAATCTGGGAGAGTCTAGAGCTATTGAAGCTTATACTGATGCAATTACTTGTGAGAAGACAGCACAAGGGATGGAACTTCAACAAAATCAGACATCTCTCAAAATTGGAGAAGGTTCAAACAGTATAAATGGATGAAATTTTTACACCAAGCCTAAGGCCAATCATGCTTCCTAAACAATACAATTTTGATTAGGTTTTAATGCCGGTTTAAAACATTCCTAATTTATTAAGGCATCGCTTCTTAAGTTCAATATTTACCATGTCCATACAACAATAGCCATGGCAGACCACACATCATAAAAACTTAAAAGATGTGAGGTGGTATTAGAAACAAAGATTTCTGGTGGTTGCCTCAGAGTACACCAGAATAAAACTCCATAGCAAAATCCTTGGAAGACTAAAAGACAGGTTATACGAAGGCATTCGTTGAACCAAGTTTGCAGACAACAGGTGACTCATTACAGAAACCTGATATAGCGTTCTATGCGGAGGGATGAGCGACAGTGGGTGTTGCGAGTCAGTATTTACCAGTATCACTAAAGCAGATTATCTGGTCATGTATCTCATTGCTGTTTGTAGGATCTTGCTGTTGCATCGCCCTACATTACAACAGTGACTGCACTTTAAAAGTATTTAATTGGCTGTGAAGTGCTTTGGGACGTCCTGAGGATGTGAAAGGTGCTATATAAGTGCAAGTTGTTTCTTTCAGCCAGTTCTGACAAAGGATCGACACCCACAATGTTAACTTATCTTTTCTCCTCAGATGCCCACAGACCTGCTGCCGTGTATTTCCAGTATTCCTTGTTTTTATTTCAGACTTTCAGTATTTGCAGTTTCTTTCGTCTTATTTGTACTTTCATTACTGTGTTCAGTTCTGGTCACCAAGGCACAACGGAAACATTTAATTGTTAGAAGTGGTGCAGTGGAAGCCATGAAGTTGATCGGTAGTGTCAGAGTGTTGAGGAAAGGTTAGAAAAACTTTATGCCTCTATCCAAAACAGAAAAGTCTTGAGAAGTGACCTACAAAATACTAAGTGGGATAGAAAAGATTAATCTGAACAAAGGACATAGGTATAAAGTGGTAAAAGACAAGTTCAGGACTGATGCCAGGAAGTAGTAATTATTATATGGGATGATCTTCTAAGTAGGGTAGTGAAGGCAATAAAAGGAATCATTCAAAAGGCAGATTCTGTGATGGAAAGAATATTGGCTTCTATGGGAAGATAAACTAGATGGGGCAATTGGCCTTACTCATCTGTATTTATCCGTGATTCCCAAAACATTCAAATAAAAACTAACCTATATCCACATTGGAAATGAAACTACATTAATGATTGCTGAAGACATCTTTTGTCTTTTCTTAAATGAAGTTGTTTCCAGTCTTCAAATGCAGATTTTAAATCCACGGTGTGTGATTTTATTCCATAAAATTGTAGTTATACAATATACACAGCATACAAGCTTTCATTCTGTTCAGAGTTTAACTGTTTCCTTTTGAAACAAATGACAATGCTTTAAATGGAAGTACACTATTAAAATAATGTTCTCACTGCACTCTCAACAGCTGTGGGGAATATAATCATTTTACTAAAACTCTTCAGCTCTGAATTACAAGACAAAAAGGCTAATTGGTTTGTTGCTGGTCACGTGACAAATGTGAAATTCAATGCTGTACAGATTTTTACTCTTCAATGATAAAAGTACACATTAAAAAATCAGCAGCTCAGATCTGTCATTTGCAATTTAGACTCAAACATGTTGATTTGAATTCAGTTTCAATCACAATTGAAACAGATATTGTACAACAAATGCCAATGTATCCTCAAAAATAGCTCATATCAAAATTAAGCTGCAAACATGTTCAATCTTGGGAGACAAAAAACAGACCCCGCAACAAAATATCGTTTCATTAATTTTATTCACCCAATGCACAAACCTCAAAGCTGTAATTCTGATGCTTGTAGTTTTCTTCCATATCTAAATTCTAATCCAAATTGCTGTGAAAGGTCCTTTATACAGTTAATAGCTGCACTAGACTGCCGCATGCAGCAGCTTCATTCAATTACTGCTGAGTCACCGATGTGTGAAGAATCCCTGTGGATGATTGTATTTGAAAGGCTTGATTCGATTCGGACCTCTAAAGGGAGAAGGAGGAAAGAGTCAAAGCATGAGGGTTTCAGAGTACGTGGGACTTCAGCAACTGACAAAACTAGATTTAGTTTAACGTAAAATGGCTACATTAAACTCAGTTCAACACTTTCACATGACAGCACTTCCTTCTCGAACAATTAAATGCTTTTGGTATTCCTAAAGGCGTTCGCCCCCAACCCCCCTCCAATTTCCCCCCTGAAGGTCCATGGGCTGCAACAGTCCTCTGCTACCTCATTCAAGTGGCCACATTCTTTCTTATGTGATCTTAGACAACACATGCCAGCAGATTATTCAATTGTGGAGAACATCACAGCAAAGCCTGTCCCCGTGTACATTGCAGCAGAGGTCAATGGTTACTGATGAGGAATTGAAACACAGGTTCCCCTCCCTAGCCCAGGGGGGGAAGAAGGGCAATTGAGCCTTAATTGCTTCCCCAGCAGAGATTAGCAAAACTTGATTGGAAATCAAATCTAGGTTCTTCAAGTCTGTATAGTTTAGTACCACACATGATGCATTTAACCAATGAGTAAACAGTTTAGTTTTTCCTGAAGGCTTGATATAGCTCAGATTTGGTACTGCACATTTTGTATAAATACAATGCAGCACATTAACGATCACAAGCTATGACACACAAGGGAAACAAATATACTACTGCAAAACACACAAAAACAGTAATCGACACTAAATTTAACAAAAATGCGCAAAATACAATGAAAAATTCTGATGTGATTATTATTTAAATATTGCTTTGCAAGCTACTGCAATACTGACTTGTTCTTGTACCACAATTAATCCATGCTTAGTGAGTTTACAGAGTGATGTGATGAGCCACACAGACTAGGAAGGGTCCAGAATCAATCCTCAGTCTGTGCTGAGTGAATTAATCTCAGCTGGGGTAGCAGTCGGGAGGCTAGAACTACCCTCAGCAACTCTGGCTTAAGGAGGCAAAAATCAGCTAAGTTTCCTGCTCCTGATTGTCATCCAGTGACCGTGCTGGAAGTGTGTGTGCGGGTGCAGGTGAGGACAAGATTAAACTTGGCTGTGATGGGCCCAGTGGTTAAATGGACTGTCGACAATCACGATTTGGGCTCACACATATTGACCACTTGGGTCCGGTACCAGCGGCTGATAAGCACTTGTCATATTGTGCTCCAAGTAGGAGTCGATGCCTGTACAAGAGGGGAGAAAATTGGTGTGGAATTTTTTTTTTTTTTTTTAAAAACAGGTCCGACAAACTGCTGTGCTAGCCGAATATCTGATGCAGGATATTCTTTTATACAAGATATTTAAAAAAAAATACCTAACAAGGCGCAGACACATCTTCTCTCGTGGGAATTCCTTAGGCCCCTCCACACTGTTATCATGAGTCTCTGTTTCCAGATACACATCCAGACACATGCATAAACGCTGGATCTGATTTGTCAGCAGCTGATGGCCTGGTTTGGGACCCAGCAACTCCTTGAAACATACATTAAGTTCACCTTCTATAGCCTGAAAGAAACAATCCACACAGAAATGGTCAAAATAAATACAATCAGACTCACCCCATCCACAAGTTTTAGATATAATCATATTGTAACTGTGACAGTGATCATGAATACATGTATAAACATTTCACACTGGGCAAGGCACACTTGCTTTAATTCAACCCATTCAGTAAATCATCTTAGAAATGGTCATCTTACAAAAGCCAGTTCCTAGTTCTGATGAAGGGTCTACACCCAAAAATGATTTTTTCTCTTCAGATGTTGACAGATCTACTGTGTATTTGCATTACCTCCTGTTTTTACTACTGTGACTGGCCTCATCATCACCCCCGCCCCGTGCCTACTGCATCTGCTGCGCTGTATTAATGGCTCACTAAGAAAATGCACCCCTCAACTGTGGTGCAATCCTTCCCCGCTTCCCCCATCCCACAGAAACACATGTAGAAATACACCTGGACTGTAGACATGGATCATCTGAGCCTACTCCACACAACTCTTCACATGAATTCTCTAGCACTGCAGTCACCTGTCCAACACCCCCGCCCCCCCCCCCCCTCCCCCGACCCCACCCCACAATGACACGCATTCCCACTACCAGCTGCTGGCATGAATCACCTCTTCTCCTTCCTTGCTTAATCTCAAGCTCTCAGCAACAACCTCAATCCTGCCAACATGTAATGTTGTTTGTGTACAACTAATTAACAATTGCAGCATATTTGACTGCAACTATCAGGAAATCTAAATCATAATAACGAAACAAAATATATAAAAATTTTGGAAGAACTTAAAAAAGGCTTCAAAAATGTGATTGTATTTCCATTGTGACAATGGCTAAAAAGATGGCCATGCCAGGCTCATAATTAAGATATGCGCCTCTAAAATCAAAAATGCTTGAGTATGGATCTATCTGCTATTTGACATTTGCTTTTGGCAGCAGTGAAGAAGTAAATTAGTTTTTTTCCCCTAGCCATTCATCAACAGCAGAGCACGCTTTCAGAAACATGCAGTTGCCACAAATTTTAATAATGACGCTGCATTTTAGTTCCAGGAAACTGTCCTGTCTGCAGAATCCACAGAGCTGCAGTAACGTTTCTGTACCAAAATTTAACTGCATAGTTCTATGCCTCTTTTAAAAAAATTACATTTTTGAACAGAAAGGAGTAAGCTTTGCAAGAAGGATAAATAGAAGGAAATATCAGATTTCCCCTAGTGCTGCTCACGCTAAGTTGGAGGATATGCTGTTTTGTAATAACAGGAACAAACTGCGTACAGCTCCAGTCGCCATATTATAAAAAGGATATAGAGGCACTGGAGAGGGTGCAGAGAAGATTTACAAGGATGACACCAGAAATGCGAGGGTATACCCATCAGGAAAGGATGAGCAGGCTGGGTCACTTTTCGCTTGGAAAAAGAAAGCTGAGGGGTAACCTAATTGAGGTCTTTAAAATTATGAAAGGTTTTCATCGAGTAGATACAGGGAGAGTGTTTCCACTTGCGGGGAAGAGCATAACTAGAGGTTATCAATATAAGATAGAATCATAGAATGGTTACAGCACCGAAGGCGGCCATTCGGCTCGTCGAGCCTGTACCGGCTCTCTGCAAGAGCACTTCAGCTAGTCCCACTCCCCTGCCCTTTCCCTGTAGCCTTGCAATTGCTTTTCCTTCAGGTACTTATCCAACTCCCTTTTGAAAACCATGATTGAGTCTGCCTCCTCCACCACCCTTTCAGGCTGTGCATTCCAGATCCTAACCACTCGCTGAGTAAAAATGTTTTTCCTCATGTCGCCTTTGGCTCTTCTGCCAATCACCTTAAATCTGTGTCCTCTGGTTCTCGACCCTTCTGCCAATGGGAACAGTTTCTCTCTATCTACTCTGTCCAGACCCCTTTGAACATCTCTATCAAATCTCCTTTCAATCTTCTCTGCTCCAAGGAGAACAACCCCAGCTTCTCCAGTCTATCCACATAACTGAAGTCCCTCATCCCTGGAATTATTCTCGTAAATCTTTTCTGTACCCTCTCTAAGGCCTTCACATCCTTCCTAAAGTGTGGTGCCCAGAATTGGACACAATACTCCAGTTGCGGCTGAACCAGTGTTTTATACAGGTTCATCACAATTTCCATGCTTTTGTACTCTATACCTCTATTCATGAAGCCCAGGATTCCATAAGCTGTTTTAAACTGCTTTCTCAACCTGCCCTGCCACCTTCAACCATTTGTGCACATATACCCCTAGGTCTCTCTGTTCATGCACCCCCTTTAGGATTGTGCCCTTTAGTTTAGAAACATAAACTTAGAAACATAGAAGATAGGAGCAGGAGTAGGCCATTCGGCCCCTCGAGCCTGCTCCGCCATTCAATGCGATCATGGCTGGTCATCCAAATTCAGTACCCTGTCCCTACTTTCTCCCCATATCCCTTGGTCCCTTTAGCCTTAAGAAATATATCTAACTCCTTCTTGAATATATTTAATGAATTGGCCTCAACTGCCTTCTGTGGTAGATAATTCCACAGGTTCACCACTCTCTGGGTGAAGAAATTCCTCCTCATCTCAGTTCTAAATGGCTTACCCCTTATCCTTAGACTGTGACCTCTGGTTCTGGACTCCCCCGCCATCGGGAACATCCTTCCTGCATCTAGTCTGTCTAGTCCTGTTAGAATTTTATAAGTTTCAATGAGATCCCCTCTCATTCTTCTAAACTCTAGCGAATATAAGCCTAATCGACCCAATCTCTCTTCATACGTCATTCCTGCCATCCCAGGTATCATAAGAACATAAGAACATAAGAAATAGGAGCAGGAGTAGGCCAATCGGCCCCTCGAGCCTGCTCCGCCATTCAATAAGATCATGGCTGATCTGATCCTAACCGCCAATCTACTATCTATCACAGAACCATCTCCTGCATCTAACAGAATTGCACACACAAAATAGGAGCAGAATCAGGCTACACAGTCCCTGGGCCCGCTCCACTACCCACAGGGCCATGACCGATCCGAACCTAGACTCATGTCCAAATTCCTGCCCGCTCCCCGTAACCCTTAATGCCCTTTACTTCTAGGAAACTGTCTATTTCTGTTTTAAATTTAATTAATGTTGTAGCTTCTACAGCTTTTTGTGGCAGCATATTCCATGGACCTACCACCCTCTGAGTGAAGTAGTTCCTCCTCATCTCAGTTTTGAAAGAGCAGCCCCTTATTCTAAGACTATGTCCCCTAGTTCTCGTCTCACCCGTCATCGGGAACATCCTCCCCGCATCCACCCGATCCAACCCCTTCACAATCTTATATGTTTCAATAAGATCGCCTCTCATTCTTCTGAACTCCAATGAGTAGAGTCCCAATCTACCCAACCTCTCCTCATATGACCACCCCCTCATCCCCGGGATTAACCGAGTGAACCTTTTTTGCACTGCCTCGAGAGCAAGGATGTCTTTCCTTAAGTAAGGACACCAAAACTGTATGCAGTATTCCAGGTGCGGTCTCACCAATACCTTGTACAACTGAAGCAATACCTCCCTATTTTTATATTCTATCCCCCTAGCAATGAAAGCCAACATTCCATTTGCCTTCTTAATCACTTGCTGCACCTGCATACTATCCTTTTGAGTTTCGTGCACCAGGACCCCCAGATCCCTTTGCACTTCAGTACTCTCCAGTTTCTTGCCATTAAGATAATAAATTGCTCTAGGATTTTTCCTGCCAAAGTGCATCACCTCACACTTTCCAGTGTTGTATTCCATCTGCCAAATCCCTGCCCACTTACTTAGCCTGTCTATGTCCCCTTGCAGGTTTTTTATGTCCTCCTCACTCACTACTTTCCCTCCCATCTTAGTATCATCTGCAAATTTTGATATG
Organism: Squalus acanthias; assembly: GCA_030390025.1. Taxonomy (NCBI): domain Eukaryota; kingdom Metazoa; phylum Chordata; class Chondrichthyes; order Squaliformes; family Squalidae; genus Squalus; species Squalus acanthias. Next base: position 78,400,678 of record CM059437.1, read on the forward strand.
TTACACTTGGTCCCTTCCTCCAAATCGTTAATATAGATTGTAAAGAGTTGGGGACCCAGCACTGACCCCTGTGGAACACCACTAGTTACTGATTGCCAGTCTGAGAATGAACCATTTATCCCAACTCTTTGCTTTCTGTTAGATAGCCAATCCTCTATCCATGCCAGAATATTACCCCCAATCCCGTGATTTTTTACCTTAAGCAATAATCTTTTGTGTGGCACCTTGTCAAATGCCTTTTGGAAGTCTAAATACACTACGTCCACTGGTTCCCCTTTATCCACTCTATATGTTACTTCCTCAAAGAACTCCAGCAAATTTGTCAAACATGACTTCCCCTTCGTAAAACCATGCTGACTTTGTCCTATTAAATTATGATTATCCAAATGTCCTGTTACTGTTTCCTTAATAATGGACTCCAAAATTTTACCTACCACAGATGTTAGGCTAACCGGTCTATAGTTACCAGCCTTCTGTCTACTGCCCTTTTTAAATAAGGGTGTTACATTAGCAGTTTTCCAGTCTGCCGGGACCTTAGCGGAATCCAGGGAGTTTTGAAAAATTATTACCAATGCATCTACAATCCCTACCGCCACTTCCTTCAAGACTCTAGGATGTAAGCCATCAGGTCCAGGTGATTTATCCGCCTTGAGTCCCATTATTTTACCGAGTACCACTTCCTTAGTGATTTTGATCGTGTTTAGCTCCTCTCCCCCTATAGCCCCCTGTTTGTCCAGTGTTGGGATATTCTTAGTGTCTTCTACTGTAAAGACTGATACAAAATATTCATTCAGTGTTTTTGCCATCTCCATATTTCCCACCATTAATTTCCCGGTCTCATCCTCTAAGGGACCAACATTTACTTTAGCCACCCTTTTTCTTTTTATATAACTATAAAAACTCTTACTATCTGTTTTTATATTTTTTGCTAATTTACTTTCATAATCTATCTTCCCTTTCTTAATCAATCTTTTTGTTATTTTTTGCTGCCTTTTAAAGTTTTCCCAATCCTCCGTCCTCCCACTAGATTTCGCTACCTTATATGCCCTTGTTTTTAGTCGAATACTATCCTTAATTTCTTTACTTAGCCACGGATGACTGTCCTTTCTTTTACACCCTTTTCTTTTCAGTGGAATATATTTTTTTTGGAAGTTGTAAAATAACTCCTTGAATGTACACCACTGATCATGTGTCGTCTTACCCTTTAATCTATTTTCCCAATCCACTCTACTCAATTCCGCTCGCATACCTTCATAGTCTCCTTTATTCAAGCTTAGCACGCTTGTTTGAGATCCAACCTTCTCACCCTCTAATTGAATATGGAATTCAACCATGTTATGGTCACTCATTCCAAGGGGATCCTTTACTAGGACATTTTTAATTAATCCTGTCTCGTTACACAGGACCAGATCTAAGGTTGCTTGCCCCCTGGTCGGTTCAGTTACATACTGCTCAAGAAACCCATCCCTAATACACTCAATGAACTCATCCTCAAAGCAGCCCTGCCCAATTTGATTTGTCCAATTAATATGATAGTTAAAATCCCCCATAATTATAGATGTTCCCTTATTACAAGCCTCAACCATTTCCTGATTGATACTCCGTCCAACAGAGTTGCAACTGTTCGGAGGCCTATAGACTACGCCCACTAGTGTTTTTTTCCCCTTATTATTCCTTATCTCCACCCAAACTGTTTCATTATCATGATTTTTTGACCCAATATCATTACTCTGTATTACAGTGATTCCTTCCTTTATTAACATAGCCACCCCACCTCCCCTTCCTTCCTGCCTGTCCTTCACCAGTCTGGTGAATCTTTGCTGCACTCCCTCCATGGCAAGAACATCCTTTCTCAGATAAGGCGACCAAAACTGCACACAAGACTCAAGGTGTGGTCTCACCAAGGCCCTGTACAACTGCAGCAAGACATCCTTGCTCCTGTACTCGAATCCTCTCGCTATGAAGGCCAACATACCATTTGCCTTCTTAACCGCCTGCTGCACTTGCATACTTACCTTCAGCGACTAGTGCACAAGGACACCCAGGTCTCGTTGCACTTCCCCTTTTCCCAATCTATTGCCATTCAGATAATAATCTGTCTTCCTGTTTTTGCCACCAAAGTGGATAACCTCGCATTTATCCACATTATACTGCATCTGCCCAATCACCCAACCTGTCCAAATCATACTGGAGTTTCTCGGCATCCTCCTCACAGCACACACGCCCACCCAGCTTTGTGTTGTCTGCAAACTTGGAGATATTACATCTAGTTCCCTTGTCTAGATCATTAATATATATTGTGAATAGCTGGGGTCCTAGCACCGATCCCTGTGGTACCCCACTAGTCACTGCCTGCCACTCGGAAAAAGACCCATTTATTCCAACTCTTTGCTTCCTGTCTGTCAACCAGTTCTCTATCCAAGTCAGTACCTTACCCCCAATCCCATGTGCTTTAACTTTGCACGCCAATCTCTTAGGCGGGACCTTATCAAAAGCCTTCTGAAAGTCCAAATACACAACATCCACTGGTTCTCCCTTATCTATTCTACCAGTTACATCCTCAAAAAATTCCAGGAGGTTAGTCAAGCATGATTTACCTTTTGTAAATCCATGCTGACTTTGTCTGATCCTGTCACTGTTTTCCAAGTACTCTGCTATTACATCTTTTATAATGGACTCTAGCATTTTCCCCACTATCGATGTCAGGCTTACCGGTCTATAATTCCCCGTTTTCTCTCTACCATCTTTTTTAAATGGTGGGGTTACATTAGCTACCCTCCAATCCATGGGAACTGTTCCAGAGTCTATAAAATTTTGGAAGATGACCAGCAATGCATCTACTATTTCTAGGGCCACTTCCTTAAGTACCCTAGGATGTAGATTATCAGGCCCTGGGGATTTATCGGCCTTCAATTCCGTCAATTTCCCTAACACCATTTCCCTACAAATACTGATTTCATTCAATTCCTCCCTTTCATTAGACCCTATGTTCCCCGACATCTCTGGGAGGTTATTTGTGTCCTCCTTTGTGAAGACAAAACCAAAGTATGTATTTAATTGGTCTGCCATTTCTTTGTTCCCCATTATAAATTCCCCTGATTCTGACTGCAAGGGACCTACGCTTGACTTCACCAATCTTTTTCTTTTCACATATCTATAGAAGCTTTTACAGTCAGTTTTTATGTTCCCTGCAAGCTTACTCTCATATTCTATTTCCCCCCTCTCAATTAATCCCTTTGTCCTCCTTTGCTGAATCCTAAACTGCTCCCAATCCTCAGGTTTGCTGCTTTTTCTGGCCAATTTATATGTCCTCTCCTTGGATCTTATGCTATCCCTAATTTCCCTTGTTAGCCATGGTTGAGTCACCTTTTTTGTTTTATTTTTATGCCAAACAGGGATGAACAAATTCTGTAGTTCATCCATGCGATCTTTAAATGTTTGCCATTGCCTATCCACTGTCAACCCTTTAAGTAACGCTCCCCAATCCATCCTAGACTTTGTAGAATAGTACCAACATGGACTATATAAATTACATAAGCTTAAAAGACAATTAACTTAATTGAACCTTTAAAGCTTTTATTTAAGTGTGTAGCAGCAACAGAACAAGAAGTCAATTGATTTCATGAACATTGGGGAAAAAACAGCAAAAATAAAGAAAATATGCATCCAGATTTTTGTATGGTGTCAGAGGAACATTATACTGAAAACGTGAACTCCATATAGTGTATGCTGTTAAGACATTGACAGTCCACTTCCTAACACTCTATCATAAAATAACAGTTAGCCGTTTAACACCTTACCTTTAGATTATCATCATTGCGGCTTGATTTCTCTCCCTTCCAATTTAAACAGATGCTGAAGACAGGGGGGATGGTAGAATAACCAGGATTCAACACTATAGCCACATGGAGCTTTGCTAAGTGTAAATAACGAACATTTAAATTAAGTAAACACAGAAGTTGTTTTAATCAAAGGCAACCTCACTCTCCACTGTAACTTGCAATTCATTACTCTTGCATTTTATAGTGCCAGCGCTACATTTATAGTCTGCTACAATTTGGGGTTTTTAATAGAACCGTTTTCTCTCTCAATATTTTAATAGTGGTTCTTGTATTGGCCCTTGTCCCTTATGAACCAGAAGCTGTAACTTTCTGATATTCTGGTCCTAACAAAGCTGAGTAACAATGTTCCCCGTAATCTTTTTGGGGCCATGCGGCCCCTTTAAAAGTCTGCACGTGCATGGTTTTTTTCAATTTAAAAGCCGGTCACTGTCTGCGCGGAACCCCTGGAGCGCTGCGCGGCTGTGCAGCTTAGAGAGAACATTAGTGAGTAACCTAAGCAGTAATATAAGTACTCGATCTGCAGCAATCTTGATTAGCAGTATTTTTGCTGTATGCTACCAAATATTTTTCGAGTTGGTGGATATTTAACACAGGCTATAGTTTATCCAGACTAAAGCAGCATATTTATTTACAATTAAATAACGATAGGACGTACAAAGATTTGGCAATGCTAAGCGTACAATATATTTGATCTCACACGATGAAAAATCTGTCATGTGTCAATCACTCTTTGCAGGAATGATTTCTGAACAAAATAAGTTTCTGATGGTTCACTAAATAAAGTCCTGCTTTCGGGCAAGATAAATTCTGTGGAGCAAGAGTGAAACAGATTAAATTATAAATTATTTAGAGTAAGGAGGAGTCACTGAGGATGCATGTTAGCTCCTGTTAGCATCATATTTTGTAAAGACAGCTATATTTATTACTAAGCATTTCATTCCCTCCAAAATTGTTTGTTTGATTAAACCTAAAGCTCTCGGATTTATTTTTGACCCAAAAAAGCACATATTTGCTTGTGTTTCACCGGATTTTTTGACCCAGATTGGGGGGGGGGGGGGGGAAACTTATTTACAAATTACTTTGGATCCCATATTAAACTAAGGTTCTAACTTCACTACAGCAGCTATATTTTATAGCATGCATTATGGTCTCAATTAATTGTAGCTGTACAGTCAATGTAGGGCTGAAGTTTCACTGAAAGCTGCGAGGCAATTGTGAGGTTATTGCAAAGTGACCTGGTCACTACCAATGTCCCATCTAATTTTTTTTTAATGCATGGTCCCTTTAAATTTGCTGCGCGGCTGCGCACGCACAGCATCTCTTCCAGGGGTGGTAGCTGGTGAGCGGCCTGCGCGGGACCTCGTGATTGATGCGCGGCTCCACACCTTAGTTGGGAACATTGGTCACTACGACTACCCTGTAAACGGATTATTTTGGAATTCCAAAGCAGAGTTATTGGGAATTAACTGATACTGCAAATTATATCAGATTATTCAAATCATGACTTCATTATTTAAAACTGTACTGCAAAAATGCTCATTGTGTATTTGGTCAAAAGTTTAAAGGTTATGTGACCATGATAAAGCTCAGCTGCAGCCAGTCTTACAGGAACTTGGCTCCTACCTGTTCCTCGTTCTATCAAAGCTGAAAAGAAGAGATCAGTCTCTTGAGCCATGTCTGCTTCTATGACGTGCTTGGTAAAAGGCAGAGCCTAAGAGAGAAATCAAGAGATTAATTCTTCAGCTTCGAACCTCAAAAGAACAGATTCAATAAGATCATATACAATACTTACATACAACTTGACTTCTTAAATTGTCTGAACAGTAACAATAAAAGAATTGAATAGAAATTACAGCACAGAAACAGGCCATTCGGCCCAACTGGTCTGAGCTGGTGTTTATGCTCCACATGAACCTCCTCCCATCTTACTTCATCTCGCCCTATCAGCATAACCTCCTATTCCTTTCTCCCTCATGTGTTTATCTAGCTTTCCCTTAAATGCATCTAGGCAATTTGCCTCAACTACTCCATGTGGTAGCGAGTTCCACATTTAAACCACTCTCTGAGAAAAGAAGTTTCTCCTGAATTCCTTACTGGATTTATTAGTGACTATCTTATATTTAATTTAAGACAGTTTTCTCTCTTTTTGCCTGTCCTTTCAGATTCTCCCAGTGTCCTCTTCTGTTTCTCTCTTTCTAGGTTTTCTTTTTTGATTTTTTTCTCTGATCCAATCTTCCCTTAGTAACAGTAATTAGCTCCTAATTTAGCTGGGAAATGTAGGAACATAGGAAGAGGAGTAGGCCATTCAGCACCTTGAGCCTGTTCTGCCATTCAATTAGATCACGGCTGATCTGTATCTTAACTCCATCTACCTGTTTTGGTTCCGTAACCTTTATTACCCTTGCTTACAATTAGCCTCTAAATTAGCTTGGCATGTGCCGAACTTTGCTTTTTTAAAGGCACAGGCCAGGTTGAACACAGCTCTCGTTGAGCAGCAGAATAATACACCGCGCACTACATGGCATAACGATTCAGTCCTTAGGTCACATTTTGGGAATTCTGGCTATTTCACGACGTAAGGGTCTTAGCACGGTATATTAATTGTGTAGAAGTACTCACAACATAAATGTGAAACAATAGATTGAATACAAGTTAAAAATAATGCTTTGAAAACTACAGAATAAACCATTTTTTGTGTCCCTGTTATATCAGGCTAATTTCTCCCTTGGCCTTTAGACCCTGCCTTCACTGCACTTCAGATGAAAAATATTTTTGTTCCTAGATCTCTGCCCATGCCAACCTTAGGGCAACTGTTAGGAGGTACTCAGTTGCCAACCTTCGAAAAAAGCATGAAAGTCAATACGACAGGTCATACTGAAGTATGAATATTGCAACTGAGGACCCAGTAACTCTGAGGAAAGAGCATCGCACTCAGTGGCAATACTAATCAGTTAAGTCTATAGCCAAGAACACTCACCCTCATAGCTAAAGCACTAAGTGCGGCCATGAAAGAGTAAGGCTATTAAGAGGAAGAAATAATGTAGATAAAAAACGCACACATACCGCATAGTCTTCATATGAAACGGCACTCCATTTGATCAATCTAGATATGATCTTCACTGGGAAAAGATGCTGACATTCACTGGATATTGGCACAATACTGTGTTCTGTAAAAGAAAGACTTGCATTTATATAGCGCCTTTCACGACCACGGGACGTCTCAAAGTGCTTTACAGCCAATTAAGTACTTTTGGAAATAACAACAGAAAACGCTGGAAAAACTCAGCAGGCCAGGCAGCATCCGTAGAGAGAGAAAGAGAGTTGACGTTTCAGGTCGATGACCTTTCATCAGAACTGGGAAGAGCTGGAAATCAAATAGATTTAAGGCCAGGGTAAAGCTGGGAAAAGGGGGAGGGGATAAAGGAACAAAGGAGGAGATGAAGAGACATTAAGAGCCAAACGGAAATCCCGTCGAAGAGAAGAGCAGAACTTCTTCAAGGTAGGCATTCCAAGAAGAGAGGTGGCAGTGAACCAAACACTAATACGATAGCAAAATACTGCAGATGCTGGAAATCCGAAATAACAGAAAACGCTGGAAAAACTCAGCAGGCCAGGCAGCATCCGTAGAGAGAGAAAGAGAGTTGACGTTTCAGGTCGATGACCTTTCATCAGAACTGGGAAGAGCTGGAAATCAAATAGATTTAAGGCCAGGGTAAAGCTGGGAAAAGGGGGAGGGGATAAAGGAACAAAGGAGGAGATGAAGAGACATTAAGAGCCAAACGGAAATCCCGTCGAAGAGAAGAGCAGAACTTCTTCAAGGTAGGCATTCCAAGAAGAGAGGTGGCAGTGAACTTTTGGAGTGTAGTCACTGTTGTAATGTGGGAAACGCGGTAGCCAATTTGCGCACAGCAAGCTCCCATAAACAGTAATGTGATAATGACCAGATAATCTGTTTTTGTTATGTTGATTGAGGGATAAATATTGGCCAGGACGCCGGGGATAACTCCCCTGCTCTTCTTCCAAATTGTGCTATGGGATCTTTTATGTCCACCTGAGAGAGCAGACAGGGCCTTGGTTTAACGTCTCATCCAAAAGACGGCACCTCCTACAGTGCAGCACTCCCTCAGCACTGCACTGAGTGCCAGCCTAGATTTTTTTTTTATATGCTGAAGTCCCTGGAGTGGGACTTGAACCCACAACCTTCTGACTCAGAGGCGAGTGTGCTACCTGAGTCACAGCTGACACTTGAATATCCAAAATAGGAAAATCTTGCCTCTGAATCCCAATAAATTTATGAAATAAAATAAAACCAGGTAAGCACTGAAACATATTAACAAGGCTTTCAGATTTTCTCAAAATCCTCAATAAGCATCAACATAGTTGACTTCTGGATATTTGGATTTTAGTAGGAAACAGTATCAATGCATTTCAGATTTATTAATCTTAATATTCAAAACACACAACCTGAAGTATGAACACAAAGGGTTTTCAAATCTTTCTATCAAATTTGGAACTGTAATAAATGATTCTACAATCAGTTCCAACGCTTTTCACTGTACTGCAATTACTTTTTCCATCAAGAATAGTTCATGACAAAAGTTCTCAGTGGACATGGGATGCATAAGAGTTGCATGAGCAACCTTGTGCCATTAACCTTCATATCACACCCACCCAGATTGGTTAACAAGATTTCCAATTTATCAGGAAATCAAAAATACAATTACTACTCAGACAATTCCTCTTGGCTATGCAGGTAATTGGAATCTCCTTGACTCCCTGTAATAAACGCAACAATTCAGATACTAAGCATTGATGGTATTGTGACTCCCACGACTATTCATTCAGATAATTGGCAACACCATCATATTTCCCAGCTAGATAAAATTGTTTCAATCTCATTTACTGGGCATTCTAAGCATGCAGAAGCTCAGTTTTAACTGAAATTGAAAGCATTCATTTTTTATTTTTTACAAATATCATACTCCTTAGGACAATTACTTCTAAGTCATACAACAGAAATATTCCAGGGGAAAACAGTTGCTTTGCTGCTGTTGTGCATGCACCTTCTTGAAGCTAGTTCAGAGAGGCACTGACGAAGGTCCAGAGCCGTTTGCTTGACTGCAACTGTTGCATGGCCACATGGGATTAGGACTATTGCGTGGTGGGTGAACATCAACACTGACTGGTTGTGCCGAACAGCCGATTTTTGTGCTGCATAAGTAATTCTATATAATGGGGCAGAGCAGGCAAATGTTAACCTATGTTTTCACTTCCCAGGATTTTCTGGTTTATTTTAAATATATACATCATATAGATATGTCCAACAGTTACAATTCTTCTTTTTATTATATTCTCTGTGACACAGAGTCTGAATTAGAGCCAGGAAAAGTAGTGTGACTGAGGAAGTGCTTTGGTGACCTCTAAGCTACATCACAAAAAATGCTTCAAGCATTCGCCTTTGCTGCGATTCTGTTTCCACCAGAACAGTTTGAAACGGGATTCTGTTGAAATTTATATCTCCATATTGGCACTACACCAGCGTTACCAGGAATCCTGCCTGTCAGAAGAGAGCTGTGCATAAAACATGCCTGCAGAGGGTGCCATGGAGGTACTCTTCATCTTACTTCCATGTTGGGGACTAAAATAGACAAGCACATCAAGTGGTCTTCATTGCACTGATTACCACTGGTGTTCACCAGCCTAGAGTTAAGTATGATCATTGTCAATTGGTGGATCGCGTGGCTGATTATTCAGCTAAGTCCACTGCTACTTCCGCAGACACATCAATAGATAAGGGTAGACGACTGTGGCCATGATCCAGTAGTGCAATGCACTGGAACATCAATGAATTGTGCCGCAGTAGCAGGGACACACAGGTTTGACCCCGTTACACTGCTGAGCTTCTGGTCTCAGCCATGCTACCGCGGTGAAGTGCTGAACAGAAGCAACAGAATAAACACAACTCAAAAGACAACCAACCAACCAAGGAACAATGGAGAAAACAATGCCCTGGGGTTCACATGTCTCTTACAGGTTGTCCCAGAGTGGCACTGCCAGAGGTCTGTGAGCAGGACACCCTCTCAGTTAGACTGCAGGACATGTGCAGTCAGAAAACTTGGGGAAAAAAGAGAGAAATTTCTACCTCACAAAAATGAAAAGGTAGAAAACTACATAATCGCTACTTTCCCCAGCCTCTGCTGTGACACCACTCTACCTAGTACAAAGACCTCATTTTAGCTCATGATTCCTAGAAGCTTGGAAAAGGAAATCATAAACTGATACTCACCAAGTGAAGCAAACTGCTTCTGCAGAGCCAGGCGGGACTGCAACCTCACACGCAGCAGTTTTATTGTAGTTTCCATGTGACTGGCACTCAAAGAATTGTCAGCCATCACAAATTTCTGTCGGAAGGGTAGAAATAAAAAAAATGAAACAAAAACTCAATACAGAATAATCTTGCAATATACTGTATTCCAAAAACGTTTTTGCAGAATAATTTCCAACATTCTCCAAATTTAAAATGGCCTACATAACAATAGTCACTTAGAAAACTGCCAGATTGCCATAAAAACACAACTGTTCACTAATGTCCTTAAGTGAAGGAAACCTGCTATCCCTAACCAGTCTGCCCTACACGTGACCAGTCTTTGTTAATGTCCTCAGGACAACTAGAAATGGGCAATAAATACTGCCCTGCCAGTGGCAAATATAGAAACACAGGAACAGGAGTAGGCCATTCAGCCCCTCTAGCCTTTTCCGCCATTTAATCAGATCACAGTTGTACCTCAACTCCATTTACCCACCGTTGCTCCATATGCCTTGATGCCCTTACCCACCAAAAATCTATCAACCTCAGTCTTGAAAATTTAAATTGATCCAGCATCCACAGCCTTTTGGGGAAGAGTGTTCCAGATTTCCACTACCCTTGTGTGACAAAGTACTTCCTGATTTCACTTCTAAATGGCCTAGCTGTGATATTGTGCACCATTGTTCTGGATTCCCCACCAGAGGAAATAGTCTTCTCTGTATGTACCCTATCAAATCCCTTCATCATTTTAAACCCCTCAACTGGATCACCCTTCAACCTTCTAAACTCAAGGAAATGCAATTCACATTTATGCAACTTGTCTTCATAACTTAACCTTTTAAGCCCTAGTATCTCCAAGGCCAATTTATCCTTCCTGAGGTGCGATGCCCAAAACTGAACGCAGTACTCCAGATGGGGTCTCTGACCAAGGCGTTGTACAACTGAAGCATAACTTTCTCCTCTTTGTATTCCAGCCCCCTCGAGATAAAGGCCACCATTCCATTAGCTTTTTTGATTACTTTTTGTACCTGTGCTTCAGGTACCAGCTTTTAGTGATTTGTGTACAGACACCCAAATCCCTTTGCTTCTCCATAGTTCCTAATCTCTCTGCATTATGAAAATATTATGGTTTGTCTTTCTCAGATCCAAATCTCACACTTCCTCACATTTAACTTTAACTGCCGTAGCTTTGCACACTTACTTAATCTGTTTATGTCCCTTTGCAACTTCCTGCTCCTATCTACACAACTTACTGTGCCTCCTAACACGGGTTATCTGCAAACATGAATATACAACTCCCTATTCCTTCATGCAAGTCATAGATATATGGTGAAAAGCTGAGGCCTCAGTACAGATCCCTGGGGAACACTACTTGCCATGTCCCTCCAGTCAGAGTACATTTCCTTTATCTCTACTCTGTTTCCTAGCCACCAACCTATTACCGCATCCCAGGAAACAATAAATAAGAAAAGCACTATATATAAATGAATTACTACAACAAAATCATTCGCTGGATAAGAAATGGAAATTTTTACTATACATAGACAATTTCACAATAGAGTGGTCATGCTTTACTACGAAGTTTCAATCATACATCTCATCCTGAGAATACCTGCTTGTGCATAATTTATGTTGACAAATAAATCTTGATCACTAACAATAGTACAGCCCTCCCTCATTTAACAGCCGTGCATTTTGCTCATTGTGTTGTAGAATTCGCTATAATTAATGTCCCATATCAAACGGTAAAATAAAGTCAAAAGCCAAGATCCATTGTAGCTGATAGCAGAGATGATGACCCATTTTTACTTATTGTCTAATGGAGCTGGTACAATGCCTTAATGGCCATCACTAAAGTAGTTTTAATAGAAAATTGCTCATTGGCAGATAGGCAAACTATGGTCACTGATAGAACGTAGGTTGTTAGTCCTAATAGTGAATCCATAGGAAAAAAAATCTCTTCACAATAATGTCTCCACTTCCACACCAAAGAAATTCCCTACCACGTATACTACAGTGTGTTTTTACTTACCCCAAGTCAAATTTTGGAATGTTGCTCACTTAACACCACTAATATTTTAATGAGCACCTCTCTAAATTCCAAAGCCTCACCTGTGGCTGATCCTTTGGAAAATGCAGTCCTCCAAGCTTTTGAACCCAAACATAGGGGTGTCCCAGCTCCCCAATGTAGTCACTGAAGGTTAAAATTCTAGGGAAAATAAAACAGTTTTAAGATCAATATATAGAGACATTGGGCTGGATTTTACTCACCGAGACGCGTTGGGGGCGGGACTGCTGCCTTCCGGGTTCTAGTCCCGCCCCCAGCGACGTCGGACACACAGACGCTATTTTGCCCTGATTGGCCTTGTTAAGCCAGCCCTGCAGGCTTGCCAGCCAATTAAGGGAAAGCCAGTATCAGATGACGCCAGTTGATGACGCTTCATCTGCCGGTTTTCTTAAAGGCATATGCACCACACTTGCTTGACAGATGATTTGACAGTGTTTGACAGCATTGAGGTGCTGTCAAACACTGACAATCACTGTACACAGGTGAGCCCCTGCACCCAGACTCTCCAGTGACTCTCTCCTTAGGATGAAACAGATGGCAGCTGCAGGTGAGGGTACAGAAGCAATCCGTTACTTCTCCCACTGAGGTGAGGCCACACAAACACTTCAAAGCTTGTCACCTACAGAAAAATGTAAACACATTAAAAATGAATTTCCCAACATTTCCTGCTGATACTCACCAGTGTCTCATTGCATCCTTCACACCACTTCTGCAGCTGTCATCTATATACCAACATAACAGACCCACAGCACGCCTCACTTATCCTGGCGGGGTTCCCTGACGTCGGGAAGCCCGCAGCAGACTTTCCCAGCAGTCCCGCCTCCTCAGGGCTGGTAAAATCCAGCCCTTTATATCAGAATATTTGCACTCTAATTTCTGTTCTTAGGGTCAGATTTGCTTTGTGGAAAAAGCAGATTTTGAGAACTAGAGGCAAAGGCTTAGCATACTGTTGTTTCATCTCTGGCATCTGACTTTAATCCAAACTGATGGAATGAATGACTACCTCTGCCAGCTGAACGGTTCACAAGATAGACAGATGAGGAAGGCCATTCAGCCTATTTTTGCTCATCCACCTAGAAAAAGCAATGAATGAATCCTGCCACGGCATCACAAATACAGTCACCAAGCATAGTAATTCAGAAAAAACACCCTACTTCAATTAATATTACACGTCTCCAACAAATTTGTGATACTGAGATGCTGTTTTAATTGACATACTGTAGCTTATGGTAGTGAAAGGTAATGAAAGAAAGCACTTACCCAACTTTATCAAACTGATACTGATTAGCAGGATTTGGAGTCTTCTTGCCGTGGTCTCCAGGGTACAGACAACTCAGTAACGAGGCTGGAGACAATAGATCTCTGCATTTGTAAAAGATTTAAAAAATATACACGGAAGAGAGTGAAACTATCACTAAAATTGCATATAAAACATGAACAGTAATCATAATCTTTCTATATCAGTTTCTTTACAATTAGGGCATAGATCCAAGGCAAGCCAGATATTCCCATGTATCGTGAAAGCCTCTTAAAATTAAATCAGAAGGATGATTGCAGTTCCCTCACATTTTATGAATTGTGTTGGTCACCATGCTGCTTGCGACGAGTTCCTGCTTCCGGTCTCGTAAATGCTTAAACCGATACTTGTCTAATGATCAATCAGTGACTGTTGTCCTCAAGGGGGCGGTAAGTGGGTTCTCTTTCAAGTTGAGTTAGTTCCAAGATAACATGCCTGACACAGGAGATTGGAGCGGAGTTGATCCTCTGTGACAGACTCAGTAATCTGGGGGTAGAGTCTCCACTCGTTTACGCCAGTAATATCAGTGCAATCTGGGGGAAATCGGCCGAACCAGCGCAAAAGATCGGAGAATTTTAAACGTGAGTTACACCCAAAACCACTTATGTTTGTGTTTTCCGTGATCTTTTATGCTGGTTTAAGATTCAATTTACCCAGGTCAGGCCCCACCACAAAACTGGCCACTACCCCAGGTCGAAATTGCGAGATTCCGCTGGTTAGGGAAGGCTCTTCAAATTGCTTAATTTTTTTTTTGGTGCACAGGCATTAGTGGACACGTTTTTAAAGATTTTTCAGATCAAAAAATATTTAATTTACTAAGAAACTGACTAGAGTACACCAATGAAAGTAGTAAATGGTTCAGTATAGTTTTAAAAAAAAAGTAATTTTCAGTGATTGTAAATCAGGTTACTCACAGGTGAAGGACTAAGCACTCTTATGAAAAATGCTTATTTTTTGTGATAAACCCATTTCCAGCTGTACTAATAAAACTGGACCAGGTTATCATCTTAAATACATCAATGAATACTGTTTAATGGAGAAAAAAAATGATTACGTTCTATTACATTGCCCGACTGTGCTGGTTCACGGACGATTTTACGTTTGTGATTATGCAAATGATTTTTATTGGAAACTTGAGCTGTAACCTAACCAGCACAATTTCCAGCTCATTTTGGGCGCAATTTCCCGACTGCGCCCAAAGTGGAAACTCTACCCCCTGATGTTTAAGGCAGATAGGTCTGTAGCATTCCGAGGTATTGCTAATTATAGACCAGTCAAGCTTGGCTCATTGATGAGAAGTAGTCACTGGGAGCTGGAATTCCTCTCTCGGCTCCGGATATTTTTGCAAGCCAATGCTGTAACCAAACCCAATTATGTCAACGCGGGTACAATATTTTGGTTTCTCTCGCCTCAGCCCTTACCCTGCACTGATAGCTATGGACATTTCTGTAGCTGTGGTCACTTTAGTCTTGACAGTCATTATATTGAGGCTCATCAAATAGTGGAAGTAGAGGTGAAGGACACTGCCATCTGCCAAAAGAGGAAGAAGATAACTGAAGATTAAAAAACAAACTATAAATCTGATCAATGTGTATTTCAGCACACACTTGGGGAAAGCAGGAATGCTTGGAAAAATATTTAGGAACACAAGTAGGGTTTACCATCCGAAAGCGTCCAATACCACAACTAGATGTTTCACTGAAGATTTCAATTCCAGCGTTAGGCAATAATTAGGCACACATTAAGATGCTAATCTACAAAGAATTACAGTTTGCACAACTAATGCAAAACCTACAAATCGTTTTTGAAAAATCTTTGATGTGTTATATATTGTGTCCATTTCAACATGATACCAGAGGAATCCAAATGTTTTAAAAAGATGTTAGCTGACGCTACAGGTATTCTTTTTAAATTTTGAGCACAGCCTTTATTCAGTACATAAAGCTTTGATGTAGTCCCACTCTTTGCAATAAGCACACACAAACTTTGGTTTGAAGATAGTAGCACACTATGGAGATAGCACATTAAAGACAAAACAGCTGTTTTGATTTTACATAACCCATTTTGACTTTGTTATTTGCACAACTGGTTTCTGTGACTTTAGATAATATAAAGTGAGTGCGCAGGCCTTGTTGTCAGTAATATTATTTTTGAGGATGAAGGGGTGGTCAGTTCTAACCTTTGTATTTCAGGTCTAAAGTAACAGACAGAGGGTGCCGTTTTAACATTTCTCTGCGTTTATCATCCAGCTGTAGGCCAAGAGTTGGGCGGCGACGTTTCTGGAAAACAGATCAATAGTTTAGCCAACGATTCACACTGCCATTTGATTTTAAAAATATAAATACAGTACGAGCTGCAATTAAAGGATTTGGGCACTTGCTGCAAGAGCGACTCAAGACTTCAGGAAAGTGTCATAACACTACAGTAAAACTTATAATTAGGCACAAGAAAAGGGGCCAATCATATTTTAATACCTTCTCCCAGTGCTTATTCTAGGTTATACCATAAGAACATTTACCCTTTCCCTTCATGGGGATGTTTTTCACAACACCTTCCAAAAATAATTAGGCAGCACATTAATAAGCACTGAATAATTTTTTCAGAGATCACTTTAGAAGTATGTTTCAGTACGCAAATTGTTTAGCTTAGAAGACAATCTTGACATCTCATTCTTTTACAAATCAGTCACAAAGAAATGCATTAATTTTAAAATGACTTTTGGAATATTTTGCTTAGATACAATGAATACTGATGATGGCATGAGAACAACATGCTTGGTGGAGCTGCCAAGTCTGATTGTCTGAGGGAGCTGAGTTATCAGCAATGTTCCCCCTAAGCTACGCAGCAGTCTGGAGGTCCCGCTGAGGCCGCTCAATGGCTTTTAAATTGGAGAAACTGCACATGCGCGAAAATTTGAATGGGTTGCACAGCCACTTAAAGGGACCGCGCACCCCCAAAAAATTACGAGGCAACATTGGTTATCAGTAGAGACAGTCAACCAAGACTGGTTTAGCAATCATATATTTTTAACAGTGTATGGTAACTCAGCTCCCTCACAGTGCCGGGTTCAGCAATTCTCCTGGATAGTACTGTTCATTGATGTAATTAGCAAATTCTGAACAAAACTATTTTAAAAGACACGAAACATATTAAAACTGCAATGAAATTTGTTTCTCAAGGTCATTCATACTATGCACTTGCGTAAAGAGAGTACATAGGGGAACTGCTTCATGAGCAGTTTTGCATAAAATAATGTCATTTCTAAAGTTGGGGAGAGTGAAAAAGATGACAATTATAAATGATAATATTGGCAAGACTCCCTCTTTAACCTTCCCTCCATCAGCATATAGCCTCCAATCCCAAATAAAATTATATATGAATACATAAAAGAGAATTTAAAATTTTTTTGACTCCCCCATCTTGTACAGTATATTGAAATTCAGCATTGTGTAAAATATAACTTTTTTTTAAATCCCCATGTGGCAACTTTCTTCTGTTGGAACCCTGTGTATAAAAATAATCTGTGTTCCTGTTACAATTTTGGATTTTTATAGAACTATCTCAACAACAATTCTCCTTAATGGACCTTTCCTCCTATGATCCAGAAGCTTTTTATATATTGTGCATTGCGTAGATGCATATTTAGTAATTAAAAACCAACTGGGAACTGTGATTGGTTATAGATAACAAAAACGATATGGCCTATTCGACCCAGTGCTGACTTTCTGACTGTATATTCGTTCCATCACAAAGACCACCTACTTCCAGCTCTGTAACATAGTTTGCCTTTCGCCCCTACCTCAGCCCATCTGCCGCTGAAACCCTCATCCGTGTCTTGTCACTTTCAGACTGGACTATTCCAAGGTTTTGCTGGCTGCCCTCCCATCCTCCAACCTCTGTAACCTTCAGCTCATCAAAAACTCTGCTGCCCATATTCTATCCTGTACCAAGTCCCACTCTTCTACCACCCTGGTCCTTGCTGACCTAAATAACAACAGAAAACGCTGGAAAAACTCAGCAGGCCAGACAACATCCGTGGAGCGAGAAAGAAAGTTAACGTTTCAGGTCGATGACCTTTCGTCAGAACTGGAAAGAGCCGGAAATCAAATAGATTTAAGGCCAGGATAAAGCTGGGAAAAGGGGGAGGGGATAAAGGAACAAAAGGGGAGATAAAGAGACATTAAGAGATATGCAAGGCAAGAGGTGGTGTTAATGTGACAGGTTAAGGCTGAAAGAAGTGTGAAATCCACTGGCAGAATGAAGGACAGCTGCCAGCTTCTAGGAGGAAAAAAAAGTGGGGGGGGGGGGCCAAATAAAAGGGTGGATGAAAAAATAAAATATAAATGTGATTGGAGCTGAGGTTATGATCTGAAATTGTTGAACTCGATATTGAGTCCAGAGGGCTGTAGCGTGCCTAAACGAAAGATGAGGTGCTGTTCCTCGAGCTTACGCTGCGCTTCCGTGGAACAGTGTAATAGGCTGACGACGGTGAGGTCAGAGTGGGAGTGAAGCGGTGAATTAAAGTGACAGGCGACCGGGAGCTCGGGGTCCCCCTTACGGACTGAACGGAGGTGTTCCGCAAAGCGGTCACCCAATCTGCGTTTGGTCTCCCCAATGTAGAGGAGACCACATCGTGAGCAGCGAATACAGTACACTAAATTGCAGGAAGTACAAGTAAATCGCTGTTTCACCTGGAAGGGGTGTTTGGGGCCCTGGACAGTGGGAAGAGGGGAGGTATAAGGGCATGTGTTGCATCTCCTGCACGTGCACAGGAAGGTGCCGGGCGAAGGGGAAGGGGTGCTGGGGGTGGTAGAGGAGTGGACTAGGGTGTCGCGGATGGAGCGGTCCCTGCGGAATGCTGAAAGGGGAGGTGAGGGGAAGATGCGTTTGGTGGTGGGATCACGCTGGAGGTGGCGGAAATGGCGGAGGATGATCCGTTGAATGTGGAGGCTGGTGGGGTGAAAGGTGAGGACAAGGGGAACCCTATCGTGGTTCCGGGAGGGAGGGGCAGGGGTGAGGGCAGAAGTGCGGGAGATAGAACGGACACGGTCGAGGGCCGTGTCGACCACGGTAGAGGGGAATCCTCGGTTGAGGAAAAAGGAAGACATGTCGGAAGCACTGGTATGGAAGGTGGCATCATCAGAGCAGATGCGGCGGAGACGGAGAAACTGGGAGAATGGAATAGAGTCCTTACAGGAGGCGGGGTGGGAGGAAGTGTAGTCCAGGTAGCTGTGGGAGTCAGTGGGCTTGCTGACCTATGTTGGCTCCCGGTCCCCCAACAACTCAAATTAAAATTGTCATCTTTGTCGCATCACTCCTACCAATCCATAACCACCAACCACCACCGATCTCCACATTCCACTGACTTTGGCCTCTTTCCTCCGTCTCACCAATGGAGGCTATGCCTTCAGCTGCTTAAGCCTCACCCTCTGGAATTCCCTCCCTAAACCTCACCGCCTCTCCACCTTGAAGGCTGTCCTTAAAAGCCACCTCTTTGATCAAGCTAATATCTCCTTCAACCCTGTTCCACTTTTTATATACTAGGTTTACAAGCACTGGGCTTGCTTAGTTCACACAGAAATTAACTGATGATCATTGCATAGTAAAACCTTTATATATATTGAGAATTCACGATAAGTCATGCATTGAAGCGATTATATTCATTATAACTTGTACTGAACCATGTGGCAAGTATGGCAAAACACACTTGGATACATCCACTGCAGAGTAATTTTGATCACACAGCAAAAAAGATATTTGTACTTTTAAAGTTCCAGTTCCTAATGAAGAATAAAGGGTACCACCTGAAACACTGCACTCTCTTTTCTCTACCAACTTGCTTTGTGTTTCCAGCATTGTCTGGTTTAGTGATTGCTGGCCAATGGAGCAGAATTTTAGATTTTGTTTAGGAATGTACCAACGCCGCCAAACATCCACTGAACAGCGAGTGAGTTACTCACAGTTGTTGTCTGCTCTTCCTCTGCATCCGAGTCACTTTCATCATCTGCATAAAAAGGCAAAGAAACTAAGAACCAAGGAAAAGGAAAACGGACTTGATCTTATACAGTCCTAATTAACTGAAATAATGGACAATCTGTGCCAAATGCACCTGTGTGAGGTAATGCATTTGGGGAGGGCTAACAAGGCAAGGGAATACACAATAAATGGTATGTCACTAAGAAGTGCAGAGTATCAGAGGGACCTTGGAGTGCATGTCCACAGATCCCTGAAGGTAGCAGCGCAGGTAGATAAGGTGGTTAAGGCGGCATACGGGATACTTGCCTTTATTAGCTGAGGCATAGAATATAAGAGCAGGGAGGTTATGCTTTGAACTGTATAAAACACTAGTTAGGCCGCAGCTAGAATACTGCGTGCAGTTCTGGTCACCACATTACAGGAAGGATGTGATTGCACTAGAGAGGGTGCAGAGGAGATTTACGAGGATGTTGCCTGGGCTGGGGAATTTTAGCTATGAGGAAAGATTGGATAGGCTGGGGTTGTTTTCTTTGGAACAGAGGAGGCCGAGGGGAGACCTAATTGAGGTGTATAAAATTTTGAGGGGCCTAGATAGAGAGGATAGGAAGGACCTATTTCCCTTACCAGAGAGGTCAATAACCAGGGGGCATAGATTTAAAGTAATTGGTAGGAGGTTTAGAGGGGATTTGAGGAGAAATTTTTTCACCCAGAGGGTTGTGGGGGTCTGGAACTCACTGCCTGAACGGGTGGTAGAGGCAGAAACCCTCATCACATTTAAAAAGTACTTGGATATGCACTTGAAGTGCCGTAACCTACAAGGCTACGGACCAAGTACTGGAAAGTGGGATTAGGCTGGATAACTGTTGGCCGGCATGGACAAGATGGGCTGAATGGCTTCCTTCTGTGCCGTAAATTTCAATGATTCTATGAGATTAGACTGGGAATTGTACCTGGGACCTTCCAGGTCTGTACGGCTTAGTTAATTACCAGATAAACTTGCTGAGCCATTGGGGAAAAAAGCATTTGATTGCTAATTAAAAGCAAAAATTAATTTTCAAGTAAAATTCCAAATTGCCCCAATTTCCACCCACTATAAGATTACCTTGGGAATCCTCTGGTGGTCTAGCAAGTGCCTTGGCTTCTTCCACATCCCCTTCAATAGCTACTGTAAGATTCTTATCTGGCAAAAGAAAAAAAGAATATTAATTTGATCCATATAGTCACAGGTAAGGTTGACACTAGAAAATAAAGATATTTAAACAAGTTTTACCACTTTCTTGTAATGGCCACTTTGATTTATAGTACAACAGTTCAAGATAGTTGAAAAGAAATGTGGCTCATATTTTCCTTGACAGTATTTTACAGGGAGTACTCTATGTAAGAAAGAGCTGCTGTGCCAGATTTCATTCCAAAATTTAATCTAAGTCTAGCAGAGCACCAGGAAACTGCACCAATTGTCTTCCACAAGAAGTGCTGATATCAAATTTTCAGTCCCCATAAAGTTCTATCTCTTGGCATATATGTGTCTCTACAAATATCTGGCTGGTAGTCTGAAGATATCATCAATATCAGTAAGTCATATTACATTTGATAGGACGACACTTATGTAAATTGATCATTTTTGTTCTGATAAAACACCAGCTTATTACCTCTTCAACCTCTCGGTTGATAATAATCAGAACTGTCGGTGCACTTTATAATCGGGGCAGGAAAACAGCACAAGTGCAGCAATTGGCATTTATTTACACACAGTGATACAGTAATACTGTGACATGCTCTTACTGAAGGCAAAGGATTCAAAATTTACACTGATGAAACAATATGGCAATAAACTGCTTTAGCCAGACTTGGGTCAGGTAATGGCTGAATTGCTGTGTTGGCAATATCTCAAAGTCAGTGTTTCTAAGTACTCTTTTTAACTTTATTGCTCCATTCCCTAGAACAATAGTGCTTACAGCCTATACAACAGATTAAACTCACTGTATGTACAAGCAGAAAACTTCAACTCTCCCTTCACAGTACAGAATACGACCCCAAGTAGAAAGACTACTCCAATAGGTCCCTCACTAATTAAAATCTGTACAGTGCAACTAAGGAGGTACCAGCCCACTGCGAACTTTAGAAAATGCCAGTCAATTACTGTATATCCACAAATTTTAAGCATCCATATTTTCTAAACTTTTGAAAATCCCCAAATTGTGTAAGAACCAGAAATAAAAAAACAGTACTTGTATGGATGTTAAAAGTTAATTAGCTCCTTGAATTATATGGAAGTAGAACTTATAAAACAAAAGAAAATTGATGAATTAACACTGAAATGATTCATAGCAAATTTTATATTGTGATCAGTGTTACTTCTTACTCCAAGAGTGAACTATTTTGCTAAGGTTACCAATTAGATTAACATATGCAGTTACTTATGACTGCAATCAAGGGTATGGACATTACACAGAAAAAAATTACACTAATAAATTTCAGGATGCTAGAAAATATGTAAAAACAGTGTGTACAGTGCATCTGCACTTGTTGCTTGGGGATGTAATGATTTATTGATCAGAGAAGATTGTAGCATTTAAAGAACAAAAACATTAACATCAAATTCTTTACTGACATCATGAAGTAACCCAATTTACCATGAAGATGAAAATCCTTGGGCCGCGATTTTGCCGGCGCTCAGAGGGCGGG
The DNA here is from genome assembly GCA_030390025.1 of Squalus acanthias. Taxonomy (NCBI): domain Eukaryota; kingdom Metazoa; phylum Chordata; class Chondrichthyes; order Squaliformes; family Squalidae; genus Squalus; species Squalus acanthias. The sequence goes on from CM059437.1 coordinate 78,422,853, forward strand.
TTTGGAAGCGGGTCAGAGGTTAAATTCATTTTGATTGACGGCGGGTTCCGATCCCGCCGTCAACCCGCCTCCAAACAGCTTTCCCCAAGTGTCGGGACCCCGATTTGTGAATGGACCCGACACCTAGTGGTGGGAAGCGGATTAAAGGCAATTACCTGCCTATTAACAGGTACTTGCCAGTAGCGTTTGGATTTTCTCGCTTCTGGGTCGGGTTTCCCGACGTCCGGACACCACGCCAGGTAAGTGTGGCGTGTTGCGAGTCTGCTGTAATGTGTGTGGAATGATGACAGCTGCAGAAGTGGTGTGAAGGATCCAATGTTGCACATGGTGAGTTTCAGAGCAAAGAAAATGTTGGGTACTGCATTTTTAATACATTTACAGATTTCTTTAGCTGACAAGTTTTCAAATCCATGTCCAGTGCCACCTCATTGAGAGAACCTCTCTCACCAGTGACAGATTGCTTCTGTCACCTCACCTGCAGCTGCTATCTATTCCAGCCTATGGAGGGAGTCATTGGAGAGCCTGGGTGCAAGAGTTCATCTTTGTGCAGTGATTGTCAGTGTTTTCAGCACCTCAATGCTGTCAAACACTGAGAAATCAACTGTCAGGAAATAAGGAAACCGGCAGATGACGCGTCATCAAATGACGCCATCAGACCCGCTTCCTGTTAATTGGCCGGCAAGCCCGCAGGGTGGGCTTAACAAGGTCAATCAAGGCAAAATCATTGGAGCGGATGCAGCTGGGGGCGGGACTGGAAGCTGGAAACCAGCTGTCCCGCTCTCAACCCGCCTCCATTAATAAAATCGAGGCCTTAGACACTGCAAAAAAACGAATGTTTTCTTCTAACTTCCACTTTTGTGGCACTTTCTCCAAAACCCATATTCTGAACATGCTATGCTCATTACTTGTATTAAAAGGTAACTGGTAGGGATAGCGCATTGCAGGGCAGTGAGAGGAGGAGAAATATGTAAAATTCACAAATTTGCTTGCTGTGCAGTAGTGTTGCAAATCTATGAAATTATATGTTGGTGCCCACTATAAAATTTATTAAAATTACAACACAAGGCCAAGCTTTTTCAAATGATGAGTTACTGATAATGGCCAGGTTATCAGGTGCAGCAATAAATGATGACGAGGAGTCCAGTCATCAGGAAGAAAAAACACATCCCCACCTTGTATCGGAGTTCAGCATAGCAGGAATGGCACTAAAGTCAGAAATGGTGCTGTCTGCGATCGTCTACCCACATTCAAAAAAATGAAGCTATAAAATAAAGGCCTGCCCAAAACAAAACTGAACACAACTAAATCTGCAGCTTTGACTGTATGAAATGAAAGTGCTTTAAATATTCTTTGCATGATGCTTAATGATCTCAGACTCCTACATATTGGGTGTCCCAAGCCAACAAACACAAACTGAATAAGAACATAAGAAATAGGAGCAGGAGTAGGCCATTTGGCCTCTCGAGCCTGCTCTGCCATTTAATGAGATCAAGGCTGATCTGATCTTGGGCTCAGCTCCATTTCCCTGCCCGCTCCCCATAACCCATCACTCCCTTATTGTTCAAAAATCTGTCTATCGCCACCTTAAATATATTCAATGACTCAGCCTCCACAGCTCTCTGGGGCAGAGAATTCCACAGATTTATGACCCTCTGAGAAGAAATTCCTCCTCATCTCAGTTTTAAATGGGCGACCCTTTATTCTGAAACTATGCCCGCTAGTTCTAGATTCCCCCATGAGGAGAAACATCTTCTCTGCATCTACCTTGTCGAGCCCCCTCAGTATCTTATCTGTTTCAATAAGATCACATCTCATTCTTCTAAACTCCAATGAGTATAGGTCCAACCTGCTCAACCTTTCTTCATAAGTCAACCCCTTCATCTCAGGAATCAACCTCGTGAACCTTCTCTGAACTGCCTCCAATGCAAGTATATCCCTCCTTAAATAAGGAGACCAAAACTGTATGCAGTACTCCAGGTGTGGTCTCACCAATACCCTGTACAGTTGTAGCAGGACTTCCCTGCTTTTATACTCCAACCCCCTTGCAATAAAGGCCAACATTCCATTTGCCTTCCTGATTACTTGCTGTACCTGCATGCTAACTTTTTGTGTTTCATGCACAAGGACCCCCAGGTCCCTCTGTACTGCAGCATTTTGTAATCTCTCTCCATTTAAATAATAATTTGCTTTTTTCTTTTTCTTACCAAAGTGGATAACCTCACACTTTCCCACATTATACTCCATCTGCCAAATGTTTGCCCATCACTTAGCCTGTCTATATCCCTTTGCAGATTCTTTGTGTCCTCTTCACAACTTGTTTCCCATCTATCTTTGTATCAGCAGCAAATTTGGCTACATTACACTTGGGGGGGAAAAATTCAGTATCGTCCCATTTGGGGCGCAATTATCGGCCGGGCGCAAAGTTTAGCGCCTGACGCTAATTATCGCCTCCGACTGCAAACTTGGCTTTTATCACCCCTGGAGGTGATTGGAGCGCTAAATCAGGCGCTTCACACCTGTCTTAAGGCGCAAAGGCCGAGGAGCGAGGCGCTACCTCAGAGCGCTGGCGAAGCTCATGTGATGTCAGTCAGCAATGGAACAGAGTCACAATGGCCCTAGCCAGTTCTTAAAGGGGAGGGTTGATCTTGCTCTGCATCCACATCCTGCTCATTGCAGCCTTGAATATCGGCCTGGAGAGACCTGTACATCAAATCTGCTGGAAAGAACAATGGAGAGAACCAGGGAAAGAGCTCAGAGTGCAGCCCCCACAGTCTCTTCTAAATAGATGCAAGGAAGGGCAAATCCAAATGAACCTGCAAAGTGCTGCTCAGTACCCAAAACTCCTTCACACAGCGTTGAATCTCTCCAGAAGTCTCTCTCTCTCTCAGAATGCGTGGTGCAAAAATGTCACCAACAAAAAAAGGCAGGAAGCGGTCGCCTTTAAATAGCGCTCCCCCAGTCCCTCCCTGACTGCAAAACGCTCCCCTCAACCTGTCGTTGCTAGCGGCAGGTGGTAAGGCAGGGGGCGCCACTCAATATCGGCTCCGGGGTGCTACGTACTCGACTGACGTCACGATCTGCCGGCGCAGGAGACCGTGGCGGTAGCGTTTAGCGCCGCCGCAAAATGTCTAGTTAATTTCGCGAGTGGCGCAAACATCGCCGCGCCCGGGCGCTAGTTGCTTTGCGCCCCATTAGCGCCCTCTTAAGGCGCGAACGGGAGGCGCAACCAACTGAATTTCCCCCCCCTGGTCCCTTCATCCAAGTCATGTATAAAAGGGTTTGATATCTTCTATTTCTAGGAATGAGGCAGCTAGCTCATATTTTCAATATGATAATTACATAGGTATTGATTTAGGATTTTGTGTATTTTTTTTCCATGGAGACTGTATATACATTTGAAACTTATTTTGATTTTGCTTGAAATCTAGATCAACTGTTCCAGAAAAATGAACATTGCAAAACTCAATTGTGCTTAGTTATACAAAAGTATATCCAATTCACATCTTAGTAAAAGTACTTCCTAGTTGTTCATTCTACCACTACAAGAATGAATGCATTAGGATATTAGCAGAAAAACAGAATCAGTACATTTAAAAAAAGTTGATGCAATCATTGAGTCCGATCAAATTTTGCTTGGGTGAGGTACTTAAGCACTTTTACTCTGATGATAACTAGGAATAAACTTAAAATACAAGCAGACAGTCTCGGTTAAAATACAAGTATTAGAACTGCATATATACATCGATATGTGCACAGAGAAATTATCAGTCGAAGTGAGTAGTCGCTGCTTTTTTCCTACTGAAATATATCTACATTGGTTATGCAATGCTAGTGTAATATGCCAATGATATTGTCCTAAGATAGGCTTATGAGAAGCATATGTAGGAAAAATGAACATATATTATAAGTCACAAACTTTGAACGAATGGAAGATAAATACAAATTGCATTAATTCCACAGGATGAATACCTGCTATTCTTAATCAAATTTTCTAGTAATTAAGGCTGATCACTGAAGAGATTCTCTTCCTTTGCAGAATATTTTCAAAATTTGAAAACAAAGATCTATTTTAATACACCTTCGGTAAGAATTGGCCATAAATGACCAAGCCCTCATCTGTAATTTGTTTTCTCAAAAATCGTAATCTGGATTTAACCTATCGTTGCTTTATAGGTGATAATGTCTGTTAGGAGTTATAATATACAAGTAGCACAGTTCTAAATGCAAAAAAATTCAAAGCTTAATAAACAATATTCAAGTCCCAATACTCACCCTGCCCATAGGGCTGGGAGGCCTTGTTCATCTGGGCTAATGGGGCATCCACCACCACAGCCAGAAGAGGGTTACAAAAAAAAAAGGATTGCGAAAGAGAGACACGGTGTCAGTAAAAGAAAACAGATCAGCAACAAAGCTGAAATTACTTTAGTTTTTAATTTAGCATATGCGATAAATTACTGAACAGAAGTAACTACTTGTCAATTGGCAGATTAGGAAACCAACAGTAAAACGATCAAAGCTACTACAGTAGTTAGAATGTGCGCCACTTTTCCGCTTCACTAATGCCACCCCACAGTATAAACACTATTAAAATATATGAGAGATGAGGTAGGCAGCCACAAAAAATTATGCCACATTTGCCTAACTATTTCTTATTTGAAACAGGTTTTAGAAATCAGGCAACAAAAGTGCTGCACAGAAATAAAAGGATAGAAAATATCAACACTGGAGAAAAATATTATGAAGAACCACTGAAGATTAATACTGCAAAAAGTTTCAAAAAAAATCAAAAAAATTAGTACTTTTTAATACATTTGCTAATGCATGAAGACCAGAAAGGAAAGTTTAAAATTTTGTATGCAATAATTTTTAACAGATTCTAGCAACAATGACGGAAACAAAAACAAATGCATGGCTAATGTGAACTTCTATGCATGCCAAGGCACTCAGTCATTATGCATTTGACTTACCACAAGCTTGCCCATAAGAATTTGCCTGCACGTACAGCACATACAATGGAGGAGGCAGGTGTCTAGCAATTTCATACTGTTTATGAGCTTGGTCAAAGGGCATCGAAAGATACTCCTGGACTGGTAGAGATGCCTAATGGAGCAGTAAAATAAATAGTCAACGGACTTTCAAATCTCAAGTGCTCTACAGGATAAAACCAAAAGGCACGTTGTTTATTCATAGCATTATTCACACCATCAATTCAAACTGACCTCGATTTAAACTCACTCCGAAGAAAGAAAACATATATTCTAATTACGCACACCCCCAATGATTGAGTGGTGCAACTGCACTGTGTAGTAATGAACTGATCCACATGGAACAGGATGGCCCCTTTTGTGATCAGTGATCTGTGCCAATTTCTGATGCAGCACCCAGACTCAGAAGGAGGAAAAGAAACATCTGTGGACACCAGTTGGAGAGAGAATCAGAAGCTTCCCCCCCCCCCCTTTAAAAAATACTGTAGATTCTATTCAATTCTATATGCATATATGAGGGAGAAGGGAATAGTGGGATATAGAATTGGGAAGAGGTATTTAAATTGAGATGAGGTTCATGTGGAGTATAAACACTGGCATAGGCCAGTTGGGCCGAATGGCCTGTTTCTGTGCTATAGATTCTGTGTAATTCTATATTCCTATAAAACTGGTTAGCATTTTTTTTGTCACATGCCTGCATGATATTATACAAGAACATAAGAATTAGGAGCAGGAGTAGGCCATACGGCCCTTCGAGCCTGCTCTGCCATTCAATACGATCATGGCTAATCTTCGACCTCAACTCCACATCCCTCGATTCCCCATGAGTCCAAAATCTATCTATCTCAACTTTGAATATACTCAACACCTCAGCATCCACAGCCCTCTGGGGCAGAGAATTCCAAAGATTCACAACCCTCAATGAAGAAATTCTTCCTCATCTCAGTCTTAAATGGCTGACCCCTTATCCTGAGACTATGCCCCCTAGTTCTAGACACTCCAGCCAGGGGAAACAACCTCTCAGCATCTACCCTGTCAATCCCCTTCAGAATCTTGTATGTTTCAATGAGATCACCTCTCATTCTTCTAACTCCAGAGAGTATAGGCCTAATCTACTCAATCTCTCCTCATAGGACAGCCCTCTCATCGCAGTGATCAATCTAGTGAACCTGCACTGCCTCTTAAGGCAAGTATGTCCTTTCTCAGATAAGGAGACCAAAACTGTGCACAGTTATTGAGTCTTGGCTGAAGGCTGCTCAATTATTCCTTTCTGATTTTCATTTTCTCTAGCAATTCTTAAAATAGCTTGCTATTTACTGTCTAGACTTACACATGAGCAATGGTCACTTGAATGAAGTACTGGAGGGTTGCTGCACACCTCAGCAGAACCATACCCCTGCATGAGTTACTACTTTCAGGAGGGAGGGATCATTGTAGAACAAAATTCTAATGCTATATAAAAACGTATGCAATGGGCTACAAGAGTAACTGGGATAGTTGCTACATTATGTGAATAAAATGGATGACAGCCTTCTGCTCGAAGGTCGGTTCTATTATAGTATATATGCGCTCAATGCAAGCTTCAGCACAGAACATATATTCTTGCATTAATATTCAAATAATATAAATGATCAAAGAAACAGTGATATCTATTTTTGGATATTCTAACACTATTAATAGTCAAATAAATGACAAGAGAATGGCCGAAGAATCTGGAAGATAATTTTCAACCCGAATTTCCCAAAGCTTGCTTCATTCAATGGGGAGTTGAGTCATGTTTGGCCAGGGCACAGGATGGAACACTAATGGGAGGTGGGGAGGAAAGAGAGGGGGGGGGGAAAGTAGTTTCTACTTTGGATGAGGCGAGAGACAGAGACAGAGAGATACAATTATCTGGGCAGATTTGTGTTAATGCCAAATAAGAAATTAGCTCCACAAACTTTAACATAAGCAAGGTTCTACTTTATTCTGAATATGTAACTGCAGGTTTTTGGTAAACATATTTCAATTTGACAAGGATCCTTTAAGTAGATGACTCCAGTCACCAACATTGGATTTAACATTTATTCTGTCTGGAGTCTGCGATATAATTAAATCTTGGGCTGATATTTCAGAGGGACCGGTTGACACAGTTTGTTAGTACAGGAAACTTTCGTTTATCCGGCACCCAAATAACCGGAATTCTCGCTTAACCGGCAAAAATCATCCTCCGAAAACTCCTCTCAAATAACCGGCAATGTTGCCGAGTCGCAGTCGAGTCTCCGCGAACGCCGAGTGCTCCGAAAACTCCTCTCAAATAACCGGCAATGTTGCCGATCCCGAGTCCGAGTCCGAGAACGCCGATTTAGTCAGTAGGGGTACTTTTCAAAAGTGCCACTACTCGGCCTCCTGGCGCTGTCGCAAGTCCGAAACATTGCAGTAGCATGAGTAGATTCTCCCGCGCTGCCTGGAGTCTCTTCGGATCGGCCATTTTGCTGGGTGTCTGCCACGCTGCTGGTACTGTAGTCTCTTCTGATCCACCATTTTGCTGTGTGTCTCCCACGCTGCTGGTACTGTAGTCTCTTCTGATACACCATTTTACTGTGTGTCTGCCACGCTGCTGGTACTGTAGTCTCTTCTGATACACCATTTTGCTGTGTGTCTCCCACGATGCTGGTAGTCTCTTCTGATCCACCATTTTGCTGTGTGTCTGCCACGCTGCTGGTACTGTAGTCTCTTCTGATCCACCATTTTGCTGTGTGTCTGCCACGCTGCTGGTAGTCTCTTCCTAGCCACCATTGTTCTGTGTGTCTTTCCATCTTCATCGGCAATTATCTCCTCCATCTTGCATTATGGAATTCCCAAAAGCTGGTCCAAGCAAAAGGAAGAGAGTGGTCTTAACTTTAAAACAGAAAATCGAGATATGCCAACGACTAGAAAGGGGAGAGAAGCGTATCAACATTATGAATGAATTCAAAATCGGTTCGTCAACAATCTACGACATCAAATCGCAGAAGGATAAGCTGCTCAAGTTTTATTCAAGCTCGGAGACATGCAAGAGTGTAGAGAAACGGCGTACGCTTCGTAAACCTAAGCTTGAAGAGCTGGATACCGTGCTTTATGAATGGTTTTCTCTTAAGCGTTCAGAGGGTGTTCCAATTTCCGGACCCATGCTCATCGAGAAAGCGAAGGAATTCTACGATAGGATGGAGCTCACTGACAAGTGTGCTTTCTCCGATGGATGGCTAACGTGCTTCAAGTTACGGCACGGGATACGACGACTCGATATTTCCGGGGAGAAGAAATCAGCTGATCACGAAGCCGCAGAAGAATACTGCAATTATTTCAATCGGATTGTGCAGCAACATGATTTGTCGCCAGCACAGATCTACAATGCCGATGAAACTGGCTTGTTTTGGAGGTTTTTGCCAGAATCAACGCTTGCTGGGGCTAGTGAGGCTAATGCTTCAGGTTACAAGAAAAATAAAGATCGTGTAACCGTGCTAACATGTGCGAACGCTGCTGGATCACACCGGGTTAAACTTCTTGTTATCGGGAAGTATAAAAATCCCCGTGCATTTAAAAATGTGAGGCACTTACCTGTTGAGTACAAAGCTCAAAAAAATGCTTGGATGGATAAGGAAATCTTCTCCGATTGGTTCCATCATATTTTTGTTCCATCTGTGAAGGAACATTTCCGCAGAATAGGGAAACCTGAAGATAGCAAATGCATTTTATTGCTTGATAATTGCAGAGCCCATCCGCATGAATCCCAGTTGGTTTCGGGAAATATTTTCACCATTTATTTGCCACCAAATGTAACTTCTCTCATCCAACCCATGGACCAGGGCGTTATCCAAAATCTGAAGTGTCATTACAAGAAAGACTTCCTACGTAAACTGCTAAGCCAAGATGAGAATATTCAAGATTTGCAGAAGGAATACAATATTAAAGATGCCATCTATAATGTTGCATGTTCCTGGAAATTGGTGAAAGGTCACACTCTGAGGCAAGCCTGGCGCAAATTGTGGCCTTCTGTAATGTTTGCTGAAGGTTCTTCTTCAGAGGAGGAATTTCATGGGTTCAGTGTTCGTCCCAAGAAGAGTACAATAATGGAAATGGCTGGAATGGTGAAAAATGCAGGCCCAGCAAACCCTCTACGTCACCTCAGTGAAAGTGATATCGAGCAGTGGGTTGATGCAGATAGAGAAGTTGGTGTTGTGCATATGCTAAGTGATGATGAAATAATTCAGAATGTTTTGAATCCAAAGAAAGAAAAGGAAAGCGAGATGGAAAGTGAAGAGGATGAGATTTCTGAAGAAGAGAAGATTTCTTGGGCTAAAGCTGCAGAAGGATTTTCTACAATCCTCAAATTTGCTGAAAGGCAGAATTGCTACACTGCACAAGAAGTTATGCAACTCCATATTTTGCATTCCACCTTTCTACAGAAAAGGCAAGAGTCCACTAAGCAAACCGACATCCGCAACATGTTTAAGAAAGCTTCCAAAAGAGTCGCAGCAGCGGAAGTGCCTGAAGAATCGGTGGAACTGCGTGATCCTGATGACCCAGCTGGCACGGATATTTCTGATGAACCAGATGACTCGGAATAAGTGTACAGTCAACTACAGTACTGTAGACAGTCGTTTATAAGTTTTGTTTTACTGTTAAGTAATTAAAGAGTTATGGATTACCCTCAACTGGCATTACTGTACTTAATCAAGCATCTTCCACCATCCATTTAACACAACATTCTGTAGGTGAGTACCCAAATACTGTATACTGCACATTTCTTGATTTTTTTAGGTTAAAAATAGCCTCGGTAGATATAACTCTCCGTTATCCGGTACTTTCAATAAACCGGCACCACGCCGGTCCCGTCGATGCCGGATAAACGAAAGTTTCCTGTACATTGTCCTGTCTATCTGGGACCCCAGCTTGAATCCAGCCTAGACTGATGGGATGAAAGTCTCCTCTGGTCGGTGTAAAGGTTATATGTGAAATAACTTTGCATAGTCTTACCTCAGGTCTTAGAGGGTATATGTCCACAGCACAAAACTGTCCACAATTTGACATGTGATATGCAATCTCACTCAAATTAGGAAACTTGGCGTGGGAACTGGAATGGTGTAGTTGGGGGTTGCTTTTCTGTGGTTGTGGTTAAGGTACATTGTTGGGAATAGAGGCGTATCTTCCCATGTTGCATCTGATCTCGGACTGTTCGATGCAGACACTGGATAACATAAGGAACAATGATTCTCTACCTATCACCCTTGACTTCAATGAGCACAAAAATTCCTCCCAAATGTTTTAAACTCCAAAAATTACAAACTTACAAGATACCATTCGGATATTTGATTTTCAGGCTGGATGGTGCTTGCAAAGATCAGATCAATCACTGGAGATGCCATGAGTTGTAGCAAGTGATCTTTCCCCATTATTATTAGTTTAAACAGGTTTAAATAAACTTAATGCAACATTTTGTCTCATTAGGAGTAAAGATGGTACATGGAGTGGACCATGTTCACATCAGGATCCAAAAAACATGCTTTGGAACCATTACTGTACAGTCAAAAAAAATTAAAACTTTCTTATAAAGCTGAACTGCATTTTTCCACATACCTGCATAATAGTGTTGAGCCTTGGCTGAAGGCTGCTTAAATATTCCTTTTTAATTTCAATGTCTTTCATTATTTTCTCTTTGTTTGCTAGAGATTCTTTATATTTTTCGGCCAACCTACAAATAAAAATGAACGAGTTTCAAACTCAATTAGGTATGCGAAAATTTTTAGTGCACAGAGACAGAAAACATTACAACATAAGTACAGAGGAGAAGTGAAAAAGGAAATAATAGGGGCAAAGAGATTAGCGGCTAACATAAAAGGGAAGGCAAAAGTCTTTTATAAACATATAAATAGTAAAAGGGTAGTCAAAGGAAGGGTGGGGTCAATTAGGGACCAAAAAGATCTCCGTATGGAGGCAGAGGGCATGGCTGAGATACTATTTGAGTACTTTGCATCTGTTTTCACTAAAGAAGAGGATGCTGCCAATGTCACAGTAAAGGTAGGATAAAAATAGATAAAGAGGTACTTAAAAGGTTCACAACGTTCAAAGTAGAAAAGTCACCTGGCCCGGATGGGATGCATCCTGGGTTGCTGAGGGAAATAAGGGTGGAAATTGCAGAGGCCTCGGCCACAATCTTTAAATCCTCCTTAGATATGGGAGTGGTGCCAGAGGACTGGAGGATTGCAAATGTTACACCCCTGTTCAAATAAGGGGAGAGGGATAAACTCAGCAACTACAGGCCAATCAGCCTAACATCGGTGGTGGGGACACTTTTAGAGATATCAATCAGGGGCAAAATTAATTGGCACTTGGAAAAATATGGGTTAATAAATGCAGCATAGATTTGTTAAAGGCCAATTGTGTTTAACTAACTTGACTGAGTTCTTTGATGAAGTAACGGAGAGGGTGGAGGAGGGTAGTGCGGTTGATGGACTTTCAAAAGGCGGTTGATAAAGTACCATGCAATAGACTTGTTATTGGCTAAGGGACAGAAAGCAGAGTCGTGGTGTATGGTTGTTTTCCACACTGGAGTGACGTGTGCGGTGGTGTCCTCCAGGAGTCAGTGTTGCAACCACTGCTCTTTTAGACATATATTAATGATCTGATACACATAATTTCAGATGACTCAGATGAAACTTGGAAATGTAGTAAACAGTGAGGAGGATAGTAACAGACTGGTTAAATGGGCAGACACACGGCAGATGAAATTTAATGCAGAAAAGTGTAAAGTGATTCATTTTGGTAGGAAGAATGAGGAGAGCAATATAAACTAAATGGTACACTTTTAAAGGGGCTGCAGGAACAAAGAGACCTGGGGTGTATGTACACAAGTCATTGAAGGTGGCAGGACAAGTTGATAAGTCTATTAAAAAGACATACTGAATCCTTGGCTTTGTAAAGAGGTATAGAGTAAAAAAGCAAGAAAGTTATGCTAAACCTTTATAAAACACTGGTTAGGCCCCAGCTGGAGTATTGTGGCCAATTTAGGAAGGATGTCAAGGCCTTGAATAGGGTGCAGAGGAGGTTTACGAGAATGATACCAGGGATGCGGGACTTCAGTTATGTGGAGAGACTAAAGAAACTGGGGTTGCTCTCCTTAGAGCGGGGAAGGTTAAAAGGCAATTTGGTAGAGGTGTTCAAAGTCATGAAGGGTTTTGATAGAGTAAAGGAGGAGAAACTGTTTCTAGTGGTAGAAGGGTCGGTAATCAGAGGACACAGATTTAAGGTAACTGGCAAAAGAACCAGAGGCGACACGAGGAAAACATTTTTACACAGCGAGTTATGACGATCTGGAATGCACTGCCTGAAAGGGCGGTGGAAGCAGATTCAATAATAACTTTCAAAAGGGAATTGGATAAACACTTGAAAAAGAAAAAAAACTGCTGGGCTAGGGGAAAGAGCAGGGGAGTGGGACTAATTGGATAGCTCTTTCAAAGAGCTGGCACAGGCACAATGGGCCGAATGGCTGTATGATTCTTTGATTCTATAACTGCTCCCTACCTCTTACGCTGTTCAAGTTCCCAGTCCAAACGGGACAGAGTCTGCTGATGAGGATCATTCAAGGTGAAAGTAGGCTTACTAATGTCTAATGGGGCATCTTTATAGAACTCCTCCACATTCACCAAGTCAATCTCTTCATGCTTAGATCTAAAAGACAACACAAAATGGGAGAAATTAGAAACATCCATTCGACATTATATCAAGATGGTAGATCTGCATTTTTACTAAAGTTAAGCAGAGTTGGAGTGAATTCAGACATATGAAGAGCCGAGTTAAGTCCAGTATTTCAGTTGAGGGGCCCATCTAAAATGAAATACAAGGATGAAGGTAAAGGGGCTTGTGCATCTTATCTACATCTTCAGATGACAATGGGCCAAAAATTCGTCCCTTCCCGGGTGAGTACACAGTGCGTACTCACCCGTAAGTCGTCCCGAAGTGCCGGTTTCCTGCATGCACTGCGCATGCGCGGGAAACCGGAACTTCTGGTCTGGTGAAGGGGGCGGTTCCTAGGTGAACCGCGTGCACGCTAGAGGCTGCGCGCACGCAGCAAACTTAGGTTTTTTTTCAGGTTTCTACGGGAGGGTAAGTATTGAAGAACCTGCACATTTAGAAAGGAGGCACAGGAGCTGTTTTCAACAAGGTAAGTGGTTAATTAAGTATAATTTAAAAATGTTTTCAACAGGTTTATCTTTTTTTTTTAGATACTTTAAAGAAAGGTAAATTTATTTTTAGCACTGTTAAAAAGTATTTTAATTTTTTCAAGAATTTAAATTTTTGTTTAAAGTGGTTAATTTATTTAACTATAGTTATTTTATAAATGTGATGGTTTTTTAAAAAAATGTATTTTAAGTTTAGCTGTTCTTTTGGGGCTGATTTCAATTCACAGATTTGACAGGTCTTCCTGTCAAATCTATGAATGAAAGATGGTCTGCTGCCATTGGCTCTCCATGGCCCATGTGATCCCAGGGGACGCATCGCACTAACTGCGCCCCTGGGACACGCAAGCACTGCGCGCCGGCAGCTGGAGCAGGCCCAGGAGCTGAAGTTCCCGTGGGCCCAAAACACAACGGCAGGCGCGGTAGGTAAGTGCGCGCGCGATCCTTACCCCCGCGGCAAGCCGGAGAGGCGAATTTCAGGGCCTATATATCCATTCCCTTCAACATCGGCGTACCGGGGCTGCAGTGCATACTATCGACAGGATGCACTACAGCAAATTGCCAAGGCTTCTTCTGCAGCACCTACGAAACCTGTGACCTTCACCACCTAGAAGGACAAGGGCAGCAGGCGCATGGGAACACCATCACCTCCAAGTCACACACCATCCTGACTTGGACATATATCGCTGTTCCTTCATCGTTGCTGGGCCAAAATCCTGGAACTCCCTACTGAACAGCATCGTGGGAGTATCTTCATCACAAGGACTGCAGCGGTTCAAGAAGGAGGCTCACCACCACCTTCTCAAGGGCAACTAGGGATGGGCAACAAATGCCAGCCTTGCCAGTGACACCGAGAATGAATTAAAAAATGCTTAGCGACATGCTTTTTTGAGTGAATGCTAATGCACAATACCAAGTTGTACAAACATACATTCTGTCCTTCCAAACTTAAGGAGCATTTTACACTACACAATGAAGTACTGGTGGAGAATTGAGAGACGATGAACAGATGAAATAAGAAATGGATGACCACAACACTGAAGAGTATTGTTACCAATTCACTAAGTCTAGTGACTGTTCTGGCTTTCCGTCTTATTGTACTTACTTACCTACTTTTAAATGTGTTGCCTAGATTTGACAAGCATTACTAAAACAGATCATGTGGCAGCAATAAAACCGAAGCTGAGAACAAGAAACTTTATTAGAAAACCTCGCCTTTTGAAAAGGGAAACTTACTTGAACTCTAAGCACTTTGTGATTTCCTTTTGAAGATGCATCACCTCATATAGAAGATTCTGAAGTTGAAGATGAAGAGCATCCACCTTCTGTTTGGCCTGAAAAATAACAGAGTCTCTCTCAACCAAAGCATACAAATAAAATCAATTTATTTACACTACTACTTCAGAAAACAAAAAATCAATTCCCAATTAACAACATGCAAAGTTGGACTGGCATTCCAGAACTAACTCATGCCAGACAGAAACACGCCAGTAAAAGTAGACTGTAGTTCAGTGACAATAGTGGTTGATTTGTTAAAGGGAAATCTATTGGATTAACATTCCAGTTTGAACTAATTATTACTGGAGAAAAAAAAATTCATTGTTTCTGTACAATTGCACACCAACCTGACAAAAAAATGAGCAAAATTTCCCAGGTTAATAATGCAGCTGAGTAAATTTAAATAGATTAATAAAGGGAAAAATCAGTCTGGTTGAGAAAATGGAAGAGTTGGATCCTATTTTTATTTTATTTCTTTTGGAGTTGGTGGTGGGGGAGAGGGGGAGAAGAAAAAAAAAAGAGTTCATTTTTTAATTTTTCTATCTCCAAGCTAGTAATCTCCAAAAGTGAAAATGGATCGCAAGCCCCCCCACATTTGATGCATATAGTATTTACCTCGTGGGTTTGATCCCGACCCTTTTTTAACCTGATATGAGCCAACCGGTTTAATTTCTTTAGAGTCATGAAGTGAATACAGCTTTGGATCCGCCGGTCATCAATCTCTGCTGACTGCAAGAAGGGAAAAGAGAATTAGAAGCCACACAAACATATCAAACGTAAAGCATGTACTTAGCACATGGAAATGGGGAGATGTTATACCTATGATTCTCCTGCTCGACACAGACCAGTGTCAGCCTTGGCTCATAGGCAGCACTCTTGCCTTTGAGTCAGAAGGCTGTGGGTTCAAAAACCACCCCAGAGACCTGAGCACGTAATCTAGGCTGCAATCACGTGGACGTAAAAGATCCCATGGCATTCAAAGAAGAGCAGCGGAATTCTCCCCGTAGTCCTGGCCCATATTTATCCCCCAACCAACATCACTAAAACAGATTATCTGGTTATCTCATTGCTGTTTGTAGGGCCTTGCTGTGCGCATATTAGCTGGCATGTTTCCTGCATTACAACAGTGGCTACATTTCAAAAGTACTTAATTGGCTGCAAGGTGCTTTGGAAGGTCCTGAGGTTGTGAAAGGCGCTATATATATGTTGTTATTATTATATAGTCTTAGTTTCTTTCTTTCACTTGATGTGTCTTAAAAGGGGAAAGCACTGATGTGGCTGAACTGCCTTTGTAACACAATGGCCCTGAATTTGCGGTCGGAGGCTTCCCGCGGGGAAATGCCTCCGATCCGCAAATAAAATGCCCATGTACATAGTGGTCCGGAGATTTGCGGTCCTGGGCCTCTATGCATAGACATGCGTAGAGGCACACATACCCCAGGGGGGCATGCGGTTCGCAAGCGCCCCTGGGATCACGTGGGCTGGCCTAACGAATGAAAGAAGGGGTCTTCCCATTCATGCTTATGGTGATTCCGTAGGTACAGAAACCCCACAAGCATGAATGGGAATACCTCAAAAAATACATCTACACATCAAATAAATTAAAAAAAATACATATTTAAAATTAATTAAAATGACATTTAATTAAATATTAAACTAAAATTTAATTTTTTGAAAATAAATTAAAAATTTTTAAAAGGGCTAAAAATAAACTTACCTTATTGTACAGGTTGTTTTAATGTATAAATGATTGAATTTTTTTTTTTTAAACTCTTACGCTGGTAAAAGCAGGCTGTAAGAATTTCACGGGCATTTGCTGGGCAGAAGTTGGGCAAATAGCCCAACTCTCCGCCTGCGAATGCCCTTTTCCCGGGGATGCGTTGGATCTGTCAAGAAGATTCTTGACGGATCGCAAGTTCAGGGCTTTCACGCATGCGCTTTGCGCGCGAAAACCCGGAACTTGCGCGGCCCTTACGCGTGCATACGCACCTATAGGGGCCGCAAATTACGGGCCAATATCTGTACATTAACTTTTTCATTGTACCTGGAGACCATGACCCCATTTACACAAATGATGCACAGAAATTCAATTTACGCTGATCTTTGCTTAAAACATAACAATCCTCAACACTGAGTTCAGTATACACACACCCTTCCTTTGCTTAATCTGCTACTTGTATCAGAGACAAGTTTTAAGTGGAAGCTTTCAATTAACTGCTCAGAAAGATCATTATTTTTTTTGCCATGTTTTAAAAGACCCTGCTGCTGGCATTATTACAACTGAAGTACATAATGGCAAGGCCAATTCACTCCCAATGACTCACAAATTTTCTCCCCGGCCTCCTTCAGTACACCCCAAGGATATATATTATTTGTTAGACTCAAGTCCCTCTAACTTATCAAATACCCGTGCAATGTCAGCTTCAGAGTCCTGCATAATATTGGTTGCACGAGAGAAACGGAACAGTAAATGAGTATTAATCCAAGTATAGATTACAAAGTATCATCCACAGATAGCAAGAAACCCCAGCTCGGTCCAGTTGGGACCACTTTCACCCGGGTTAGACGTCATGGATTCAAGCCCCACTACTGACCTGAGCACGTATTCTAGGTGGGCACATTCACTGCTGTATTAAGGAAGTACAGTACTGCACTGTCGGAGGTGTCACCTCTTGCATACTCAGCGTTACAGTTTTAGAAGTGTTCCATTTGCTGTTAACCCAGATATCTTTCAACAATATTTTCCAATTAGTTTCTTTTACCTCATCCTTAACTTCTCTGAAGTTTGCCTTTTTAATATATTTATGTTTTGTCCTGGTCTTTATTATTGTTGACTGCCAGGTAAATTTAAATTTAATAATGTGGTAACTAGATTCCAGAGCTTCTACTATTTCTGCATCCAGATGTGGATGTGAGTTACTCTAGTACTGTCTGACACTTTGGATCAAAAAGCAAGCTTACACCAGATTTGCTTGCTCTGATTCTCATTTCCATTAATAAATTTTGAGCTGATTAAAGTTGTCCTTATTAGATTGTCTTAACATACCCCTTTATCTTATATATGTTGTCACCATCCTTATCTTATTTAGGGGGTCTGTGGCACACCATTACTGTTAATTCTGTCCTTTGCCTGCCAACTCAAACCATATTATTTCAATTTATATCTTCCTCTGGAATATCAATTCACTTTCCTTAATTTCTAAACTCCTCTGAGCATATAATGCTCCTCCTCCTCTCAGCTTTTCAATGCTTTCAGAACATCTCATACATGAATCACTTTCCATCTAATGGGAAATGCCATGTTTCTGTAAAAAAAAATATCTGGGGTTGGGTGTAGGGTTCATTGCTCTTGCCTTCACAGCTCTTCACTTGGGGAAGCAGGTATAATCCAGGCACCTATGGCACTGCTTGGTTGAAAGGTGTGCTTGAGGGTTCTCGAAGAGGACTGCGCGGGCAATTTTATTTCCCCCTGATGCAACCGACACCGGGTTTCAAACACAACTACACTAGTCGAGGGTCCAGGGCTGTACAGCTACAGATAGTAGGCACACATCTTCACAGATCTTGAAATTTCTTGTGATTTAAAAAAAAACTTCAACCTTCTCAATGTAGTTCTACTTACAGCATCTTTTCCTCCTTTACTCTTCAGTTCATGAATCTCAGCCATCAGTCTTTGTAGATCCTCACATGTTTTCTTGTACAGATCGTAGTCTTTAGCAGGGTCTCGAGTCTCCACTTCAGCTTCTTCGCTGTAAGATTTACTCTCCTAAAACAAAGGTGCATTTTACTATTCTGTACAAATTAAAAACTATCAATGGTGACTGATAACTGGTGCAGATGAACATGGAAGTAATTTAAGTGGGTAGGCAATTGGCTAACAGGAGGACTAAATGTGAAGGGGCTAAACTTGGGTCAGGAGTAATTTCTCAATCCTCATCAACACTGGGTTCAGCTTCCTCAATCATTGAACCAGCATGAAGCCAGTTCACCTGATGTCACCAGCACTGCAGGCTGAAATTAAAAATGAAATTATATTTTTTAAATTAAAAAAAAAACTAGACACTAGGTGAGGGGATTTTTCCGCATTAAGTTCATCTTTTATAGGGGAACAGATGCTGAGATTCTCTCTTTAAGTAACCCAGGCACATCCACTGTTTCAACAGCAATTTCCGGCCAAAACTCCAATAAATTAAATTATTCCCCCTCTCTGATATCCTGAAATCCTATCAGACTTAGCACATGCTGCTGCTACTTTGGGAGCTGCAGGTTCTGGTGGTTTGTTTGGTGAAATGTGGTGAGCAGGAGACTCTGAGGCCGGCCCAGGCCTCGCCTCCACTCCTCTCCCGCCAACCACCCCCGATTCAGCTCCCCACCTGGTCGCCATCACCCCGAGCCTTCCGGGTCTCCTTCTCCACCGCCCCGCCGTCGCTCCGAATCACTTTGGTTTTCCTCTTCTTCGCCGAATCCGTGGACATTGCGGCTTCCTCGGCTCCAACAGTCCGAGCAATGACCCGGAGACGTTTCTGGCTGCGGCGGAAGGGGAGGGAAGCGACACCTCCCCACCTGCGGGGGGCGCTGTTACTGCAGAGACGCGCGAGACGTTTACTCCTCCCCACCTGCGGAGGCGCTGTTACCGCAGAGACGGGAGGAATTTACTCCTCCCCAACTGCGGGGGCGCTGTTACCGCAGCAACAGGAGAAGTTTGCTCCTTTCCGCCTATGAGGGGCGCTGTTACCTCAGCAATGGGAGGAGTTTGCTTTTCTCCACCTGCAGGGGCGCTGTTACCGCGGGAAGAGTTTGCTCCTCTCCACCTGCAGGGGGCGCTGTTACCGCAGAGACGGGAGGAGTTTGCTCCTCTCCACCTGCAAGGGGCGCTGTTACCGCGGGAGGAGTTTGCTTTTCTCCACCTGCAGGGGGCGCTGTTACCGCGGGAGGAGTTTGCTTTTCTCCACCTGCAGGGGGCGCTGTTACAGCGGGAGGAGTTTGCGCCTCGCCACCTGCAGGGGGCGCTGTTACAGCGGGAGGAGTTTGTGCCTCGCCACCTGCAGGGGGCGCTGTTACAGCGGGAGGAGTTTGCTCCTCGCCACCTGCAAGGGGCGCTGTTACCGCGGGAGGAGTTTGCGCCTCGCCACCTGCAGGGGGCGCTGTTACAGCGGGAGGAGTTTGCTCCTCGCCACCTGCAGGGGGCGCTGTTACAGCGGGAGGAGTTTGCTCCTCGCCACCTGCAGGGGGCGCTGTTACAGCGGGAGGAGTTTGCTCCTCGCCACCTGCAGGGGGCGCTTTTATCGCGGGAGGAGTTTGCGCCTTGTCACCTGCAGGGGGCGCTGTTACCGCAGAAGGAGTTTGCTCCTCGCCACCTGCAGGGGGCGCTTTTACCGCGGGAGGAGTTTGCTCCTCGCCACCTGCGGGGGGCGCTCCTTCCTGCCTATCGGGGCGCTTGAGGTTAAGAAACAATTGAACTTTAACGCACTGTTTTACGTACTGAAGAAAAGAGCATAGATTTTTTTGTGATTATAGACCGTTTCATTCTTGTCTTGACACAGTAATGGTTTTGACACTGAAACATTGGAATTGTATAGTTGTGGTCTTTGGATCACAATGGGAGCACGAGTTGGTTTTTAGGTACAAGTTCAAAAGCTCTGGTACAGGGCAAGATAAAGTGTGTTGAAAATAACTGGAGGAATTAACTGCGTTCAATTTTTATTGGGGCATTTTTCCATTAGCAGCCCAAACGTGGAATGTAGCATCTACAAGCTATTTATTTGCAAACAAAATACCTGCATAGGCATCTTCCTGCTGTGTTAGGCAATTTGGATGCTAAATGAGTTAAACGCCTTAGGATGACATACTTTTTTACTTTTCAAATTTGTCTTCCTTCCAGGCTCCTTGATGTTACTCACACAGGGAAGCTGGAAAGAAAGGGACCACAGATTCCAAATGCCCATGCTTTTTGTGATTATTTTGCACAACGTGTGGTTGAAGTAGGGTGAAGCAGAAAATGCTAATTGCTTTACCTCCCCTGAGATCGACCTGAGAGATATGTTGTTGAAGAGATATAGTGACTTAAGCTGTGAAGTGACAGAGAACTCCCTCCAAACTATTTTGAATGACAGACAGGCTTGAGGAAACTCGACTTAACCAGAATTCAACACAAAACACGAACTATTGAGCAACCTAATTGCTTAACCAACAACCTGCTTTTTAATAAAAAAAAGACTATAAATTGATTTTCTATTTCAATAACCATGAATGGTATTAAATATTTTGGGGAATTGTGGATAAGATTGTTCTTTTACTATTGGAAATGGGGTTTTAATAAATTGAGACTAAAGAAAGACTTACTTTAAGGCACCTTTCACAACCTCAGGCCAGCCCCCAGCTAATTAAGTACTATTTGAAGTGTAGTCTCTATTGTAAGGCCCCACAAACAGCAATGAGATAATTTATTGCAAGGGGGTTGGAGTATAAGAGTAAGGAAGTCTTGCTACAATTGTACAGGGTCTTTGTGAGACCACACCTGGAGTACTGTGCACAGTTTTGGTTTCCTTATCTAAGGAAGGATATACTTGCCTTGGAGGTGGTGCAACAAAGGTTCACTAGATTGATTCCTGGGATGAGAGGACTGTCCTATGATGAGAGATTGTGTAGAATGGGCCTATACTCTCTGGAGTTTAGAAGAATGAGAGGTGATCTCATTGAAACATACAAGATTCTGAAGGGGATTGACAGGGTAGATGCTGGGAGGTTGTTTCCCCTGGCTGGAGTGTCTAGAACTAGGGGGCATAGTCTCAGGATAAGGGGTCGGCCATTTAAGACTGAGATGAGGGGGAATTTCTTCACTCAGAGGGTTGTGAATCTTTGGAATTCTCTGCCCCAGAGGGCTGTGAATGCTGAGTCTTTGAATATATTCGAGGCTGAGATAGATAGATTTTTGGACTCATGGGGAATCAAGGGATATGGAGATCAGGCGGAAAAGTGGGAGTTGAGGTCGATGATCAGCCATGATCTTATTGAATGGCGGAGCAGGCTCGAGGGGCCTACTCCTGCTCTTATTTCTTATGTTCTTATGTTTTTATAATGACCAGATAATGGGCCAGAGCTGTAGCAGGACATCTAATGGCATCTGCTGTTGGTTAGACTTGCCCCTGCACCCTTCAGCTCCAAAGCTTTAAGCCCACTCGGTTGCTGAAAGTGCAAGCTGATAACGATGCAGTGAGGGAAACAGGGCACCCGGGACCTGAGTGAACAGGGCAACTAACTGGGTATCTCCTTAATCAATGAGATTTAGTGATTGGGAAATAAACAGAAGGAGCGTGAATTAAAGGGGGTGAATTCAATGTCAAATCAGGTACAGAAAGAGAAATAAAGAGGAGAGAAAGATTGGATTGAGTGAGAGAAAAAAGAGACAGACAAAAAGTAAGGAAAAAAAAAATTAAAATATGACTTTTTAAAAAATATCCTAAAACAATTCACAAACTGAAGGAATGAGACTCCATGCTTATAATAGTTCATTTTCATTGCCAGAGAGGTTGATTGGCAGCCATTAACACTTATCATGTCGATAAAAGGGTACTTACACTTGTAATTACTAGCCCTAACTATCTGCAGCAGGTTCAGTTCGTATCTACCGTGCAAATACAACAACTTCACCACATTCAATGCATGTCAATGATGAGGCAAAATGTTGTTTTTGCGAAGCTAACAGCGGAACGGTACAACAGGAACAACAACTTTTGGATATTCGTGTTTACCACGCATCTGCCCCTCGCTTGAAGTTGCTGTACCATTTACGCATAAATAACGGTGAGCGCCATTAGCCTCATCGTTATTCTGACAGCAAAATCTGGCCCATTCTGTTTTTGGTGATGTTAGTTGAGGGATAAAAATTGGCCAGGGCACCTTTGAATGTTTCCTCTCTGACAATAAAGTGAAATTTATTTTGGTAGTTTCAATTGAGCTTCTAATAGAAAGAAAAGAAAGACTTGCAATTATATAGCGCCTTTCACAACCTCAGGACATCTCCAAGTGCTTTAAGGTCAATGAAGTACTTTTGAAGTGTAGTCACTGTTGTAATGTAGGAAACACAACAGCCAATTTGCACAGCAAGATCCCATAAACAGCAACGTGATAATGACCAGATAATCTGTTTTTAGTGATGTTAATTGAGGGATAAAGGGGGGATATTGGCCAGGACACCAGGGAGAACTCCCCTGATCGTCTTCAAAATAGTGTCATGGGATCTTTTACATCCACCTGAGAGAGCAGACGGGGCCTCAGTTTAACATCTCATCTGAAAGATGGCACCTCCAACAGTGCAGCACTCCCTCAATACTGCATTGGAGTGTCAGGCTAGATTTATTGTGCTCAAGTCTCTGGAGTGGGGCTTGAAACCTAAACACCTTATGATCCAGAGGCGAGGGTGCTACCCACTGAGCCATGGCTTACAGCGTGAAATTGCTCTAATTGGAGAATGTTGTTCAAAGAGGCCCTACAAGGATTGCTGAAATAGGAAAAATAAATTTCTTGCTGCTGAAGAGATTGGTAGAGGTTAAGGTGCATTGCTGATTGGGGAAGACCAGAATTTATCTAGTCTGTGCAGTGACTATCTGACCTGGGAGTGCATAGTGTTGATACTAGGTGCATGAGAAATGTTTCACTCCCAGTACACATCTCCTTTATCTTGATGACAGCATAACACATTTAAAATAAAATGTTATTGTTCTTGGATATTGCATCTGGCTTAATGCCACAAAAATATAAGAGCTGAAAAACCTAAAATGACAGTATGTTTGGCAGACTCTTAGGAAGGAAGTTTGAGGAATAGTCTGATGCTCAGGAGAACAGGCCTGGCTTTGTATCACAGCTGAAGACTCCAAAAAGTATTTTTTTCCCTACAACCCCAATGGGACTCAAGGGACTTCAGGTGGAGCAGATGTGGACCACACCAGATGGGACTGTGCCCTGGCCATGCAAATGGCCCCATTCACCAGGATTAGGGAGGAAATCTTTGACCTGGGGCTGAGGCTGGGATGGGGGTTCCGCTCTGCCACACTTGTGCCAGCAGAATGGGATCCCAGGTATTGTGAGGCAACACATTTTTTTTGTCTGAGCATTGCCATGGGAAATCAACCAATAGTAATTCTTATAAAAGTAACACAAAAACATTGGCATTCATTCAAAGTGGCTCTAAAAGGGCAGTATATTTTTGCTATTTGGCTTCAGAATTAAATGGAAGCAGAAGATATAAAAATCTGATAGCCCCCTTCTCAAAACTTGCACCAAAAGAAAAATTTAATCCAGATTTTAACTAGACAAGAAGAAGGTGCATTATTTAGTCACCTATGAATACATTGAGCCTGCCAGTAAAACAACATGAATATTGAGACACGCGAATGTCATAAACAAGTGTCAGCCAGTGACTCACTTGGTAGCACCCTCGCCTCTGAGTCAGAAGGTTGTGGGTTCAAGCGCCCACTCCAGAGACTTGAGCACAAAAATCTGACACTCTGTCTTTCGGATGATACATTAAACCCCTGTCTGCCCTCTCAGGTGGATGTTAAAGATCCCATGGCACTATTTTGAAGAAGAGCAGGGGCCAATATTTATCCCTCAACCAACATCACAACACAGATTATCTGGTCATTATCACATTGCTATTTGTGGGAGCTTGCTGTGTGCAAATTGGCTGCTGCGTTTCCTACATTACAACAGTGTCTACACTTCAAAAGAACTTCATTGGCTGTAAATTGCTTTGAGACATCCGGTGCTCATGAAAGGCGCTATATAAATGCAAGTCTTTCTTTAAACGGCAAGAACAAAACATGAATAGTTTATAGCGGCACCAGATGGGCCTGTGGTGATCTGGAATGGTTGAAATCAGATATAGTTTTCCAATATGCAAGTGTGTTTTACACCAATAAAATTCATGTATACAGGGAATAATTGAAATAAACTAGACTAGTGTGTTCTTGGAAGGACTAGTCTGGTCCATAATGAGTGGGACTAAGGACACAAATAATATTGCATGAGGTCTGCGAAGTGCAATAACAATTACATGCTGTATTTCACTCATTGAGAACAGAGTAGTTCAAGGAGGAACACAGCCAAAATGATTTGGCCTGGACTTTCTGCATCCCCCTAGTTTGGGCACATTTCTGGTCGGGTGGGACATCTGTTGCTCTGCTGACCTTGGCCACATTAGCAGGTCTGGGACCATTTACATCTGGGCGACGGGCTCCCTGCCCTCCAATGGGCAGTTGGGGCTGGAGACTTGCTGCAGCCGGCTTATGGGGCTTACAACAGCAGGAGAAAGAGGTCCTGTGCAAAATTAAAAATATTTCTTTTTAAAAAGTTCTAATTTTATCAATAGAGCTTATGCATAGGAGTGCTCCGAAAGTGGATTCAGAGGCCTCTCTCCAGTTTTTGACCTGGGGGATCTTCTGATCTCTGAACGTTGGCTCCTGGGCAGCTGCAGTGTCCAGCATTCCAACTAAACAAACGCATTAGACTTGGTGTAGGTGGGGTCACGGCAGAGCGAAAATTGTCTTGGGTTCCATTATGAATCATTCTTTTATGTCCCGACCAGCCAGTTGCAGAAAGGTCAGGGTATGGAGACATCTGTGATTGTCTGCTTGTCCTTTCAGCCAGAGCCCATAGTGCACAACTCAACAGCCTTTGAAGAGAAGAAAATGGAGATTAAGTACATTTGCAATTGGTGAAAAATTGCAACAATCAATTCTTGTGAATATTATGGCACTAAACATTTGTATTTTGAAGCTGAAAAACATTCAGTACTCATAGGAGTCCAGTCGTGCCCAGATTAAATGAATATAGCAACTTCAAAGGCTTTTAAGTGATTTTGTTTGCACTTTGAAATAAAAAAAATGTCTAGTTTGATGTACATTTTTGAGAAATGACATTGCCTTAATAAAAAAAATCTCAGGAGCTGGAACACCACTTGTGCAGCAATATATAGTCACATCAACAGCAGACATTCACTTACAAGCCTTGTTTCAGAAGAAACCAAGTGATTGAATTTTAAATGCAGCGGCCAAGCAATGTTTGGCATGCAGGCCATTTTTAACAAAGGACAAACATGTAAGATGTTACTTTGTGGGAGTAATTTCTCAATTGAAAACCATAGGAACTGAGCCCCATCTGTAACCTACAGAGGACACCAGCATGCTGGGGCTAAAGTTACTAGAAATGCAGGTTGGGTAATAGTCACATCATGTAGCAGGTATCAACCATTTCAGGTACTGAAAGATAACTGTCTGAATTTTCTGTTTTACTAATTCACGATTATCAGCGAGTGATGCACATTAAAAAAGGGTAAGAGAATTCACAGCTATCTTATACAGTACGGATTTAACGTTACTTAAATCAGTTTAAACAAACTTCTTTAAATGGATTTTGGTAATTTCGACTGATCAGATCAGAGTCCTTGGAGGACAATCCATTTTGTACATCTGCTGATACTCAGATCTCTTAACACTATTCCTTGTTAGCAATCAACTGTAAATTGATTGCTAACAAGGAATTGCGTAGACTAGGCCTATATTCTCTAGAGTTTAGAAGAATGAAAGGTGATCTCATTGAAACATACAAAATTCTTACAGGGCTTGACAGGGTAGATGCAGGGAGGATGTTTCCCCTGGTTGGGGAGTCTAGAACCAGGAGTCACAGTCACAGAATAAAGGGTCGGCCATTTAGGACTGAGATGAGGAGAAATGTCTTCACGCAGAGGGTGGTGAATCTTTGGAGTTCTCTACCCCAGAGGGCTGTGGAGGCTCAGTCGTTGAGAATATTCAAGACAGAGATCGATAGATTTTTGGATATTAAGGGAATCAAGGGAAATGGGGATAGTGTAGGAAAGTGGAGTTGAGGTAGAAGATCAGCCATGACCTTATTGAATGGTGGAGCAGGCTCGAGGGGCCAAATGGCCTAGTCCTGTTCCTATTTCTAATGTTCTTATGTAAATACAATAATGTTTATCATACTCAAAAATGTTTTACCAGGTGTTCCATCCCAGGTTCCACCTCAGCCCTCTCTCTAAAGTCTGTGTCCAGATTGAGAGACTACAAAAGGGAGAAAATGGGAATATTCATTTTAAAAGCACAAATGGAATCATGAAATCATAGCAAGCTACTAAAAGGATCATATTAGTAGGTTTAATTTGTCATTACTGACCTGGTAAAAATGCAGCTACTCAAACCACTGAAGATATATGGGGGTAAAAATTGGGTAGCGCCCCCTTTTACCTTCGCCGCCCGAAAAAGTTAGCACCCCCTTGGCCGATTTTCCCAGGTAGTGCCGCGGTACTGCAGGCCTTCCTCCCCTTATTAAAGGGGAGGGGCCTGGCGCAGTGCATCCCGGCGCCCAGCTGGGCCACCAGGGATCGGGAGTGCCGGCAAATGAGCCCGGCATTCAAGAGGAGTGCCGGGCTCACGGAGAGCAGCTGGCACCCCGTGGGCGGGGGCTTCACGGGGGCCTGGGACGGCAATGGGGGCAGGTGCTGGCAGGCGGCCAGCAACAAAAATGGCCGCCCGCCACCTCCCCTTTAATTAGCGCTGCCCCGGCCGCAGGTAGGCCCCCCCTGATCCCGGCGGACATAGCATCCGGCGATAAGTTGGGGGGTGCCACCCAATATTATAGCCGGGGCGCGAGCAGGGCGCTGCGCATGGCGATGATGTCATCGCCGGCGGAGCAGCGCCACACCGCGCTAACGGTTAGCGCCGCTGCTAATCTCCCGCTGAATTTCGTAGGAGGCGTTAGCGGCGCTGTGCCCAGGCGCTAGTTGATTTGCACGACGTTAGCGCCCTCTTAGGGCGCTAACGGGAGGCGCAAATCAACCGAATTTAGCCCGCATAGAATTTACGGATAAAAGAATTGTGAGCAAACTAGAGATTGAATTGAAAGTGTTTAGTGGAAGTAAAAATGATTTGGCAGAACATGATGAACATCAAACTGGTATTACTTGTAAATTTCCAATTCTGGATTAAAAGCCTACAGCCCAGCCTTTTAGACTCAAAATGATACCATGGTATAATAATCATACAGCCCTCAACCTCCAAACCAACCAATGGGGCAGATAAACTATTCAGCAGGCTGTTTCACCATTGCAGGTACATGGGCAGCCTAGTCCTGTATCCTGGCACCTGCATGACTAGGTAACTGAGGAGGTTGACTAGAAAGGTCAGACAAGGTGTCACCAGGGACGAGGATACATCATGAAGGCGGAGTCTAGCCACCCCATTTGTGCTTGGTCCTGGATCTGAGTACCCACTGGTCGGCAGGAGAGCAGACCTGATGGTTTCAGATAGATTCTGCAGACCATGAGAGTTGCTGCCCTAAAGCTCTTAAAACCACTACCTATTATTCTCTCTAAACAGTCCCCCCATGCCATGAAGGTCAATCATTAAAGCGTCTACTTTGGATGCACTGGCTGGTTTGGAGGCCTTTTTGTCACGGGGCCTCTTTACAGATGTTCAGGTGCAGTAATAGCATACCTTGGCTGCTCTGGTGAGGTTCAAGGAGGCGGCACTCACTGTCATATTCTGGGTGGGTCTCCAGTCCCTGAACCACACATATTTCATTACTTTTGATCCGTATCTCTATTAAGTGGAAATTCAGGACTGGCTCCCTGAACTTTGCCGCTCATTTCTTTGATCTTGCTGCCATCCTTGTCGCCCAGGTTGCCTGCTTCCTCTGGTGCTACCATTGCCTGTTAAACACCAGCAGGTTTTACATGTTGCTGTTGCACCGGGTCTTTGCCTCTTCTCTAGGTATTTTCTTGCCTCCACACCCACCCCCCATCCCCGTCCCTACCCCTCCTCCACAACTCTTGCTCCCTCACCCCTCTTCTCCCTGCTCGTCCTCCCTCTCCGCTCCACTCCTCCTTTCAGATATTTTCTGACACCACCCCCCACCCCCTGGCCTTCCTCCCTCTCTCCCCCTCCTCTTATGGCCTGTTTGTGGCCTAACGTTCAGCCATTCCCTATTCTCTGTTCCCCCCTCCGCCCACCCACCGCATAACGGAGGTGTTACAGGCTGTAACTAGATGCCTCTGCCTACTTAAATGGGCTGACCTCATAATTTACAGCAGGGTCAGTGCCAAGCATTCCAGGTGGATGGAAGTTCCACTACATCTTCATTCTGACTGTACAAGTCTTAGAATTTCAGGCTCTATGGGGGAGAAATTCAGTATCGCCCCATTTGGGGCGCAATTATCGGCTGGGCGCAAAGAGTAGCGTCTGGCGCTAATTATCGCCACCGACTGCAAACTTGACTTTTATCGCCCCTGGAGGTGATTGGAGCGCAAAATCAGGGGTTTCACACCTGTCTTAAGGTGCAAAGGCCAAGGAGCGAGGCGCTACCTCAGAGCGCTGGCGAAGCTCATGTGATGTCAGTCAGCAATGGAACACACACACAATGGCGCGGGCCAGTTCTTAAAGGGGAGGGTTGATCTTGCTTTCCATCCACATCCTGCTCATTGCAGCCTTGAATCTCGGCCTGGAGAGACCTGCACATCAAATCTGCTGGAAAGAACAATGGAGAGTACCAGGGAAAGAGCTCAGTGTGCATCCCCCACAGTCTCTTCTAAATCGATACAAGGAAGGGCAAATCAAAATGAACCTGCAAAGTGCTGCTCAGAACCCAAAACTCATCACACAGCGTTGAATCTCTCCAGAAGTCTCTCCCTTCTCTCTCTCAGAATGCGTGGTTCAAAAATGTCACCAACAATAAAAGGCAGGACGCGGTCGCCTTTAAATAGCGCTCCCCCAGTCCTTTCCTGACTGCAAAACGCTCCCCTCAACCTGTCATTGCTAGCGGCAGGCGGTAAGGCAGGGGGCGCCACTCAATATCCACTCTGGGGCGATACCGGGGTGTTGCGCACTCGACTGACGTCACGATCTGCCGGCGCAGGAGATCGTGGCGGTAGTGTTTAGCGCCGCCGCAAAATGTCTAGTTAATTTTGCGAGCGGCGCAAACATCGCCGCGCCCGGGCGCTAGATGCTTTGCGCCCCATTAGCGCCCTTTTAAGGCGCTAACGGGAGGCGCAACCAACTGAATTTTTGCCCCTGTGTTTCTAAAATAGCATCTTCTACATTATTATCCTTAAAGCTCTGCATAAAAATTGACTCTAAAGAACATACTTTGGAACTTGTGCTGGTGAGAGAGCAGCGCGAGCAGATGACTGTGGCTTGAGGTCCAAGGGGAGCAGATTTCTTCTAATGCCTTTTTGGTGTAACATACTCTTATATATATTACCTCTTTAGGATACTCATATGACCTGTGTTGCCTGTGTATTTTATGGAGGGGGTCTAGTATCTCGTGGGGTCCATCTTCCTTAAAAACTGCCTGACTCTTCGTTACTCCATCGTGTGCAGCTGCTCCTTCCCCTCCTCCATGATAATGGCATGCCAGGTAATGCTTATTGGGAACGCCATACCTGCTTCTGAGAAGGCCTTGTTGT
This sequence comes from Squalus acanthias, assembly GCA_030390025.1. NCBI lineage: Eukaryota > Metazoa > Chordata > Chondrichthyes > Squaliformes > Squalidae > Squalus > Squalus acanthias. Next base: position 78,452,789 of record CM059437.1, read on the forward strand.
GAGTGGGGGCCAAACTCTCCTAGAGGTCTCACACTCCCAGAATCAGTCAGAAGCAAGTCCAGATCTGTGTAGGCAGAATGGCAAAAAAAAAAAATCACTCCAAAATATTGTTCCCAGCAGAAATTGCTTTTGAAGCTCTCCAAAGTCTTCAGGCTCACAAACTCCTTACTTCCACCTTCCTCAGCTGATCCTGGCAACAGCTGTGCCGTATAATTTTCAGTCTAACTTACCCTGAGTGCACTGCGATTGTAAAGCAGAAAACCCGGGGCTCCACCGCTACTGGCCCTCATTATAACATATGTATATGAGCTCACTTGGGACTTGGCAAGCTGATTGCAGGAAACGCCAAAAAGCATGAGGGAATGTGTACGGATTGATTTTGGGATGTAACACCGGCAGAAATGGCTTCCACTTCATTTATCTGCCAAAAGAATTACTTTTCCCGATTATACACTAAACCTAAGTTAATAACAGTGTGGAACTTCAGGGACGCTATGTTTAATTAAAGCACAGTATTTTTTTTAATATAAAATTGCTAAGATTTAGGACAGTTAATAAGTGGACTGAGTGTACAGCTTAAATAGAGTCACTGATACCATGAATTATTTAAAAATCAAAATTAAAAGGCAGAAAGGAAATCAGTGTAGAACTGAAAGAAAATGTGACCAGACGCCTCGCTTGTTAAAGAGACCCAGGGTCAGGTAATAGAGGACCAGCTCTCAAAGATAATGAGAATCTCAGAGCTTCTAAGATCTAATTGGCACCATTCAGGCTGTTTTCCTGCTGATTAGTGGCCCGATAGAACCTCAGCCAGCACTAGTGGTCCAGCAGGCGTGTACCTTGCATGAGGATGCTGTTTCTCAAGTCAATGAGACGTGAGTGCCCTCCCACCAGGCCCCTCAGATGCCTGCGCATGTGGTAGTAAGCAGCCAAGGTGAGTGTGACCCTCAGCAGCACAGGACATGCAGCTTTCAGCAGGTACCTTAGGAGCCTCTGCTATTCCAAAACGAGGGCTACCTCAGGCTCCGAAGGTGACATGGACCGTCCATAGACCTCTGAATCTCTTGCCACTGAGATAGCACCAAGGAGTAGTAGGAGGCTTGATTTAAAGGAATATACAAATGTAGGCATTGGGGGGAGCACAGCGATAGGAAGAAATAGCTCGATTCACATGATTATGTACATTAAACAGTTTTTGACATCAAAGATATTGACTCAGACTGATTTGTTGCAAGTGGGATGCCATGGTTGTTTACCTGGCAGTTTGGCATATGGAGGGTTTGGAGGAGTGCCTCATGTGATTACATAGAAATACGAAGAAGTTGCAAGACGAAAACAGGCCATTCAGCCCAGCCAGTCCATGTCGGCATTTAACCTCCATGCGAGCAAATAGTTCTAATTACATTGACCCACCTTGTTCCCATATCCCTTCAACCTCTTTTTCTTCAAACACCTATTCAATCTAATCTTGAATGTTCACATACTTTCTGCCTCAGCACTTTATTGGGTGGAGGCGGTTGTAATGTATGACCTTGGTGGCGTGAGTGAGGATTCGATGGGCATGGATCCCCTTTATCTGAAGTTGCGCTTTATGAGTTGGTCCCATATCTGGCTGGAATCTGGCAATCCTGATTGGGCTCTTCCTCTGACAGGACCTCAGACTGCTGTCCTTGCTGCCCAGGGTCACATTCCTCATCTCCCTCCAGGCCGATTAGATTCATTCCTTTTCTGTTGGCAAAATTGCATGCAGCAGGGCACAATGATCCTGGGGACTCTGGTGGGACAATATGAGAGTGCTCCTTCTGCTCCGTTAAAGCACCTAAAATGAGCTTTTAGAGTGCTCATGGTCTGTGCTAAAGCAATGCTTGCGGCTCCTAATTGTATCGGTACTCCCTGCGGGTTCTTGGGTTCCCTAATGAGATCATGAGCTGTTGCTATAGAGGGTAGCCCATGTCCCTGCTATCAACTAGACTGTGCCCTAGACCTGTGAAGAGTTTTGGGATTCTTTACTGTCTTAAGATGAAGGTTGATGTAGATTTCAGGTCCAGGGCAAGCAGCTGGCATAACTCAGTTATGGTCTCTGGTGGGAAGTGCAGCCTCTGATAATCTATTATGACCAGGTCATAGAAATGCAGGGAATATACCAATGTCCTTCATGGGTGTGTAGTCATTACATAAGAACCAGAGGATTGATGGGTTGCATCCAACTACCTCATCCACAACATATTTTAGCAATCCCCCTCACTTCAGCCTCCCAGATCTCTAGTTCATTCTCTTCTTAGCTTCTTGGAACTCAGTTTCCACCTCCCCTCACTTGTTTGGAGCTCTGGCTCCCCTTCTTCTCTGTCTTCAGCCTCTTGGATCTCTACCTTTACAGTCTGATCACCTCTCCCCCCAAACCCTGAGATTCTTAGATCTCCTGTTACCCCTTTATCCTTTCCCCTCAGCTCTTTGGATCCACAGTTTTCCGTTTCCCCTCCTGCCAGCCTCTTGAACCCCATTTTCTCCATTCCCTCAGTCTCTCTCATCTATATTTTCTCCCTTTCCTTATACTCTCAGACCTCTCTAATGGACCACATGCTATTGGCCAGGCTCAGTCCTTATGCGCTGGGTTTGTTAATGAAGGAGAGTTAGGAAAAAATAAATTCACTTTCTACAATTTCTGTACTGCTATGTAGTCAGTAAATTGATCATCAGGGGGAGACAGCATCATTAGCTTCTAGTCAAGTAGTTTATACATTTAAACAGCTGGAATGAGCACGAGTGCCATTAAACATGATTGTGGAGAAGGCTGTAATCAAAATCTGAAAGGCTTGGATCGGAGTGGCTCTTTAGATAATGCATTGTATAAACTTAAAGTAACATTGGCCCAGAATGTCAAGATTGCCCGTATGCAGTACATTTAGCTATTTTGCACACTGATCTCGCCATTGCTTACTTACCCTCAGATTTCCTGGATTTCTAATTAGAATAGGGCCGCAGAACCAGCGCAGCCAATGGTCAATGTTTTCGATTAGACGCGTGGGTCCTGAGCATCGTGCTGCTGAGCTTTTGTCTGACTGATCTCAATATTCAAGGGAGCAAGCCTTTACTGATTTATGTTTCATAAATGTGTAACTGGTACATGCATCAAAAATAGCTTTCTGACTGAAGAAAAAAGGCAATAACATGGCTATTGTATAAAAAATTCAACGTTGATGAAATATTAAACAGAACTTGTGCTATTCCATCACATTTAGTGAGCTGTAGTACTGAAGCTTTAGATACTTTGATATGCTCTTAGATTTTCACATTGTCACCTCGATGTAACTCAGAATGTTAGGCTTAACTTGCTCCTTCTGTTTGTTGTTAAATAAGGTCCCATTGCAAAGTAAATGTAACTACTGCAGCAAGAGACTATTAGCCTCCCAGAAGAAAATGTACTCAGTATAGCTGCTCCATATCTTGTCATGTCTGCACTGGTTGACGAAGGTTGCTGTCCTGCTGGAGTTACATGCCATCATGTGGAAACCAATCTCATAGAGCCTCTCAGATGCTTTCTCCAGGTAGGTGAACTTCATGTAAAACCTTGACGTGTACTTTACAGTGGGGGGTGGGGGGGAAGAGGGGGGCGGGCAGGGCAGTGATCGGGATCTTGGCACTTGTTCAGGGTGTCCCCAAAAAAACTCGTTGGCCAGAGTGATCCTGCCACAGACCACGATCCTCACCACCCTCCGAAATTTGACATCTGCCTGGTTATCCCAGAATAAGGTGTAGGAGCTGTGGTAGCCCATGGTTATAAACCCTGATCTCTTCTCTGCTGCCTTGGAGTAAGGAACATTCCTGGCCAACAGATCGCTGCTCTGGGAGTTCTCCTCAACGCCATTCTGGTATGCCTTGACAATCATTGAACTCTGCTTGACGACCTTGGGTGTCAGAAATGTAATCAGCTTGGTGAGCTGGAAGTACTCAGCCTCTCACAGCAGCCGTTCTTGTGGGAAATGGTCGAGGAGGACCAACTGATTGTCTCTGAGATAATCCAAGACATACCTGAAGAGCTTCATCCAACAGCTTCACGGTCACTATTACTGATACCAGCTTTTTATTTCCAGTTTTTTGCTCTGAATACAAATTCTCAAACTGCCATGCTAAGATTTCAACTCACAATCTCTGGCTTTTTAGTCTAGGCTCTGGATTGCTAGTTCAGTAACATAATCACTAAACGACCATAGCCCCACACTGTTAATTTTAATTCGAGGTCTGACAATAAACTATTGACTTCAGATCAGATCATCACGTATAAAGAAATCTGATCCTGGCGCAGTAACACCAAGGGCCCACAAACGACATTATTGTACAGTCTAAATTGCAGCGGCGATAAATGTAGCTTTAATTCAGGAAATTCACGATTGTCATTGCCGGGGAGGGGAAGGAGCTATGATAATTAATTTCTCAATATTTCAGTGACGGTAATGATGGAGCGGCGCAAAAGGCCAAGGAAATTATGTCGTGGTGTAAGTAATTCACTAATGCCACAATTTCCAGGGACTTTTGTACTGTAAAATAGGCCCTACAATGTAGATACATCATTACAATGGAGCAAATCTCCAGGACATTCTAGGCCGATCATATTTACCACAAATTTCTATTGCATTGCCTGATGTGCAAAGCATGGATTCTCCCCCTTCCACACCTGTCAACCTCTTGGATCTTCATATCCTCCATCCTTAACCTCTCAGATCTCTGGTTCTTGCCCTCCCCTCACCTTCCTGCATCTTCAGTTCCTTCATCATTTCAGCCTATCAGATCTCCAGTCATCTCTCCCTTCAGCCTCATATTTCAAATCTCCCCTCTCTTTAGTGTCTTGGATCTCAGGTTCCCATTCTCAGCCTCTCAAATTTTAAAATCCTCCCTCCCCTTAGGCTCACAGATCTTCTGTTCGCCCTCTCCTTTAGCCTCCCAGATCTTGAGTTCCCCCTTTCATCAGCCTCCAGGGGTTTGAGTTCGTCCCTCCCTTAGCCTTTTACATCTCCAGTTTCTCTCTTCCCTAAACTTGTAAGGCTGCTTTACCATTTCTTTCCCCATTTTTAAAAATGTATTAATTCACGGGATGTGGGCATCGCTGGCAAGGCCAGAATTTATTGACAATCCCTATTTGCACTTAAGAAGGTGGTGGTGAGCCACCTTCTTGAATTGCTGCAGTCTGTGTGGTGAAGGTATCCCACAGTGCTGTTAGGGAGGGAGTTGCAGGATTTTGACCCAGCGACGATGAAGTATCGGCGATATACTTCCAAGTCAGGATGCGTCTGCTGCCCTTGTCCTTCTAGGTGGTAGAGGTCACAGGTTTGGGAGTTGCTGTCCAGGAAGCCTTGGTGAGTTGCTGCAGTGCATCTTGTAGATGGTACACGCTGCAGCCACGGTACGTGGAGGGAGTGAATGTTTAAGGTGGTGGATGGGGTGCTAATCAAATGGACTGCTTTGTCTTGGATGGTGTCGAGCCTCTTAAGTGTTGTTGGAGCTGCACTCATCCAGGCAAGTGGAGAGTATTCCATCACACTCCTGACTTGTGCCTTGTAGATGGTGGAAAGGCTTTAGGGAGTCAGGAGGTGAGTCACTCTCCACAGAATACCCACCCTCTGACCTGCTCTTGTAGCCACAGTATTTATGTGGCTGGTTCAGTTAAGTTTCTGGTCAATGGTGACCCCCAGGATGTTGATAGTGGTGGATTTGACGATGGCAATGCCATTGAATGTCAAGGGGAGGTGTTAGACTCTCTCTTGTTGGAGATAGTCATTGCCTGGCACTTGTGTGGTGTGAATGTTACTTGCCCCTTATCAGCCCAAGCTTGGATGTTGTCCAGGTCTTGCTGCATGCGGGCACAGGCTACTTCATTATCTGAGGAATTGCGAATGGAACTGAACACTGTGCAATCATTAGCGAACATCCCCACTTCTGACCTTATGATGGAGGGAAGGTCATTGATGAAGCAGCTGAAGATGGTTGGGCCTAGGACACTGCTCTGAGGAACTCCTGCAGTGATGTCCTGGGCTCCTGCAGTGATGATTGGCCTCCAAAAACCACAACCATCTTCCTTTGTGCTTGGTATGACTCTAGCCAGTGGAGAGTTTTCCCCCTGATCCCCACTGGTGGTGGAAAGGCTTTGCGAAGTAAAGAGGTGAGTCACTCCCCACTTTTACAAGGGTTCCTTGGTACCACATTCGGTCAAATGCTGCTTTGATGTCGAGGGTAGTCACTCTCACCTCACCTCCGGAATTCAGCTCTTTTGTCCATTCTTGGACCAAGGCTGTAATGAGGTTTGGAGCCAAGTGGTCCTGGTGGAACCCAAGCTGAGCACTGGTGAGCAGGTTATTGGTGAGTAAGTGGTGCTTGATAGCACTGTTGATGACACCTTCCATTACTTTGCTGATGAATGAGAGTGGCTAATGAGGCGGTAATTGGCCAGATTGGATTTGTCCTGCTTTTTGTTGACAGGACATACCTGGGCAATTTTCCACATTGTCAGGTAGATGCCGGTGTTGTAACTGTACTGGAACAGCTTGGCTAGAGACGCGGCTAGTTCTGGAGCACAGGTGTTCAGGACTTCAGCTGGGATGTTGTCGGGGCCCATAGTCTGGTATCCAGTGCGCTCAACCATTTCTTGACATCATATGGAGTGAATCAAATTGGCTGAAGACTGGCACCTGTGATGGTGGGGCCTCAGGAGGAGGCCAAGATGGATCATCCACCCGGCACTTCTGACTGAAGATGGTTGCAAGCGCTTCAGCCTTGTCTTTTGCAGTCACATGCTGGGCTCTGCCATCATTGAAGATGAGAATGTTCATAGAGCCTTTTCCTCCTGTTAGTTGTTTAATTGTCCACCACCATTCATGACTGGATGTGGTAGGACTGCAGAGCTTTGATCTGATCCGTTGATTGTGAGATCGCTTAGCTCTCTCTATAGCATGCTGCTTCTGCCGTTTAGCATGCATGTAGTCCTGTGTTGTAGCTTCCCCAGGTTGGCACTTCATTTTCAGATACGCCTGGTGCTGCTCCTGGCATGCTCTTCCACACTCCTCATTGAACCAGGGCTGGTTGCCTGGCTTAATGGTAATGGTAGAGTGAGGGATATGCTGGGCCATAAGGTTACAGATTGTGGTGGAATACAATTCTGCTGCTACTGATGGCCCACAGCGCCTCATGGATGCCCAGTTTTGAGCTGCTAGATCTGTTCTGAATCTATCACATTTCGCATGGTGGTAGTGCCACATAACACAATGGAGGGTGTCCTCAGTGTGAAGACGGGACTTCACCTTCACAAGGACTGTGCGGTGGTCTGTCTGTCATGGACAGATGCATCTGCGACAGGTAGCTTGGTAAGGACGAAGTCAAGTAGGCTTTTACCTCATGTTGGTTCTCTCACGACTTGCCGCAAGCCCAGTCTGGCAGCTATGTCCTTCAGGACTTGATGTGGAGATGCCGGCGTTGGACTGGGGTGGACAAAAATGAGAAGTCGCACAACACCAGGTTATAGTCCAACAGATTTATTTAATTTTACAAGCTTTCGGAGCAGTTCGCTCCTTCGTCAGGTAAGTTTAGCAGTGAGAGAATCTCCCAGAATTCACAATTTAAACACAGACAAAATATATTCAAATCTTTCCCACATCAAAGAGCATAGCCAAGACAATGAGATGTGTCCCAGGGGGTCCAACGTGTCAAACCACCTGCTGGCTGCATATCCTGTCAATCTGTGTAGGTTCTTGTGTTAGCCTTTTTAAAAAAAAAACACCTGGGAAGACCGGCCATGATGTCAAGTCACGTTCTGTATCGTGACATGAACCCGATATCGCGATTGAGGCCCTCCTCATGAGTGCGGCACAAGTTCGAGCAAGACTTCTTCGCTGCACAGGACCTCCAACCAACGCTGTACACCAGATACATCGACGACATCTTCTTCCTTTGGACCCACGGCGAAGGATCACTGAAAGGACTACACGATAGCATCAACAGGTTCCATCCCACCATCAAACTCACCATGGACTACTCCTCAGAATCGGTTTCATTCTTGGACACACGAATCTCCATCAAAGACGGACGCCTCAGCACTTCACTCTACTGCAAGCCCACGGACAACCTCACGATGCTCCACTTCTCCAGCTTCCACCCTAACCACGTTAAAGAAGCCATCCCCTATGGACAAGCCCTGCGAATACACAGGATCTGCTCAGACGAGGAGGAACGCGATGGACACCTACGGACACTGAAAGACGCCCTCGTAAGAACGGGATATGACGCTCGACTCGTCGATCGACAGTTCCGACGGGCCACAGCGAAAAACCGCATAGACCTCCTCAGAAGACGAACACGGGACACAACCAACAGAGTACCCTACGTCGTCCAGTACTTCCCCGGAGCGGAAAAACTACGCCATGTGCTTCGCAGCCTTCAACATGTCATCGATGACGACGAACACCTTGCTAAGGCCATCCCCACGCCTCCACTACTCGCCTTCAAGCAGCCGCCTAACCTCAAAAGTACCATCGTTCGCAGCAGATTACCCATCTTTCAGGCGAACAGCAACCAAGACACCACACAACCCTGCCACGGCAACCTCTGCAAGACATGCCAAATCATGGACACAGATACCATCATCACACGTGAGGACACTACCCACCAGGTACACGGTACATACTCATGTGACTCGGCCAACGTTGTCTACCTGATACGTTGCAGTAAAGGATGCTCCAGAGCATGGTACATCGGCGAGACCATGCAGACACTGAGACAACGTATGAACGGACACCGCGCAACAATCGCCAGGCAGGAGGGTTGTCTCCCAGTCGGGGAACACTTCAGCAGCCAGGGGCATTCAGCCTCGGATATGCGGGTAAGCGTTCTCCAAGGCGGCCTTCGAAATACACGACAGCGCAAAATCATAGAGCAGAAACTGATAGCCAAGTTCCGCACTCATGAGGAGGGCCTCAATCGCGATATCGGGTTCATGTCACGATACAGAACGTGACTTGACATCATGGCCGGTCTTCCCAGGTGTTTTTTTTTTAAAAAGGCTAACACAAGAACCTACACAGATTGACAGGATATGCAGCCAGCAGGTGGTTTGACACGTTGGACCCCCTGGGACACATCTCATTGTCTTGGCTATGCTCTTTGATGTGGGAAAGATTTGAATATATTTTGTCTGTGTTTAAATTGTGAATTCTGGGAGATTCTCTCACTGCTAAACTTACCTGACGAAGGAGCGAACTGCTCCGAAAGCTTGTAAAATTAAATAAATCTGTTGGACTATAACCTGGTGTTGTGCGACTTCTCACTTCAGGACTTGGCCAGCTCGATCAGTAGTGGTGCTACCGAGCCACTCTTGGTGATGGACATTGAAGTCCCCCACTCAGAGTACATTCTGTGCCCTTGCTACCCTCAGTGCTTCTTCCAAGTGGAGTCCAACATGGAGAAGCACTGATTCATTACCATGTTCCAGTATTGCCAACTCTCGCGATTTAATTGTGAGACACGCGATTTTTAATGAAAATTCACCCCAACTCGCGATCTCACGATTCAACTCAGATAAGTTACGATTTTTTTCGACTGTCTTAATCTTCATCACTACCTCCTGTGATTAGCTGCTGGGGACATGTGGGTTTGGTCAGGGGTTCTTAGCCGGGGGATCTGTGGCCCCCTAGGGGTCCGCGAGAAAATCTCAGGGGGTCCGCGAGTTGGTTTTTCTCATAGTACTGTCTCCCATTGGCTTTCCATCAATAGCCCTGCTCCCTGTGTGATTGGAATAGTCTCAGATACAAAGACTGTGCATGCTCACTGTTGGACACCATTGCAACGTGGTTGGGTGAGTTCATTAGTTGAACCTCTACTGCAGTGTATCAGTCACTGGCTTCTTCTACGGATTTATCTTAGTAAGTACATTTTTTTTTGGATTCAGTCTTTTTGGACGGACAAGAACCAATTGCAACCCCCTTTTTCATATATTTAATGCATATCTAAAAAAACCGAAGAAGGAAAAAAAATCCTGGTTTGTAAGTGAGCTGAACGCTAAGCCCACTTTCCTTCCCATGGTGTCGTCAAATCTGTATGCAAAAGGTTGTCAGTCCATTGCGACAAAAGGCACCTAACTGGACGATTCCCCACAAAAAGCACGTACTTGATCGATGGGATCTGAGTGACGTCCTACTGCTGCCAGACCCACCCCTCCTCCCTAATTAAATGCCCGTAGGCAATTCTGCTCATTTCACACACAGGCTCACTTTTGTTCAGAGGCTTGCAATGCTCTGACTCACTGCTGAGTCTGCAGGCACGCGGAGTGAATGAGATACAGAAGCACCGGTCCCGGGGAGCGTGAGCATGGCTCGCGCTGCTTCCCTGCGCGCCTCAGAGCGAGGCTGCGGTGGTTGCTCGGGCCGTTGCTACGGGCGATCCTCCTCTCAGCTGACTGGCGATAGCAGGGCTGCTCGTCGGACCGTCGCCGCCGCCGCCGGTGGTTGAACGGGGTGAGGGGACGGCGAATCTCCGCCTCTCACTAACGTAGAGAAGACTGAATTGAAAGGGTGGCTGAAGTTGCCTCTCAAGTACCGGGCTGGCTCTTAACTGGACCTGGCTGAGCCGAGCCGGGCTGAGTTAGGCTGGGCTGGGCCGGCGGCTGCAGTTCCCAGAATCAGTGCCAAGGCTTCAGGTTGCGGTGAATGATCTGTTGTGACAGCTGCTCACTTATGCTGGCAGAACAGAACTAAGCGCACTTATATTCTCTGCTATACCGTGGCATTTTATTTTAAAGTGCCAGCTCAGCTTAGTTGGCAAAAGAGCAATGAAGTCCCATGGTACTGTCAAGTTCTTCTGTTTCTTTGGTAATCCTTCAATGATGGAGTGAGATTGTTTGCCACCATAAAAAGATAAATAGAGGATTTGCGTTTTAAGGTTAGCCACCTTTTTTGTAAGCGTTTAAATAAGAAAGACTTGCATTTATATAGTGCCTTTCACAACCTCAGGATATCGCAAAGCGCTTTACAGCAAATGAAGTACTTTTGAAGTGTAGTCACTGTTGTAATGTAGGAACTGCGGCAGCCAATTTGCGCACAGCAAGGTCCCACAAACAGCAATGAGATAATGACCAAGTGATCTGTTTTTAGGTGGTGTTGAGGGCTAAACGGCCAGGACACCGTGGAAGGAATCCCCTGCTCTTCAAATAGTCCCATGGGCTCTTTTACGTCCTTCTGAGAGAGCAGACGGCGCTTCGGTTTAACGTCTCATCGAAAAGACGGCACCTCCGACAATGCAGCACTCCCTCTATAGTGCACTGGTGTGTCAGCCTAGATTTTGTGCTCAAGCACCCACAACCTTCTGACCCAGAGGCGAGAGTGCTACAGTAATGTCAACTCTCGCGAATTAACCACGGGACACGCGATTTTTAATCTAACTCGCGATCTGGCGATTCAACTCTGAAAAGTCACGGTTTGTTTTCTACTTTATTAATCTCTGCTGCCTCAGATTCAGCCAAAAACCAATCTCCAGCCTGCCGCCTACCGCCCCACCCCCCTACATTACATCCGCCCTCTCATTGGTGGAACAATGTCATCCCTCCCTGTCAATCATTGAGATAACAAACAGGATCAGATTGAGGGCAGTCAATTGGCGCATGCTTAGTCGGAGATCACGAATTGTTACCGTGAGTGGTGGTAAATGATTTTATTGACATCATTATTACCCAATAGACAATTGCGTTGTCAACAATGGACATTGGAAGTGCCAATCAGAGAAAAGCTGAGGCAGGGATTTGGCTGTCAAATTGTATCAAACCTTTTTAGCAGCACGTTGTGATGTAAGGTATGATAATGGGTCAGGTAGGAGGCTGTGCATACAATTCCTGCTATGTTTCGATGGTTTTTTTTTTCTGAATTAAGTGACAATGTTTTGTGTGGTGTTGAAAAGTAGGCTGAATTGTATACGATAGTTGGTGTTTAATTCAGTTAGTTAAATTTGAATGAACGTTTCCCTTCCCTTAATTCTTACCAGAAAGCTCTGTCTTTATTTCTTACCCATGCAGCAAGTTGCATCTCTAATATTTACTGGCAAAAATCACTCAACCTAATACTTGGGGGGAAAATCACTACAAGAGCTGGACATCTGAAATAAAATAGATCAGAGGAGATTGAGGTGATTTTTATAGGCCCAAAATTAGCGATCGGAGGCTTCCCGCGGGCGGATGCCCCCGCCCTGTAAAAAATCTACGAATGTACCTGGTGGCCCGGGAGGTGTGGAGACTTGCGGTCCTGGGCCACTCCGGGTCCGCACGGGCAGAGGCCCATGTATCCCAGGGGCACATGCGGTTCGCAAGCGCCCCTGGGATCACGTGGGCCGGCCCAACCAATAAAAGAAGGGAATTCCCATTCATACTTATGGGAATTCCATCCGTATGGAACTCCCATAAGTATGGATGAGGATCACTTAAAAAATACACGAACACATGAAATAAATTTTTAAAAATTACATATTTAAAATACCACTTAATTAAATATTTTAAACAAAAATTTAATTTTTTGAATTTTTTAAAAATATGTTAACGAGGCTAAAAATAAACTTACCTTATTGGACAGGGTTTTTAATGTATAAATGAGTGCTAAAATTTTATTTTTCTATTTTTTAAAACTCTTATGCTGGTAAAAGCAGGTCTTATGCCTGCTTTTACCAGGCGTAAGAGTTTCACGGGCATTCAGGGGGCGGAAGTTGGGCAAATAGCGCAACTCTCCGCCCGCGGAGACCCTTCTCCCGGGGATGCAGAGGATCTGTCAAGAAGTCTTGACAGATTGCAAGTTCCCGGTTTTAGCGCATGCGCTTCGCATGCCTAATCCCAGAACTTGCGCGGCCCCCTACGGGCACCTAAGTACCCGTAGGGGTCGCAAAATACGGCCCATGGTGTTTAAAATTCTGAAGGGATTGGACAGATTAGGTAGAAACAGACTGTTTTCTGTGATTGAAGGGTCTAGATTAGAACGATATAATGTTCCAGAAAGAGTAACAGTCAAAAGCAGAGTGAGGCCGGCCTGCAAGTGATGTGACAGCGGGGCCTCCGATCCACCTACTCCTGCTTTTCTTATGTTCTTATAGTTTTATGTCAGTAATCGGTTAGTGACAGCCAAATGCGCTTCCTGTCTGGGAGCAAAGGTCGCTGAACGCGCTTCCTGTCTGGGAGCAAAGGTCATCGAGGGGTTGGGTCAGGACAAAAATAGCAACTCATGATTTCTATACCAAATCTCATGATTTTTAAGAGTTTGTCTCCTGATTTATGAGGCGGTGGGGTTGGCAATACTGATGTCCTAGTGACCTGGCTCAATCCTAATGCGTGGAGTTGTAAGTGAAGGAAAGTTTGGATGAAATGAATTCACACTTTTACTGAATTTTTTGAATTGTTGTGCAGTGGGTAATTTATCAGCAGGGGGAGCCAACACTCCATTACCTTCCAGTTACACTGGGGCGAAAATTCCTTGGCCCTTCCGACTGTATGTCACCCCTTACAAGGCCAGTGATGCGGAGCAGGTGAGGTTGGGGTCTGTGACAGGGACTCCCTGTGTTGGGAATGCTTATGACTTCAGTCTCGCAGAAGGCCGTTATGCTCAGCACCAGCTTCTTCCTGGGCAGTTTGGGGGAACCAGGCCAGGGAAAGAATGGATCCTTGAAAATCAATAATTTTTGTGAGTGGAATGTGGCCCCTCTGCTGGAGGCTGAAACAGAATGTTTCCGAGGATGTCCAGGCAACCCTTGGCCTAGCCAGTGAAGCTTTCTTTGGTGCCCAGATGTGCCCCTTGTCGCATGGTATGTTAAAAAGGTACACTCCCACTGACTTTGCATACACTGCCAGGGGTAGTGGCAGCGCATATGTGCCCTGGGCAATTGCCGAAATCACGTCCCCGCATTGCTCATGCAATCTGCCTGTGGAGCTGTGTACTGACTTGCCCCAAAATGTCCGCTGCAGGTTACTTGAATAATTATACCTAGCTGCAAATGCAGCTTTGCCCTTGTGCAGGGAGCAAGTCCAATGTACAATTGGAATTTCTAGTCATCAGGTTCAAATGAACAGGATGTGTACAGTTAAAGCTAAGCACGTGCATATGGGGATAAGTATTTATTTCAGCCTTTATAAAGTTTCAAAATCAATTTAAGATATTTTTCAGCCTTGACCAAGGCTGGGGTTGGAGGCGGAGAAATTTCAGGCATAAATGAAGTAAAAAGAGGCACAAAACGAATTCTGTGTGCAAGTGAATGAATATTACAGCGCCAACCCTCCTGTTTCAGGGATGGCTAAATGGACATGCAGCTGCATGAAGTGGGTGCAAGGAGGGATGCCCAATTTGGCATTTCAGGAAACCTCCGCCAGAGGATTCCAGGGCACCATTCCAACGCTGTGCATACCACCTGCAGCGCCTGAAAAACGGATACTGTACTGCCAAATTTCTAGGCCAATGGCTTTGGTTTTCCCAATGTTTAGCTGGAGGAAATTGTAGCTCATCCAGGACTGGTTGTCGGACAAGCAATCTGGCAGTGTAAGGGTGGAGAGAGGTGGTGGAGAGGTAGAGCTAGGTATCTTTACAACAGTGATTACATTCAAAAGTACTTAATTAGCTTTAAAGCATTTGGGACGTGCTAAGGTGGTGAAAGGAGCGATATAAATACAAGGTCTTCCTTTCTTTCTTATCAGCATACATGTGGAAGTTGACCCCGTGTCTACGGATGATATCACCAAGGGGTTCCATGCAGATGATGACAAGGAGGAGGCCAAGGATAGAACCTGGAGGACTATGGCAGTAATGGTTCAGAGGTGGAAAAATAAGTAATTGATGGAGGTCCCCTGGTTGTGATCAGCTAGGTAAGAGTGGAATCAAGCTAGGGTGGTCCCACTGAGCTGGACAACAGATGAAAGGTTTTTGGATGAGATTGTTGTGGTTGTGGTTGACCGTGTCAGAGGCTGCGCAGAACTCCAGGAGGATGAGGAGCGATAATACACCATGGACTCAGTCACAGAGGATGTCATTTGTGACTTTGATTAGGGCTTTTTTGGTGCTGCGGCAGGGGTGGAAATCTGATTGAAAGAGATTCAAACAGGGAGCTGTGGGAAACATGGGTATGGATTTGGAAAGTGACAACATACTTGGAGAGGAAGGAGAGATTGGCGTTAGTTTGGAAGGACAGAGGGGTCAAGGGTGGGATTTTTGAGGAAGAGGTGATGAACCCTGTTTCACACAATGAATTACTTTTTGAAATGCAGTGACTTTTATGTAGGGAAAAGCGGCAGCCGTTCTATAACAGTGACATTCTACAAGCAGCAATGAGATGAATTTATTGGCTTTTTTGGTGGTGCTGTTTGAGGGAGGAATGTTGGCCATGACACCTGGAGAATGCCTTGCTCTTGGAATAGCACCACGGGATCTTTAATGCCCACTTGTACCATTAGAACAAATCGATGGGACTTTGATTTAAGAACTCATCCGACGGACTGAGATGCTCATTTCAGAGATGAATACCCATAGCTACACCTTAGTCCATCATGGAGAAAATGTTAACAAATACGGCTATTACCAATTGTAAACTGTTGCTGCAGTCTGTGTATATTGTAATCTATTATGATGCTTCAGCAGATGATGTCTCCAGCATGAAGACATCATTCTTGTGGTGGTGGGGGTAGTTTCAGAAAGCGTGGGACTTTCATGGATGGTAGTTTATGATATGCAGAGGTTTGGGATTAATATTTACTGCAGTGAAGAGCTGGAATGTTTTGGCATCTGAGGCAGCTGTCTGTAGGCTACCCATTTCCTTATACTGGAAAGTACAGCTCAGTCAAATTACGTTTGCTGTGACATTTAGTAGTTATTGTGTCTTTACGATGAAAGATGATTTATTGCAGTGGGAAAGCTGCTCTCAGAAGTTGTGGTGTTTGATGTATGAGTAAAAATTTGTTTCATTCCCACCTTATTTGAGTCACAGAGAGCAGCTCATTTTATCTTTTGGGTGCTTAAAGGTACCTGTGTGCTTGTTTTTACATTTAATCTGAATCTACCAGTTCCAGGTTTAATCAGACAAAAAGAAAATACTGCAGATGCTGGAAATCTGAAATAAAAACAGAAAATGCTGGAGATACTCAGCAGGTCAGGCAGCATCTGTGAAGAGAGAAACAGAGTTAACGTTTCAGGTCGATGACCTTTCGTCAGAACTGGCGAAAGGTCATCGACCTGAAACGTTAACTCTGGTTCTCTCTTCACAGATGCTGCCTGACCTGCTGAGTATCTCCAGCATTTTCTGTTTTTATTCCAGGTTTAATCAGCTTCACTCAATTTTCTTTGTTCCTTGCTGGGACTAGGCATGACTCACATTGCAATGTATGTTTAAACATTTTGAAGCTTTGACGTCTACGCCGCTCACCTTTTCCTCTCCGATCACCTGGTTGGTGTATTTTTCTTTGCAGCTTCCTGCAAAGAGTGTCTATTATAGTTAGTCAGACTGTTCTTTACTGCTGGATGGTAAAATGTGTTTTTGATGTTCACCTCATTATCTCACGAAAAGAACTGGGAATGCCTCATGTAATAGTAGAGGAGGGTCGAGCGTTACACCTGTGATTCCTCACTCAGCCATTGGAGGGCATCCCTCACCATGAGGGAAGAGAGATTCGACGCTCAGTCCTCCTGAACAGCTCTTCTTCTCCTAGCAGCAGGTTAAAGAGCAGAATAGGAAAAGGTGAACAAACTGATGTATTCCAGCCTCCCATTGAGGAATCACAAGTATGCTGAAGGGAGTGGACGCAAGTAGATAATAAAGTACAAAATGAATTGAAAAGTATTATTGAAATAATCTTGGATAAGTGATTATTGTAATTCCTTCTTCTCTCATTTGAACTGTTCAAGAGAGAAATGATAAAATCTGAAGCTGTCTCCATAAACAATACCAGTACAACTCCCATAGTGTAGCTCAGAGGATGCATTGTTTCATAAGGAGCATTATATTATGTCAAGGGTAATTTTCTGAATTTATGCTCTAGTGATGAGCCTCCCTGCTGAGAATGCAGATCAAAATTTGTGTGTGTGTGCACCCAAGTTTCCAATATGCGCTCCCAGTGGGCATAGCTCCCCCTTGGGAGTGTGAAGTCAGAAAATTGCCACTATAATGCATTAAGACCAGCTATGTGTAAACTGGCCTTTTAACTGGCTCAGCTTTTTGTTTTGTTTATTACTTCGCTTTATCTGCATTTTCTTTGGTGCTTTATTTTTGCTTCTGTTAAGGTAGGATTTTTCACATTACAAGACTTTTATTTATAATGGCCTAGAAATTGCGGTTGGCGGCGTCGCTATGGAGTATGTTGCCTACCTGCGAAAAGAATACAAACCTACCTGATGGCGGTCCTCCTTCATGAACTTGCTCTCTGACGCTGTGTACTGGAGCGCTGCGTAATGGCCCACGGATCCCAGGGGCGCAGCGTGTGCGGAAGGGTACCTGAGATCACGTGGGCCTGGTGCTCCAATTAGAACACCAAAGGGAAAGTGTCTACCTCCGATACTGCTAACTTTCTTTATATTGCATTTCACCCGATGTATTTTCAGAATAATTATAAAGACTCGGAGAATAAATAGTTCCAAAATGACCCTCTCTCTCTTTCTCTCACACAGACCCACCTAAAAAAATTACTTGGGAATTTAATTTAGGAATTAGAGTCCTGATAAATCATTGAAGCTCTGAAATTTCATATAAAATAACATGGACAGGTGATACAAACATAAATACAACAGAGCCCAAACAACATTCTGAAAAATCTGTACATTAATCATTAGAGGTGTTTCGGACAGTTTTACAATTCTTACAATTCATTCTGGAGCTAATAGAATGAGTAACTGTCTCCATCTAATCCCTTTACGCTGATGCAAACAGGCCCTGTGTCTGTTTGCATCAAACGTAAAATTTTTGGACGTAATTGCTGGGCAGTTGATGGGCATTTAGCCCAACTCTGCGCCAGAAATTGGGATTTCCAAGGTGGTACGGATCATCTGTCAAGGCTCTCAGAGTACGCCGTCATACCCACCACAAAATCTGCCCCAATGCCTTTTTCTACAACAGTCTTGCTTCCAGTTGCTATTTCAGCAAGCAAACAGCATAGTCAGGATGGGAATTCCTTGGGAGTTTCAAAGGCACTTTTAGATTTGGAGGAGAAGGAGGAGGAGTTCCTGAGAGGACAAGGAGCACGGGTGCAGCTACACCTCAGACATTGAGGATGATTTGGACCGCCTTCATCGGGTGGAACTGGCCTCAAAATTGCTGGTAGCCTTACCGCCCCATTAACACCGGAGATGCAGCTGGCTCCATTTTGAAAGGGCCCTACTGCCGGGTGTCCTAAACACCCGCCTGTTTCAGGGATAAGCTCCCTTTAATATGGAAATTGGGGTTCTGTGATGTAAAAAGGACCCTGATTGCCATTTTAGGTTGGAACTGGTCAGAGCCTTCGCCGTGCACACTCCGACCAGTTCCACGGGCGATGGAATCAAAGAGCTAAAGGTAACTGTCGAATTATTTTTGTGGGCCCTGGAGATTCCTGGACATTCATCACCGTTCCTTCATTGTTGCTGCGTCAAAATCCTGTAATTCTCTATTTAACACCATCACCACAAGGACTGCAGCAGGGCAACTAGGGATGTGCTATAAATGTGGTTTTGCTGCCATCGCTCATATCCTGAGAGCAATTAAAAAAAAAGGTTGTTTATATAAGTACCCTAATAGGAGGGTGTCCATTCACTCCAAATATCTGCACCCTCCTTTGTGTACCTTCTGCAGTAGGACCTTCCAAGGAACTGCCATCAAAAAAACAGAGTTTTCCCCATATTTCTGCCAATCTGCATTTCCATCGACTGTAATGCTCTAAATTTCCTTACAAATACTGCTAAAGCTGCACCTTTTCAAGATTTCTTGCACCCCCACACCCCAAACAATCCGTATGCTCCCTACACTCCAGAAAATGGCACTTGGGGCATATTAAGGTTAATAAGGTGACCTACATGTTATGTCTCTGAGAATTGTAAAATTGATCCTTGTATTCCCATCATTATTACATCCAAAGTGAACTACCTCACAAGTTAAACTGTATCTGCCACTGTTCCAACCATTAGCTTAATAAATCTATATGCTCTTTTATAATGTTAGGTATCTTCATAATTCACCTTGTGTCCTAGTCTGAAAACTTAAATATACTCCCCTCTGTTCCCAAATCCAGGCCATTTATATACGGCAGGAGATTCCTGGGGGCCCCAACACTGGTCCCGAGGACACACCACTTGTCACTGCCTGTCAATCCAAGAGTAGATCTTTAATCCCAGTTCTCTGCCTTTTACCTCCCAACCAATTTCCTGGCCATGTCACGAAGTTGTCTTCAATTTAATGCTGCTCAATTTTACTTCGTAGTCTCGTGCAAAATGCTTTTAAGTGCCTTTAAAAAATTCATGTACCTGACTTCCATTGATTCTTCTCTTTCTATAACCTCAATGATTTTATGAAAGACTATATTAGGATCACATTGGTTTTCCACCCTGTCAGAAAAATTCTCCTAGACATGTCTCCCACTCTCACTATTGGAGTCTCCAGTCCTGAATTCTCTGGCCTAGCCATTTCACCATGATAATTAAACTTTAGTGTGTTGAAGGTTAGGCTAGATGGGCCAATGGCCTTCTCCTACTGAAAAGAATATTATCCATTATACGTGTACAGTGCTCAACAGCCTCATCATCTATTTGTGCATGGGCTAGGGCTAGAAATTTTCTATTGCAATTTCCTCTGTCTCAACCCTTCTTTCTTCTTTTCCTATGTTGGTACCCATCCATTGTCTCCTTTTATCAATGTTGCCCTTGGCAAGGCTCCCCATTATCTCTTCCTAGACAAATTCCTTCTGCACTATTTCTATTTGTTCCCCTTCCCTATCCACAGTTACCTCTTCTCCTTTGTTGCATACCGGCCATTTATCATCCGGCTACAGCCATACTTGCAGTATCTCAGTACTCTGGCTGTTACTCTGTAGGCCGCGGTCAGTTGTGTTACGCTGTAGGTCATGGCCATTCAGTACACTGATGTTGTTACTCTCTAGGCTGCGTGTGTCTCAGTGTTCTGGCTGTGTTTCTCTCTAGACCTTGCGAGTAACACTTTGACTGTGTTATTCTTTAGGATGTTGGCTCAGTACTCTGGCTGCATTACTTTCTAGACTGCAGCCCCTCCATACCCTGGCTGTGTTACTCTTTAAGCCATGGTTTCTCAGTACTCTGGCTGCTGCCTCTCTGTACTTCAGCCATTGTGATGTGGCCTCAGTACACTGACTGTTTTACTCACGAGGCCACGGTCTCTGGCTATATTATGTACAAAATTGAGAGGTCGCACAACACCAGGTTATAGTCCAACAGTTTTATTTTAAATCACAAGCTTTCGGAGTTACAACTCCTTCATCAGGTGAAGTGAGGTGTATTATGTACCTCAGTGGTCTGTAAAAATTGTTAAATTTCAAGAAATCAGCTGAGAATAGACACATTTCTCACAATTACTGTGGTAAAGCAAAACACTGCAAGGCAAATCCTATCAGACCTCTGAGGAGGATATCATTCAAATTCATATTCTACATCGACTATTTGTTTTCATTTCACACTAATTCACAACAGTCTCTTGTAATTTGCAACAGATCAATTTCTATTAAACTCAGATACTCAACTTATTTTTTCAGATTTATTTAATGTGTAAATGCTTGGTTTATATTCAAAACAATTTGGATTTTTGTTTTTATTTTAGCAAAAGGAGTTTTGAGTAGGGTTCTGACCATAATGATTTTGAAAAGACGGCTACAGCAGGTTAAGTAACAGGTTTCAGACTTGTTTGTGCCAGAGTTTGTGCCTCAGTGAGTGCCTGAAACCCTGGGGCTGGATTTTGTCAATGGGGGCGCGTTGGGGGGGCGGGACTGCTGGATTTCGGGTTTCAGTCTCGCCCCCAACGACGTCTGACCAACCACATTATTTTCCCTTGATTGATTTTGTTAAGCCCGCTCTGCGGGCTTAGCCGGCCAATTAAGGGAAAGCCGGTGACAGAGGACGTCAGTGTATGACGTTTCATCTGTCGAAATTTTTTTGACAGATGAATTGTCAGCGTTTGACAATTCTAAGGTGAGCCCTTGCACAGAAGACTCACCAAAACCTCTCTCCTCAGCAGAAAGCAGATGGCTGCTGCATCTGAGAATGCAGCAGCCATTCTGTCATCTCTGCCATTGAGGTGAGGGTTGAAGCCTGCAGGAAGAAATAAAGGTAAGTAAATTTTTTCTAACACTTTACACTCACCTCTCCACACTTGCGCCCATCACTCACCTCTACAGCGGACTTTTCGACCCATCTCACCCCTGCAGACCCATTGCTTGCCTTGCTGACCCTGGTGAGGTTCGCAGCCATCGGGAAGCCCGCACTTGCAGGAGTAAAATGGGGTTAAGCCTCAAAACTGTTAATTGGCTCTAATCCCCTTCCTGCCTCAAGGAGATGGGTCCCTGCCCGACTCGGGGACCCGCCTCCCGGGAAGATGGCACGGAGGCGGGTTGGGAGCGGGGTCGGTACCCGCTCCCAGTTTCTGCCATTTTCCCGGCAGTCCTGCCTCCATACCCGCCTCCCCAGGGCTGGGAAAATTCCCCCCTCTTCTCATGGTCAGTGTACTATTTGTTGCTGCTTTGTCATCTGCTGTTCTATGCATTGTTGGGTACTGTGATGTAATATACTGGTAAATAATGTGCTATGTTACAGTGTTTTGTTTTATTCATTCTTGGGATATGCGCATCGCTGGCAAGGCTGGCATTCCTACTTGCCCATGAGAAGGTGGTGCCTTCTTGAATCTCTGCAGTCCGTGTGGTGAAGGTACTCCCACAGTACTGTTAGGTAGGGAGTTCCAGGATTTTGACCCAGTCCCGATAAAGGTACGGCACTATATGTCCAAGTTGGGATGGTGTGTGACTTGGAGGGGAACCTGGACATAATGGTGTTCCCATGCACCTGCTGCCCTTGTCCTTCTAGGTGGTGGAGGTTGGGGGTTTTGGAGTTGCTGTTGAAGAAGCTTTGGTGAGTTGCTGCAGTGCATCATGTAGGTAGTAGACACTGCAGCCACGGTGCACCGGTGGTGGAGGGAATGGATGTTTAAGGTGGTGGAATGGCTGACAATCAAGTGGACTACTTTGTCCTAGATGTTGTCGAGCTTCTTGAGTGTTGTTGCAGTTGCACCTATCTAGGCAAGTGGAGAGTATTCCATCACACTCCTGATGTGTGATGTGTAAATGGTGGGCAGGGTGTGGGGAGTCAGTAGGTGAGCCATTCACTTACAGAATAACCAGCCTCTGACCTGCTGTAGTAGCCTCAACATTTATGTGGCTGGTCCAGTTGAGTTTTTGGTTAATGGCGATTCCCAGGATGTTGATGGAGGGGGATTCAGTGATGGCAATGCCATTAAATGTCAAAGGGTGGTGGTTAGACTTTCTCTAGTTGGAGTTGGTCATTACCTGGTATTTGTGTTGCTAGATAATGTGCTGTATCACACTCTGCTGCTAGATAATGGGTTATTCTGTTACAATGCTGCTTGATAATGTGCTGTAGGTCACTCTGTTACTAGATGATATACTCTGCTTCAGTATGCTGCTGGATAATAGACTTTGTTAGTGCTAACAGATAATGGGCTGTGTTACTGTACTGGCAGATAATGGGCAATGTTACTGTATTGCTAGATAGTGGTCTATGCTACTATACTGCCAGATAATGGGTTGCGTTGCACTGTGCTGTTAGACATTGGGCTGTGTTATGCTATGCTACTGGACAATATGCTCTGTTATAGCGCTGCTAAATAATGTACTATTTTAGAGTGTGTTTGTGTGCTGCTAAATGATGTGCTATTACATAGCTCTACTTTACAGTGCTGCTACCTAATGTGCAATTACCATGTGCCGCTAAATAGTTATGATGAAAGATCATCCATCGACCTGAAACGTTAACTCCGTTTCTCTCTCCACAGTTGCTGCCGGACCTGCTGAGTATTTCCAGCATTTTCTGTTTTTATTTCCGATTTCCAGCATCCGCAGTATTTTGCTTTTGTAATCCAGAGAACCTGAGTTCAAATCCCACCATGGCACTTTGATAATTTGAAATCAGTTTTTTTTTAAACCTGCAAATAAAAAGCTAGTACCAGTAAAAGTGACCATGAAGCTGTTGGATTGTTGTATAAACCCAAATGGTTCACTAATGTCCTTTTAGGGAAAGAAACCTGCTGTCCTTACCCGGTCTGGCCTATATGTGACTCCAGCCTCACACCAATGTGGTTGACTCTTAACTGCCCTCCGAAGTGACTTAGCAAGCCACTTTATTTCAGCTATGTTAAAGATTTTTTTTAGGATGTTGTAGACTAAAGTAATAGCAAATTAAAGGAATGGGATCCATGATAGTTGATTTAGCGGAGAGGCCGATGTTGATGAGAGTGCATTTGGCCACCATAATGTGTACATGTAGTTTGTGCATTGAGCAGATGAGACACTTGGGGGAAGGTCTTGCTAATGACAGCTTGCCGAATGGCTCTTAATGCCTGCAAAGGTGACTCAGTAGAAGATTCCTCGGACGACTTGGTCGGGGGGGGAGGTAATTTTAACCCTACCCACCTGGCGGAAACCGAGCAGGTGGACAGTTCAAATTGCCCAGGTTACTTACCCGCCAGAAAGCCACTAGGATCCTGCCATCTGTGATTTTAACCTGCTCTCCTGGCTAGCTTTACCTGGGGGTAGGGATGGATGATGGCCTTCAAGTATATTGTGAATGGATGCACAGAAACTCCAATTGTAAGGAAGCCATCTGCTTGGTGGCATTGATCAGGCAGGACTGCAGCCAGTAAGATAATCTGATCTTGATGCAAGTAATAATTTCAAGACTGATGCTACAAGGGTAGGTGCTTTCCTTTAAAGATGTTTAGAGTTAATTTGAATTCGTGTTGAGTGTATTGTCCCTGCAAATAGCTGTTTTACAGTGTCTGGCTGTATTGCTCACTTCAAATAAATTAAAGTGAGCAATATAACTCAGTGACGTGTGAAACACAAAGTTGGATTCTGAATTATTTAAAATAACACAATTTCTATAACTTAATAAATCAAAATTCAGCCATGTGATTTTTTTTATGAGAAATTGTTACATGACTAAAAACTGAATTACAGCAGCTGCTGTCTCCTCCAATCATAGCCCGCTCTCCAATTAAATTGACATATTCCTCTTAGCACCAAATGCCTTTTCAATGTTTGGCTTGAGCTTGCTGAAGGTTTCTGTCCCAGACCACCTCCTTGTTTCCTTTGCTGCTTGTCCTTGAAATTATGACAATTTGCATTTAACTTATTCGTCTGTCTCCACCACCAATCCCCCCACCCACCCCCCGCCAAATCATGCCACAACAACTGAAAAATTATATTCAGGATATTGGACAGTAATGTTAGAACACAATTTCCTCTAATCAGAAAATGCATGCAGCAGCATTCAATGATATGATTATGTTTTTTTATGATAGAAGGCGCATTTCATGTCCTCAGGATGTCGTCAAGCACTTCACAGCTAATGAATTACTTTTGAAGTGCAGTCACCATTTTGTAGGCAAAAGTGGCCGTCAATTTATGCACAGCAAGATCCCAAGCGCAGAAATGGAATAATAACCAGTTAATCTCTTTTTCGTAATGTTGGTTGAGGATGAACTCCCTAACTTTCTTCAGAAAAGTGTCAAGGAATCTTTAATGTCCAACTGAACAGGCAGATGGGGCCTCAATTTAATGTTTCATCTGATAGACGGCACCTCCAACCATGCAGCACTCTCTCCGGTCTTCATTAAAATGTCAACCTCGATTATTTGTCTACAGTCTGAGTGGGGCTTGGACTTAAAACCGTCTGATTTAAGAGTTGAGAGTGCTACCAGTGTGCCAAGCTGACACTTAAATGGTGTACATTAAACTGTTGTTAACCTTACTTAAAGGCTAAACTTTCCAAATATCCTCTTTCTGTGGTTAGCTTAAAAAAGTCCATTGTCAAGTCAATATTTTCTTTTCTTATCGGTATTTTTAAAATTCCAAATGACCGCCTAGTTTCTAGAATCTGGATTGAAATCGGAACCCTTTCTATGCTGAGAGAGGGGGATGTTCAAATGATGTGTATGGAGGTGAATTCACAGCCGATGATTGTTGCACCTCCAGATGGTGTACATTGTGTAGAATAGTGCAAGGTCTATGTATGTCCAAATGGATCTGGAACAGGTCTACACTGGTTAACACCAAATCTCATTGATTTTACTTTGAGTAGCAGTAGAAAGGATTCACAAAGTCTGTGTTGTACCATAGCTGTGTTGTTTTTGGGAAGGTGGTTGGGGAGGGGGGTGGGTGGGAGGCATGCCAGATGACTGATATGTATGGAAACCCATCATCATACTTAAGAACCTTCAAATCAAACTATTTAGAAATCCACACAAGCAAAGTTTGTCTTTGCCTAATTCCATTTGTCTCTTGAAGGCAATAATATCTCTCCTACAATTAGGCTGCCAGTAATGCACACATTACTTTAGATGAGATCCAACCAGCACCGTATTCAGTAACGTCACAATTTCTTGAAATTTGTAATTTATTCCTCTGCTGAAGGCAATTCAGCACCTTATTTTTTTTTCACTGCCCACACGCAATGGGTTTTAATTTCTCTTTTCTCATCCAAACCTGCAGCCCCTTGAAGGATAACAACCTTTACATTTACAAAAACTAACTAGAATTTGTCGGATGAAATTATGCAGAAAAGTAATATTTGAGGGCAGTAAAACCAAGCCCACAGCACTGAGCTGGATGTGATGAGACGGTTCTCATATTGCATTGTTGCTCCCAACAGACCATGAATGTGACAGTAACATTAGGGTGCCACAGAAAGCACTCTCCTGGAGGTTTCTAATAAAACTGTAATGAAATTTTGTGAAAGAGGCCAGTAAAGCACCTTGTTTATCTAATGAAAGATGAAATATCTTCAGAGAAATCTGGTAATGCCAGGAGGAAATGCTGTAATTACAGAGAAGGAGAAGCAATACTATAATTTACAAGGGAGGAGAGGCGATGATGTAAATACAGGGGAAGAGAATCAATGCTGTAATTATAAAGCAGCAGAGGCAATGGTGTAATTACAGGGCAATGGTGTAATTACAGAGGTGGAGAGGCAATGGTGTAATTACAGGGGTGGAGAGGCAATGGTGTAATTACAGGGCAATGGTGTAATTACAGAGGTGCAGAGGCAATGGTGTAATTACAGGGCAATAGTGTAATTACAGGGGTGGAGAGGCAATGGTGTAATTACAGGGCAATAGTGTAATTACAGGGCAATGGTGTAATTACAGGGGTGGAGAGGCAATGGTGTAATTACAGGGCAATAGTGTAATTACAGGGCAATGGTGTAATTACAGGGGAGGAGAGGCAATGGTGTAATTACAGGGCAATGGTGTAATTACAGGGGAGGAGAGGCAATGGTGTAATTACAGGGCAATAGTGTAATTACAGGGCAATGGTGTAATTACAGGGGAGGAGAGGCAATGGTGTAATTACAGGGCAATGGTGTAATTACAGGGGAGGAGAGGCAATGGTGTAATTACAGGGCAATAGTGTAATTACAGGGGTGGAGAGGCAATAGTGTAATTACAGGGCAATAGTGTAATTACAGGGGAGGAGAGGCAATGGTGTAATTACAGGGCAATAGTGTAATTACAGGGCAATAGTGTAATTGCAGGGCAATGGTGTAATTACAGGGTAGTAGAGGCAATGGTGTAATTACAGGGCAATAGTGTAATTGCAGGGCAATGGTGTAATTACAGGGTAGTAGAGGCAATGGTGTAATTACAGGGTAGTAGAGGCAATGGTGTAATTACAGGGCAATGGTGTAATTACAGGGCAATAGTGTAATTACAGGGTAGTAGAGGCAATGGTGTAATTACAGGGCAATAGTGTAATTACAGGGCAATAGTGTAATTACAGGGTAGTAGAGGCAATGGTGTAATTACAGGGCAATGGTATAATTACAGGGGAGGAGAGATTATGATTTAATTACAGGGGAGGAGGCGAAGCAATCGTGTGATGATGGGAGGAGAGTAGCAGGAGTGATGGTGCATTACAAAAAAGCAGAGGCTGCTGAAGGTGCTGGGAGAGGAACATTCATTAATTATTGAAGAAGCTCCTGTCATTGTATATGTACAGAGCTGTTGTTATAGAATCATTGACACTTGCAGTCAGGATGAGCTGTGAGGAGATGTTTCCAGTATATCATTAAAGGAAACTTAGAATTACTGGACAGTTCGTGCCTGTACTGCTCAATCACCTTGCAGAGGTACCAATTGGCAAATATATAAAATAGCACAAACCAGTGCCACGCACTTGCTTCTGTCACAATTTGTTCACAAGAAATTTGGATGAGAAAGAATCAGTTCAGTAACTCATAGGTAACTGGGGTAACCATTGACAAAGCATTGAAACACATGCTGATGCTTTCTGTAGTTTGTGGCTTTTCAAACTTAAATTGAGTAATGGCTAAGGTTATTTCAGAAAACATCAGTATATAATCACAGATACTGCCATAGATGATGTTATGATTTAAGCTTTTAAAGTACCATTTTCTCTTTCAACAGATGCACACGGCTTCCATTGAGTGGATCTTGAGTACCATCTCTCATCTAAAGTTGCTGGCACCTGCTGTGTGTGGCCTTCTCCTGTGAGGAGATGAAGAAAGAAAGAAAGAAAGACTTGCATTTATATAGCGCCTTTCATGATCTCAGGACGTCCCAAAGCACTTTACGTGTACTCACTGTTGTAATGTGGGAAACGCGGCAGCCAAGTTGCGCACAGCAAGGTCCCACAATCAGCAATGTGATAATGACCAGATAATCTGTTTTAGTGATGTTGGTTGAGGGATAAATATTACCCATAACACCGGGGATAACTCTCCTGCTCTTCTTCGAAATAGTACCACGGGATCTTTTACGTTCATCTGAGAGAGCAGACCGGGCCTCGGTTTAACGTCTCATCCGAAAGAAGGAAAAGGGAGATTTTTTTAAATGCAGAATATGAAAGATGTATGTTACCCATTTCAGCCCAGCAGCTCCTTATGTGCGTCTCTTGATAAGGCAACTTGTATGGGTAGTATGCTTGCTCTTTGCACCGTACCAAATTTCATGGGCCACAGGGCAGATGTGTTGGTGGGGCAGCAATATAGAGTGGGCAGCAAAAATATGGGCATGCCTTATGCATTGCATTTGGGAAGATAAACCGTTGCCAGAGTGCTGGTCGTTCTCCCTCTATGATGCTGAACCAAACTGAGAGTTGAAGTGCAATGTTACCTTATGATGCAAACCAACTAACCTCATATTGTGACACAAGGTCAGCTCTTAGCGCTATAGGTCTGCGCAGTGCCCGCAGAGCAGTATTCTGTCGCCACAATATTGAGATTGTAATATCTGCTCCATAGCTGATCAACCACCACTGTGGTACCAGAGGAAACTACAACTGCCACTTCGGATCCAGTAAGAGTGAATGCTGAGCTGTCACATGAAATAGACACCATAACCATCAGCTACAATCACTCTGCCCTCTGAGCCACAATCTCCAGAGAGAAGATCCATAGTTAGAGCCACAGGGTAGTGAAGTATACTTTGTTCATGAATAAACTTTTTTGCTGTAACTACTATGTTTTGTGTTATGTTAGAACAATAACAACAACAACAACTTGTATTTATATAGCGCCTTTAACGTAGTAAAACGTCCCAAGGTGCTGCACAGGAGTATTATAAGACAAGAAATTTGACTCCGATCCACATAAGGATAAATTAGGGCAGGTGACCAAAAGCTTGGTCAAAGAGGTAGGTTTTAAGGAGCACCTTAAAGGAGGAAAGAGAGGGAGCGAGGCGCACAGGTTTAGGCAGGGAATTCCAGAGCTTAGGGCCTAGGCAACAGAAGGCACAGCCACCAAAGGTTGAGCAATTATAATCAGGGATCCTCAAGAGGGCAGAATTAGAGGAGCGCAGATATCTCGGGGAGTGGGTGGGGGGGGGGCGGCTGAAGGAGATTACAGAGATAGGAAGGGGCGAGGCCATGGAGGGATTTGAAAACAAGGATGAGAATTTTGAAATCAAGGCGCTGCTTAACCGGGAGCCAATGTAGGTCAGCGAACACAGGGGTGATGGGTGAACGGGACTTGATGCGAGTTAGGACACGGGCAGCCGAGTCATTGGGCCAGAATTTACTGTAGCCGGTGAACGAATGGCGCCCGCCGTTTGTTAGACGTGCCCTTGTCCATTTAATTTCCATGAGGTTTTGCAAGGCAAGTTGCTGTTAGTGGGAGATGGAAATGGCGCGGTGCCCTCTACGGGGAATTTGGGACTGTGTATCTCCTCAGCCAATCAGATTGAAGCATTGCTAATGAACAGGGCAGAGTCTGAACCAGGAAGTGTAAGTTGGAATGGTGAATCAATGTCAAATCAGGTACAAAAATGAGAAGTCGCACAACACCAGGTTATAGTCCAACAGTTTTATTTAAAATTACGAGCTTTCGGAGCTCTGCTCCTTCTTCAGGTACAGTGAGGGAACACAAATCGATTACACCGTATATAAACACAGAGAACAATGGCCCAAAAATTAGTCCTGCTACGCGAGAGTACGCACTGCGTACTCTCGCGTATTCTGTCTCCAATTGCCGGTTTTCTGCATGCACTGCGCATGCGCTGAAAACCGGCACTTGGTGAATGGAAAAGGGGGCGGGTCCTAGGTGAACCGCGTGCGCGCTACAGGCTGCGCGCACGCTGTGCACTTAGTGGTTTCAACGCGCAGGTAAGTACGGAAGATTCTACACATAAAAAAGGAGGAGTAAGACCCACTTTTAACAAGGTAAGTAATGAATTAAGTATTATTTTGAATTTTTTTTTACAGGTATATCTTTTTTTGAGACTTTAAAGACAGGTAAGTTTATTTTTATAACTTTTTAAAAGATTTTAAATTTTTTCAAAAATTTAATTTTTTATTTAAAATGGTTAATTTATTTAACTATACTTATTTTATTAATGTGATGGTTTTTTTTAAAAATTTAATTGAGGTTTAGCGGTTCTTTTGGGGGCTATAGTATTCATAACTTTCACAGCACTTATGTGAAAGTTATGAATGGAAGATGGTGTGCTGCCATTGGCTCTAACTGAGTCACGTGATCCCACAGCTCGCACGAATTAACTACGCCGGTGGGATACGCAAGCCCAGCACAGCAGCTGTCCAGAACATCAAGTTCGTGCGAGCTGGAACTGAAAAAGCCAACGCGGAGTGAGAGATCGCGGGGAGGCCTTACCCTCGCACGAAGGCTTCCTCACGAATTTTTGGGCCAATGTGTCTGCAGAGATACAATCTGTTAGGGAGGCATTACATCAAAGACACATCAGAGTACAGCTAAGACAATGAGGTGGGTCGCAGGGGGTCCAACGTGTCAAATGCTGCCGTCTGCAGTTAAGCTTTTAACTTTTTCTTTTAAACTGGAAAAACAGACACAGAATCAGGTACAGAAAGCAAAATAAAGGGAAGGAAAGAAAGTTTGGATTAAGAGAGAAAGAAAAAAGAGACTGAAAGAAAAAGTTAAAAAAAAATTAAAAAAAACTCCAACAACAATTAAAAGCTGAAGGAATGAGACTCCATACTTATAAAAGTTAATTTTCAGTGCCAGTGAGGTTGTTTGGCAGTTATTAAGACTTATCACAGCATTAAAAAGGGTACTTAAACTGAAATGGACAAGCCCTAACTTACTGTGGCAAGTTTAGTCCATATCAACAACGTCAGTACAGGGACTTCATGCCGTTCCATACATTTGAATGGGGAGTCAGACGGTGAGATGCTGTTTTCATGCAGCTTACGGAGGAGCGGTGCATCTCGGACAGCATCTTCCGGATTTTCGCTTTTAACTGCACATCTGCGCTTGCCTGAAGTTGCTGTCAGATTTGCGCATAAATAATGGTGAGCACTGTTAGCCTCACTGTTATTTTTACAGTAAAGTCTGGCCCAATATTTGTGCAATATACGTATGCTACAGCTGTACCTTTGCAATGCTTCCTGGATGTTACATGAAGAATTGTTGACTGTACTTTTAATATTTTTATTAGATAATAGTTGAATATGTACTATGGGTGCTAAGCTGCTCAATGTACAGAACCAATGGTTTTTTGGTATTGCATATCATAGAGGGTGTACATGCAGGGTATTAATGTTACAATATGTATATTGTTTAGAAATAGCATTAAGGAAGTATGTTGCAATATAATTGTTGTTCCTTTTTAAAACAATGTGCCAGTTATTACTGCTACGGTCTCATTGTTTCAGTTTCCTATAGAATGCATTTCCAGCCCATGGGATTGTTTGCACTAGTGCAGAATGGTGGAACGATGAAAGATGAAGCAGAAAAAGAGCGCGTATGACAGATGTCAGGTTGAGGGTACAAGTGAGAATCAGGCTGAATATAGAAAGTTCAGAGGGGAAGTGTAAAAGAAAATAAGAGGGGCAAAGAGAGAGCATGATAATAGATTGGCAGCGAACATAAAAGGGAATTCAAGTCTTCTATAGGCAGATAAATAATAAATGGGTAGTAAGGAGGGGTGGGGCCGATTCGGGACCAAAAAGGAGACCTACGCATGGAGGCAGCAGGCATGGCTGAGGTACTAAATGAATACTTTACATCTGTCTTCACCAAGGAAGAAGTTGCTGCCAAAGTCATAGTGAAAGAGGAGGTAGTAGAGATACTGGATGAGATAAAAATTGATAGAGGAAATACTAGAAAGGCTGTCTGTACTTAAAGTTGATAAGTCACCAGGACCGGATGGGATGCATCCTAGGATGCTGAGGGAGGTTAAGGAGGAAATGGCGGAGGTACTGGCCATAATCTTCCAATCCTCCTTAGATACGGGGGTGGTGCCAGAGGAGAATTGCAAATGTTACACCTTTATTCAAAAAAGGGTGTAAGGATAAACCCAGCAACTACAGGCCAGTCAGTTTAACCTCGGTAGTGGGGAAGCTTTTAGAAACGATAATCAGGGACAAAGTTAACACTCACTTGGACAAATGCAGATTAATTAAGGAAAGCCAGCACGGATTTGTTAAAGGTAAATCATGTTCAACTAACTTGATTGAGTTTTCTGATTTCAAGAAGACATAGACAGGCTGGTGAAATGGGAGGACACGTGGCAGATGAAATTTAACGCAGAAAAGTGCGAAGTGATACATTTTGGTAGGAAGAACGAGGAGAGGCAATATAAACTAAAGGGTACAATCCTAAAGGGGCTGTATGAACAGAGAGACCTGGGGGTATATGAGCACAAATCGTTGAAGGTGGCAGGGCAGGTTGAGAAAGTGGTTAAAAAAGCATACGAGATCCTGGGCTTCATAAATTGAGGTATAGAGTACAAAAGCAAGGCAGTTATGATGAACCTTTATAAAACACTGGTTCGGCCTCAACGGGAGTATTGTGTCCAATTCTGGGCACTGCATTTTAGGAAGGATGTGAAGACCTTAGAGAGGGTGCAGAAAAGATTTACGAGAATGATTCCAGGGATGACCGACTTCAGTTCCGTGGATAGACTCGAGAAGCTGAGGTTGTTCTCTTTAGAGCAGAGAAGGTTGAGAGGAGATTTGATAGAGGTGTTCAAAATCATGAGAGGTCTAGACAGAGTAGATAGAGAGAAACTGTTCCCATTGGCAGAAGGGTCGAGAACCAGAGGACGCAGATTTAAGGTGATTGGCAAAAGAACCAAAGGCGACATAAGAATTTTTTTTTTACTCAGCGAGTGGTTAGGATCTGGAATTCACTGCCTGAGAGGGTGGTGGAGGCAGACTCAATTGTGGCTTTCAAAAGGGAATTAGATAAGTACCTGAAGGAAAAATATTTGCAGGGCAAAGGGTGGGGGAGTGGAACTAGCCGAAGTGCTCTTGCAGAGAGCTGGCACGGGTTCGACGGGCCGAATGGCCTCCTTCTGTGTTGTAACCATTCTATGAAGGTCAGGAAATTGGGCAGTGATCTATAATGCCAGGTCCATATTTAACTTGAGCAGCACTTAGTTTCATTCTGTGAAAGGGCTTCTGTTTAATGTTGAATTTGACGGAAATTGGATCTAACGGAGGCTGCTGCTGGTTCCTCGATCTTCTTGTAAGGAATCTTAACCATATAAGATGGGGTAAAGAAGGACAAACACATTCTGGCCATTGAGGAAGATAGTTGTTAAATCTTAAACGGCAGGATTTCTGCTAGGTGGGTTTTTTCCAGAGTGTAATTTTCCTTAAGACTTTTGTTTGCAGAAATTTTGATTTGAAATCAAAGCTGGAATATGGGAATTTTAATGGGCGTTTGTCGTTTGTGCTTTTTTGGAGCAGGAAGCGAAGATACAGGTTGTGAGGCAGGCACACTTGTACCACAGCAGGGGAGTTCTCCCCCGGTGTCCTGGTCAATTTTTATCCCTCAATCAACATCACTAAAAACAGATTATCTGGTCATTATCACATTGCTGCTTGTGGGAGCTTACTGTGTGCAATTTGGCTGCCGCGTTTCCTACATTACAACAGTGACTACACTTCAACAGTATTTTATTGGCTGTAAAGTGCTTTGGGATATCCGGTGGTCGTGAAAGGCGCTATATAAATGCAAGTCTTTCTTTTCTTTTTCACAACTGTGTGTACAGACCCAGGAATACCAAACTGGAATGTCTGAAGATAGCTGTGTTTGCAGGCTATGCTCACTGGGATGGAGTTGTGCCATCGACTAGAATCTGACTGGAAGGTAACTGCCAATTTAAGGATGGCAGGGCCAGTGTCAGGTTATGTCCACCACAGCCCTGAGATTATATGCCTGAGGTCATTCCAAGCAACCACAGGGACAATCCGTTCCATCAGTCAATCCACAGTTCACGGATACATCAATCAGATTACTGATGCATTGTTTGCCAGGACAAACATCTTCATCACTTTCCCCATAGAAAACCTATCGCAGGGGGAAGAGGGTCCTGCAATTTTTCCACACCACAGGATTCCCCAAAACTCAGTGCGTTACTCATGGCATCCATGTAGCTATCCAGACCCTAACGCACAAACACTTCACTTTCTTGAACTGCCAGGAGTTCCACTCCATCAATCAGGTGAGGTCAATCTCCAGCACACAGAATCAGGCAGGTGAATGCCCACTTCCCAGCAGTAGTCATGGTTTCTTCATTTTAAGACAATCTTCTGTACGTGGGCTGTATTAAGGAGAAGGCAGACTGCAAGAATTACTCATAGGCAACAGAAATTATCCTCTTTAGCCATGGCCAATGCCACAACCAGAAACATCAGCTGAGTGAAGATACATAGAAGAAACATAGAACACAGAAACATAGAAAAATAGGAGCAGGAGTAGGCCATTCGGCCCTTCGAGCCTGCTCCGCCATTCAATATGATCATGGCTGATCCTCTATCTCAATACCATATTCCTGCTCTCTTCCCATACCCCTTGATGCCTTTGTGTCTAGAAATCTATCTATCTCCTTCTTAAATATATTCAGTGACTTGGCCTCCACAGCCTTCTGTGGTAGAGAATTCCATAGGTTCACCACCCTCTGAGTGAAGAAATTCCTCCTCATCTCAGTCCTAAATGTCCTACCCCGTATCCTGAGACTGTGACCCCTCGTTCTAGACCACCCCAGCCAGGGGAAACATCCTCCCTGCATCCAATCTGTCTAGCCCTGTCAGAATTTTATACGTTTCAATGAGATCCCCTCTCATTCTTCTAAACTCTAGTGAATACAGGCCTAGTCGACCCAATCTCTCCTCATACGACAGTCCTGCCATCCCAGGAATCAGTCTGGTGAACCTTCGCTGCACTCCCTCTATGGCAAGTATATCCTTTCTTAGGTAAGGAGACCAAAACTGCACACAGTACTCCAGGTGTGGTCTCACCAAGGCCCTGTATAACTGTAGTAAGACATCCTTGCTCCTGTACTCAAATCCTCTTGCAATGAAGGACAACATACCATTTGCCTTCCTAACTGCTTGCTGCACCTGCATGTTTGCTTTCAGTGACTGGTGTACAAGGACACCCAGGTCCCTTTGTACATCAACATTTCCCAATCTATCACCATTTAAATAATACTCTGCCTTTCTGTTTTTCCTACCCAAGTGGATAACTTCACATTTATCCACGTTATACTGCATCTGCCATGTATTTGCCCACTCACTCAACTTGTCTAAATCGCCTTGAAGCCTCTTTGCATCCTCCTCACAACTCACAATCCCACCTAGTTTCGTGTCGTCAGCAAACTTGGAAATATTACATTTGGTTCCCTCATCCAAATCATTGATATATATTGTGAATAGCTGGGGCCCAAGCACTGATCCCTGCGGCACCCCACTAGTCACCGCCTGCCACCCCGAAAAAGACCCATTTATTCCTACTCTCTGTTTCCTGTCTGTTAACCAATTTTCAATCCATGCCAGTATATTACCCCCAATCCCATGTGCTTTCATTTTGCACACTAACTTCTTATGTGGGACTTTATCAAAGGCCTTCTGAAAATCCAAATACACCACATCCACCGATTTTTCCCTTATCTATTCTACCACTTACATCCTCAAAAAACTCCAGTAGGTTTGTCAAACACGATTTCCCTTTCATAAATCCATGTTGACTTTGTCTAATCCCGTTGATATTTTCTAAGTGTCCTGTTATCACATCCTTTATAATAGACTCGAGCTTTTATGTTCCTTGCAAGTTTACTCTCATACTCTATTTTTCCCCTCTTAATCAATCTCTTGGTCCTTTTTTGCTGAACTCTAAACTGTTCCCAATCCTCAGGCTTGCTACTTTTTCTGGCAACTTTATATGACTCCTCTTTGGATCTAATACTATCCTTAATTTCATTTGTTAGCCATGGTTGGGGCGCTTTTCCTTTTGTGTTTTTGCGCTGGAAAGGAATGTATAACTGTTGCAATTCATGCATTCGTTCCTTAAATGTTAGCCATTGCCTATCCACCGTCATGCCTTTTAATGAAGCTCCCGAATCTATCATAACCAACTCACTCCTCATACCTTCGTAGTTTCCTTTGTTTAGATTTAGGACCCTAGTTTCGGATTGGACTTCTTCACTTTCCATCTTAATGAAGAATTCTATCATGTTATGGTCACTCTTCCCTAAAGGACCCCGCACAACAAGATTATTAATTAACCCCTTCTCATTGCGCAATACCCAATCTAGGATAGCCTGTTCCCTAGTTGGCTCCTCAACGTACTGGTCTAAAAAAGCATCTCGTACACACTCCTGGAATTCATCCTCCACAGTATTATTGCTAATTTGGTTTGGCCAGTCTATATGTAGATTAAAGTCACCCATGATTACTGTAGTACCCTTGTTACATGCATCTCTAATTTCCTGTTTAATGCCATCCCCTACATTACCACTACTGTTTGGAGGCCTACAGACAACTCCCACCAATGTATTCTGCCCCTTGGTGCTTCTTAGCTCCACCCAGACTGATTCTACATCTTGATTTTCTGAGCCAATATCCTTTCTCACTATTGCTCTGATTTCATCCTTTACTAACAATGCCACCCCACCTCCTTTTCCCTTTTGCTTGTCCTTCCTAAATATTGAATATCCTTGGATATTCAGCTCCCAGCCTTGGTCACCCTGCAGCCATATCTCCGTAATCGCAATTATATCGTATCCGTTTACATCTATTTGCGCTGTTAATTCGTCTACCTTATTACGAATGCTTCGTGCATTCAGATACCTTTAGATTTGTCTTAACATTTTTAGACATCTTAACATTTTTTTGGTACTATGACGCTATTTGTCTTATCACCATTTTTTCTTACCTGGATCCTATTTGTTAGTGCACTCCTTTGTTTGTACACTGTCTCCCTTCCTGACACAATCTGGTTATCCTTACCCCAATCACTTTCCTGCATTGCTTCCTTGTCTTTTCTCTTTAGCATTCTAGATTTCTCTCCACTGGGACCCTCCCCCCACACACACACTATTTAGTTTAAAGCCTTATCTACCTCCCTAGTTATTCGATTTGCTAGAACTCTGGTCCCAGCATGGTTCAGGTGTAGTCTGTCCCAACGGAACAGCTCTCTCTTTCCCCAGTACTGGTGCCAGTGCCCCACGAATCGAAACCCACTTCTCCCACACCAATCTTTGAGCCACGCATTCATCTCCCTGATCCTATTGACCCTATGCCAATTTGCTTGTGGCTCCGGTAATAATCCAGAGATTATGACCTTTGTAGTTCTGCTTTTTAATTTAGTCCCTAGCTGCTCAAACTCTCTCAGCAGAACCTCTTTATTTGTCCTACCTATGTTGTTGGTACCTACGTGGACCACGACAACTGGATCCACCCCCTCCCAATCCAATTCTTCTCCAGCCCGGAGGAGATGTCTTTTACCCTGGTAGGAAACATAGTCTTCGGGACTCATGCTCCTGGCTGCAGAGAACAGTGTCTATCCCAATTCGACATATGCAGCCACCAGGGTAACTATTGAATGTAAAGAACGAGAGAATCTGCTGCGAAGAGCGGCCATAAAGAACGGGAGAATCTGCGGAGAGGAGCGGATATAAAGAGTGGGACACAGTAGACCTGAGCTGCGATTTAAAAAAAAACACAAGGAGTGACATCACAGGACAGCAGGTAGGTGATTGGTGGGTGAGTATTACAATTTTTTTGTCTTGAAACTAAGAGCTGGGGAACTATAACTATTATGTTATTAAATATTAACTTAACTAGATAAACTAAATAATTAATATAACTATAAATAATCATTTGATTAAAAACTTTAACTAATTAAATAAGCAAATAAATAAAGTCCAGAGATGGCAGGGTAGGCTATGTGTTGGGATTGTAGTATGTGGGAGTTTGTGGACAGTGAGACATTCCTGGATTCCCACATCTGCAGGAAATGGGAGCCGGGTAGCGGGGACTTAGGAGAGGTTGAGAAAGAGGTCCCGCAGACACTGGTCCTGTCCAACAGGTACGAAGTACCTGCTACCTGTGAGGACAAGGAGAAAGACTGCGGGGAGGACAGCCACAATGCAGACCAAGTCACTGTGGCTCAGAAGGCTGTCCAATGGAGGGAAGAGCAGAATAGAAATGTGGTCGTGATAGGGGATTCTATAATTAAGGGGATAGATAGCCTTCTCTGCAGCCAAGAACGAGAATCCCGAAGGGTGTGTTGTCTACCCGGTAAGGGATATCTCGAGGCGGCTGGAGAGGAATTTAGAAAGGGAGGGAATACATCCAGTTGTCGTGGTCCATGTCGGAACAGGGAGGAGGTCCTACTGAAGGAGTATTAGGAGTTAGGAACGAAATTAAAAAGTAGGACCTCGAGGGTAATAATCCCTAGCCATGTGCAAATTGGCATAGAAACAGTCAGATCAAGAGAATTAACACATGGCTAAAGGGCTGGTGTGGGAAGGAGGGGTTCCTTTTCATGGGACACTGGCACCAGTACTGGGACAGGAAGGAGCTGTACCGATGGGACGGACTCCACCTGAACCGGGATGGGACCCTTGTCCTAGCGGAAAGGGTAAATAGGGAGATGGCAAAGGCTTTAAACTAGTAAGATGGGGGGAGAGATCTACAAGAAATGAAACCAGCCTAAATATAAACAATACAGGAAAGGAGAGCATAGGAAAGAGTAAAGTAAGGGAGGACATTGATGGCCAGGGAATAAATAGAGTTATAGGAGTTTAAAAAGATGGTTAAAAATAAAGTGAGAGGAACTGCTATTAAAAATGAGTTCATCTGTCTGTACAGCAATGCACACAGTGTCCGTAATAAAACAGGGGAGCTGGAGGTAATCATACGTTGCGAGGAACCAGACATAGTATGGATTACTGAGACATGGTTACAGAAAAATCAGGACTAGGAATTAAACATTGCAGGGTGACGTAAGAAAACTACTAGGCACTTGGTCTAAGCATTAAACAAAGCTTTAATCAACTGTTTTTCAACATGGAGGTCTAGTTGTGTCCTTCACTAGTTCCTGTTAAAGAATGTCCTGAGCAAGCTGGGCCCATGCCCGAGTATTTATACTCTCCCTGGACAGCGCCACCAGCAGGCCGCCCAGTATTATTTCATAAGTCATTTCCACATGAATGACAAGATTCATGTCACAGGGTATAACATATTTAGAAAAGATAGAGAGGGGAAAAGGGGAGGTGGAATAGCAATACTTATCAGAGATAACATAATGGCAGTAGAAAAAAAGTGATGCAGCTATCAGCAAGACAGAAATAGTATCCATGTGGATAGAGATAAAAGATAATAAAGGATTAATCACACTAATAGGGGTAGTCTACAGACCACCTAATAGTGGAAGAAATATGCAGAGAAATTAGGGAAATGAGGAAAAAAAACATAGAATAATAATCATGGGGGATTTCAACTACTCAGATGTTAATTAGACAGAATAGGTAAAGGGGATTAGGGAATGGAGTTCCTACAATGTGTACAGGAATCCTTTCTAACCCAATATGTAAAAAGCCCAACAAGGGAGGATTCGCTATTGGATCTAGTAATGGGGAATGAACCAGTGCAGATAAGAGAAGTAAAAGTAAGGGAACATCTAGGCAATAGTGACCATAATATAATACGCTTTAAGATAATAATTGAGAAGGACATAGGTATGTCAAAGACCAGGATAATAGACTGGAGAAACACTGATTTTGAGGGGCTGAGAATAGAACTTGGGAAAATAAAATGGACAACAGTATTGGCAAACAATGATGTAGAGCAGCAATGGGAAACATTTAAAATGGTGTTCAACAGAGTCCAGGAAAAATATATTCCACTAATAAACAAGAACAAGCTAAACACTAATGAGACACCGTGGATGAATAAAGCCATAAGGGAAAAATTGAGGGTAAGGAAAGAGACATACTTAGACAGCAGGGGAGAGCATGATAAGGGAGAATATGAAGCGATTAGGAGAGAAGTAAACAAAAAAAACCAATTAGGAAGGCAAAGAGGAACTATGAAATTAAATTATCAAGGAACATAAAACAAAATAGTAAATATTTTACAGACACATAAATAAAAAAGGAAGGTCGGGTTGGGAATAGGGCCACTAAGGGATGGAGAGGATAATACCACAGGCAACAATAGAGAGATGGCAGAGATATTAAATAATTACTTTGCTTCAGTATTTACCAGGGAGATAGAACAGGTGGAGATGATATTAGTAATGAGTTAACTGTATTTAAAATAAAACTAGGAGATATACTAAAATAAACTAATGAAACTCAAAGAGGATAAAACCCCTGGTCCGGATGGATTATATCTGCGCATTTTAAAAGAATCTAGGAAGAAATAGCAGAGGCATTACTACACATATTTAGTAATTAATTGGAAAAAGGTGTAGTGCCAGAGGACTGGCGGATAGCTAATGTAATACCTATATTTAAGAAGGGAGATAGAACATGGCCAGGGAACTATAGGCCAGTCAGCTTAACATCGGTGGTAGGAAAAATAATGGAATCCCTACTAAAGGAGAAAATAGAAGAACATCTAGAAACAAAAAATATAATAATAAATAGTCAGCATGGATTTCAAAAGGGAAAGTTTTACTTGACCAACCTAATTGAATTTTCTGAAGAGGTAACAGAGAGAGTAGACAAGGGTAATGCAATAGATGTAATTTATCTAGATTTTCAAAAGGCCTTCGATAAGGTACCACATAATAGACTAATGAATAAGGTCAGGGAATGCGTAGTCAGGGGACAAGTAGCAGAATGGATTGCTAGCTGGCTTCAAGAAAGCAGAGAGTAGGGGTAAAGGGTAGCTATTCAGAGTGGCAGAAGATGGGAAGTGGTGTTCCACAAGGATCAGTGCTGGGACCACTGTTGTTCACAATTTATATTAACGATTTAGACCTTGGAATTAAAAACAATATTTCTAAATTTGCCGACGACACCAAATTGGGGGGGTAGCCAATACTGAGGAGGACTGCAACAAATTACAAGAAGACATTAATAAAATTGCAGAATGGGCATATAATTGGCAAATGAAATTCAACATAGATAAATGTGAGGTAGTATATTTTGGTAAGAAAAATAGGGAGGTCACATATTACTTGGAAAATAAGAATCTAAGTGGGGTAGAGGAGCAAAGGGATCTTGGTGTACAAATACACAAATCACTAAAAGTATCGACACAGGTTAACAAGGCCACAAAAAAAGCAAACCAAGCACTAAGGTTTATTTTTAGAGGGATAGAATTGAAAAGTAGTGAAGTTATGCTAAACTTGTATCGAACCTTTGTTAGACCACACTTGGAGTACTGTGTGAAATTGTGGTTGCCATATTATAAAAAGGATATAGGGGCAGAAATTAGGCTCGCCACGGGTGAGTACGCGCTGTGTAATCACCCGTGGACGGAACGAAAGTGCCGGTTTCTTGCATGCACTGCGCATGCGCGGGAAACCGGCACTTTCGTTCCCCTGAAGGAAGTGGTTCAGAGGTCGAACGCGCACGCCGGAGGGCCAGCGCGTTCGCCTCGCACTTCGGGTTTTTTTTTTTTTACAGGTTCCTCCGTGAGGGTAAGCACGGAGAAGATACACATTGAAAAAGGAGGCGCAAGGCCTTCTTTTAACAAGGTAAGTGTTGATTTTATTAAAATTAAAAAAATTTTTTCACAGATTTATCTTTTTTAATTACTTTAAAGAAAGGTAAGTTTAGTTTTAGCCCCGTTAAAAAGTGTAATTAAT
The DNA here is from genome assembly GCA_030390025.1 of Squalus acanthias. Taxonomy (NCBI): domain Eukaryota; kingdom Metazoa; phylum Chordata; class Chondrichthyes; order Squaliformes; family Squalidae; genus Squalus; species Squalus acanthias. Next base: position 78,494,590 of record CM059437.1, read on the forward strand.
TTTTTCAAAAATTTAAATTTTTGTTTAAAATAGTTAATTAATGTAATTTATAGTTATGTTAAAAATGTGATGCTTTTAAAAAAAATTATTTGTAGTTTTAGGGATGTTTTGGGGCCGATCTGTATTCATAGATTTGACAGGTCTTCCTGTCAAATCTATGAATGAAAGATGGTCTGCTGCCATTGGCTCTCCATGGCCCACGTGATCCCAGGGGACACATCGCACTAACTGCGCCCCTGGGACACGCAAGCCCTGCGCGCCGGCAGTTGGAGGAAGCCCAGGACCCGAATTCCTCGTGGGCCCAGGGGTCAACGGCAGGCGCGGTAGGTAGGTGCGCGCGCGATCCTTGCACCCGCGGGAAGCCAGGGACCCGAATTTCTGGCCCATAGAGGCACAAGGATGATACCAGAAATGTGAGGGTACACCTATCAGGAAAGGATGAACAGGCTGGGTCTCTTTTCTCTTGAAAAGAGAAGGCTGAGGGGTGACCTAATAGAGGTCTTTAAAATCATGAAAAGTTTTGATAGAGTAGATACAGAGAGAGTGTTTCCACTTGTAGGGAAGAGCAAAACTAGAGGCCATCAATATAAGATAGTCACCAAAAAATCAAACAGGGAATTCAGAAGAAACTTCTTTACCCAGAGAGTGGTGAGAATGTGGAACTCGCTACCACAGGGAGTGAATAGTATAGATGCATTTAAGGGGCGGTTAGATAAGCATGTGAGGGAGAAGGGAATAGAGGGTTGTGCTGATAGGGTTATATGAAGAAAGACGGGAGGAGGCTCGAGTGGAGCATAAACACCGGCATAGACTGGGTGGGTCGAATGGCCTGTTTCTGTGCTGTATATTCTATGGAATCTTATGTAATCAGCACCTTGAAACAGAAATTCCCACTGAGATACCTTTTCAGCCAGAAAGAGTTATACATCAGGCTCTTACCTAAGTGTTTGATCCGCCCAATGCACTGATCCACGTGTACAATGCTGTGACCTAATACACTTCCACCAACATTGTCCGTTGCATGTAATCAGCTACGAAAGATGACCATTTATTGATCTGATGATACTTTATTCTGCACCACCAGAAAACACAGTTCAAATGAAATGCAACCATATGTGCCTCATTTTGAGTGTATGTACCTAGTGCATTTTTTCTCTCTCCCTAACTGTCCCAGACCTTCACATCCCCTCCCGAGTACTTGTATTGCATGACAACCCCCTTCTCTCCACGTTCAGTGGGCCACCCTTCCAATACTACCGAACCCCACAATACCCAATTCCCCCCTGTACTTTTACATGCCTCTTGCCTTCCAGTAACCTGGAATATCTTCCCTATTAGCTTGCTGTGGACCCTGCACTCTTCTACTTTAAAAAAAAAAATAAAGCAAGGTATTAAATTGAGTATTCAGGTAAGCAAACATAATAGTAAGGTTACTGATTTATAATTTCCATGAAAAGATGGACATAATTGTCATTTGAACCTGACAATACAGCAGACATTGCTGTAACGCTTTGCAATAAAAACACAATTTTCCTTCATAAAATCGGTGGACCTGTTAATATATTGCACATTACAAAGCATAAAACAATGTATCCTCCAACACACCATGAGTAACATTATGGGAGATCCACAGGTATTTTATACATTTTTCCTGTTTAATCTGCTATATTTTATTATGAGGTTCAATTGTGATGTTATTAATTGGAATCAAAATGCATGAGTTGCCAAACAAGGTGATGGAGCGAGAGCAAATTGCAACTTTCAATAATTAAATAGGTAAGTGGAAATCAAATTTCTATGGAAATACATTTTAAATGACATTTTGAAATAATATAATTCATTAATCTAGCTACAATTACCAATAAATTTTGAAACTAAATAATCAGATCCATCCACAAATATATAAAAAATTAAATATTGACATGCAATGTGCATGTAAGTGTTTGATTTGTAAAAGCAATCACGAACCGTGAAACACTAATTGCTGTCCGCAAGTACCTGCCTTGTTTGTGATATCATTGCTTCTTGTAGTTGGTCTTCTGCAGATTCCCTAGATAATTCAATGTTAGGTCAATAGCTTAAAACCCATCCGTCAGTTTTGCTTTAAGACTGTTGCTGTAGTTTTTTTTTTAATCATCTGCAGTGAGACTCAGGAGGGCAGCTGGGAACTCCTACCTCAGCGTCTGCATCACACTGCAGCCCTGCCCAATTCTTTCACTCATCCAAGTAGTTTAAAATGTTCCAAGATGTCATGATTGCAACTTTGATTTTATTTGTGTTACGGCTAGGGCCTAAATATGCCAGAAATAAAGGACATGATGTGGAGATGCCGGCGTTGGACTGGGGTGGACAAAAATGAGAAGTCGCACAACACCAGGTTATAGTCCAACAGCAAGAGAAAAGAAAGAAATGGAAGATGAGACCAACAAAGCCAAAATAATGCACCTGCCATTTTAAAATAATATAAAAAATACTTCCACTCAGCTAATGTAAATAGGGCCAAAGAAACACAGTTTGGAAGGAGGTAGAAATCTAAACAAAGGAGTATGACAAATAATGAGAACACAACCAGCTAGTCGTCGCAGATTCACCTTTAGTTAAACAGCACTAACATGAGCAGTATATGCTTCTTAGTGATTACTTCTGGGCGAATCTCACTCAGACAAGAATTGGATCTTTCAGGATCATTCTCTCATCCACCCCCATGCCCCCTCCCCACTTTGTGGATCTTCTCCTCCGGACAGAGTACAGGCCTAACCATGGGAAGCAGGAGTCATAGTTGAGGCTAACATCCCTAACTACAGGAAACTTTTGTTTATCCGGCACCCAAATATCCGGAATTCTCGCTTAACCGGCAAAAATCATCCTCCGAAAACTCCTCTCAAATAACCGGCAATGTTGCCGATCCCGAGTCCGAGTCCGCGAACGCCGATTTAGTCAGTAGGGGTAGTTTTCAAAAGTGCCACTACTCGGCCTCCTGGCGCTGTCGGAAGTATACTGCACATTTCTTGATTTATTTATTTTTCTTTGTTAAAAATAGCCTCGGTAGATATAACTCTCCGTTATCCGGTACTTTCGATAAACCGGCACCACGCCGGTCCCGTCGGTGCCGGTTAATAAAGAGTTTCCTGTATTTGCATATCATCATTTTTAAATGCTTTCCTGCCTTTTTCATGCCTGATCTTGTTAGGTTACCTGTTCAAAATCATATACAGTAAACTCTTTCTTATCCGGCACCTATGGGACCAGGATGGTGCTGGTTGATGAAAAATTCTGGATAACAGAGAGGTATACCTACCAAGGCAATTTTTAACACAAACAAAAATAAAAACCACTGTCTAACTTGGCCACCGCGGGAGACTCGGATTCGGCAAAACGAGTGCTGGATGGATTCGGCAAGATTACCGGTTATCTATTTTGCCGGTTATTAAAGTATTCCGGATGATTAAGTGCCGTTTAAACAAGAGTTTACTGTATATGAATCATTTCATGCATCCACTTAGAGACAGAGGTATGAGTGGAGTCTTTCCTGGAGTATCGAATTGTTCTATTTTACGCGAGTAAACTTAAAAGGTTTTTGTAGACTGCTATGCAAATAGGTCAGTCTTGTACCTGGGGTTTGGCCGAAACAGTACAGGGTAGATTTCAAAGTCATTAGCTTATCCTCAAAGGGACTGAACCCTAGAAGAACCTACAGAAGGGTTTCAGCAGAAATAGCCTTTCCTTCTGGATTGTACTCCCCTTTATGAATCTTCTTCCTCACCCAGAGTACAGGCCTGGCCAGGGGAAGCATTAGCCATGGTTTTCAGATACTGACTAAATTGCTGTCTATTTCAGCATGTTGTGTTTTGATTTCTGATTTTGGTTGGTTTTTTTTCTTACTTCCCCCAGAAAATGTCAGGAAGGACATTCTGTTCCACTGCAGCGCCAGAATATTAGGGAGACCTTTGTGTATGTCTCAGTCAAGTGATTGACACAAAAGTAACCACTGTTCCAAATTATAAATATGCAGTGTGATTTCAGTTAATTACTAATTACATTCATCACTTGTGAACTTGAATGAGACTCTCTGTATTTATAGAGCAGCTTATCATTTCTCGCAGGAGCATTCCGATGCACTTTACATAAAATTAATTACTCAGAAGTCCACTTGTTAAAGTAAACATAGTAGCCGTTTTGTGCACAGGCCAAAAGGTGAACTGATAAAAAAAATTCTCGGGATGTGGGCGATGTGGCAAGGCCACATTTTATTATCTAAGCTAGTTGCCCTAAGTAGCTTTTTGAACCATGTGGTGATAGATGGAGTTAGGTCAGGAATTGCAGGGTACTGATCCAGTGATGAAGGAACAGCAATATATATATATATCTAAGCCAGGATGGTCTGTAACTTGGAGGGAAATTTAGAGGCAATGATGTTCCTATGATATTGCTGCTCTTTACTTGTAGAGGTTGTGGGGAGGGAGGTGCGGCCGAAGTAAGCTTGGTGAGTAGCTGCAGTGCATCCGGTAGATACTATATACTGCGGCCACAATGCATCGCGGGGCAGGAGATGGATATTGAAAGAGGCAACGATCAAGTGAACTTCTCTGTCTTGAGATGGTGTCGAATTTCTTGAGTGCCGTTGTGGCTGCACCCATCCAGGCAAGTGGCAAGTATTCCTCACACTCTTGACCTGAGGCTAGGCTGACATTTCAGTGAGTACCGAGACAGAATGTTTTCAGGAGTATTATCCTATGGATGATGTGTTAAAACCAAGGTCCAATCTGCCAGTTCCAGTGATCCAGCTGGATTCAAAAGTCTCTATTTGCCAATTACAGAATCATAGAATAATACAGCACAGAAGGAGGCCATTCGGCCCATCGAGTCTGCACCGGCTTTTTCGAAGCACAATCCAGTCAGTCCCATTCCCCCACTCTTTCCCTATATCCCTGCAATTTTTTTCACCGAGTATTTATCCAATTCCCTTTTGAAGGCTACTATTGACTCTGTATCCACCACCCTATCAGGCAGTGTATTCCAAATCCTAACCACTTGTTGTGTAAAAAAGTTTTCCTCATGTCGCCTAAGGTTCTTTTGCCAATCACCTTAAATCTGTGCCCTCTCATTAGGAATTCATCATTTTTTCTTTACGGCACAGCTCACCCACTTTGGCTGAGAGAAAGAGAGAACTGTCCCCTTACGTTTCTGAGATTGGAGGGTGGTTTTGCCCACTGAGCTGTCAATCAAAGCACCACCCTGTTTGAAATGCCTCCCCTTTGATGTGGTAGCACAAGGCTTCCAAATGTTTGTCGTAGCTAAGCTCCTCACTGTGCAAGTATAATGAAGTAGCATCTAGCCCTTTTACATAGGATTACATATGATATACGGCACAGAAACAGGCCATTTGGCCCAACCAGTCCATGCCGGCATTAATGCTCCACTCGAGCCTCCTCCCATCTTTCCTCATCTAACTCTATCGGCATAACCCTCTATTCCCTTCTTCCTCATATGCTTATCTAGCCTCCCCTTAATTACATCTATCCTATTCGCCTCAACTACTCCCTGTGGTAGCAAGTTCCACATTTTCACCACTCTCTGGGTAAAGAAGTTTCTTCTGAATTCCCTATTTGATTTGTTGGTGACTATCTTATATTGATGGCCTCTAGTTATTCTCTTCTCCACAAGTGGAAACATTCTCTCTCTATCTACTCTATAAAAACCTTTCATAATTTTAAAGACCTCTATTAGGTCACCCCTCAGTCGCCTTTTTTCAAGCGAAAAGAGACCCAGCCTGTTCATCCTTTCCTGATAGGTATACCCTCGCATTTCTGGTATCATCCTTGTAAACCTTTTAATCTAATTTTCCAATCCACCTTAGCCAACTTGCCCCTCATACCTATGCAGTTGGTTTTGTTTATAAGAGCCTAGTTTTGTACTTAACTACATAACTCTCAAGCTTAAAATAACATTCGATCATATTATGATCACTCTTCCTTTACTATGAGATTACTAATTAACCCTGTCTCATTACACAATACTAGATCTATAATAACCTGTTCCCTAGTTGGTTCCTCAACATATTGTTCTAGAAAACTGTCTCGAATATAGTCCAAACTACCTTTGCCAATTTGGTTGTCCAGTCTATATGAAGATTAAGGTCCCCCACAATTATTGCATTACCCTTTTTGCATGCTCCTCTAATTTCCTGGTTTATACTCTGAACACTGTAACTACTGTTAGGGAGTCTATAAACTGACCCAACCAGTGTTTTTTGCCCTTTGTTATTTCTTAGTTCCGCCCATACTGATTCTACATCCTGATTTTCTGGGCTAAAATGCTTTCTCGCTACTGTCTTTATCTCATCCTTTATTAACCTTCATGTTAGGGATCGTCTGAAAACTTCCTACACTGATCCTAAACGCATGGGGGCAAAAGCTCCAGGAGTGCCACTCTTCTGGAATTTGTGGTAAGAGTCCTTAGCATAATCCGGGTGCATGACCTGTGCTTATAAGGGCATATTAGCAGTGCCTGACCTGATCAGCTGGTGAGAAACAGAGCAACTACAGTTCCTCTACAACCCCCCCCCCCCCCCCCCCCCAAGAACAAAGTTAGTACATGTTTCTTTACATCCTGAGGGAATCATTAAGTCTTTTAAATAAAGGCAATTGACCCCCTTTAGATCAGTCCTAGTAAGTTCTGGGACTGAAATGCCACCTTCAGAACAAAATATTAATAGTTGGTGTCATTGTCTAGATTTTTCAAATCATACAAGTAAAGACAGGGCACTAAAGATATGCAAAGGTACTACAAAAAAAATGAAAAGAGCACTCATGCTGATTTGTGTAGAGAGTTAAATCAGCTTCTGGAGATGATCCTTTAGGTATAATTACTTCAAAATTGCCTTCAACAGCAGGAACATTTAATTTACGCTCTTCAGGAGAAGTACCTTTTATTTTTCCATCAACAGATACTCCAATGCCTGTCAGTACCTGATATGAATTTGGTCGCCTCAATATTCATGCCCTCAGGCACCAATGTCCTCCAAGTTGTTATGTACATTTAAGTTCTTTCTTTCTCCTCCACTAAACAAGGAAAGTGGCACCAAATTCTCTGCATCATTAGATCCTGGTTCCCAGGCCAATGCCATCAGGAAATCCCTCAGCTGTGCCTTCTCTTGGCACTAAACCGGCTGCTCAGCCCTTCTCGCCCATTCAGCCTTTGGTGAGCTCCTGTTTTTCAGCCCACAGAGTTTCTCAGGAATGCTTCTGATAACATTTTGAAGAACCCCGATATCCTCCAGGATCAAGAAATGAACTCTCTCCTCCAAGGCGTTGTTCAATACAGCATGTTAAATGCTGTAAATATCTATCTTTAGGTGACACAAGGGAACCATTTTATTACCAATAATGTGGAATACTCGAGATTAAACACAACAGCCCCCCCCCCCCCTCAACCCCCCAACCCCAACCATGTTTACTAATTAACATCCTAAATCCTGGTTTGGATTTAGTCTGTTATCTTATTATTGAGACAAGATGCTGAATTTAACAATACAGAAATATTTTATGTTAAAAAAAGCAGTTCAGGCAATACAGATATAGACCAAATTGTTGCAGTCCACTTATGGCTTGGATTTGACTGAACTGAGGAAATGTGCACTACGCAGGTTTGGAAGCGATAGATGTTCATTTCCAAGTTTCCTAAAGTTAAATAAAAAGTTGTCAGCTTACAGTCAAATCTGCAGCTATCCTGCTGCTTTTTTTTTGCTACAGGGCTTCCAGCCCTCCAGGGACCACCTTTCAGTTGCTTTATGAATAATGGAAAATGTTCCTAAGGAAGAAGAATTATCCAAAGAGCACTTGGTGGGGCTGTTGAGCTGTGAACTATGTGAATGTTTTTTTTTACCCCCTTTCTCAAAATAACCTGATTTGACAGATCCAGGCTTCTGTTCCTTCTGTTGATGGACTCCGGAGTATGGAGAACTGCATCAGACTGCAGCACTCACCATCCCCGACACGCTCATACACAGTAAGGCTTTCCATGGGCAGACCAAGTGAGGTGGAAGGAGGTCTCTCTGCTGCTTTTATATTGAGCGAGACTCCTGCTATTTGATTGTGGAAGGCATCACAGTCGAGCCGACCCTGTCTTCACGTGATGTCCACATGCGTGTACTTTTTAAAAAGGGGTCACTGGATGGCAATCGGGCGTGATCTTCTTCCCTCTCCCTAACCTGGAGCCATTGAAGTCAATTGTAGCGCCCTACTTTTTTAGTGCTGGTGTTACTGACAGGTGGGTCTCATGCAGCCTGCCACAACTCTAAAGTAAATGTGCTGGATTCATTAAAACTAGTGGCTGGGAAGACCCAATTAAAAAAAAATATAGGCCTTCTTGGCTGTCAGTCTTAGCAAATCCAGCAGATTTACTCTCAGGTGATGGCTTTCAGGTGCTGGCTGAACTAGATCTGTGTTGGAGATGGCAGCACTAGCACAGTACTTTACCCAGTATACAAACATCAATGTGTAATAGTGTAAATCTGGCCCATCTAATCCTACTTTTCCAGCAGCAGGAATATCAGCAGCTTTGAGGAATCTGGAGAATTTCCTCCGCAGGCTCTGTCTTTACTTAAGAATCACACACAGCAGATCACAAGCAGTGCAGAAAAAAATCCTTAGAATTGAAGAGAGATGCATAAGAATGTATTTGGGCTGAGAATGCAACCCAAAATTGCTGGGCCCTCAAAGAGTCCCAATGTGCTATACCTCGTGCCACTTGTGTACCAATGGGCTGCTAATCTGCTACACTTGATGGCTCCAGAAGGTGCTAATATATCTGACCCAATGCCTTTTGTGTACCTATGAGGTACTAATGTGTTGCATCCCGTCTCCTTGTAGTTACCCTGTGCCACCACATACTCGGGCTGCAGTCTTTATTCTATCCTGCGTTTTTTACTACAGATGGGATCCTGAGAGAAGAACATCACTGAGCCACTCTCCCAATTTCTTGGCGTGCATGCGCAGACTGGCTGTAATGGTTTGGCCAGTGTGTGCGCGCGCGCGCGAAGTGTTGACATCATAATGCCACTACCAGTCAACACGCTGCTGTCACCAGAACAGTGGCACGACAACGACTTGTATTTATACAGCGCCTTTAACGTAGTAAAACGTCCCAAGGCGCTTCACAGGAGCGTGATCAAACAAAATTTGACACCGAGCTACCTAAAGAGATATTAGGACAGGTCATAGAGTCATAACGGCACAGAAGGAGGCCCATCGAGTCCGTGCCGGCTCTCTGTAGAGCAATCCAGTCATCCCATTCCCCTGCTCTATCCCCGTAGCCCTGCAAATTTATTTCCTTCAAGTGCCTATCCAGTCTCCCCTTGAAAACATTGAGTGTCTCTGCTTCCACCACTTCCGTCGGCAGCAAATTGCAGGTCATCACCACTCGCTGTGTAACAAAATTTTTCCTCACGTCCCCCCTATATCTCTTGCCCAAAACCTTAAATCTGTGTCCCTAGTCCTTGTACCATCAACTAGTGGGAACAGCATTTCCCCGTCTAGCCTATCCAAACGCGTCATAATCTTGTACACCTCTATCAAATCACCCCTCAACCTCCTTTGCTCTAATGAAAACAAAACCAGCTTCTCCAACCTGTCCTTGTAGCTAAGATCCCCCATCCCCGGAACCATTCTGGTAAATCTCCTCGGCACCCTCTCAAGGGCCTTCACATCCTTCCTAAAGTGTGGTGACCAGAACTGGACGCAATACTCCAGTTGTGGCCTAACCAGCACTTTATAAAGGTTCAGCATAACTTCTCTACTTTTGTACTCAATACCTCTATTTATGAAGCCCAAGATCCCAAATGCTTTGCTAACCATTCTCTCAATATGTCCTGCCACCTTCAGGGACCTATGCACATTAATTCCCTGCACACTCTTTAAAACTGTGTCATTAAGTGTATATTGCCTCTCCCTGTTCCTTCTGCCAAAATACATCACCTCACACTTCTCTATTAAATTCCATCTGCCACTTGTCTGCCCATTTTGCTAGCCTTTCTATGTCCTGTTGTAGTTGATTGGTATCATCATCACTGTTTGCCACACCCCCAAGTTTGGTGTCATCTGCAAATTTAGAAATTCTACTCTGTATTCCAATATCCAGGTCATTTATATATATCAAAAAAAGCAGTGGCCCCAGCACTGACCCTTGGGTAACACCACTGTCTACCATCCTCCAGTCTGAAAAACAGCCATTTACCACAACTCGCTGTTTTCTGTCTTTCAGCCAATTCCTTATCCAAGCTGCCACTGACCCACCTATTCCATAAGCCTAATTTTTGTTAACCAGCCTTCTATGTGGTACTTTGTCAAAGCCTTCCAAAAATCCATGTAGACAACATCCATTGCATTCCCTTCATCAATCCTCTCTGTTACTTCATCAAAAAATTCAATTAGATTAGTCATACACGATCTGCCTTTTACAAATCCGTGTTGGCTCTCCTTAATTAGCTTAAACCTCTCCAAGTTCCAGTTAATTTTTTTCCTTGATTATTGTTTCTAAAACTTTACCCACCACTGATGTTCAACTGACTGGCCTGTAGTTACTAGGATTGTCCTTACACTCTTTCTTGAACAATGGTGTCACATTTGTCACTTTCAATCCTCAGGCGCCTCCCCCGCATCTAGGGAAGATTGGAAAATTATGGCAAGCCCTTCCGCTATCTCCTCCCCCAATTCCCTTAGCAACATGCGATGTAAGCCATCTGGACCAGGCGACTTGTCCACTCTAAGCATACCCAGCCTTTCTAGTACATCCTGTCTATCAATTTTCACCCCTTCCATCGCTTCTACCTTTTCCAATTCTACCAATATTTTGTCAGCATCCACCTCCTTAGTAAACACCGATACAAAGTACTCATTGAGTATTCTAGCCTTGCCCTGCGCCTCTAAGCATATATCACCTTCTTTGTCTCTAATAGGCCCCACCCCGCCTCTTACTACCTGCTTACTGTTTATATGCCGTTAGAAGATTTTTGGGTTTCCTTTTATGTTAACCGCCATCTTACTCTCATATTCTCTCTTTGCCAATCTTATTTTCGTCTTCACATCCCCTCTCAACTTATTGTATTTGGTCTGGTTCTCCCTTGAAGAATTCACCTGACATTCATCATACATCCTCTTTTTTTGTTTAATCATCTTCTCTATCTCCCTCGTCATCCAAGGAGCCTTTGCTTTGGTTCCCTTACCCTTCCCTCTTGTTGGAATGTACCTAGCCTGTACTTGGAACATCTCCTCCTTAAAGATCACCCATTGTTCCGTTACAGTTTTTCCTGTCAGTCTTTGGTTCCATTTAACCCTAGCTAAATCCTTTCGCATCCCATTGAAGTTAGCCTATTCCCGTTTAGAAGTTCCACTTTAGATTGTACCTTGCTCCTCTCCATTGCTAATCTAAATCTTATGATACGATGATCACTCGTACTCAAGTGTTCTCCCACAGACACTTGGTCGACCTGGCCCACCTCATTCCCCAGCACCAGATCCAGCAATGCCTCCTTCCTAGTTGGGCCAAGAACATACTGGTCAAGGAAATTCTCCTGAACACATTTCAGAAATTCCTCCCCCTCCTTTCCCTTTACCCTAGCATTATCCCAATCGATATTTGGGTAATTAAAGTCCCCCAGTATCACCACTCTATAGCTCTTGCACATCTCTGCAATTTCCTTGAAGATTTGCTCCTTTACCTCCCTCTCACTATTTGGAGGCCTGTAGAATACCCCCAATAGTGTGATCATACCCTTTTTGCTCCTCAACTCTAACCAAATGGATTCTGTCCTTGTCCCCTCAAGAACATCCTCCCTTTCCAACACTACAATGTCTTCCTTAATCAGCACTGCTACCCCACCTCCCTTTTTCCCTTCCCTATCTTTTCTGAACACCTTGTACCCTTGAATATTAAGTGCCCAGTCCTCACCGTTTTTAAGCCACATTTCCGTTATTGCCACAACATCATATTGCCACACGGCTAATTGTGCTTGTACCTCAACAACCTTATTCACCACATTTGTGCGTTTACATACATGCATTCTAAACCCATTTTTGAATTTTTCGTAGTATTTCTTAGTCTGCTCCTATCTAATATGGTACCACTACCGCCTCAAGTACTATCTTCTCTAGTACTATCCAACACACTCACTCTTTTATGCACCTTATTCCTCTTTTCTACTCCTATATGCTGGTGCCCATCCCCCTGCCAAGCTAGTTTAAACCCTCCCCAACAGCACTAACAAACCTCCTCGCAAGAATATCGGTCCCGGCTCTGTTGATGTGTAACCCGTCCGGCTTGTACAGGTCCCACCTTCCCCAGAAACGGTCCCAATGCCTCAGGAATCTAAAGTCCTCCCTCCTGCACCATCTCTCCAGCCACGCATTCATCTGTTCTATCCTCCTATTCCTGTACTCACTAGCACAATGCACCGGGAGTAATCCGGGGATTTCTACCTTTGAGGTCCTGCTTTTTAATCTCTCTCCTAGCTCCCTATACTCTGCCTGCAGGACCTCATCCCTCTTTCTGCCTATGTCGTTGGTACCGATATGGACAATGACCTCTGGCTGTTCACCCTCCCCCCTCAGGAGTGTCCTGCAGCCGCTCAGTGACATCCTTGACCCTGGCACCAGGGAGACAACATACCATCCTGGAGTCACATCTACAACTGCAGAAACGCCTGTCTGTTCCCTTAACTATTGAATCCCCTACCACTATTGCTCTTCCACTCTTTTTCCTCCCCCCCTGTGCAGCTGAGCCACTCGTGGTGCCGTGGACTTGACTCTGGCTGCACTCCCCAGAGGAACCATCGCCCTCACCAGTACTCAGAACAGAATACTGGTTGGAGAGCGCGATGCAGTCTGGGGACTCCTGCACTACCTGCCCGGTCCTCCTCTTCTGTCTGGCGGTCACCCATTCCCTCACTGCCTGCATACTCTTAAGCTGCGGGGTGACCACCTCTAGAAACGTGCTATCCACGTAACTCTCAGCCTCGCGGATGCACCGCAGTGACTCCAGCCATCGCTCAAGCTCCAAAACCCAGAGCTCGAGTTGCTGTAGCTGGTGACACTTCCTGCACATGTGGTCGTCCAAGCTACGCGAAGCATCCAAGACTTCCCACATGGCACAGGATGTGCACTCCACGGGACTGAGCTGCCCTGCCATGCCTCTATTTAATAGACTAAGAACTAACCCAACAGAAATAAACTTAAAACTTAAACAAAAAACACTCCCCAGCTACTCATCAATCAGCTCTTTCCCTCTATTTAATAGACTAAGAACTAACCCAACAGAAATAAACTTATAAACTTAAAAAAAATACACTCACCATCTACTCACCAATCAGCTTCTTCCCTTGTGCCGACGTCACTTTTTTTACTCTGACTTCACTTTTTCAAAAACTGCCTCTGTTGAGTTGCTGCCGCTCCTTTGAACTGCTCCGCTCTCACTGTGCTCCCTCCAGGTCCGCTCCTTCCAGTCTCAGGCTCCTGCCGCTCGGGACTGCTCCTTTCAACTGCTCCACTCTCACTGTGCTCCCTCCAGGTCTGCTCCTTCCGGTCACCAAGGTGGCCAAAAGCTTGGTCAAAGAGATAGATTTTAAGGAGTGTCTTAATAGAGGAGACTGAGGTACAGAGGCAGAGAGGTTTAGGGAGGGAATTCCAGAGTTTAGGGCCGAGGAAGACTGGTGGCAGTTGGAAAGCCCAGTGGAAAAAAAAAGGGTTATCCTCATGTTGACTTGCACATAATCATAGAATTTGAGTCTGAAGATATCACAGCCCTTACTGTCACTACTAGAAGGGAAGGCTTATTGTACATTCATTATTCAGCAGTCAGAACTGGTCTGTGTGGAGGCCCTGCCACATGTGTCAGTGAGTCTGTCTGGGGGTTAGGTCGACGTCTTCACCAGAGGTGTATGGGGGCAAATGCTGCCTTGCTATCCTGCGCAATGTATGAACAGGATTATGCATAACCAGCAAGGCCACACTATTAGTTGTGCAATTGAAAAAACTAATTTCAGCAAGGCTCACTAAGCATTTTAATTGGTGAGAAATTTCTGAAAGTAATTCATGTTAAATGGGATATTTGAATTTGATGACATCCACCCCAGACCAGGAGAGCCACTCGTTGATTAAATCAGAGTCAAATATGAATTTAAATAATAAAAACTTATTTTAATTTACTTCAAGTGGCTGCAGTGAGACCGACAGATTGTTGATAATGAATGGTTGATTTTTTGTTTTGTTTTGCCACAGCAGCCTTCAATTTGGAAACTGAAATTGCTGTTACACTGTTTATTAATCTCACTTGAGTCAATTGGGGAATAAATTGAAAAAGTGCCTGGCAATAACTTCAATAGAAGCACACGATGGATGACAGACAGGCATTAGAACTTTGTTTGCTTTTCAATCTAACAACTCGGGTAGGGAAGCCATAGTTGGTGTGTTGATGATGTCCAGAACATTTAACGGATAAGGTGGGTACAAATCTCTGTTACTACTAAAAGTCTTGTGTTTAGCATATACTGCCTGTAACACTTCTACTGTTACACTATTTCCTTCATGCCTGCCTGTCACACTTTTCTGTCACAGTTAAATCTAACGGCCCCGATTTCGTCGCGGAATGGGATCGGTCAGTGCGAGGGGTCTGGGTGAGGACCAAGCTCGCATGTCGAGGCCCGGAGAGATTTTAACTCCCGGGCCTCATTTCTATATCCAGGCGCCGACTCCCGCCCGAATCCGGCACAAATCATTGCCTGGCCAGCGGGCGGGAGCATAAATTCGGGTGACAGGAGGCTGCCGGTGGGGACCGGCGGGAAAGGTCCCCAGCAGTCAGGTAAGGAGGGGTGGGTTCCGCACATGATCGCGATCGGGTGGGAGGTGAAGCCCGGGGTTTCCATGTGGGACCCGCAGGAGCATTCCTGCTCCTCCTGGCCCACAAAGAAAAGAAAATAAAAATTTTAAACTTTCTTTGGCGGACCTCTTCCGGCCCTTGATTCAGCTCCTGGCAGGTTTGGCCTGGCAGGGAAGCCAGCACTGCTCCCCAGCTCCACAGCACCATCCACATCAGAACTGGCATGATTTGATCTGTGGCTCAATGTTGCCTGCGTGCTTTCCCCTCTCCTACATTATGACATATTTGAATGAACATTTAATAATAATCAAGGCCACTGATTTACGGTTTCTATGCAAATACGCACATAATCATTGAATTTTAAACTGAAGATATCCCTAGCAGTCATTTTCAGAATGCTCTGCATTCACCATAAATCCGGGGCCCCAATAATATATTTTATATCTGGAATTCCCTGCCTAAACCTGTCCGCCTCTCTACATTTCTTTCCTCCTTTTAAGACGCTCCTTAAAACCTACCTCTTTGACCAAGCTTTTGGTTATCTTCCCTAATACCTCATGTGCTCGGTGTCAAATTTCTTTTGCTAACACTCCTGTGAAGCGTCTTGGGACATTTTACTACGTTGAAGGCGCTATATAAATGCAAGTTGTTGTTGTATGAAATAAAACTAAGTCTCTTCTGACTCATCATGTGCAGTGCCACAGGCAATCTGATAACATAAATATAAAAGTCTTGCATCTGGCGTGCATCTGTCACACTTTGTGACAGATGCAAAGCAATCTTCAAAATAGAAGCAAAAAGCCAGTCATTGACCTGAAATTTACATGGACTTACAATTCCACTCAGTGGTTTATAAATAGCTACAATTTACCTGAATTTGGCTAACTAGAGCAGTGGCCTTCAAGGTACAGGCCAAATCAGCAGCTAAACATCAGAAACATGAAACATACCCAAGCCTACCTCTGAGCAATGGTACAGAACATCCAGGGAATGGCAAATATGTTAAATTAATTCTTTATCTTGGTTTTCACAAATGAAGACTGTGAACCACATCCAGGTCTAGTGAATCAGGAGAGCAACAGTTCCAGATACATAGAGTCTGCCAGAAATTTGAATGTGCAGTGAACTTAGTTCTGCTCCATCAAAGATGTCTGGAAGTTGGTGATAATGCTGAGGATTATAGAATGCATAGAGACCAGTAAAGGATGTGTGCTGAAGAAACTCATGTAAAGGGGGTTTATTAATAGATTGTTGGACATTAAAGTAATTTATATAGTTTAAAGAGAATTCATATAGTTTATGTTTTACACAGCAATTTCTCTTGTGCTTAGCATCAATGTCACCAGCAAGGAACATAGCTTTATATACACAATATCTGCCAATGCAGTTGAACATAAACCCTTATTACTGTAATATCTCACTGAATTGACACAAGCCCTCTTGCATTCTCCTAGTCTTGGGATAGTGAGTAAATAAACACTCTACTAGACTGTGTAACAAATCAGGTTTATTAAAAATTAAGTTTAGACTGTAGCATGCAGTCGATATAAAGCAGATTTAATGTCATTTCAGATATGCAAAAAAATAACAAACGACTGTTCTCCTTGGAACAGAGACGGTTAAGAGGTGACCTAATAGAGGTTTTCAAGATGATGTGAGGTTTTGGTAGAGTAAATAGAGAAAAATTATTCCCTCTGGTGAGTGGGTCAATAACTAGAGCTCATGGATTCAAAATCATTGGCAAAAGATCTAGAGGGGAGATGAGGAGAAATTTTTCACTGAGAGTTGTCGGGATCTGGAACGCTCTACCTGAAAAGGTGGTGGAAGCTGATTCCATAAATAATTTTAAAAGGATAGGTTCTTGAAGATGAGGAACTTTCAGGTTTATGGACAAAAAACGGGAATGTGGGACTAAGAACGACAGTTCTTTCAACGAGCCAGCACAGGCACGAAGGGCCGAATGGTCGTCTTCTGTGCTGTAAGTTTCTATGATTCTATAACACTTCACTAACTCTCTTAGTGACATTAAACCTGGACAGTGTCCATAACTTAAAACTTATACATGAAGATCCTTTACGTGCTCAATTTATCCCAATTGTAACTTTTTAATACAAACTACACCAAAATATTTCCGTAGTCAAAAATCTGAAAGGTGACTGCGATATTAGTGTCTGAGTGCTTAAAACCTGGTGTTAACCCATTAATGCAGATGGGCGAACTCTGCTAAACTAGTGGAGAAAGGAATGTTGTAAGAAAATGTTAAGCTTTTCTCCACTAATATCACTAATAGTAATTCCAGGCAATTAGCATGTATCCTTGACACTAGGTTGACTTGAAACATTTTCACCTGACCACGTTGAAACATACCAGTCAACCCGATGACGAGAACACTTTTATGTCTGATCTCAGTCAATTAACAAACTTTTTACAAACAAAAATCCAAATTCTCATTTTATTTTTAGCCATTACAGCATATACGATTTCACTACACTGAGGACAATTCATTACCTTCAAAGAGAATTAACTAATTATGTTGATATGGTCAGGCTGTTACAAAGCTCTTTTCTTCATTCAGCTCTGATAAGCTGCTGCTGGTAACTTTCTATACTTAAAAAAATAACAGCCGAATAAACCCATGGGCCACCTCACTACCACACGTTTTTTTCAGCGGAAAAGGGGCGGTAAGCCAGGCCAAAATGACAAAAAATAAACTTGCCGTCACCTTTCTGCTCAAGGTCTGCCCGCTGCCATTTTCGAGAGGACCTCGATTCAGCCAGCTAGCTCTCCCACCGGAAATAGGCAGGAGCCTCATTATTCAATGCAAATAGGGTTCCTATGACATGGTTAGGACCCTGGTGTCATTTTGTCACAGTTAAATGCAGCACCCGCTGAGTGCTGGAACTGCCCACTACACAGAGTGGGAAATGGACAGCGCGCTTAAAAGTTTTGCTGGGAGCAGCTCTGGGAACACTAAAAAATAATTTACTTTGCAATTTATGGGCAGCAGGATGAGCTCTCCTGATTGCTCTCCCTGCACCCCACTACTAACCCTCCCTACAACAATGCTCTCCATCACCTCCCCGCAATTAGCCCGGTCCTCCTCTTTAATCCATCACCCCAGACCTGTGCTCCGTTAATGACCCGCCAAATCTCCTGTCTCCGAACTGCCTATCAGCACTTGGAATGTACTGGCAGCTCACCAGTTGAATACAAATAAAGCACGGCCATCAAAATAGTTCAGGCTCCTCGCTGGCGACAATGGGCGAGCATGGTGATCGCTCTGCCCACCGCCCGTCCGGTACACTGAAGATGAAAATGACCCCCCGTTAATTGTTTTGTAAAGTAGTGAGCACTCTTCACCTCCTAATTATTCACTCATCTCCGCTTGTTGTTTTGGCAGTCTTGCTTAACCATTCCATGTTTGACAAATGCTCCCATCTGCAACATTAACCTGCCTTTTCTCCTTCAGATGCTGTCTGACCTGTTGTGTATTTCCAACATTATCTGGTTTATTTAAGATTATCAGCATTCAGTTTTTCTCAATGCATGGCAAACAGGGGAATGCGGAAGTGGAGGCACCAAATCCAAATCATATCTTGTGAATACTGATTTTGTCTTTGTTGTATTCGTCACCACTCTGGAGCAACAAAATATGCTGGAATTTGTTCTTCTCATCGATTGACTGCTTCAACAAAACAGAATCCTAAAGCATGCTGCTGTAGCACCATCAGTAATGGTATAAGCAGAACTCAAACCACGCTTTGTCAGCTGGTCTGCATTTGATTCAATTACCCCCCTCTGTAACAGTGTGAAATGTATATAACCTGCACACAAGCAACATTACTTCAATTTACAAGTGTGAAACTCCACACCCACTACTCGGTGACCCCTTAGGGGGAGAGCTCACATCTTCTGGCCTCTCTGGTGGAAATCTTTGTGATGCTGCCATAGCAACACTTTGTTCCTCTGCAGTATCATCTCTTTTGAGAGTTAATTTCAAAATTCACATTCTGGAAAGGAAAGCGCTTGAAGATCTTCCCACGTATTGGTCTGTGGTGCCTTTTCTTTAGGATGGAAAATAAGGAATGCTGACTGGAATGCAAAACACCTGACAAGGCGAGTTGAGGATTTTGGAAACTGTTTATTGTAAGTGACGGACAATTGCACAGTTCGAGAAATCAAGCTGAAATCATACTGATGGTGATGGGTCAGTGGTTGTGATCCACACTAATAGTGCTGGGCCACTGTACAGGTCATACTCATAATGATGGTTCACCCTGTGTAATTCACACTGAAAGTGATAGGTTGCCAGAAGTACCAGGAATAAGGTACTGGAATTAGAGGTATGTGCAGCTAGTAAGATATTGATGATATTAACATCTCATAAACACATCGCTAACAGCAGGGGATGGCCAAGGGCTGGAACTAACAGAGTATAAAATGTTATCCAAAGATAGACCCACAAAGAAAGGTGAAGGAGTTGCATTGTTGATAATGAATGATGCAGCAGCTATAGAATGGGTGGAATAACAACAGGAAGTGCTGGAAACACTCAGCAGGTCAGGCAGCATCGAGGAGAGAGAAACAGAGTCAATGTTTCGGGTCAAACCCTTCGTCAGAACTGGAAAAGGTTAGGGAGGAAAGATTTTTAAGCAGGGGCAGGGAGGAGGGGAGGAAAGAACAAAGGGAAGGTCTGTGATAGGATGGAAGGCAGGAGAGATTGACTGACAAAAGGGATGACAGTGCAAGGCAAAAGGAGAGGCAATGGGACAAGTTAAGAAACAAAAGATGGCTCTAGAAGATGTGTGAATGATGATCACAGCAACATTAACAGCTACCATGTGAGGAAACAAGAGGGAAAAAAATATAAAGAAATACAGCGGCCAATTTATAGTCTGAAATTGTTCAACTCGATGTTAAGTCCAGAAGGCTGTAAAGTGCCTAATAGAAAGATGAGGTGCTGTTCCTCGAGCTTATGTTGAGCTTCGTTGGAACAGTTTAAGAGGCCGAGGATGGAGAGATCAGAGTGTGAGTGGACGGAGAATTAAAGTGACAGGCGACCGGAAGCTCGGGGTCACGCTTACGGACTGAATGGAGGTGTTCTGCAAAGCGGTCACCCAATCTGCGTTTGGTCTCCCCAATGTAGAGGAGACCGCATCGTGAGCAGCGAATACAGTATACTAAATTGTAAGAAGTACAAGTAAATCGCTGTTTCACCTGGAAGGAGTGTTTGGAGCCCTGGACGGTGGGAAGGGAGGAGGTAAAAGGGCAGGTGTTGCATCTCCTGCGCTTGCATGGGAAGGTGCCGGGTGAAGGGAAAGGGGTGTTGGGGTGATAGAGGAGTGGACTAGGGTGTCGCGGAGGGAGCGGTCCCTTCGGAATGCTGAAAGCAGGGGGGAGGGGAAGATGTGTTTGGTGGTGGGATCACGCTGGAGGTGACGGAAATGGCGGAGGATGATCCGTTGAATGTGGAGGCTGGTGGGGTGAAAGGTGAGGACAAGGGGAACCCTTTCGTGGTTCTGGGAGGGAGGGGAAGGGGTGAGAGCAGAAGTGCGGGAAATGGAACGGACACGGTCGAGGGCCGTGTCAACCACAGTAGAGGGGAATCCTCAGTTGAGGAAAAAGGAAGACATACTGGAAGTAATAGTATGGAAGGTGGCATCGTCAGAACAGATGCGACGGAGAAACTGGGAGAATGGAATAGAGTCCTTACAGGATGCGGGGTGGGAGGAAGTGTAGTCCAGGTAGCTGTGGGAGTCAGTGGGCTTATAGTGAATGTTTGTCAATAGCCTATCCCCAGAAATAGAGACAGAGAAGTCGAGGAAGAGAAGGGAAGAGTCGGAGATGGACCATGTGAAGGTGAGGGAAGGGTGGAAATTGGAAGCAAAGTGAATGAAATTATCTAGTTCAGGGCGAGAGCAGGAAACTGCACCGATACAGTCATCAATGTACCGGAAAAAGCGGTGAGGGAGGGGACCTGAGTAGAACTGGAACAAAGAGTGTTCCACATATCCCACGAAAAGGCAGGCATAGCTAGGGCCCATGCGGGTACCCATAGCAACACCTTTAATTTGGAGGAAGTGAGTGGAGTCAAAGGAGAAGTTGTTCAATGTGAGAACAAGTTCAGCCAGGCGGAGGAGGGTGGCGGTGGATGGGGACTGGTTGGGCCTCTGTTCAAGGAAGAAGCGGAGCGCCCTCAGGCTGTCCTGGTGAGGGATGGAGGTGTAAAGGGATTGGACGTCCATAGTGAAAAGGAGACGGTTGGGGCTGGGAAACTGGAAACTGTTAAAGTGGCGGAGGGCATTGGAAGAGTCGCGAATGTAGGTGGGAAGGGACTGGACAAGGGGAGAAAAATTGGAGTCGAGATAGGAAGAGATAAGTTCCGTGGGGCAAGAACAGGCTGAAACAATGGATCTACCAGGGCAGTCCTGTTTGTGGATCTTGGGAAGGAGGTAGAAGCGGGCTGTGCGGGGTTGGGGAACTATGAGGTTGGCGGCACCAGGATGGCTTCCGGTCGCCTGTCACTTTAATTCTCCCCTCCACTCACACTCTGATCTCTCTGTCCTCGGCCTCTTAAACTGTTCCAACGAAGCTCAACGTAAGCTCGAGGAACAGCACCTCATCTTTCGATTAGGCACTTTACAGCCTTCTGGACTTACTATCGAGTTAAACAATTTCAGACTATAAATTGGCCGCTGTATTTCTTTATATTTAAAAAAAAAAATTCTCTTGTTTCCTCACATGGTAGCTGTTAATGTTGCTGCCATCATCATCCACACATCATCTAGAGCCATCTTTTGTTTCTTAACTTGTCCCATTACCTCTCCTTTTGCCTTTCACTGTCATCCCTTTTGTCAGTCAATCTCTCCTGCCTTCCATCCTATCATAGACCTTCCCTTTGTTCTTTCCTCCCCTCCTCCCTGCCCCTGCTTAAAAATCTCTCTTCCCTAACCTTTCCCAGTTCTGACGAAGGGTTTGACCCGAAACGTAGACTCTGTTTCTCTCTCCTCGATGCTGCCTGACCTGCTGAGTGTGTCCAGCACTTCCTGTTGTTATTTCAGATTTCCAGCATCCGCAGTATTTTGCTATTGTTTAGAATGGGTGGATATATGAGCAGAAGATTAAAACAATATAGATAAAACACAGTGATAATAAGGGCGGCAAATTATTAATTGGTAACTACTGTAGCCCACCACCACAAGGTGAGCAAGTGGATGGGGAGCAGTTTGGGCAGATTAGGCGGGCTGCAGAATATAGTAATATACAAATCATGGGGCGGTTTCAACATTCCACAGGTTGAATGGAAAATTTGGACCAACTGAAGGATGGAGCTGAGGCAGTTAGTGATTGTTTCCTCACACAACATGCGTGACAGGCTATAGAGTAGAGACTGTTAAAGCTAACAGTCCTCCAGGGCTGGTCAGTAGCCTGGAGGTTGGTGAGCACCTGGAATCGAATGATCACTGAACTGTTATATTTGATATTGATGTCAAAGCTAAGGCCAAAAACACCAAGATGGTGATAGAAGACATTGGAAGAACTGATTTTGGATTTGTCAAGAAGATTCTTGGTGAAAATAAATTGGAAGACTATACTCAAAAGTAACAGAAGAAAATGGAATGAATGTCTTTAAGGCTATTAGTGAGAAGTCGCACAACACCAGGTTATAGTCCAACAGCTTTATTTGAAATAACAAGCTTTCGGAGCTGCTGCTCCTTCGTCAGGTGATTATACAGGATGAGGAATAAAAGTATATTCCATTTCATAAGACCTAGACCACAGTCATTTAATAAGGAGATTAGAAGGAACCATAAAAGCGACAGGGAATAAAAAAAAAAATCTGGAGAATTGGGATTCATACAGAAGATAACTGAGGAGAGCTAAAGAAGTATTAGAAAAATTGAGAGAGAGAGAAATTGCTGAGGTCAGCAAATGTGATCCAAAAAGGTTTTACAGTGACTTTAACAGTAGAAGATAGGTTGAAGAACATGTATGTCAATTTAATGGATAAATTGGGTAAAACTGTTACAAGTGGATCAGGATGGGATAGGTATGTTGGGATCAATGTTCCCTTTAAGCTGCGCGGCCTTTTAATTGGAATAACTGCGCATCCGCGAAAATTTGAATATTACCACTTAAAGGGACCGCGCACCCAAAAATAAATTACAGGGAACATTGATTGGGATAGCTTTTTAACTTGCCAGTCATGTTTGTAGTCATGATGTTCCAGCCATCATGAGTGGTAGGGCAGGCTTGATGAATCAGCTGGCCTTTTTCTGCCTGTCATTTTCTTATGTTTGCAGTAAAGAATGGGTTATGGTGAAACTGGAAAAATTAAATACCCACATGGCTCCTGAGCCAGATGGGATACATCTTAGAATCCTTAAGGAATTATGGAGGAAATTGCTGTTGCTTTGGTTGATATTTTTTCAAAGTTCCATAAATAGTGGAGCAGTATTCGAGGACTGGAGGCTGGTAAATGTAGCTAAAATAGTCGAAAAAGGAGCAAGCTACAAACCTGGCAATTATAGGATGGTTAGACTAACATCCATAGTGGAAAAATGCATGAGGGCAATCATGCTGTAAATCAGCATTTAAAGAGAACAGGCATCACAGGAAGCAGCCAGTATGACTTTAGAAATAATAGGTTATGTCTTTCAAACTTAATGAAATTCTTTGAAGAAGCAACTAAGGTAGTGAATGAGAGTAATCCATTAGATATAGTTTACTTGGGTTTTCAAAAGGCATTCAATATAGTTCCTTCTGCGAGGCTGGTAGGGAAGGTCAAAGCTCATGGAAATAAATTATATATTTTAAGGATAGATAGATTATTGACTTAACAATAGAAGACAGGGAGTGCTGCTAAATGGAAAATGTCTCTGTCTGGACGAAAGTAATCAGTGGTGTTCCACCGGGAGCTCTTTTGGTACCCATACTGTTCACAATATTTGTGGATTATATGGTACAGGTGTCTTTAGTAGTAGTTTTAAATTTGCTGGTGACACAGGTCGATGTGAGCAGAAAGGTGGTTGATTATCTTCAGAGAAATTTGTGGCAATTCTGTAGATGGACCAAGATGTTGTTGATGGATTTTTCTGTGGATAAATGTTGGGCAATGCATAAAGGAAGAAATAACAATAAATGTTATGTAACTAACATGAAAGGTTAGGTGGTAGGGATCATGGGAACCCTACTGTAGGAACACCACTAAAAGGGAAGGATGACACACCCAAAGCAATTGCAAGTAACAAATAACTAATCAAAGGGGGAGAAATTCGGTTGATTAGCGCCTCCTGTTAGTACTTGGGGGGGGGCTAACGGGGAGCTAAGGGGTTAGCGACCGGGCGCGGCGAATGCAGCGACGCCCGCGAACTTCAGTGCCGGTATCGCCTAGGCCTCTAGTGCCTCGCAGATCGTGGCGTCTTGAAGTGCGCAGTGTCCCGTTATCGCCCTGGATGTGAAATTGCTTCCCGCCCCCTGCTGTATCACCGGGCATGAACAACGGCAGGAAGAGGAGGCACTGTCGACTCGGCTGGCTGCTGGGGGAGCGGCAATTAAAGGGAATGGTTTTCAGGTAGGCCAACCTTTATTATTTGCACCAGTCTGGTGCCTGCTCAAAGATTTTGATGTTTCATTGCTGCAAGATGTCCAAGTCCTCCGCTTTGTGAGAGTCTTTGGGGCTGTAATGGCAGTTGCGCAGGTCGCCTTGCTACGCAGAACTGCCGACAAGTAGGCTGTGCACCATCATTGGCCCTTCCCTTTAAGTGAGGGAAGCAGCCTCTGATGCCGTTAGCGATGGGCTCCAAATTGTTCAGCGCTCTGCCGCTACCGCCCAGCTCTCGGACTTTAGTGCACTAAGAGAAGTGGTTAGCGCTTGATTTAGTGCTCCACTTCCCTCTTGGAGTGCGAAAGCTGAATTTCCCGGCAGGAGAGAATCATTAGCGCCTGGCGCTACTTTTTCTAACCGGGGCACTACGGAATTTCTAGCCCAAAGTAACTAAACTTAACAAAATCAAGCCAAAAGGATAAAATCTGGGCAAATCAAAACAAAAATTCAATTTGGTGCCCACTTGTTACAGAAACCATCCAGTGAACTGGTAGACACGGCATGGCACCCGAATGTTACCCTTGCATGAACTATGGGCCAGTCATCATTACCTCCCTCCAGATATTAATCGCTGTTTACATGAAGACGTTTTTTCTGACATCAGTGCTGAACTTGCTATTGATCAGTTAGCACCTATGTCCCTTTATACGGCTGTTGTAACTTGAAATAGTGTTCTGATTATACGGTCCCATTACATTCACTTCTTAATTCAGTACTCTGTTATGAGGGCTCAGCCTCATGGACCTTCTCTGCACCACCTCCAGGACTTGGATGTTTCCCTTGCACTTTGGTGATCAGAATTGAATGCAGTATTCTAGTTGAGGTCTTACTAGAGCTCTATACTGCTTCAGTATGATGAATACAACTTCAACAGGACTCCCAAAGAAGGCAGTTGATTCAGGAGTAACTGCCACCTTTAAAAGGAAGCTGAATTTATATCTGTTAAGAAGGGTGTTTGAGCATTATAGAGACATTAATAGCACTACACAGGGGAGTTAGGGGAAGGGAATATTTGCCCCCTCAAGTCGGGGATCAACAGCGGTGTAGGAAAGAATTTCATGATCGAACAATCACATATGGACTGGATGGAACGGGGTAGATTGGCTGAATGACTTGTGTAATTCACACTGATATTGAAGTGTCATGTTGTATAATCATACCGATAACGTGATAGTGACATGTCACTGTGCATAATTCAGAAGCGTGAAAGACCCAGAATCCATCTGCCCTGCTTCTAAACAGAAACAATACAATCACGACAATGTGTTTGACAAAGAGAGCAGTACCTGTGGCTCTTCGTTGCTGCCGTTGGTTGCAGCTGGATTGTTGGAGGGTCTGCAGTTCCTAGGTGCTGCTCTGTGATGCATCCATTCGGGAGAAGAAAGGTAAAATTACACATGCTCAGATGATGCACATAGGCAATCTCATTCTGACTGGTGATGGTATTTTGTTTATATCCGAAAACTAAAATATAATTTTTTAACAAATTTATATCTTCACTGGGGAAATATCCACAGTTCAAGCAGTCACGCACTGATGGCTCCTGTTATTAAGCAGCCAATAATATTGAAAGACTGCAGTGTTTCACACTGAGAGTATATTGTTTATTGGACATCAGCCAACATAAGATGCAAATAGTGAGAGTGATGAAGGACACAGCACGAGAGGTAGGAAGAGTGCAATGGTGCAGGGAGCTTTTCTCTGCCTGTAGCCTGTCCTGTACCTGACTTGGGAATATTTGGTGCAGGGTAATTGAGATAGAGGATCAGCCATGATCATATTGAATGGCGGAGCAGGCTCGAAGGGCCGAATGGCCTACTCCTGCTCCTATTTTTTCTATGTAAAGGGAGTTTTGGTTTGTAGCTTACCCATGTTATAACTGACCTGGAGTTCTTGATGTGACATTCAGTGGAAGCTTAATCCTGCAGCTAACCTGTGCTGCACCTGACCTGGGAGTACTTGAAGCTGAGGCTGTGGGAACTATTCCATGTCCTAGTACTAACATCTGCCATAGTTGTGAGCAAAGAAAATTCTAGCAAAGAAAAGAAAGACTTGCATTTATATAGCACTTTTCACGACCTCAGGATGTCCCAAAGTGCTTTACAGCCAATGAAGTACTTTTGAAGTGTAGTCACTGTTGCAATGTAGGAAATGCGACAACCAATTTGTGCACAGCAAGCTCCCACAAACAGCAATGTGATAATGACTAGATAATTTTTTTTTCTGATGTTGGTTGAGGGATAAATATTGGCCAGGACACCGGGGAGAACTGCCCTGCTCTTCTTCGAAATAGTGCCATGGGATCTTTTACGTCCACCTGAGAGGGCAGACGGGGCCTCGGGTTTAACGTCTCATCCAAAAAACGGCACCTACGTCAGTGCAGCACTCCCTCAGTACAAAGGTTACATTTCCATGGAGCAATGTTCTGAATTAATCTTATTCCCCAATGTTGTGTTAATTTTAAGATGATCATTATATCATCAACAGAGATAGTCTGAAATCACCAATTTGCCCTGACCAAGCTACTATTCTGCCTTGTGCCAGCTGCACCTCTGAACTGTGCTAGTAACTTAGAACAGAATTCAGTTGTAAAGGGATCAAGGTCTCAATCATATTAGGTGCGTGATTAACCGTGTGTCCCGTTGAGCATGCTGTTTCTCAGCTGATATCTCATACCTCATTTTTCAGTTTTTCTCTAATTGAATCCGCAGCTGGGGGGTCTCCGCGCAAATACATTGTTATTGATCCATCTCACCCTCTGCCTCTGATGTTACACTTCCACAGCATAATACCAGCAGGGGTGTTGCTGTCTTACTGCAGCTGACTCCAAATGATGGGAGTCAATAAGTTCCATTACGTGTTCCACTCTTGGAAATGTCAATCAGTTTGACATATTTACATTTGCAGTTTTCAGTGATTTTGAAAATTAAAGAGAGTGCAATTTTTTTCGGCACCTGTCCTTGACACTGTCCAATACAGTCCCCACCAATTAAAGGCCGCGATTTCGCCTACCGAGGCGGGTTCAGTGCGGCCGAGATAGGTGGTGGGTTGCGATCCCGCTCCCGGCTCCATCCCGCTCTGTGAGAATTTTCCATTGATTGGGCTTGTTAAGCCCGCCCTGCGAGGTTCCCGGCCAATTAAAAGGAAGTGGGTCTGATGAACTCATTTGATGACGCGTCATCAGCTGGTTTCCTTAAAGGGGCCATGTCCACAATCATTTTGACAGTTGTGCTGTCAGTGTTCTACAGCATTGAGGTGCTGCAAACACTGACCAGCACTGCACAAAGGTGCATGGCTGCACCCAGGCTCTCCCATGACTCCCTCCATATGCTTATGGAGGGAGTCACAGCATGCAGGGAGGTTCTCTTCCCTTCCAATGTGCGGAAGAGACCTCCCCAGGACACCAACGCAGCCTGGTTGCACATTGCACAGAAGGGCACAAGCAGGGATGTCGTCAGGAGGACCTGGCTGCAGTGGCGCAAACCTTTTAATGATCTCAGTAGATTATGAAACATTACTGCAAAGCCACACTCACTCATCCTGCTGTGCCACTCATCACATCCCCATCACTCTGCCTTCCCTACCCTACTCCTGCACATCCTTACTCACACCAACTTACCATGCACCTCCACCCATCCCTCTCTATCTACATTATCACATCCCCATCTCACTAGACACCCCACACACTCACCCTCATCCTTGTCCAATCACACCAACTAACAACACACAAGGGTAGGCACTTGGGTGTTTTCGCCAATGTTCATGTAAAGTTTCTGTTGATGTGTTGCCAAACATTGAAATCTTTATTTTCCACAGTTTGCCTTCTTGGACAGATTTGTGTGCACCTTTGGAAGTGTCTTAGTGAGTTGCAGTGAATGGTGAGACATAACGTTACCCCTTGCAATGGTGATGAGTGTGAAAAGAATGGCTTGGGCATTGTATGGATGCTTTATGGTGCAGGTGTGGGGTGGTGCCTACCTGCCGCATCATGTGGCAGCCTGGGTGCATCAAGTGAAGTAAATCTGGCCATGGTGATGCCATCCCTGGCCTCCTGGGCAGCAATGTGGTCGGGTACTGATGCCGTGTCCTGTGCAGCATCAGGTGATTGCGGAGCAGGTTGGTGTTGTTGTTGGTGATGCTGGTGTGCCTGGTGATGTTGGTGTTGGGGCTGATCGTGGAGGTTTTCAGAGGACCAAGGTGAGATTTTTTTCAAGGCTACCGATGCTGCTGGAATAGATGGCAGCTGAAGTTGAGATGACAGAAGGAGGTGACAGTGGATAGAGAGTTTACTCCAAACACTTCCAAATTGCATAAAGCTGAAAAGTGTATTCCAAATCCTGAAGACTCCAGCTTCTCAGATTGGAAAGTGAACAGCTGTGAAATGGTAGCTTTTATACCACTTTTGCAGCTGTCAACTATTCAGAGGAATGGAGTGTCATTGACAGCCCGACCTACTTACCTGACGTGATCCCCGAGCGCCGGGAACCTCGTGAAAAAGCTGGTAAAATGGTAAGTACATGGTAAAATGGTGTTTAAGTACCTTTTAACAAGTATCTGAATTGGCTCACCCGCCGCTTGGTGTCAGGTCTGTAAAGTGCAGACAGACCCGACACTTGGGAAACTGACATGGAGGCGGGTTGACAGCGGGATCCCAACCCGCTGTCAATCTTTTCGATTTTGACAGTGGACCTGCCTCAGAACCCGCCCTCTGAGCGCCGGCAAAATTCCAGCCACAGTGTCTACGTTTAAAATGGGCAGTCACTTATATTGGCCAAAAAAGCAGTAACCATTATTCATTTGCATTAACTTCAATTTCAATGTTGCGTCTTATATGCTCTGTTTATTTTGGGCAGAAGCCATTGTGTTTACTCATTAGTTTGCACCTCGTTAAGGTGCACTGAATGTAATTAAAGTGCCTCTAGAAGGTCAGTCTTTAATAAAGTATATTCTTTTGAAAAATTAACTTCTTATTTTTATCCATTGAAATTATGGCCGACATAATTTTAAACTACTGATGAGCATACACATTGCTCAAAGCTCAAGGCATTAAAAGTGACTGAGATTTACTGCTGCTGGTACAAAACAGAGCTGGGTAATCTCGCAGAGTCTGCAAAAGCTTGCAGAAAACTACTGCACATATTTAGGGTTGATCAATTGGGCATTCTTGCATAAAATCTTCTACATGAAATCTTTTAAATATTTCATTAATAATTTATCATACAGAACAGATCTTGTGTAAGCCAAGCATTCACCTTTTTACTCCTACTGAAATTGTTGGTTATTTGTGGCTGGAAGAAACTACTGATCAGTTATCTCTTATTTTCTGCCCACCTATAGAGGTGGTAAAAGAGTTTAAAAGACCTTTTGGCAAATGTTTAGGTTAATAACAGTGTTAGTCTCGACTGTGTCCAGCCATCAATGCTATTTGTGTAATGATTATGTAATCGCAAAAGGTTACTATGCAGGTACAGCAAGTAATTAGGAAAGCTAATAGAATGTTGTCGTTTATTGCGAGGGGAATTGAATACAAAAGTAGGGAGGTTATGCTTCAGTTATACAGGGCATTGGTGAGACCACATCTGGAGTACTGTGTACAGTATTGGTCTCTTTATTTAAGGAAGGATGTAAATGCGCTGGAAGCAGTTCAGAGAAGGTTTACTAGACTAATACCTGGAATGGGCGGGTTGTCTTATGAGGAAAGGTTGGACAGGCTAGGCCTGTATCCGCTGGAGTTTAGAAGAGTAAGAGGTGATTTGATTGAAACATATAAGATCCTGAGGGGTCTGGACAGGGTGGATGTGGAGAGGAAGTTTCCTTTTGTGGGGGAATCTAGAACTAGGGGTCACTGTTTAAAAATAAGGGGTTGCCCATTTAAGACAGAGATGAGGAGAATTTTTTTCTCAGAGGGTCGTGAGTCTTTGGAACTCTCTTCCTCAGAGGGCAGTGGAAGCAGAGACTTTGAATATTTTTAAGGCAGAGGTAGATAGATTCTTGGTAAGCAAGGGGGTGAAAAGTTATCAGGGGGTAGGCGGGAATGTGGAGTAATCAGATCAGCCATGATCTTATTGAATGGCGGAGCAGGCTCGAAGGGCCGAGAGGCCTACTCCTGCTCCTAATTCGTATGTTCATATATACGTATTATTAATTTTATTAAACCTACCACGTAATACTGACCATCGCGTATAACGGGCAAATCGCGCTCACACGAACACGCTCACTACACGCGGTGGGGACTGTCTATTAAGGCTGTCTGGTCTGAAATCATATGTTATTTTACTCCCCTCATATATAGGGCAAAGTATACGATCAGGATTTATGAATGCTCCTTTATTTAGTTAAGTGTCAGTTTTACATCAATGTAAGATATGTAAGTTAACGTGCATTCACACACCATCTTTAATGCATTGTGAAGTGGATTTCATTGCACCTACTGGCTTCAGATCTGAATTTCAGAACTCCGATCACAGTATAAGCATGGCCTACATTCTCCACGATACTTCTGTAGCTATTGATCTACTAAACCCTCACCTCCACCTTGGATGTTCTAGTCCTCAGCAATGTTCCCTCTAAGCTGCGTGGCCGTCTGATGGTCCCGCGCAGCCCAGGACCAGCTTTTACAATGTGAAATTTCACGCATGCACGAAACTTTGAATGAGCCGCGCAGCTCGTTAAAGGGACCACGGACCCAAATTTAAAATTAGGGGGATCATTGGTCCCCAGCAAAACCTTTACTTTCTCCCATCCTCATCGTTCCCCCTCATATGGCTCCCATCTTCACTCTCTCAAATCCAAAGGGACGTCACTGGGTCAAAATTCTGGAACTCCCAACCTAACAGCATTTTGTGAGTACGTGCATCACACGGACGACAGTGGTTCAAGGAGAAGGTCCACCAGCACCACCTTCTCTAGGGCAACTAAGAATAGGCAATGAATGCCGTTATTGCCAGCAACATCTACATCCAGTGATTGAGTATTTAAAAAAAAGCTCAAAGAAAATCAAATCTGTATCATTCAGAAATGCTTAAGGCAGGCAAACATCCACCAGATTTAAAAAAAAAATGCTTACTAGCATTTAAAAATGCTTGCTGACAAGTAAATATTTCCCTCATTTACTCCTTGAAGCTAAAAACTGGGATACAGGATAACAATAGGTGCCATCCACAGTAGTAACAAATTTATCAACTTGACATGAGGATTATCCTAAACTACCTACAACTGCCTATTTGCATGTGTTGCCAAGCACTTTATTTTAAATGGATAGATTTTAGGACAAAGCCAGCAGTCTGTGGTAAGTGGTTTCTACTTACTTTGCAATCAAAACATAATTGTATAGGAATAATGCCTTGGACATGACCCTTTCCATACTAAACTGTAATGTGTGTGTTCAGCAGCCTGAGGAAAGCAGCTAATCAGTAAACAAAATTAAAGCCACTTCTCAGCTAGATATTAAAAATAAATAAACTTTCTTATGATTCACATGGCACCAAACCCTACTCTTCACATGAACCTCTCCTTTGGCTGCGTTGCACAAAAGGCTATTAGTTAAACTTAAAGCTGTGGGGATTCAGGGTGACACTTGGGAAGGGATTAGAAATTGGTTGAACAGTAGAAGGTATTAGGTACTGGTTAGAGGAGTAATGTAAGATGGGAAAAAGTACTGAAAGGGCGTCCCAAGGTTCAGTGTTGGTGCCACTACTGTTTCTAATTTACGTCGATGATTTTGATTCAGAAACTCAATGAAATTGGTCAAATTTGCAGATGACACCAAACTCGGAAACAGTGGAATCGAAGGAAGCAGCCCAGAAATTACAGAATGAGTTGAACAAAACATGTGAGTGGGCTGAACAATGGCAGATGGAATTGAGTACAGATGGATGTAAAGTACTGCACACAGGAAGGGAAAATGGGCAACATACATAATTCATGTGAGGTCAATAGATAAGGATGAAGTTGAATGAGACCTCGGAGTCCGAGTAGAATCAAAGCTTAAGATGTCCAACCAATGCAGAGTAGCAATCAACAAAGCCAATAAAATGTTGAATTTCATGACCAAAACAGTCAGAGGAAGTTATGATCAAAATGTACAGTGCTCTGGTCAGACCACATCAGTCCTGGTCACCAAGAAACATTCAATAGCTGGAGGCAGAGGAGAGCCAAAAAGCTGCTCCCTAATGTCAAGGCTCTGAATATGAGGAAAGAGCAGAGAGACCTTGGCTTTCAGCCTGGAAACAAAGATGTGATATTATAGAGCTACATTAGATAGTGAATGGTATAGTAGGAGTTCATCTAGAATACTACATTAAATTAAACTGTGGGAATAGGAAAAGGGGACACAGATTCATGCTACTAAAATTTTAGGACTGATGCCTGGATGTTCTTCTTCACACAGAGATTGATCCACACTTGGAATGGAATTCTGGACAGAGTGGTGGAGGTGAAAACCATTTAATAAACAATAAGATTCAGCAATGGTGGGGGTGTGGGGGAGGGTGGTGTGATTGTTGGGTCATCCTGGATGGATGAAATAAGTTCTGCCGAATAGCCTTCCTCACCTGTAAGTATCTTGTAATATAAACCCTTCCAATCTTTAGAAACGGGGGTGGTGCCAGAGGACTGGAGTATTGCAAATGTTACACCCTTGTTCAAAAAAGGGTGTAAAGATAAACCCAGCAACTATAGGCCGGTCAGTTTAACCTCCGTAGTGGGGAAGCTTTTATAAACAATAACCAGGGACAAAATTAACAGTCACTTGGACAAGTGTGGAATAATTAAGGAAAACCAGCACGGATTTGTTAAAGGCAAATCGTGTTTAACCAACCTGATCGAGTTTTTTGATGAGGTAACAGAGAGGGTTGATGAGGGCAATGCGGTTGATGTGGTGTACATGGATTTCCAAAAAGTGTTCGACAAAGTGCCACATAATAGGCTTGCCAGCAAAGTTGAAGCCCATGGAATAAAAGGGACAGTGGCAGCATGGATACAAAATTGGCTAAGTGACAGGAAACAGAGAGTAGTGGTGAACAGTTGTTTTTTGGACTGGAGGAAGGTATACAGTGGTGTTCCCCAGGGGTCGGTTCTAGGACCACTGCTTTTCTTGATATATATTAATGAGTTGGACGTGGGTGTACAGGGCACAATTTCAAAGTTTGCAGATGAAACAAAACTTGGAAGTATAGTGAACAGTGAGGAGGATAGTGATAGACTTCAAGAGGACATAGACAGGCTGTTGGAATGGGCGGACACATGGCAGATGAAATTTAACGCAGAAAAATGTGAAGTGATACATTTTGGTAGAAAGAATGAAGAGAGGTAATATAAACTAAAGGGTACAATCCTAAAGGGGGTGCATGAACAGAGAGACCTGGGGGTAAATGTGTACAAATCGTTGAAGGTGGCAGGGCAGGTTGAGAAAGCAATTAAAAAACTTACAGGATCCTGGGCTTCATGAATAGAGGTATAGAGTACAAAAGCGTGGAAATTATGATGAACCTGTATAAAACAGTGGTTCGGCCTCAACTGGAGTATTGTGTCCAATTCTGGGCACCACACTTTAGGAAGGATGTGAAGGCATTAGAGAGGGTGCAGAATGAGAATGATTCCAGGGATGAGGAACTTCAGTTATGTAGATAGACTGGAGAAGCTGGGGTTGTTCTCCTTCGAACAGAGAAGATTGAGAGTAGATTTGATAGAGGTATTCAAAATCATGAGGGGTCTGGACAGAGTAGATAGAAAGATACTGTTCCCATTGGCGGAAGGGTCGAGAACCAGAGGACACAGATTTAAGGTGATTACAAAAGAACCAAAGGCGACATGAGGAAAAACTTTTTTACGCAGCGAGTGGTTAAGATCTGGAATGCACTGCCTGAAAAGGTGGTGGAGGCAGACTCAGTCACGGCTTTCAAAAGGGAGTTAGATACGCACTGAAGGAAAAACATTTACAGGGCTCTGGAAAAAGGGCAGGGGACTGTGACTATCCGAAGTGCTCTTGCAGAGAGCCGGCAGGGGCTCGATGGGCTGAATCGCTGCCTTCCGTGCTGTAACCATTCTATGATAACCCGCTCTCACCCTGTGCTGGATAGAAGCCCGCTCTCATCCTAAGGCGAATAAAACGCTGAACTCATCCGTTGATGGAAATAATGCAACCGTCACACTGGGCTCAATATAAGCCCAAACTTGTCTTGTGCCAGATATAACTCCGACCTTAATCTATGCCGGATATGACCCCAGAATCATCCCAGCCACATATGACCCTGACCTCATCCAATGCTGGATATGGCCCCTTACTCTGTGCTGGATATGACGATGACCTCAACCGGTACTGGATACAAATCTGCTCTCAGCCATGTGCTGAATAAAAATCTGATATTGGCCCATCTACATGTTGAGGGGGTGTATTGATCATGTAGCACTATGGTGTGAATTGGCTGCGTCCATGTCATTATGGCATGAACTTGTTGTGCCTATGTTGTCATCGTCTTTACTTAGATTTTAGGCTGTAACTAGTGTCGCTCCATTGGTATTGTGTAGAGCTTTACTGTTGAGGGACATTATTGAATCCTTGGGCCGTAGTTGAGGGAATGGCCCGAGAGGAGGTGAGTGGTTAAATGCAGCTATGATGGGACTGAGATTCTGGTATTAAAACTGCAAATAAATGTTATTTAAAAGGTTGAGTCACACGGAGTGGAATCTTACAGTGCAGCTTTATTTCAGTTTATGTTAGTTTAGAGGCCAATAAAAAGAGTGCAATGCAGCACTGTCTGCATTTATTTCCAGATAATTAGATTGTACCGTTTGCTCTAACTTCCAGGAACTGATGTACGGACTCTGGAGATTTGCCTTCAAACCCACTGCACTGGATGGATGATTTAATTCATAGTACACATAAAGGAACAACAAATACCTAACTCTGAGGGGTAAAAGGTCACTGGCTGCCGAACTGTGAGAAAGGTAAAAGATCAGTTACTGTGGCAACTGCAGAATGATGGTTAACCTCCCCCCACCCTTGCACCCCGTCACATCTTGGATTGTGTGAAGTTATTTCTTGGTTTAAGAATGTAATTCAATATTAAATAGCTGAGCCATTCCAGAGAGGTTGAGTTCAATAAGAAAAGGTTTATCAGAAAAGAAATCTGGATAGAGGCCAAGTGCAAATGAAACCGGAACCGAAATCGACTGGAAAGTGAAGGGAGAGCATCGTCTGAGGGGCAGTGAGCAAGTGGACGAGCCAATCTGCAATATACCGGAGTTCTCACTGTGCAAGTGGCCATGGCCAGTGTATAAGTGATCAAACAAAGAATGAAAAAGAAGATTAATTATGCTTGCTTTGTTGATAAGGGAATCAAAACCGATTGGAGCAACAGTTAATGGGGATTATTCCACTTTGTGCAATAGTATAAAAAGGGGTATAGAGAATCGGCAGCCCGTTTTACATCGCTCATGACTTTTATTTTCATTGATGCATAGAGAGCTAGAGTCCCCTATCCCCTACGTACTCTACCCTGCTCTTTTTAAAAGAGCTGGAATATCCTTCCCTACTCTTCATGTACAGACCTAAAGTACCGCATCCATCTATTTATGTAGAGAGCGTTGTGTCCTACCTTGCTGTTTACAATCAGAGATTGAGAACTTCACTTTTCTCTATGTGGAGGGAGATGGAGAACCTTATCCGTGTCTGTATGTAAAGGGCTGGAGTTCAGAGTCCAAAGATCTCTGAATTGATTGAAATTTCCTTG
Organism: Squalus acanthias; assembly: GCA_030390025.1. NCBI lineage: Eukaryota > Metazoa > Chordata > Chondrichthyes > Squaliformes > Squalidae > Squalus > Squalus acanthias. The sequence goes on from CM059437.1 coordinate 78,530,797, forward strand.
CAGCGTTTAATAAGTCTCCTCCTGGATTGGCGTTTGGATGTAACGATGATTGCTCTGTGTCTGGTTTGCTGTCCAGCAGAAGGTGTGTTAATTTCACAGCTCCTGAAGGAGCAGCAGTTTTAATAAAAAAGCTGACATTTCTCTCACGGCTGGTAATGAAACTGGCCATGATCACCACCGCGCACCCCCCACCCCTCCCCCAGACAGGGAGAGAGGAATCTCCGAAGGAGCATTTGTGAATGTTGGGTATTACTAATTCTGAGGATGGCTGAGGCTGTGCGCTGCTCTGTCTGTGTACCACTGAGCCTGTACACTGAAACTGTCCACTGCTCATGTCCTTGTTTTATGCCAGTTTTTATGTTCCGGCATATGCTGATAAGATTCTCAGGAAATGTTGCCATAAGTTTCTGTCTGCAAGATCATTGTAGAAAGGGCGAAAATTTAGGCGTAGGTTTTGCGTAAGTGCAATCCAGGAAATTCCGGTCCATTGGATAACACCTCTATAGGCCAGAAATGTTTGATGGCTACAGTATCAGAAAAATGCTCAATGTGTTTATGTGATATTCCTCTATGTATTCTTTTAATGGAGGCATAAAGTCATAAAGGGTTAATGCTTCCATTAAAACCACAGACAGACAAATCTCATTCTAATGCCTTAAGTGTTCATCTGCTAATATTACCAATGGTAATTTCTACACAGACTATATGACACACAATGAATAACATACGTTATGGGTATATTTTCTAGCCAGCAGGATTGTTCCTGGTGGTGCAATTGGGCAAAAGGGGCAACAGGAAATTCGACGGCTCCAAATCCTGTCTGGCACCTGCTGGAAACCTGCAGCTTACATCGGAATTGTTTTTCAATAAAAGACCCCAAGGTTCAGTTAGTTTGCCTTCTGCCATCCTGGTAGTGGCATGATACAACAATAATGGAGTTGTTGACTAATTATAGCAATCAATCTCTATCAGTTAGTCCACAACAGACAAAACAGGAGGTGAGGAAAATCTTTGGGAACTACGGGGGAAAAATTCGTTAGCTTAGCGCCTCTCGTTAGCGCCTGCAGATGGCGGTAACGGGGTGTTGATGCAGTAGCGCCGGGGCGAGGCGAATCCAGCAGCGCACGGCAAATCTGCCCCCCTCCCCCCTCTGCGCTGCCAGTATGAGGTACCGCCGGGGACTTCAACCCCAGGCAGATCGTGACGTCAGTGAGCACGCCGATTTGGAAAATTAATTGTCGGCACTTACCTTAGCGCCTCGACCAGACAGCAACAGGGAGAGCTGGCGTGCAGCTGCAGGAAGCCGGCTCCAGCAACGCTATTTCAAGGCATCAGCATTAATCACTCGCAGCTGTCAGGGCAGGCTAGTTTCAGTGGTTTCTTGTCGGTTTCACCCAGTGTTCCTCCCAATCAAGCTACACTTATCACATGTCATGCCTCAAATTACTCATATATTGTATCCCTAAATGTCATTTCCTGAAAATCTATCTATCTACTTTGCTTTTGAATGAATCATCACTTTCTGCTTCCATTGTCTCCCTAGGGAGCCTGTTCCATAGATTTACCACTCGCTAACTGAAATAATGGAGCTTAATAAAGCACTTAACGGCCCCAGGCAGCTCACCAGTGAAGACCTCTGGAATTTCAAGCTGCGGCAATGACATGCAGGTAAGTCTTAAAGGGGGTGGGGAGGAGTGATTGGGAGTGGGGGGGAACCGGGAGAGGGTCGATTGGGTGACTGGAAGGAGTGTTTGAGCGAGCGACCAAGAGGGGAGTCGAGCGGGAGGTGGGGTGATCAGGGCAACAGGGGGTTCGAGCGGGAGATGGAGGATGAGTGGTAGCCAGCAGCGGCCTATGGTTTTAATGTGGAGCCTGGAAGAGTGTCCTGCACCTCCTGGATCCACCTTCAGGTAAGTATTTGTGTTGTTGGCAGCCCGGTGTGGTCACTAGTAGACCTGGTTTTCCTGAACTCAGTTGGCTCTGTGCCAGGTCTGTTTAGGACAATCTAATTTTGCACAGGGGGCCTCAAACAGGGCTTAGGCCCCTTATTTGCATATGTAAAGGGAGTAATGCCTGTTTCAGGCATGGGCCCTAGATGCCTATTTTTTGCCTATACCAATATGACAGACGGCATAATTTAGGCTCATTATGAGCGCGTGCTTCCTGTCTGCTATATGGAAGCATGGGGGCCATTTAGTGCCTGAAAAACAGACACGCGCCATTGAATTTCTAGGCCAATGTTTTTGCCGATTACCCCCCTTCAAGTGCAGGCCAACTCCTCTGGTTTCACTGTTTTGAACAAAATGAAAGCACTTGTCATAGTCTACATTACCTAGTCTCTTTAGGAACCTAAAAATAGTAATCGTATTACCTCTCAACCTTCTCTTTTCCAGTGAGAACATAACCAATTTATGTAATCATTCTTTATAATCTAATCCCTCCACCCCCCTCAATCACTATTTCGGCTCAATATTTACCTTTTAATACAACCCAACATCTGATTTCCTTTACTCACTGCCACCGGGCATTGTTGCGATAGCTTCAATTTTTTATTAATCAGTATCCCCAGATCTCTTTCATTGTCCATACACATTATTTTCTTTCTATTTAAGTGATAGTCACCTCCTGAATTTTTATCCCTCAGTGAAGCACTGTGCATTTCTCTACATTGAATTTAATCTGCCAATTCGGAAGTATATTCAAATCCCCCTGTAGTATATCCCGTTCAGCTTTGCAGTTTACCACCTTCATTCGCTTTGTATCATAAGCAGATTTAGACACTGCACTTGTGACAACCTAGCTCCATATCATTTTTAAAGATATTAAGCAAAAGAGATCCCAAAACAGACCCCGCTGGTAATATTCTCCCAGGCTGATGACAATCCCTGTACCACCAATCAGTCAACCAATTATGTATCAATTGTAAAATATTTCCACTGATTCCTAAGGGGTACTTTTAACTCCCAAAAATGGGTAGGTCTGGGTCGGGTGGGATGTTAAAATTTTCTCAAACTCAAACCTAACCCACTAGTTCCCTGTTTTAACGGAGACAAGATGGGGGGCAGGCAACCAACCCGCTCCCAAGAGGCAGGTTGCTCATTTAAATATTTTAATGAGGCTGCATGCTTCAGATTTTTTCTCTCTTCCAACTTTAACGCTGGCTGGCCGGGTTTCCTGGGCCTCGGGAAAGCTGGTAGCTAAAGGGAGGCGAGGACTGCTACGTGGAAGAGGTAAGTGCTTTTTCATCACTGTATGTGGGCCAAGAGAACCAGGAGTGCTTCCTCCCAGCCCCCCAAGCTAACCTGCTTCCCTTCCGCGATCAGACCCCCCCCCCGCGATCACTGAATTCCCCCGCGACCACTGACACCGCCCCCCCCCCCCCGCAATCACCGACCTCCCGACCCCTCATCTCAGCTCCCGATCTCTCTCTGACCCCTCGCGATCACCCCTCGACCCTTTAAGCCATGATATACCCAGCCGTGATTTCTACCCCAGCAGCAGGAAACCTACCTGCATCTGGCTGTGGCCTTTGCTGCAGCGTTTCCTGCCTGACAGGGAGCCAAGCCTGTCAATCAGCCTGGCTTCCGGGCAGAGATCCTGTTGAAAAAAACCAACTCCACAGCGTTCAGGGAAACCCAGACTTCCAGGTTTCCCGACCAGAACTTCTCCCCCTGCTTGGAAATCCAACCCCCACCCCCGAGTAAAGATCGGGGCCCTACTCTATTTATTTTTAGCACCAGCCTTACCTGAAGAACTGTATCAAAGGCCTTACTGAAATCCAAGTTTACCACATCCACTGCCTTACCCTTATCAAGCTCCTTTGTCACACCCTCAAAGAAAACCAGTAAATTAAATTGGCAAGACCTCCGCTTCATGAACACATATCTGGCTACCGTTTATGATTTTATTTCGATCTGGTGCTGCATGATTTTATCTTTAATAAGGGTTTCCATAACTTTACTCACAATGGACATCAACTTCACTGGTTTCTAGTTTCCTGGGTCACTTTTGCTACCATTTATAAAAAAAATAAAATAAAATAGGAGTAACATCTGCCTTTCTCCGGTCCTAAGGCACCTCTTCAGTATTCAGTGATTTCTGGAAGGTTTGTGCCAGAGTTCCTGCAATTCACCCCCTTAGTTCCTTAAGGATCCTTGGAGGCATCTTATCCGACCCTTGAGATTTATTCAACTTAACTTTGTACAGCGGTTTGGCAGCCATGCTGGTAGCAATGTGAATAGTGTCACAACTTACCTCTGTAACACCCTCTAGTTCCTTTTCCAGATCATATAAGTTACCTGTCTCCTGCTTGGTAAAAAATGAGGCCATCTGCTATTTGGGCACAACGCCTATGTAGACTGTCATTGCACATTTAATGCAAGAGGTTAATTGTAGTATTTAAATCAGCCTCATAATATGTCAATCGACGCACAAGGAATTTCCCATCATTTATAATAGAATCGTACTTTGCACCCAGCCCAGGAAACTACACTGGGCATAAAGAGAAGCTATGAGCATAAAAGAGCTCTTAAAGCAGCAGAGGCATTTGCAATGAATCTTTTTCAATCGATTTTACTTATTTTATTTTTGAAAACATGATGCTATTTTGCCAATGTTTTTTCCTCATTTTCATGATCTTTGTTTATGGCTTGTCTTGTTTTTTTGTTCGGTGCTTTTCTTTTGGTATCGGACGTGGTTGGAAGATGTCTGGGAAACAAAACTGTCTGAATGTTGTTTGCAAAATTCCTGAGAATCCCACACAATTAGAAGCATTTACATTGCAGCAGAACAGGAAAATGCTTAAAGCAGATGTGAAAAGGGCTATTGCAACACAAATGTTCACTCCCACTTGTGGAATGACAAGCCATCTGATGCATGCTACAGAGTGCCAGGTCTATTGGCGAGGACAGTTTAAAATTAATCAAGGGTTTGCTTTGAAAGCACCCCAATCCTCTCAAGGCATCTCCATGTGTGTTCCATGAGTACAAATGACATGTGCAGACAATCCTACTCAGACAACAATCTCTGTTAATAAGCAAGTCCTGTGGAGTCTGAATCTCCAGGTGCTGCAGCAGTGCCAGTCACCACATCGGACCACTGGACTTGAGTAGCCAATACCACTTGCTCCTTCTTATCTGTGCACTAAGACTGGCTCTGTGCTCTCTCATCAACCTCACTATCTAGATCCTCTGACATATGCGCAGCTGTGGTGGTATTTGTCAGAGTTGGTGATATCCCCCACTCCCTCGCTTCTTTCTGTCAATTATTCCAATGTGGCCTCCTTGAATGGGGTCAGTTGGCTTATACTGTTAGGCCCCCCTATCAGTGTGGGTTTGCTCAAGCAGTTAAAGGTCATCTTGCCCTGCAAGCAACAGAATAGTACAGTATTGATATATTGAAAGTACGTACAGCACCGACAATGTAATGTAACTGCACAACCTCTGTGACGTACTGCAAGCTTCAATTCAAAATGCATTGTTCTGCGAGGTTAACCTGCAAGCATTCATGGTATGAACTTCCTTTTGGAATTGTTGCTGTGCACAGATCGGCATAAACATTTCTATGTTGTATCTTTTCCTGTACTGAAGTATCCAAGTTCCTTCTAATCATTCATTGCCTTAGGCAGTATTGACCTAGTTAACACCCTCATACTGATTTGCATAGAGGAGGAGGACAGGATGAGAAGTTTGCTGTGTGCCCACTTACGGCAGATGCTTGTCCTGCATATTATTATTATTAGTCTTGACTTACCTCAGCAGGTTTCTTTGAGATCTGCCAGCTTCTTTTCACATCCTGACAAGTCCTGCAGGTTCTGGGGACATCATTGACTTGCTCTGTATTTCCCCCAGTGCCTGCTGTGCCAGATGTTTTGGGGGACAATAGATGGAGGATGGCCATCTGTCTTGTATATTATTTCCTTCTTTACAGAAAATCTTCCAGCACCTGGCTGTCAAAATGACACTTGCTTTATCTCCTGCATCTCCATGGCACACCGAAATCGCTCATTAAACAGCTGAACTGGGCTGACATGCACTATTTCAAGAGCTTAACTGGCTGCTTAGCACTTTGGCCCGGATTATTGCTGCTTATGCTTCATTGGATGCCCCATTGTGCAATTGCTATATTGCAGACAAATAAATCAGTACAATCATAGATTCATGAGTATGCTTAATAATGCTGAACTAGTTTAAGCAATGCTCAGCTAACCCTTAAATACTGCATAAATGTTGATTTCTGGCCTTATATGCTGTAAATCGCACACATTTTTTCACACACACTCTACAACCTAGAAATGACTTTCTGCAGGAATAAAAGGGCCGATTCTCCAATTGGGCACATCTGGTGAACTGAAGTCGTGGGTCCATGGCCCCCGATTTTCTGATCATTTTGATAAATATATTGATAGAAGTTTTGAAGGCTGGGGTGGTGATACGGCATCTGATAACACATACAGCTTGACAGACCATGAAGGAAATGGCCCTTTTATTTTGGAATAATGAGCTTTTAGGCATATTCATAGGAAAACATACAAAAGATCAACAGTTTCCAGACCTTACCACCTCATCTCACAAGGTATAAAATCTGTTAAAACTCTGTTGGTTTATTTATTTGGAAAGAAATGGCTCTAACATGAAAGAAACCCGAGTTATGGCAAAGGCACTGAAACTCCATAACTGAACTGGAATTTTTATCACCCTTGAGTTTAGATGGATAAGGGTGATCTAATCAAGGTGTTTAAAATGATAGGGTCACTTTCTGAATGCAAAGCTTCACCTGCCCGGAGCACATATTGGGAAATAGGAGGCACTGTCCATACAATTTTCTGTCCATTAAAATGAATGGATGGAAAATCATTGGCACGTGGGTGGCCACATTTCCAATATGGGCAAGGCACTCCGCCAATAAAGCAGATTTGTAAATCTTTTTCCTAAGTACTTATCTTGAAGACTTCCCGAGAGATAAACTGACTGTTTCATCTAAAAGTCCTGCTGCCTATCAAATTCTAGAAGAATGCCGTCATAAGAAGTGTATATTAGGCATATGGTTAACAAAAGAAATTAAGGATGGTATTAGATCCAAAGAGGAGTCATATAAAGTTGCCAGAAAAAGTAGCAAGCCTGAGGATTGGGAGCAGTTTAGAGTTCAGCATAAAAGGACCAAGAGATTGATTAAGATGGGAAAAATAGAGTATGAGAGTAAACTTGCAAGGAACATAAAAGTGGACCGTAAAAGCTTCTACAATTATGTAAAAAGAAAAAGATTAGTGAAGACAAATGTAGGTCCCTTACAGTCAGAAACGGGAGACTTTATAATGGGGAACAAGGACATGGCAGAACAATTAAACAAATACTTTGGTTCTGTCTTCATGGAAGAGGACACAAATAACTTCCCGGAAATGCTAAAGAACCAAGGGTCTAGTGAGAAGGAGGAATTAAAGGAAATTAGTATTAGTAAAAAAATAGTGCTGGAGAAATTAATGGGACTGAAAGCCGATAAATCCCCAGGGCCTGATAATCTGCATCCCAGAGTACTAACAGAGGTAGCCATCGACATAATGGATGCATTGGTTGTCATCTTCCAAAATTCTATAGATTATGGAACAGTTCCTGCAGATTGGAGGGTGGCAAATGTAACCCCACTATTTAAAAAAGGAGGGAGAGAGAAAACAGGGAACTACAGACCGGTTAGCCTGACATCAGTAGTAGGGAAAATGCTAGAGTCTGTTATAAAGGATGTGATAACAGAACACTAAGGGCGCAATCTTGCCAGCCCTGGGGAGGCAGGTATGGAGGTGGGACTGCCAGGAAAATGGCAGAATTTGGGGGCGGGTGCTCAAATTGAGTTGTGAGGAGGATGCAAAGAGGCTTCAAGGTAATTTAGACAAGTTGAGTGAGTGGGCAAATACATGGCAGATGCAGTATAACGTGGATAAATGTGAAGTTATCCACTTCGGTAGGAAAAACAGAAAGGCAGAGTATTATTTAAATGGTGATAGATTGGGAAATGTTGATGTACAAAGGGACCTGGGTGTCCTTGTACACCAGTCACTGAAAGCAAACATGCAGGTGCAGCAAGCAGTTAGGAAGGCAAATGGTATGTTGGCCTTCACTGCAAGAGGATTTGAGTACAGGAGCAAGGATGTCTTACTACAGTTATACAGGGCCTTGGTGAGACCACACCCTGAATACTGTGTGCAGTTTTGGTCTCCTTACCTAAGAAAGGATATATTTGCCATAGAGGGAGTGCAGCGAAGGTTCACCAGACTGATTCCTGGGATGGCAGGACTGTCTTATGAGGAGAGATTGGGTCGACTAGGCCTGTATTCACTAGAGTTTAGAAGAATGAGAGGGGATCTCATTGAAACGTATAAAATTCTGACAGGGCTAGACAGACTGGATGCAGGGAGGATGTTTCCCCTGGCCGAGGGGTGTAGAACGAGGGGTCACAGTCTCAGGATATGGAGAATGACATTTAGGACTGAGATGAGGATAAATTTCTTCACTCAGAGGGTGGTGAACCTGTGGAATTCTCTACCACGGAAGGTTGTGGAGGCCAAGTCACTGAATATATTTAAGAAGGAGATAGATAGATTTCTAGACACAAAAGGCATCAAGGGGTATGGGGAGAGCGCGGGAATATGGTATTGAGATAGAGGATCATATTGAATGGTGGAGCAGGCTCGAAGGGCCGAATGGCCTACTCCTGCTCCTATTTTTCTATGTTTCTATATTAGATGTTGTGGAGCTGTGTTATACAGGCTAATTGGTAAACCTCGGCACTTCAACCCAGGTATGGCATGTATAAGGACGCAAGTTTCATGTCATTGGAGACTACGTTTGCTTATAGAGATTGTCATCTAGCTGTGAACACAAGACAATAATGTTGGGGGGAAAAGACTAAAAGTCAGCAAGATCTTAGATGTGAAAAAATATTCGTGAGCGTAACACGCAGTAACTGTAAATGGACATTAAAGGGAGTCAGCCTTGACAATCTCGGGTTTTTGAAAAACATTGATGAAGTTAACAAGGGCAGTGCTGCCATGACAAGACCAGGTGAAGCAACCATTGGCATAACTGAAGAATTCAGTACAGGAAAATACAATCCCTGAAGTGAATGAGGAGGATTTAATGCTAGGTTCATAGAAACCTGTGCAGTAGTGACCAGCCATGCGATGCACTAGTGATCCGTCATTCAGTCTAGCAGTTGAGCTGCCTCCAAATACTTAAGAATGGGCTGGCGGTGGGTCAGAAGATATTTGTGGGACCTGGAGGACCCCTCCTGCCTACCCTGGCCCCACAAATATCTTTAAATAGAACATAAAGATGTACCTTTTTGATAGGCCTCTAGTGGTCCCTTTAATACCTGAAGAAAATGGGACTGGCATGCGCCTTGTATGCACTGCCAATTTCTCCACTAAAATTGCCAATAGGGATGCTGCAACAGGCATACCCCAGTTTGCATATTTAAACAACCTCTTGCTGTTTTGGGTGGGTGTGCTTTGCGCCCATTTAAATGCCTGCCTGAAAATTGATTCAGGCCAGCAAATGGGTGCACAAGGTCCCCAACAGATCTCCCTCTGCCGGTCACCCATATTTCAGGCAAAAAACGGGCAGCCATCTGTTCAAAATTCCCCTCCTGATCTCGCTGGCTGATGGGGAATATTACACTGACAGACCAGAACTCTTAGATTAAAAGCTATGAATCAGGTTTATCAAGAAGTAAGATTAACACAATAGCAAATTTTCAGTGAATTATAATAGTTCACATAACTTATAGTGTATCTTTCAAACAATAAATGTCAAGATTCTTTAGCGGTTCTTTGCAGGTTTTTAAACAACTTGGACTCCATGATGATGGATGGATGAAATTTTTTTACATGAGAAATGAGCCCGAGTTCTTTATTAGCCTTACAATGAGAAGGGAAATGAAAAGCAAGTGCTATAACCCTGCATTAAGAATTTCTCTTTTCCTTTGATAAGTTATGAGGCCAGGTTGCATAAAATTGGTTCGTATTCCCTTGAGTTTAGATGGCTGAGTGGTGATCTAATCAAGGTGTTTAAAATGATAAAGGCATTTGATAGCGTCGATACAGAGAACCTACTTATTTTCGTGGGAGTATGCAGAACAAGGGGGGATAATCTTAAAATTAGAGCCAGGCCATTTAGGAGTGAAATCAGGAAGCATTTTTTCACACAAAGGGTAGTGGAAATTTGAATCTCTCTCTCCCAAGAGGCTGTGGATGTTGGGTCAGTTGAAATGTTCAAGACTGAGATTAATTGATTTTTGTTAGGTCAGGAATATGGAGAAAAGGCAGGTAAATGGAGTTCAGGCACAGATAAACCATGATCTAATACAATGGCAGAACATACTCGTGGGGCTGAATGGCCTACTCCTATATTCCTATGATACAAAGGAAGATGGACAAACATTGTTTACAGCTAATCAAAGATGATCCACTGAAACAACATTTCTTGCAATGACCTGCTTCAAATCACGTTTCACAGATATCAGGGTGCTCTCCCAGAAACTAGACCAGCAATTCACATACCTTCAGGACACAACCAAACTGTGAGAATCTTGCTCACAGAATCACCGAATGGGATAATTGCAAAGGCCGTAGTTGGAAGTATGAACAATTGATAGTCTGGTGATCAATATTTATTATAAGAACATAAGAAATAGGAGCAGGAGTAGGCCATTCGGCCCTTCGAGCCTGCTCCGCCATTCAATGAGATCATGGCTGATCTTCTGCCTCAATTCCATTCACCGGCCTTATCGCCATATTCCTTGATGCCCTTACTAATCAGAAATCTATCGACTTCTGTTTTGAATATACCCAATAACTGAGCCTTCACAGCCCTCTGGGGTAGAGAATTCCATAGATTCACCACCCTCTGTGTGAAGAAATTTCTTCTCATCTCAGTCCTGAATGGCCTACCCTTTATCCTGAGTCTGTGGCCCCTGGTTCTAGACTCCCCAGCATCCACCCTATCAAGCCCTGTAATAATTTTGTATGCTTCAATGAGATCCACTCTCATTCTTCTGAATTCAAGAGAATACAGGCCTAGTTTACTCAATCTCTTCTCATACGACAGTCCCGCCATCCCAGGAATCAATCTCGTGAACCTTCGTTGCACTCCCTCTATGGCAAATATATCCTTCCTTAGGTAAGGAGACCAAAATTGTACACAGTACTCCAGGTGTGGTCTCACCAATGCCCAATATAATTGGAGTAAGACTTCTTTACTCCTGTACTCAAATCCTCTTGTAATGAAGGCCAGCATACCATTTGCCTTCCTAATGGCTTGCTGCACCTGCACATTCACTTTCAGTGACTCATGTACAAGGACACCCAGGTCCCTTTGAGCATCTGCATTCCCCAATCTTTCACCATTTAGGAAATACTCTGCCTTTCTGTTTTTTCTACCAAAGTGGATAACTTCACATTTATCCACATTATAATCCATCTGCCATGTTCTCGCCCACTCACTGAGCCTGTCGAGATCCCCTTGAAGCCTCTTCACAGCCTCGTCGCAACTGACACTGCCACCTAGCTTTGTGTCATCAGCAAATTTGGAAATGTTACATTTAGTTCCCTCATCCAAATGATTGATATAGATTGTGAATAGCTGGGGCCCAAGCACCAATCCTTGTGGTACCCCACTAGTCACAGCCTGCCATCCTGAAAAAGACCCATTTATCCCTACTCTTTGTTTTCTGTCTGTTAACCAATTCTCAATCCATGCTAGTATATTACCCCCAATTCCATGTGCCCTACTTTTGTTCACCAACCTCTTGTGTGGGACCTTATCGAAGGCCTTCTGAAAATCCAAATACACCACATCTACCGGTTCCCCTTTGTCTACTCCACTCTTTACATCCTCAAAGAACTCCAATAGGTTTGTCAAACAGGACTTCCCTTTCATAAATCCATGTTGACTCTGCCCAATCTTACTATTAGTTTTTAAGTGCCCAGTTATTGCATCCTTTATAGTAGATTCCAGCATTTTCCCAACTACTGATATGAGGCTAATAGCGGGGTTACATTTGCTATCCTCCAATCTGCAGGAACCGTTCCAGAATCTATAGAATTTTGGAAGATGACAACCGATGCGTCCACTATCCCAATGGCCACCTCTTTCAAAACACTAGGATGTAGGTCATCCGGTCCTTGAGATTTATCGACTTTTAGTCCCATTAATTTTGCTAGTACTGTTTTTTTACTAATAATTTCTTTAAGTTCCTCATTCTTGCCACACCCTTGGTTTTCTTGTATTTCTGGGAGGTTTTTTGTGTCTTCTTCCGTGAAGACAGAAACAAAGTATTTATTTAATTTCTCTGCCATTTCCTCATTCCCCATTATAAATTCTCCCGTCTCTGACTGTAAAGGACCTACATTTACCTTTGGCAATCTTTTCCTTTTCACATACCTATAGAAGCTTTTACAATCCGTTTTTATATTTTTCGCTAGTTTGTGCTCATATTCCATTTTCCCTTTCTTTATCAACTTCTTGATCCCCTTTGCTGATTTCTAAAAAGATCCCAATCCTCAGGCTGACCGCTTTTTCTGGCAACTTTATAAGCTTCCTCCTTTGACTTAATATTAGCTTTAATTTCTTTTGTTAGCCATGGTTGGATCACTTTTCCTTTTGGGTTTTTATGCCCGAGAGGAATATATATTTGTTGCAAATTATGCATTATTTCCTTGAATGTTAGCCATTGTATGTCCACCTTCATACCTTTTAGTGTAGTCTCCCATTCTACCATGGCCAACTTGTCCCTCATACCCTTGTAGTTTCCTCTGTTTAGATTGAAGACCTTAGTTTCAGATTGGACTACATCACTCTCAAACTTAATATAAAATTCAATCATATTATGGTCCCTTGTCCCTAAAGGCCCCTTTACCACAAGATTATTGACTAGCCCTTTCTCATTACACAGTACCAGATCCAGAATAGCCTGTTCCCTGGTTGGTTCCTCCACATTACTGATCCAGGAAACTATCTCGCATGCATTCCAAGAATTCGCCCTCCACACCATTTGATTTGCCCAGTCAATATGTAGATTAAAGTCCCCCATGATTACCGTATTGCCCTTGTTACATGCACTTCTAATCTTTTGATTGATACTATGCCCTGCATTACCACTACTGTTTGGTGGCCTATACACAACTCCACCAATGTCTGCTGTTTCTTAGCTCCACCCAAACTGATTCCAGTTCTACATCACGATCTGCCAAGCCAAGATCTTTTATCTCTACCGTACCGATCTCATCCCTTATTAACAGCGCTATGCCACCTCCTTTTCCTTTTGTCTGTCCTTCCTAAATGTTGAGTATTGTTTCTCTCATCTCAGTGGGCTATTTATCACCCAAGATTAAACAATTCATAAGCAATCAATAAATAAACAGAAATCAAACAACTCTTTTTGGAGTGGAATCGACATATTTGTCAAATATATGGATTTACTACCTCCCCCCCCCCGGCATGAGGCAGGCTTCTCTCCTTGTTGCTGTAGAAAATCGTTTTACAAAAATCAATAAGGCATTGAATTTTTAAAAGATTGATTCCAAAAATATATAATTTGAAGATTCTTGAGATCTAAAATGGAAAGATGCTAATCTGTCACAGCAGCAGTAGTAACCAGTCATTTATAGTGACCATTCATACAGTGCAGTAGGTTTAAAAAAAAATTGTGCTTGAGATGTGAATGACACTGGCAAGGTTAACTTTATTGCCCATCCCCAGGTGCAGTGAGATGTTGATGGACCTCGTCTTGAACTGCTGCAGTACTTGTAGTGATAGTGCTTCCACAATGGTTGGTAGGAAGTTCCAGGATTTCAACTCTCAAACGATATAGGAACGGTGATATATGTACAAGTTGAGATGGTGTGTGACATTACTGCTCTTATCCTTCTCGGTGGAGGGGAGGGAGGTGCTGTTGAAGTAATCTTGGTGACTTGCTGTAGTGCATCCAATGGATTGTGCATACTGCAGCCACAGTGTGCCTGTGATAGAAGGGGTGGTGGATATTGAGCCTGGTGACAGGAGTGCTAATCAAGCTCTATCCTGGATGGTGTTGAGCTCCCTGGGTGTTATTGCACCCATCCAGCCAAGTGGTGAGTATTCCATCACAATTATGACTAGAGCCTTGTCGATGGTGGAGAAGCTTTGAGGGGTCAGAACATGAATCACTCATTCCAGAGTACCTTGTTATTGTAGTCAATGCTGTTGATGCGGTTGGTCCAGTTAAGCTTCTGGTCAATGGTAACTCCCAATTTGCCAATGGTGAGGAATCGGCAATGGTGGTGCCATTGAGGTCAATGGGAGAAGGCTGGGCTTTCTCTTGTTGGTTATTATTTGGCACTTACGTGGTGCAAATGTTACCTGCTACTTGCCAGCCCAAATGTATATGTTATCCAGCTCCTGTTGTAGGCTGGCATGGGCTGCTTCATTATCAGGGGAGTTTTGAATGGAACTGAACTGCTCCACTACTTACTTTATGATGGAGGTAAGGTCATTAATAAAAGAGAATTCAAAAGTCTTCCATAGGCATATAAATAATAAACGGGTAGTAAGAGGAGGGGTAGGGCCGATTAGGGACCATAAAGGAGACCTACACATGGAGGCAGAGAGCATGGCTGAGTAACGAATTGAGTACTTTGCATCTGTTTTCAACAAGGAAGTAGATGCTTCCAAAGCCATAGTGAAAGGGGAGGTAGTGGAGATACTGGATGAGCTAAAAATTGATAAAGAGGAGGTACTAGAAAGGCTGTCTGAACTTAAAGTTGATAAGTCACCAGGACCGGATGGGATGCATCCGAGGATGCTAAGGGAGGTTAAGGAGGAAATCGCGGAAGTACTCGCTATAATCTTGCAATTCTCCTTAGATACGGGGGTGGTGCCAGAGGACTGGAGAATTGCAAATGTTACACCCTTGTTCAAAAAAGGGTGTAAGGATAAACCCAGCAACTACAGGCCAGTCAGTTCAACCTTGGTAGTGGGGAATCTTTTGGAAATGATAATCAGGGACAAAGTTAACAGTCACCTGGACAAGTGTGGAATAATTAAGGAAAGCCAGCATGGATTTGTTAAAGGCAAATTGTGTTTAACCAACTTGATCGAGTTTTTTGATGAGGTAACAGAGAGGGTTGACGTGGTGTACATAGATTTCCAAAAGGTGTTCGACACAAGAAGAACAAGGCACATGGGAACACCACCACCTCCAAGTTCCCCTCCAAATCACACACCATCCTGACTTAGAACTATATCGCCGATCTTTCATCGTCGCTGGATCAAAATCCTGGAACTCCCTCCCTAACAGCACTGTGGGTGTACCTTCGCCACATGGACTGCAGCGGATCAAGAAGGCGGCTCACCACCACCTTCTCAAGGGCAATTAGGGATGGGCAATAAATGCTGGCCTTGCCAGCGACACCCACATCCCATAAACGAATAAAAAAAAAAATGATTCTCGGGATGAGGGACTTCAGTTACTTGGATAGACTAGAGAAGCTGGGGTTGTTCTCCTTAGAGCAGAGAAGGTTGAGAGGAGATTTGATAGAGGTATTCAAAATCATGAGGGGTCTAGACAGAGTAGATAGAGAGAAACTGTTCCCATTGGCGGAAGGGTTGAAAACCAGAGGACACAGATTCACGGTGATTGACAAAAGAACGAAAGACGACATGAGGAAAAACTTTTTTACGCAGCGAGTGGTTAGGATCTGGAATGCACTGCCTGAAAGGGTGATGGAGGTAGACTCAATCATGGCTTTCAAAAGGGAATTTGATATGTACCTGAAGGAAAAAAAATTGCAGGGCTACGGGGAAAGGGCGGGGGAGTGGGACTAGCTAAAGTGCTCTTGCAGAGAGCAGGCACGGGCTCGACGGGCCGAATGGCCTCCTTCTGTGCTGTAACCATTCTATGATTCTGTGAAACAGCTCAAAACAGTTGGGCTGAAGACACTTCACTGAGGAATTCCTGCAGTGATGTCCTGGGACAGTGATGACTGGCCTCTCACAAGCAAAGCCATCTTTTTTTATGTCAGATGTGGCACCAGCCACTGGAGGGTTTCTCTTTGACTCCCGGTGACCTCCGTTTTGCTAGGGCTCCTTGGTGCAATATTCAGTTGAATGTTGCCGATGTCGAGGGCAGCTACTTTCACCTCTTCTCTGTTATTCAGCTTTTGCGCCTATGTCTGGATCAAGGCTGTGATGAGGTCTAGAGCCGAGTGGTTCTGACAGAACCTGAACCGAGCATTGGTGAGTAGGTTATTAGTGTGTAGGTGTTGCTTAATGGCGTTATTGATGAGTTCTTCCATCACTTTACTGATGATTGAGAGGAGCTGAAAGGGTGGTAATTGGTCGGGTTTTATTTATCCTGTTTTTTGTGGATGGGACATACCTAGGCAATCTTCCACATTGTCAGGCAGATGCCAGACTCTTAGTACTGGAGAACTTGGCTAAGGAAATGGCTAGCTCTGGTGCACAGGTCTTCAGCACTACAGCTGGGGTACCGTCAGGGCCTGTAGCCTTTGCTGTGTCCAGTAAACTCTGTCACTTCTTAATGTCACATGGAGTGAACCCAACTGACTGGACACTGGCATCTACAGTGGTGGGGACCCTGGAAGGAAGCCGAATAGGATCACCCATTCATGTATGCAGGCCAGTTGTAACAGCCATTCAGCGTAGCAGTGCCCAGTCACGCAGTACTGTAGTGACTTTGCTTTAATTCAGATAATGCTTCACTGCCCGTGATGTGATTTCTGTTGGTAGTGAACGTTGCCTTCCATACGATTCCGTAACCCACTGCACAAAAAAAGCAGCAGAGGCAGCACGCAGCAGAGTGCCTTGCAGGAGGGCATTTGATAACTGAAAATGGGATCAGACAACTTTGTCTCCCAATTTATAAACAAATCTGGTCATTGCACATCAGGACTGGAAGTGAGTGGAGAGTATGGTGAAACACCTCAAGTCTCTTTACCTCGGACTCGCTGACCTTTCTGGTCAACCCTGTTCAATACACAGTTGAGTCAGAAATACATGCTTTAAAGATTGACCCAGGACCCTTAGCAGTTACCTCATGCTCAATAATTAGATTGCAGACAAGAACAATCTGGATCTTTCCTGCTTATCAGGCAGTGCGTAGGGGTAAAACTGATCAATAATTAACAAGGCTAGGCTATATAATAATGGCAAAGTTCAGCCGATGTAATTAGAGAGCTTGTGCCCTCAGTGCTGACTTATTCACAGTAATAACACAAATACGCAGCCACACTGACTGCTCAAATATTGCAGCCTTTCTGAAAATGATCCAGCAGGAATGGGACTGGGCAGATTCTGCAACCTGTGTTTGTGTTTTATTGAACAAAAAGTTTTACCTCAAAAAGGCCATCTTCACAGTGTAAGCTTCTCGACGGGTAATTGTGCACTTACCTGCGCTGACTATTTAAAAATATATGAATATTCTTAAATATCAGCTGTTCAAGAACCTGTAGGGGTATGCTGAAGAACAATAATTTTATTAACAGGTGGTCCCAATCAGCTCTGGATTACCTTTCTTCACTTTGCAATTACAGGTTGAAGTCTCAGCATATTACATTAGAATTCACTTGACAGAATATTGTACATCCTTCTGCTTTATAACGTTATACATAGTTCACTACCCTCCAGTACCTTTAGTTCTAGCCATGGGCCTTCATACCTGCAGGTCTCAAGGACATGGCCTCTAGTGATGTGACTGGTTTGGCTGCCAGAGATTTCCTTGACCATGAACGACTTTGGTAAGGCTTCTCAGTTTGGCTTTCTCAGTCTTGCTGAGCTGCTCTCTCCTCTCTTTTCTTTCTCCCACTCTTTTTCTCAGTCCTTCTCTTCTCACTCTTGTTCTCCTCTCAAACTCTCTTCCTCTTCTCATGTTCTCGCTCTCTTTTCTCATGTTCTCTCCCTCTTCCTTCCTCCGCGCTGCTTCTGGGCTGCTGTCATACAGCACTGAGCTTCTGTGAAGGGCATTCTTCTGGATGTGGTCCACTTCAGTTCTCCCTCTCTGCCATGTTTACACACACAACCTCACTTTCACAACACTCTGTTTCCTCACCATGACTCTAAGCAGGTTCCCAGCACCAGCTTGGGCCTTGCTACTAGTGCCCATCCTTGTTTGTATGTCTGCCTCTTACTCTCCTGCACTTAGCCTTGTTCTCTATAATCCTTTCTGCATTCCCTTGATTACTTACTTTCCTAGTCATTTTGTGCCCTCCCGCGTGCTTCTCACTCACACCTGCTGCGACTGTTTTATAGTCTCTTTTCCTGGGATCACTTGTGCAGGGGCCGGGAATCTCCTCGGAGCTGCTCCTGCTCCGCCAGTGTAACTTCCACCACACTTCCACTAAAGCTAGGCCTGGGCCTCAAACTGCCGAGGTTTTCTGCCCGCCCGACTCCCAGCCTGAGTTAAAATCGGGCCTCACATCTCCCTTTCTTATACTGATAATCTTAGCTGAAGCTGTGGGGACGCACAGAAACTTCTTTCCAATATTGCAAGATTTTATATCATTTTCAAAGAAATTTCTTTCTGAGGTAACATACTTTACACAAAGCCTTTACATGTTTGCAGTATTTCCTTTTGTACCACTTAACACTTCGTTAGTCTAGTCATTCCCGCCTCTGGCCATTGTGTCATGTTGAACCAGATTGTTAACAATCTCGGCAACTTCTTCAACCCCGACCTGAGCTTCCTACCCCATATCCTCTCCATCACAAAGACCGCCTACTTCCACCTCTGTTGCATTGCCCACCTTCATCCGTGCCGAGCCCCTCTATCGCTAAAACCCTCCTCCATGCTTTACTCGCTTCCAGGCTTGACTATTCCAATGCTCTCCTGGCCGGCCTCCCATCCACTACCCTCCGTAAACTTCAGCTACTCAAAAACTCTAATGGCCGTTCACCTGTCGCCTCTGTTCTAGCTGACCTACATTGGCTTCTGGTCCCCCAGCACCTCAATTTAAAATTCTCGGGGGAGAAATTCATTATAGCCCAAGAATGAGTGGTAACTTTTGAATAGTTTGAGAATTAGCGCCAGGAGCTAATGCTTCAGACTGCACGCAAAATTCAGTCTATTGCACAAAGAAAGGATTGGAGCGCTAAATCAAGCGCTAATGGCCTAGCTCAGTGGCGTTAAACTCGAAGTGCTGACCAATATCAGGTGCAGTCTAATCACAAGTCATCATTGCCACAGGCTGTTTCCAGTTCTTAAAGGGGAGGTTCATTGATGCTGCAGAACCTCATTCTCATCATTGCTGGCTGTGCAGCCGTGGCAGGCAGCAGCAGCAGGTCAAGGAGAAGGAGCCGGACGACTCAAGCAGCCGTACTGATGGTAGATCTATGCCGCAGGGAGAGAGCCCACAGATTCTGCGACCATGCATTGGAGGCGTTGGTGTTCGCAGTGGAAAGACGGAGGGCGGTGCTCTACCTGGCAAGTGGCAGGAGACCCTCGCCGCAAGTCTTCTGCACCATGTGGAGGGAGGAAACGCAGCATGTCTCGGGCAGCACTGTGGTCCCCAGGACCCACACACAGTGCAGGAAGAAATTTAACGACCTCACTCGGGTGGTCAGGGTGAGTCAATGCTTCAACAAATGCTATATACCACCCTCTGAACCATAGTCTGCACACACTGCCCAAAGCACCACAACCCCAGCACTCACCCACCAACAATCTCTAGCTACCAACACTCACATCCGCATCTCACACCTTGCACACAATGACAGCTATTCAACTATGGCAGGCACATCACACAAACACATTGCTCCACACTCACTCACACACTTTCCTTTCTCTTGCAGGCCAAGGCGGCTCAAAACAAGAGGTAGCAGGAGCGCACAGGCGAGGGACAAGTCGACTCCCAACCACTGTCTGCGCTGGAAAATAGAGTGCTGGAGATCATTGGGCGCCAGGTGGTGGGCGCCGTGGCCACTGGCGATGTTGACCCACTTGGGGACAACAACGGTATGTTCATCCCTACTCCTCCTTCTCATATCCCACTTCCCCCTCACCCCACAAGCGTTTCGCACTTTCCAGCTAATCATGCTGTGTGCAAGCATTTCTCCCTTCCTGCACCCCTCCCCTCACCTTAACCCGTCTCTTGTGCCTTTATGCTTTCAGATAATGAACAAGCACCTGAGCAGCCTGTCCCTGAGCAATGCGGGAGTAGAGGAGGAGGAAGAACACACCGCGTCACTGCATGTCTCACCCGCAGGCACCAGCTCCGATACTGGCACTACGCGTTCTTTAGAGGCTAGTTTAGTAGAGGGGTCTGCACTGGGTGATGCACCGGGAACAAGCGGGCTGCAGCCAGGCCAGGGGGAAAGGGGAGCTCGGGGGCCAGCTCCTCAGAGGGCGAGTTTGCGTGCGAGTTCTGCTGCACAGGACTCAGATGAGGACCTCGATGGGGAGGCCTTTAGAAGAATGGTGATAGGCCTGCACACAGAGATCATAGGTGTAATGGCAAGGGTGCCCGAGAGCCTGTCGGCAATGGTAAGGAGCGTGAAGGAGTCCGCCTCCAACATTGCCACTCTGCAGAGGATGGTGGACTCCCAGAGAGACCGTGGTGACCCAGACCTGATGCCACGTGTGATGGGCGATCTGGCAGCTTCCATTGCAGCACAGGCGGAAGCGACGCAACGTCTTAGTGCTGTAGTGCCATCGATTCTCAGACTGCTCTCATGCAGACTCAGCTTGATGCCACGCAAGCTCTGACTGCTACCATCGTGGCTGGGTCTACCACCGTCGATCGGGGCTTTCACAGTGTCGCAGCAGGCCAGCAATCTGTGCTCCAACAGATTGCTAGGGATGCTGAGGTGCTGCCCCGGGGGAGTGGCAGTGGGTTAGTGGAGCAGGAACCTGCTGTCCTCTCTCAGGATGACAGTATTCCTGCTCCCACTTCGCCGTTGCCCTTGTTGCTGCCTGTCATCCAGCCAATCCAAGCTGCTGCTGCCCTTGCTGAGGTGGTGCAGTCTACAGCCGGGCCTTCCAGGCTCAGAGCTGGTCGAGGGCGTCCTGCAAGGCCATCTGAAGTCTCCTGCACGGACACTCAGCAGCCTTCCACCAGCCGTGCTGCAGCCACTGGGCCAACACTTCATAGGAGCACTAGAGTAGGCAAAGGCACAGTAACAAGAGGCACTAAGGGATTGCACAAGGGTGAATAGTTAATATTGTTGTTGTAAATATGTGTTCACTGATTATTGATAAATTTATTAATTCACTTCAGATAATTTTGTACTGTCTCTCATTTCAGCTTTGCGCTGTGATATGGCCTGCGACATGGATGGAATGATGGGGATGTGGTGAGCAACGGGAATCTATGGTTGAATTTACTGGAACCGCAGTCTAATGAGGCGGTCACGGACCACCCTTCCAGAAGGCCGATTGAGTGGCTGCCTCCTTCCTCGCTCATGTTCCTCCTCCTCCTCTTCCTCCTCCTCCTCCTCCTTGTCTTCCTTGTCCTCCTCTTCCTCCTCCTCCTCCTGAGGTGGTCCCGCAATCCCTAGTGGCAAGGGCTGGGCCCTCATGATGGCCAGATTGTGGAGCATGCAGCACAACCACGATGAAATGGGACACCCACTCAGCCGAGTACTGGAGGGCTCCTCCTGAGTGGTCAAGGCAGCGGAACCGTTGCTTGAGCACCCTGATGGTCTGCTCAGTGATGTTCCTGGTGGCAGCATAGCTCTCATTATATGAGTGCTGTGCTGGGGTGTTGGGCTTGCGGAGTAGAGTCATGAGCCAGGTGGAGAGCGGATACCCCTTCTCTCTGACCAGCCAGCCACAAGCTTGATGTGGTGGCTGGAAGAGTGCTGGAACTCTTGCACAGGATGAAGGCATCGTGGCTGCTGCCAGGATAGCGGGCATTCACATTGAGGATTTGCTGTCAGTGGTCGCACACCAACTAAACAGTAAGTGAGTGGTAGCCTTTATGGTTATAGAAATTTCAGGATTGTTATGTGATGCCTACAAAGCCATGTGGGTGCAGTCAATGGCACCCTGCACCAGGGGGAATCCCGCTGTCCTGGCAAAGCCACATGCACGCTCATCCTGCTTTTCTCTGGTGATGGGGAAGGAATTGTAGTCCCTTCTCCTACTGTAGAGAGCCTCTGTGACCTCCTGGATGCAGCGATGGACAGCAAACTGCGAGATGTTACCTATATGTCCTGTTGCAGACTGGAAGGATTGAAGGGATAATTACAAGTCCTAGCCCTTTTCGGGCTACCCCAGATCAGGCGTATTCCCCAGACGTACACCTTCAACTAAAGTTAGCGGTAGCCGAATCCTATAAAATGCTTAATTGGGTCTAAAGGTCAGACTACCTCTCCCTAAAGGAAAGAAACGGCCTGAAGATGTTACCATCCTCCGGATAGCACTTTTAACAAGTTTAACTAGACTGTAACCTTCCGGATATTATGAGGGTCTGGAAAACCCCCCCAGAATTCTGCAACTCTTCTCAAAGGAGTGTACAGAAATTGAGTTCGCGAGATTGATACAGAAATTACTCTGTGAGACAATTTAAAAAATATATAGATTTATTAAAGAACCGACATTTAGTTAAAAGCTGGTATGGCAATCGCAACTTTAACCGTTCAAAATACAAATAGCTTACATTTCTTATCAGAGATCCTTATTCTCAAATCTTAACTTCGTTACATTTCCACACTTCTACTTATTTCTTAATCCAGAATAGCCACCAAAATCAAATACCTTGATTACCCGAGACTCAGAGTTAAAAACTTACAGAGCGTGCCTGTGAAGTTGAGAAACGCTTGCCCTTCCAGCGACTTCTGACTTTTCATCTGAAAAGCTCTTATTTTTATACTCTTTTTTAGTGGTATATTCTTTGAAGTTTTCTGCTGATGTAAGCTAATTGTCTCTAGTGATACTCTGTTGACTTCTTTCTATTCTTACTGTTAGTTCAGCTGTTTGCTTTTAGAATCCTGTCTCTGTGTTTAGGTGTTTCAAAAACCATCATAAAATACAATATGACAGTAGTATTTATTTGATGTCATTCTTATCGAAGGTTTTCCATTCAATCCTAAAACAACCTTAACTGGTTACAACCACAGACTCCTGTCTCCGTGGTGTTCCAAGTTTAACACATAAACAATGTGATTGCTTGGTGTCATCTATTGATATTATATTTTTAAAGTCTTCTGTAGGTATATTTTATAATATGTAAATTGAAAACACTTCAACTATGGTGTTTGCTTGTTTTCTAGCTACTTCAATTGGTTTTATATTTAATCGTGTTTCCTGTCTTATTTGATGTTACTTTATGAAGGCATATGGTTGTTTAATGTTCTAAGTTTCTGTTTCCCTGAGTGTTAGCTTATAACACTTTACTTGGGTCATTCCATTGTGTTTCTCCCAAACTCCAGACCTTCTGGAAGCACCAATGGTTTGCTTCAATAGGGCCATTGTTTTTGCATTTACAAACCAATTCCCATTTCAAAGCTTGTGGTGTTTTACAGCTTTTGTTAACACTTCACCTTATCTCAGAAGCCTGTATTGTGTTTGCAGCCTGTGTCGCCGAGGCTTTCCAGACTTTTAAACTCAGTATGTCATGTATTAATATTATCAAAATCTGTTCATAGGATGATGTATTTCTTGGAATATGGCTTATATCCATTACAGGATCCGCTGGTGAAGAAATTGAGGGCAATGCTGACCTTGAATACCACTGAGAGGGCTGTGATCGCCCTGACCTGAGGCTCGAAGTCTGGTTGCAGGAGGTGGCAGAGTTCTGTGACCACCTCCTTGCTGAAGCAGAACCTTCTAATACACTGCTTCTGGCTTAATTGGAGGTAGGAGAATTGCTGTCGGAAGACCCTCGGAGGGTAAGGCCTCCTGTTGAGAGCCCTGATGGACCTCTGCCTCCCTCTGGCCGCATGTTCCAATATTTCTCGCTGCCTGTACTCCCTCCGCAGTAGATGCTGGGGGGTGAGGTCGACTGCCAGTACAGCCCCCATTAATGTAACGATGTGTAGCACTTAGATATTTTGTGAGAATAAATGTAACTAATTTTTAGTAGCCACAACACTCCGGAGACTAAACAACCTTTAAATGACTGATTTAAACTGTTGCACAATGCCAAACTGACAAGGAAGCAGTGAAACAGCACTAACCTGACAGCTGCGACTCATTACTCATGATCCCTTTAAGTAGCGCCCCTGGAGCCGGCTACCGACTGCTTCACGCCTCCTCTCCCTGTCGCTGTCGGGGCGAGGCGCTAAGGCAGGGGGCGATACACAATCTGGCAGATCGGGCGCCGAGTGAGCATTGCACGTTCATTGGCGTCACGATCTGCCTGGTGCTGAAGTCCCCGGCGCTAACTTGTAGCGGCGGCGCTACGGGGGGCCAAATTTGGCGTGCGTTGCTGGATTCGCATCGCCGCGGCACTACTGCCTCAGCGCCCCGTTAGCGCCCCCGCCAGGCGCTAACTGGAGGCACTAAGGTACAGAATTTCTCCCCCCTCATGTCTAAATCCCTTCATGGTGTCACCACTCCCTATCTCTGTAACCTCCATCAGCCATATAATCCCCCCAAATTTATCTGTTCCTCTGACTCTGGCCTTTTGTACATTCCCCTTTCATCCCAGCATTGGCAGTTGTGCCTTCAGCCGTCTTGTCTCCCTAAACTCCCCCCCCCCTCTCCACTTCCCTCTTCTTTAAACCCACCTCTTTGACCAGGCTTTTGGTCACCCCTCCTACCATCTCCTTCTTTCTCTCAGCATCCATTTTTGTCTGATTACACCTCTGTGAAGTACCTTGGGATGTTTTTTCTCTGTTAAAGGCGCAATATAAATTCAAGCTGCTGTTGTTGATAGGGCCTGTGCTTAATGTCTCATTCAAAGGAAGGAATCTCCAATAATGTAGCTCCCGCAGTGCTGCACTAGAGTGTCAGCCTAGACTGTGTACTTGAAGCCCTCAGCTTCTGCCTCAGAGGCAAGAGTGATGCCAACTGAGACAAGCTAACACCGGACAATTAGATAGCTGTTGATTCTTTCATATGCCCATGTTATGTCTAAAATCTCTTTTTATCCCATGTGCATATGTTTGCTCCATTTTGCTTATTGCTTGTGAAGTGTAATTTCCTGGATGCCAGTATTCTTCCTGCAACAATGTACCACCAATGTCATACGGTGAAGCAGCTATTGACATGCAGCTCTCCCTCAGGGTTATAAAGTTGGTGAACTGCTTAGTTCATTTTTAATTACCTGAAATGCTTACTGTTGAGCAATAGTGGCAGATCCAAGAGGTTTTGTTTTCTTCGTTAGGTGTGAGGTGCTCGGAACAGTGTCCATTAGCAGAGGCATGTTGGTGATTACCTTAGCTCCTGATGAATCCATCACATATCCTATTAACTTTACATTAGTCTTCAAAATTTGACACTTATTGTAACTCCTGTATCTTGAAGCTTCAACAACAGAATCACCACAGACCGCTCTTGCCCCATTACTAATAGTTATGGCCAGGGGACAGAGCTGTCCTCCTCTTGATTGAGGTAAGGTGGAGAAAAATCTAAAGAAGAGAAATAACAGGCAGGGAGTTTTGGAAGGGATTTGCTGAGTACATCTGGGACAGTCACACTGTGCATGTGCATCTTGCGCTGATTACAGTGAGTGTTTATACAGGAGCAATCCTACTGTACTCTGGAAATGCACTGGTCTGTAATGAAGAACAGAGGGAGATGAATTGGAATCTCTTGTTGCTAAAAGCAAGTTTGCAGTTTGAGCTCCTGCTCAGGTTATACAGGTTCTGGCATAGGGTCCCATTTGAAATGTTCATTGTCTTTTCTCTTTACAGATGCTGATAGACCTGCTGTGTATTTACAATATTTTCTGTTTGTGGAGCTTTTTTTTCATTTTTACGTTAACTCTTGTGAGAAAAATATCTGATGCTGGCTGGAGGATCCCATTCAGAGCAAGCCGACAAATAATATCTTCACACCATTTTCCTTCGTTTTCTGAATGCCACCCTCATGCCTGATGGTGTTGCAGACTTGAGACTGTGAATCATCCAGTTCCTCTGTTCACTGTTCACCTCTTCCAGGAGATGCAGATCAAAGCGAAGCTGTGTAGCTGGCTGGGACTGAGCTACACCATTCCTAGGACAGCACATGCATAATAGACTTTCAAACATGCCACAGTCTTACCGACTTTTAAGTAATGTGATTTGAAATACACAGCCACACAATTGACAGCAATCAACTAATGAACTAAAATAAAAAAGTGGGTTAACTTATATGCTGGTGGGAAGGGTGAATATTGGGGACAGGACTGAGGAAATATCTGAGGAAGCCATTGAAGAGGGATAGAGGGTGCCACAGGGCAGGCAAGAAATGAGCCCGAGAAAGGGGCAGAGGAAAGTCTCAGGAGGGCCAAGGGAGACCGCAGGAGCAAGAAGAAAAATAAAGAACAGAGTGAGACGTAAGGGACAGATGGAGACTTCTGGTGGCAGAGTGAGACCTTGGCGTGGGGTAGAGGGCAACGACAGAGGTTGGGGGAATAGTAGAATCCCATTGTAGTGAGCTCGTTCAGCAAAGATCAAGAGTGCTATTTGATCTGAATTCTTCCATTTACAATGACAGTTTCCTGTCACAGGCGCTTGATGGGGCCTTGCATGCTTAGCTCTTGTTGCTCCACTCTTTTATACAGGCAGGAATGTCCTGTATCTTAGACAGGGTTAGGACAGCTCATCAGGAGAGTCCAGGGTTGCTCCATGAATTAAGGGCCAACATCTCTGGTAATTATAGGCTCAGGTTTAGGGTGCAGCTTAAAGTTAGGGGTGAGAAAGTTTTAGAAGAGATTATGATGGGTGGGCTGCTTTCTCTGTTTATATCGCAGAGGCAGTGTAAACACTGAACAGCCATGTAGAGGAGCTTCTGTTTGTGTTCCAGTACAGTTGCTGTTGCTAGTCTTCACTTCATTGAGTTAATGTCAGGAGGCTGAACCCCATCTCGGTCTTCAAACAAGAGGCTGTGAGCCGAGTGAGATAAGCAACTGATCTTTCATTGATCGTCCTGTTCTGTCTTAATTAGACCAAACACAGCCATGAATTGAGGCTGAATAATTACTGTTTCCATCGCTTGAAGAAGCCTTTTTCCAGCAGCCATTCAATCAGATATAATTTTCTTCATTAACAAATAATTAAGATTCATTCCTTTCTGTTTGTGAATATCACCTGCCAATCAAACTGGAAGATTGCTCTGTACTTTCTCTGGTCAGATTCATACGTCAGAATACACTGGCAAGGCAGCTCACACGTGAAAACCCTAGTTTTTGAACTCTGATCTCACTGTCTTTTTTGATGGGATGCATGAGAAATGAGACAACCTTTTCTGGGACCAGAGGGCTGCCTGTCTAACCAACTTTGGGTCCAGGCTGCATGGGTATGGATTACTGAGCATCAATACTGGATCGGAAAACCAAAAGGCATTCAAAGTGTTTGGAAAAAAGTGCCACGACTTGAAGATAGGCACTAAGGTAATGCCAACGTGGCACTGCAAATGTTGTAGCCTTTACTGTGCGCTGCACGTGCATATTTCATTCAAATGGCATAAGGTATTGTGAACTCTGTAATCAGAAGCCATATTTACTCTTGTACTGAGAAAGATATAATTATGTAAACTTGTCACATGAAGGTGGTTCTTAAAAAGGGATTCACAACTTCTGCATAATATATGCCATTACAGTAGGAGAGTAGGAGATCTAATACAGCATAAACCTTGCAGAACAGACTTCCCAGTAATGTCTAATTATGCCATTTTATTAGAAAAAGACGGTGTGAAGGATCTGCAGTGGCACGGAAAGAGACAGCAACACAAAGCCCCATGCAGACTTTGAATAAAGGATACTGGCCCTACATCGACATGGAGATTATGGAAGGCACTCCAGTTGATGGTGGGAGGGAGTCTGGTGCATCATCTGGTCCACTCCAATTCCATTGTCACATTTCAGGATTGTTTGATTATTTTTCCACAGACAGTATTTAAGTGGGAAAGATTGGAGTTTTAAAACAAAGTTTTTTTTTTAACTGAGACAATGGATGATTAAAATTATATGGAGCTAAGCTTTGATGCTGTTTTCTCAGACTTTAAATATTAAGCAAATTGTTAGCCTGTCTCAACAATCAATAAACAGCTCACCCCCATTGTGTTTAGGGAGGTCTCTGCTCCCTTCTGACTGACTTCAATGGAATAGAAAATCGGGCAGGGTGTAGAATGGGCTGCCAGTTTGCTATCAGCCCGTTTTTGGGCTTCTGGCGTAGACCAATTTCCCCCCCCCCCCCCAAATGAGTCAGATCATAACTGTTGCTCTGTATGTTCACTTGTGAAATAAAACTTGCTGATATTATTCATATCTAGTCTCATCTTACCAATTGTTTTCTCAATCTGCCTTTGAAAAGGTGAAGTACACCTATGAAAGACATAAGAGGCAATATAAATTAAATGGTACAATTTTAAAGTGGGTGCAGAGACAGAACGATCTGGGGGTGTCCATACACAAGTCTTTGAAAGTGGAAGGGCAAGTTGATAAGGCTGTTAAAAAAGCATACGGCATCCTAGGCTTTAGAAATAGAGGCAGAGTACAAAAGCAAGGAAGTTATGCTAAACCTTTATAAATCACTGGTTAGGCCTCAGCTGGAGTATTGTGTCCAATTCTGGGCACCACACTATAGGAAGGATGTCAAGGCCTTGGAGAGGGAGCAGAGGAGATTTACCAGAATGGTATTAGGCATGAGAGGCTTCAGTTATGTTGAGAGACTAGAGAAGCTGGGATTGTTCTCCTTAGAGCAGAGAAGATTACATGGTGATTTAATAGAGGTGTTCAAAATTATGAGGGGTTTTGATAGAGTAGATAGGGAGAAACTGTTTCCACTGGCAAGGAATTGGTAAGCAGAGGACATAGACTTAATATAATTGGCAAAAAATCCAGGGGAGAAATGAGGACAATTTTTTTTTATGCTTCGAGTTGTTACGATTTTGAGTGCACTACCTGAAAGGGTGGTGGAAGCAGATTCAATAGTAATTTTCAAAAGGTAATTGGATATATACAGTACTTGAAAAGTAGAAATTTGCAGGGCTATGGGGAAAGAGCAGGGCAGTGGGACTAATTAGATAGCTTTCAAAGAGCCGGCACAGACTTCATGGGCTGATTGGCCTCCTTCTGTGTTGCATGATTCTATGATTCTAAGGGGGAAAAATTAGGTTGCTTTGCGCCTCCCGTTAGCGCCCTAAGAGGGCGCTAATGGGGCACAAAGCAACTAGCGCCCAGGTGCGGTGATGTTTGCGGCGCTCGCGAAATTGACCAGACATTTTGCGGCGGCGCTAAACACTACCACCACGATCTCCTGCACCCGCAGATCGTGATGTCAGTCGAGCGTGTAACGCCCCGGACCGGATATTGAATGGCGCCCCCTGCCTTACTGCCTGCTGCTAGCAACGACAGGTTGAGGGGAACGTTTTGCATTCGGGAAGGGACTGGGGGAGCGCTATTAAAAGGCGACCGCTTCCTGACTTTTTGTCGGCGACATTTTTGCACCACACATTCTGAGAGAGAGAGAGAGAGACTTCTGGAGAGATTCAACGCTGTGTGAAGGAGTTTTGGGTACTGAGCTGCACTTTGCAGGTTCATTTTGTTTTGTCCTTCCTTGCATCGATTTAGAAGAGACTATGGGGGCTGCACTCTGAGCTCTTTCCCTGGGCCTCTCCATTGTTCTTTCCAGCAGAATTGATGTACAGGTCTCTCCAGGCCGAGATTCAAGACTGCAATGAGCAGGGTGTGGATGGAGAGCAAGATCGACCCTCCCCTTTAAGAACTGGCCGGCGCCAGTGTGCCTGTGTTCCATTGCTGACTGACATCACATGAACTTCGCCAGCGCTCTGAGTTAGCGCCTCACTCCTCGGCGTTAGCGCCTTAAGAGAGGTGTGTAGCACCTGATTTAGCGCTCCAATCACCTCCAGGGGCGATAGAAGCCAAGTTTGCAGTCGGAGGCGATAATTAGCGGCAGGCGCTAAATTTTGTGCCCGGCCGATAATTGCACCCCAAACGGGGCGATACCGAATTTCTCCCCCTAAATATTAAGTTTAGCTCACAAGGGGATGATATTTGTTACACCTCTGGATCATACTACCGTATAAATAGATACAGGGCATTGTGAGTATACTTCGGTATGTAAGGGGTGTGGAATCCACTTGCAGGAACAGCTGATGTCACTAAACCTGGGAAGGTATCTATGGCAGACCAGAATTTGTAACATTCATACCAGCTTTGATTTTAGTCAACATGAACTGCTTAATCCTCTCTCACAGAGAATGGCAATTTTCCACATTATTACTTTCAAAGGCAGTTTTAAATTTTCAGTGCACTAATATATTTCTCAATTTGCTTTCTGCTTTTCACAAAAGGTGACATAGACACCAGTGGGGCACAGCAGGAGCACAGAACATCCAGTACCACCACTCGGACTTGCAGCTACTGCCAACTCACAAACTAAATCTCAGAATTTACGAATGCGGGCGGGCTAGAGCAAGGTGGGACAGAAGGTTCCCTTACACAAGTGGTTTCAGGGGCACCAATGAATACAGACAGTCCCTGGAAACTGAGGTAGAGGAGCCTCCGGGCACTATGTCCTTGCCCCTGGGGAGGCGGGATTGGAGGCGGGACTGCCGGGAAAATGGCAGAATCTGGGGGCGGGTACCCATCCCACCCCCAACCCGGCTCCATGCCATCTTCCCAGGAGGCGGGTAGCTGACCCGCGCCAGGTCCCGTCTCCTGGAGGCGGGTAGGGGATTACAGCCACATAACTGCCTGTTAACAGGTAGTTAACAGGCAGTTAAGAGGACTATCCCCATTTTTCCACCAGAGGCGTGGGCTTCCCGACGTCGGGAAACCCCGCCAGGGTCACCGAGGTGAGCAGTGGGTCTGCAGGGGTCGGAGGGGTCCAAAAGTGCGCTGTGGAGGTAAGTGATGGGTGCAAGTGTGGAGAGGCAAGTATGTGAGGTGAGTGGAAAGTGATAGAAAATGCTTACTTACCTTTATTTCTTCCTGCAGGCTTCAACAGTTGGGGATGCAGAGACTCTCGCATCTCACCGGCAGAGATGACAGATGGCTGCTGCATTCTCCGAAGCAGCAACCATCTGATTTCTGCTCACAAAAGAGGTTTGATGAGTCTTGAATACAAGAACTCATCAAACAACAGAGAATGTCAGTGTTTGACAGCTTCACAGAGCTGTCAAATGATGACAATTCATCTGTCAAAAATTTTTGACAGATGAAACGTCATACGCTGACGTTCTCTGTAACCGGCTTCCGCTTAATTGGCCTGCTAAGCCCGCTGGGCAGGCTTAACAAGGTCAATCAAGGGAAAATAGCGTGGGTTGGCTACAAGTCGATGGAGGCGGGACTAAAACCCGACAAGCAGCAGTCCCGCCTCCAATGCGCCCCCAATGGCAAAATCACCCCTATGTCTTAGCCCACAATTGGTCCTGCACCCATTTCAGGTACACACAGGAAACAATGCTGGTATGTGATTCACAAAACCCTCAGCTGAAGCTTACAATCAGAAGAAGTGCTATGTAAAATAATAGGATGATTGTGACTGCCAAGGATCCATTTTGTTAAACAAATACGTACTTAAGTTTCATTCAATTGAGTGCGTGGGCACTTGATTCATAAATTTGGCCCTTTAAAGTTCAAATGCCCCTTTTCACTTGGGCAGAAAAGCCATATTTGGCACATTATGCAGTTATGATGAACTTCTGATTGCAGTCAAGTTAAAGGCTTGGCAAAGATGCACGCATGTGTGGCAAGTTTACAATTGAGGCTTGATCAATGATCACATTACTTGTTAAAGTGCATGACTTTGTGAGTCAGTGCTTTTGTGCAATATATTATAGAAGAAAGCAATGATGATTTATGTGGCCGACAGGTGATTTACAATGTGTGTGTGTGTGTGTGTGCTCCCAGCATAAGTCTGTCACATATATGCCTTACTAAGCAGAGAGTTCATAAAACACAATAGCATCTCACGCACTTAATAATGAGCAGCAGCTCCATCAAGTCAGCAGGGTAATGAGAAAGAGGACATGACTGTGAGGCTGTGTGAGTGCAAAATGCAGGTAGGAAATGACAATTGGGCAATCACCCCTTGGAAAGCCTATTTCAGGTAGTGTGGCCTGCAAGACTGTGGATATATGTTCCCACGTGTGCATAGGCATAGAAAACTTCAATTACACTGCCAGTGGTGTTTAGAATGACAACTTGAAGGAAGTTATTTTTCTTTAACTATATACACAGAGGAAATATACCTCTTAGAAACCTGAATTTTCTAGTTGCGTCAGTCCAAATAGAAATAGGACAGAGTGCAATTTGCGTTTCCTCACATGATGAGTGCTCATTATGCTTTCCTGATGCCTGGAGCTTGCCTGTTTTTGGTGGGAAATAGCACGCTGCTGCAAAATTTAAAGGCCTGCAACATCTTAAGGGCGTGGTCATCATCACTACTGTTTCTGTTCAGGGAAAGAAAGTCTAAGATTACAGAAATGGCTCCCAGGTCTGCAGGAGTGCAGACAGCCCCAGGTTCTCTGAGGCAGTGGAAATACTGCTGCAGGAATTAAGGTAGAGGAAGGCGATACTCTTTGCAACTGGGGTTTTCAGGGCCCTGAGGAGAGTTGTCTAGGGGTGATGGCTGAAGGTTGCTAGAGTGATAACTCCTCAACACCCCCTCCCCCACTTAACCAGGCAGTGCCAGAAGTTTAATGACCTTACCAGCTCAGCCAAGGTAAGAAAAGCCACCAACACCTTCCATAAATGCATTGTATTGATCATGTCTGTCAATTGCAGTGATATCACCTTCACGCTATGTTAAAGAACTTTAATAGCTTACCATAGATACCCACAAGGCTGAAGTGATGCACCCAGTTTTCACCTGGATGTATTTCTTCACATAGATCCTTACCTGCAAAAGCCTTGCATGGAATTTAATTGCTTACTGCATTCATCTGTCATCACACCCATACATGATCTGCATGCTGATACCTGGGTTTATTGCATGTCATAGGAACAAAAAGTAACTTCGTACATTTTGCATTATTCTTCAAGGAGCAGACAGATTATAATGCTAGAAAGAGAGAGAGAGAAAGCTGTGACAGTTGACAACCCAGTGAATCTCCAACCGCTCACCCCCAATGAGCAACAGGTGCAACAAATCTTGGGTAGGGAGGCAATTCAGAGCATTAGAGATGAGGAAGTAAGAGAGAACGTGCCATGTGCAGGTTCATGATGAACATCGGCTTCTCTACCATCTCATCATATTGTGCCCTGCATTAACTGTCGGCAAACCATATCATGAAACCCTCATTTCAATCCTTCTACTGTAAGTTACATGTGAACTCATCTGATCAAGAAAAACCTGTAACCTCGCTTTCCTGTTTCCTCCTCTAGATGTTGCTGAGGAAGAACATACAAGCCCCGGGACATCAATTCAGAGAGCATATGCTGTTACTTACTTCATCTATCCCTCTCAAGCACCCACTCACGGACATCCACCCTGGAGGAGCTAGAGATTAAGCCAGAGGGGAATGCACTGGGTGACACAGAGCACATGAGAAGGAGCTGTTGGTGGCATATGCTGATGAAGATATGACTGTCTGGACTGTCAGGTTGTGTAGCTCTTTGATTGAAGAGTCGGG
Organism: Squalus acanthias; assembly: GCA_030390025.1. NCBI lineage: Eukaryota > Metazoa > Chordata > Chondrichthyes > Squaliformes > Squalidae > Squalus > Squalus acanthias. The sequence continues at coordinate 78,564,523 of CM059437.1, forward strand.
GGATGCAGGTCTCATGGGTTTGGCTTTTAAAAGAATGATGCTGACAGAGCATCACATGTTGGTGCAGGCATTGGAGCTGTCCAGACAGTGTTCTGCAGATGGTGGCTTGGGTGGAGGAGTCCACTAGCAGCATGTGTACATTATTGGAGGATGGCTTCATGACTCTATAGTCCACTTATCAGTATGTGCCATGTCCAAGGCCATCAGCAACGGATGTTTCCATCAAAGGAGCTATAAGGGTACTCTTCTGTGATTTTACCATGGATGCTCAGACAGCTGCCATAGAAACCTGGAATGCCAGATTAGAGAGTGATTTCACTTCCTGGCTCAATGACTGTTGATGTGTAGTTGGCAAGAATCATATAGAGCTTCAAGGATCTCATTGGGATCATTAGGTCTGCTTTCCCGTAGATCAATGAGCTAGTGGCCACTACTAATAGCATGGCAGGAATTGGGTACAAATGATGGCCAGTTTTTCAGGATGGCAGCACATACAGGCCCTCTCGCCAGCCCCATTCAATACCTGCACATACGGCAGAAAGGAGACAGGACCATGCAGCATCCCAAGAGATGCTGCAGCAGGTCCGTCTCAAGACCTGTTGCTATAAGATGAGTACAACATCTGTTCTAGGAGTCTCCTGTTGCAAAACAGCCAGCCATGTCATGCATTCCTGCCACTGAGATAGCACAAGGATAGGGCTATGAGTTCTTACTTCATACACTGGTGCCAAGGGGAAGTACAATGTTAGGAAGCAGTAGGCACACACACTGTATAGGTTTTCATTAAAATTATGGTAGCACTAAAGGTTTTGTTTACAAACATTAGTTTTTCAAAGATTTGTAATTAGCTTTCATCAAGTGGCGTGAATGTGAACTTAGTGAGTTGTGCACAAAGAAGGGTCTGCCGATGATAACGTTTCTGTGGTGGAAAGGAGGAAGATATATACAGGACTGCTAATGTAGTGGGCAAACATGAAGACCACCTGTATGAGTGACACGAATGTCTCTTCCAATTGGAAATGTGACATCCTCTGTGTCTTCTTCAGGCTGCTGCTCCTCTGGCTGCCTTTCTCCTCTGTGGCCTCCATGATGAGGCCATTTGTAAGGCACACTTGTGCAGCATGCAGCACGTAACCATGATGCTTGCGACCCTAGTTGAACAATAATGCAGGATTCCCTCATAGCGATCCAGGCATCTGAAGCACAACGTGCCAATGGTGTGCTCAATTATTATTGCTTTAATGGATCTCATTATACCAATGCTCAACTAGTGTCCTGGAATACTGCATATGTGTCATGAGCTGTGGCTGCCGATGATAGTCTTGATCTACCAGGAACATCCCACAGAGTTGACTGAGTCAAACAATGCTGGCAGGGTGAACTGATTTAAAATGAAGGCATCATGGCAACTCCCAGGAAAGCAAAGCGTTCACTTGTATAACATGATGCTGCTGATCACAAATGAGCTGCACATTGAGAGACAGAATCCTTTCCTGCTGACATAGGTAGAGGTAATGAGCAAGGGAGCACAAAGGGCCATGTGGCGGAATCTATAACTCAACCTTCGGGAACACTACAATGCTGCAAAATTACAGTGCTCTGTCATGCTGCAGCCAATTGTCTCTGGGAAAATAGATGAATGCATCCGTTGGCCGCTGATTGGCAAATGTTAGGGATGACCTTAACAGGCACTGACAATGTGGTTCCTGTGGGGAAGCTAGCTTGCAGCATGGTGGCACAACTTGGTGATGGCTTCCTTGGTAAAATTAAACCTCTGCAGACACAGTTTTTCTGACAAATGCAGGTATATTCTATTGTAGGGGTAGCAGTGGGTGGGTCCGGTGTGCCTCTGGTGCTAAAGCAAAATACTGCGGATGCTGGAAATCTGAAATAAAAGCAGAAAATGCTGGAAATACTCAACAGGTCAGGCGGCATCTGTGGAGAGAGAAACAAAGTTAATGTTTCAGGTCGATGACCTTTCATCAGAACTGCAGCATGGTTCTGATGAAAGGTCTTCAACCTGAAACGTTAACTCTGTTTCTCTCTCCACAGATGCTGCCTGACCTGCTGAGTATTTCCAGCATTTTCCGACCAGCCCACATCCATTTTTTAGTCTTCCTCCTCTTCCGAAAAAACAGATCCAGGGTAATTCCCAATGGGAAATTCATTGTTCCCTGCCTGAAATGGTGGGGAGAAAATGGCAGGTCTTCAACAAATGCTACAAAGGCAGATGTCAAAGTATTGGCAACAGCAAAAAGATGCTTCAAAAAAACAATCTGATATAAGCTCTAAACTGATGCCGTAAACAACGATGCTACTCTCTTTAAATTTTATTCCAAGTGTCCTCTAGCACCTAGCAACCCTGGACCTCCATTTCATATGGGCAAGGAGAGCAACCAACAGAAATGATGGAAAATGGGGTGTATGATGCAATCTTCACCTCATTTGCATACAACGGGCCACACATGAGCTGACATTTCCTGTGGTTGCCAGAAGTGACAGCGGAAAATAAGGAGGGTGAAGAAATGGCCAGAAATGCAGAATAACGGAGTAACGTCCAATTTTCTGAAGGTCAACCTGATTTATGCTTGTAAATTGGGTGGACCTATTTGGAAGATCCAGTCTAGAATCACATACAGCTCACACTGAGTTCTGTCTCTACTGCAAGAATCCTTGTGCCCAATCATATGCAGAGCCTGCAATGGTTTCAAGGCATTTTTACCAAACTGTGGGTGGGTGGCAATGGTTATTTCAATTCTTGCCTGGTATGGTCAATGGTAGTGTGATCAGAGCATGAAATGGTTAGAAACATGGGGGAAAAATTCAGTTGGTTGCGCCTCCCGTTAGCGCCTTAAGAGGGCGCTAATAGGGCGCAAAGCATCGAGCGCCCAGGCGCGGCGAAGTTTGCGCCGCTCGCGAAATTAACTAGACATTTTGCGGCAGCGCTAAACACTACCACCACGATCTCCTGCGCCGGCAGATCGTGACGTCAGTCGAGTGCGCAACGCCCCGGTATCGCCCCGGAGCGGATATTGAGTGGCGCCCCCTGCCTTACCGCCTGACGCTAGCAACGACAGGTTGAGGGGAGCGTTCTGCAGTCATGAAGGGAAAGGGGGAGCGCTATTTAAAGGTGACCGCTTCCTGCCTTTTATTGTTGCCGACATTTTTGAACCACGCATTCTGAGAGAGAGAGAGAGACTTCTGGAGAGATTCAACGCTGTGTGAAGGAGTTTTGGGTACTGAGCAGCACTTTGCAGGTTCATTTTGATTTGCCCTTCCTTGTATCGATTTAGAAGAGACTGTGGGGGCTGCACTCTGAGCTCTTTCACTGGGCCTCTCCATTGTTCTTTCCAGCACATTTGATGTACAGGTCTCTCCAGGCCGAGATTCAAGGCTGCAATGAGCAGGATGTGGATGGAATGCAAGATCAACTCTCCCCTTTAAGAACTGGCCGGGGCCATTGTGTCTGTGTTCCATTGCTGACTGACATCACATGAGCTTCGCCAGCGCTCTGAGGTAGCGCCTCGCTCCTCGGCCTTTGCGCCTTAAGACAGGTGTGAAGCGCCTGATTTAGCGCTCCAATCACCTCCAGGGGCGATAAAAGTCAAGTTTGCAGTCGGTGGCGATAATTAGCGCCAGGTGCTAATCTTTGCGCCCGGCCGATAATTGCGCCCCAAATGGGGCGATACTGAATTTCTCCCCCATAAGGCTTTCTCTCTGTAACGCAGTCTCTTCCTGTTGATGCAGTTTGTTGTCTGCAGAATCCACATCTTATAAGAGGCAGGAAGCTACGAAGGTTAAATATTGATTGTGTAGAATCCACTGAACTCTAAGATTAAAACTTCATATTCACATTCCCAGACTGTATATTTGCCTTTTGCTCAACAGACAGCTGAGAACAGGATTACAACTAAACTAAAGCCTTCAGTTTATAGATGCCTGTTGCAGAAGACCTGTGTTTCTAGAATATTAATCGTGAGCAGAACCAAAAATCTTCAGCCTACAGGAACCCTGTGGTGTTCCAGCACAGGGCAATGGCCTGTGGCTGGGTTTCTACTGTACTGTTCGTTAGAATCCTTTTAAAATTATTCCTTCTTCATGTTTTTCCATGGTAACCAGCACTGCTGGTGATTGGGTGAGAGAAAGTCTGCTCTGCAGGGTATAACAGATACATGATCTCTGACACACCACTTCATATGGCATCTCCTCCTCTCTACAGGGTGCCCATCAGTATAACACACCTCCCTCCACGGGATGTCTGCCATTGTAACATATCCTTCATTGTAGGGTGTACTCTCTGCAGTAAGTCCATCACCATAACATGTCCATCGTTGCATGATGTCCATCACTGTATGTGCACTAGCCTGCAGGGTGTCTGTCACTGCGATGTGTATGCTTTTCAGGGTGTCCGTCATTGTACCCTATCCTCTGCAGGGTGTCCATCACTGCAACATGTTTCTCTCTACACAGTGTCCATTACTGTTACACGGCCCTCTCCGCAGGGTGACTTTCACTGTAGCACGTGCCTGTCTGCAGAGTATCCATTACTGTAATAAAAAACAGAAAATGCTGGAAATACACAGCCGATCAGTCAGCATTTGTAAAAGAGAAAACATAAGTTATGATGTTTTGGGTTTATGAAGCCTTCATCGAAGGCTAAGAGATAAACAGACTTTTTAGTAATATTGGAAAAATAGATAATAAAAGGGAGGGGGGAGGAAGGGAGAACCAATGGATGCACCAATCACAGAGAGGGAGTTAATATGTAAAATGCCCTGCAAGCAGAAAACAGTTAGTCAATATAAAGGGCCATCTGTGAGACAATGCGGATGTGTGGTTTGGACAAAAGAATGTGCAAATAGTGGGGGAAGGGGGCGAAGAATGAAAAGGGGTGAGATGCCCATGCACAACCAAAGACTAAAAAATAAAGAAACAATAAAGCAAGAGGAATTAAAAAAAAATCAGTGGATGCAGCAGAAATTAAATTAAAATGGAAGATGCAAGGATGGATGGATCAACCAATCGTGACAAGAGACAAAGAACAGGTCTGCACCAATGGCCCTGACCCACCCCCGCAACGGCCCTGACCCACCCCCGCAATGGCCCTGACCCACCCCCTCAATGGCCCTGACCCACCCCCCCAACGACCCTGACCCTCTCCCCCCAACGGCCCTGACCCACCCCCCACAATGGCTCTGACCCACCCCCCCAACGGCCCTGACCCACCCCCTCAACGGCCCTGACCCACTCCCTCCAACGGCCCTGACCCACCCCCTCAACGGCCCTGACCCACTCCCTCCAACGGCCCTGACCCACCCCCTCAACGGCCCTGACCCACTCCCTCCAACGGCCCTGACCCACCCCCTCAACGGCCCTGATTCACCCCCCCAATATCCCTGACCCACCCCGCAACGGCCCTGACCCACCCCCACAACGGCCCTGACCCACCCCCGCAACGGCCCTGACCCACTCCCCCAACGGCCCTGATCCACCCCCCCAATATCCCTGACCCACCCCGCAACAGCCCTGACCCACCCCCTCAACGGCCCTGATCCACCCCCCCAATATCCCTGACCCACCCCCACAACGGCCCTGACCCACCCCCGCAATGGCCCTGACCCACTCCCCCAACGGCCATGACCCACCCCTCAACGGCCCTGACCCACCCCGCAACTGCCCTGACCCACGCCCCCAACGGCCATGACCCACCCCCTCAACGGCCCTGACCCACCCCGCAATGGCCCTGACCCACGCCCCCAACGGCCCTGACCCACCCCGCAATGGCCCTGACCCACGCCCCCAACGGCCCTGACCCACCCCCGCAACGGCCCTGACCCACCCCCCCAACAGCCCTGACCCACCCCCCCCAATGGTCCTGACCCACTCCCCCCAACGGCCCTGACCCACTCCCCCAACGGCCCTGACCCACCCCCCGCAATGGACCTGACCCACACACTCAACGGCCCTGACCCACCCCCCGCAATGGCCCTGACCCACGCCCCCAACGGCCCTGACCCACCCCCTCAACGGCCCTGACCCATCCCCCCAATATCCCTGACCCACCCCCTCAACGGCCCTGACCCACCCCCCGCAATGGCCCTGACCCACGCCCCCAACGGCCCTGACCCACCCCCTCAACGGCCCTGACCCACCACCCCAATATCCCTGACCCACCCCCGCAACGGCCCTGACCCACCCCCCCGAACCTGACCCACCCCCCCCAATATCCCTGACCCACCCCCGCAACGGCCCTGACCCACCCCCCCGAACCTGACCCACCCCCCCCAACGGCCCTGACTCACCCCCCTAACGGCCCTGACCCACCCCCCTAACGGCCCTGACCCACCCCCCCAACGGCCCTGACCCATCCCCATAACGGCCCTGACCCACCCCCCCAACGGCCCTGACCCACCCCCCCAACGGCCCTGACCCACCCCCCCAACGGCCCTGACCCATCCCCATAACGGCCCTGACCCACCCCCCCAACGGCCCTGACCCACCTCCCCCCAATGGCCCTGACCCACTCCCCCAATGGCCCTGACCCACTCCCCCAATGGCCCTGACCCACCCCCCCAACGGCCCTGACCCACCCCCCCAACGGCCCTGACCCACCCCCCCAACGGCCCTGATCCACCCCCTCAACGGCCCTGACCCACTCCCCCAATGGCCCTGACCCACTCCCCCAATGGCCCTGACCCACTCCCCCAATGGCCCTGACCCACTCCCCCAACGGCCCTGACCCACCCCCGCAATGGCCCTGACCCACCCCCGCAATATCCCTGACCCACCCCCTCAATGGCCCTGACCCACCCCCGCAATATCCCTGACCCACTCCCGCAATATCCCTGACCCACTCCCCCCAATGGTCCTGACCCACTCCCTCCAACGGCCCTGGCCCCCCAACGTCATGCTCTGACCCATCCCCCTAACGTCATGCTCTGACCCACACCCTCAACGGCCCTGACCCACCCCCCCCAACGTAATGCTCTGACCCATCTCCCCCCAACGTCATGCTCTGACCATCTCCCCCCAACGTCATGCTCTGACCCATCTCCCCCCAACGTCATGCTCTGACCCATCTCCCCCCAACGTCATGCTCTGACCCACCTCCCCCCAACGTCATGCTCTGACCCATCTCCCCCCAACGTCATGCTCTGGCCCACTCCCCCACGTCAGCTCTGCCCCCCACCCCCCCACCCCCCCAATGTCATGCTCTGATGAAGGGTCTATGATCCAAAATCTGGAATGCATATCTCTGTGCAGGATACTCCCACAGGCAGCATATGTCCCTGTGATTATTAAGGAATCCATGTGACTGTTTCCTTCATCAGACTTGTGAAATTCCATTAGGGGTGAGACTGACAGATTAGGGCTTATCTGTTATGCGCAGGACAGTTGGTTAGCTCTTTGCTTAGCGATGAAGTCCTGTCTCAAGGATTCTGTTGTCTTCCACACCACCCTGGGCAGCCTGGTATTCTGACAGCTTCTGGATTAGGGCTCACTGGGGAGCTTTCATTATGTAGCTGCATATCTCTGATGATGCAGCAGATGGATGAAGATGTTCATGCTGCGTGTTACACGTCCAGCTGGATGGACCTAGTGCTGTTAGCCCCTGATACAAATGATACTATTCATGGAACGGACTGACACCCAGTGATCTGGAATCCAATTAACAGCGTGCTACCTGTCAGGTTCAGCAGCCCAGTGTATCATATGCCAAGGCAAATGAGACTCATTCATCCCAACCGTCTAATAATGCAAGCACATTGTCTTAGAGATCTGCAGCTCAAGTTGGGGCCCACCAATCTCTAATCATTCACTCCACAAACAGGACACCTCACACATTACATAGGATATACAGCACAGAAACAGGCCATTCGGCCCAACCAGTCCATGCCGGCATTTATGCTCCACTTGAGCCTGATCCCATCTTTCCTCATCTAAATCTATCAGCATAACCCTCTATTCCCTTCTACCTCATACGCTTATCTAGCCTCCCTTAAATGCATCGATACTATTCGTTTCAACCACTCCCTGTGCTAGCGAGTTCCACATTCTCACCACTCTCTGGGTAAAGAAGTTTCTTCTGAATTCCCCATTTGATTTCTTGGTGACTATCTTATATTGATGGCCTCTAGTTTTGCTCTTCCCCACAAGTGGAAACATTCTCTCTGTATCTACTCTATCAAAACCTTTCATAATGTTAAAGACCTCTATTAGGTCATCCCCTCAGCCTTCTCTTTTCAAGAGAAAAGAGACCCAGCCTGTTCATCTTTTCCTGATACGTAAACCTCGCATTTCTGGTGTCATCCTTGCAAATCTTTTTTTGCACCTTTTCCACTGCCTCTATATCTTTTTTATAATATGGCGACCAGAATTGTACACTTCTTTACTGGGATTTACTGTAATTGATTCAGTTTATTCCAACATTTTCATTTTCATTAGGAGAACAGCCACCCCCAATTCACACCCCTATAACTGTCCGCTTTTGCCCTTTTCAAAAAGAGAAAAATTAACAGTTACCAGCGAGTCGCCAGATTTTCCAGTGTCTACTGTACCAACGTTCTCCTGAACAAGCCTGGTGGGAGAGTTGTAGAGACAGGCAAGGCGTTAGAGCGAATTAAAAACAAGCCAGATCTCAAGGCTGTGACTGTTAACAGTTGGAATATCCCACCGAAACATGCCATGTTTCATTCTGTAACTTAGACTGATAACAGACACAAAGGGCCGAATTTTTAACTGGAGCAAATTGGGTGGACGGTGCGTCCGCTACGCTTGCCTGATGGTACCAGCGGGAGGCCCAAACTCTTTTCATTGTCGGGCCTCACCTGCATAATGTTGGTGAGCTGTTAGCGCTCAACGAATGCTGACAGGTAGCTTGCTGATTGGGTGGGGGGGGGGGGTGGGTGGTGGCGGTGGGTGGCAGGGAATCCAGTGGAGCCTGCATGGAGCCAGAAGTGCTTACTTGAAGGCTGGGGAGGCAATCCCGGTGGGGGGAGGCACAGAAGGACCGGCAGTGGCTGGGGGAGTATTTTCTTGTGTTCCAGGAAAAGGATGCTCGCAACTACTGGAGGGGGTCCAGCTGAGTACCTAACCCAATATGAGAAGATGACCACTGGATATTTAGTTCTGCATCTGTGAATGGAGTACTGTGACCATGGTAAAATATCCCTCCTCATCCTTCTTGACCTGTCTGCAGCCTCTGACACGGTTGACCACACCATCTACCTCCAATGCCTCTCCTATGTAGTCCATCTGGGTGGGACTGCCCTTGCCTGGTTCCATTCTTATCTGTATAGTTGTAGTCTGAGAATCACTTGCAATGGCTTCTCTTCCTGCTCCCGCATTGTTACCTCTGGAGACTCCAAGGATCTATCCTTGGCCCCCTCCTATTTCTCATCTACATGCTGCCCCTCGGCGACATCATCTGAAAACACAACGTCAGGTTCTACCTGTACGCTGACGACACCCAGCTCTAATTCAACACCACCTCTCTCGACCCCTCCACTGTCTCTAAATTGTCAGATTGCTTGTCCCACATCCAGTACTGCTGAGCAGAAATTTCATCCAACTAAATATTGGGAAGACCGAAGCCATTGTCTTCGGTCCCCACCATGGACTGTTTGCGTCCTTAGCATCCTATTTGACCCTGAGATGAGCTTCCGACCACATATCCGTTCCAGCACCAAAAACGCCTACTTCCACCTGCGTAGCAATGCCCATCTCCGACCATGCCTCAGTTCATCTACTGCTGAAACCCTTACCCATGCCTTTGTTACCTCTAGACTTGACTATTCCAAAGCTCTCCTGGCCGGCCTCCCATTTTCCACCCTCCATAAACTTGAGCTCATCCAAAACTCTGCTGTCCATATCCTAACTCGTACCAAGTCTTGTTCACCCATCATTGCTGTGCTCGCTGACCTACATTGGCTCCCGGTCTGGCAACGCCTCGATTTAAAAATTCTCTTCCTTGTTTTCAAATCTTGTAAGAAAGGTACAGCAATAATCATGGCCGATTTTAATCTTCATATTGATTGGACAAATCAAATTGGCCAAGGTAGCCTCGAGGAAGAGTTCATAGAGTGTATCCGGGATGGTTTCCTCGAACAATACGTTGTGGAACCAACCAGGGAGCAGGCTATCTTAGATCTGGTGGTACTGTGTAATGAGACAGGATTAATAAATGATTTCATAGTAAAGGATCCTCTAGGAAAGAGTGATCATAGCATGGTTGAATTTCAAATTAAATTGTAGGGTGAGAAAGTTGGGTCTCAAAGCAGTGTCCTGACCTTAAATAAAGGCAATTACAAAGGTATGAAGGCAGAGTTGGCTAATGTGGATTGGGAAAATAGATTAAAGGGTAAGACGGTTGATAAGCAATGGCAGACATTTAAGGAGATGTTTCATAACTCTCAACAAAAATATATTCCAGTGTGAAGGAAAGACTTTAAGAGAAGGGAGAACCATCCATGGCTAACTAAGGAAGTAAAGGATGGTATCAAATTGAAAACAAAGGCATACAATGTTGCCAAGATTTGTGGGAGACCAGAGGATTGGGAAATTTTTAAAAACCAGCAAAGGACGACTAAAAAAATAATAACGAGAGCGAAGATGGATTATGAGAGTAAACAAGCAAGAAATGTAAGAGCTTCTACAGGTATATTCTTCTTCTTCTTAGGCAGTCCCTCGGAACCGAGGATGACTTGCTTCCACATTAAAAATGAGTTCTCAGGTGACTGATGAGTACAATGTGGGACCTACAGTCTCTGTCACAGGTGGGGCAGACAGTGGTTGAAGGGGCGAGTGGGTGGGGTGCTTGGATTGACGTGCGCTCCTTGCGCTTGGCTTCCGCTTGCTCCCGGCGAAGAGACTCGAGGTGTTCGGCGCCTTCCCGGATGCTTCTCCTCCACTTTGTACTGTCTTGGGACAGGGATTCCCAGGTGTCGGTGGGGATGTTGCACTTTTTCAAGGAGGCTTTGAGGGTGTCTTTGAAGCATTTCCTCTGCCCACCTGAGGCTCTCTTGCCGTGTCGGAGCTCCGAGTAGAGCGCTTGTTTTGGGAGTCTCGTATTGGGCATGCGGACGACGTGACCCGTCCATCGGAGCTGATCGAGCGTGGTCAAAGCTTCGATGCTGGGGATGTTGGCCTGAGCGAGAACACTGACGTTGGTGCGCCTATCCTGCCAATGGATTTGCAGGATGTTGCGGAGGCAGCGTTGGTGGTACCTCTCCAGTGCTTTGAGGTGCCTGCTGTACATGGTCCATGTCTCTGAGGCATACAGCAGGGCGGGTATCACTGCTGCTCTGTAGACCATGAGCTTGGTGCTGGGTTTGAGGTCCTGGTCTTCAAACACTCTCTTCCTCCGGCGACTGAAGGCTGCACTGGCACACTGAAGGCGGTGTTGGACTTCATCATCGACGTCTGCCCTTGTTGACAGTAGGCTCCCGAGGTATGGGAAGTGGTCCACGTTGTCCAAGGCCTTGTCGTGGATTTTGATAATCGGGGGGCAGTACTGTGTGGCGGGGGCAGGTTGCTGGAGGCCTGCTTCACGACAACATGCAAGCTGCGATCCTGACCAACGGTTCCACCACAGACCTAATTCACGTACGGACCGGGATCAAGCAAGGCTGTGTCATCGCACCAACGCTCTTTTCGATCTTCCTTGCTGCAATGCTTCATCTCACCCTCAGTAAGCTCCCCGCTGGAGTGGAGCTAATTTACAGAACTAATGGGAAACTGTTCAACCTCCGTCGCCTCCACTCCAAACCATCGCCAACACCTTCACCGAAGCGTACGAGAGCATGGGCCTTACACTACAGGTATAGAAAAAGGAAGAGAGTAGCTAAAGTAAACGTTGGTCCTTAGAGGATGAGACTGGGGAATTAATAATGGGGAACAGGAAAATGGAAGAGACTTTGAACAAATATTTTGTATCAGTCTTCATGGTAGAAGACACTAAAACCATCCCAATAATACATAATCAAGGGGCTATAGGGAGGGGGGAACTTAAAACAATCATTATCACTAAAGAAAAAGTACTCGGTAAAATAATGGGACTAAAGGTGGACAAGTCCCCTGGATCTGATGGCTTGCATCCTAGGGTCTTAAAAGAAGTGGCTGCAGAGATAGTGGATGCATTGGTTGCAATCTACCAAAATTCCCTGGATTCTGGAGAGGTCCCAGTGGATTGGAAAACCGCAAATGTAACGCACCTAATTAAGAAGGGAGGGAGACAGAAAGCAGGAAACTATAGACCAGTTAGCCTAACATCTGTCATTGGGAAAATGCTGGAGTCCATTATTAAGGAAGCTGTAGCAGGACATTTAGAAAATCATAATACAGTCAAGCAGAGTCAGCATGGTTTTATGAAAGGGAAATCATGTTTGACAAATTTGCTGGAGTTCTTTGAGGATGTAACGAGCAGGGTGCATAAAGGGGAACCAGTGGATGTGGTGTATTTGGATTTCTGGAAGGCATTCGATAAGGTGGCACATAAAAGGTTACTACACAAGGTAAGAGCTCACGGGGTTGGGGGTAATATATCAGCATAGATAGAGGATTGGCTAACTAACAGAAAACTAATGGGGTGCCACAGGGATCAGTGCTGGGGCCTCAACTATTTACAATCTATATTAATGACTTGGATGAAGGGACCGAGTGTAATGTAGCCAAATTTGCTGATGATACAAAGATAGGTGGGAAAACAAGTTGTGAAGAGTACATAAAGAATCTGCAAAGGGATATAGACAGGCTAAGTGAGTGGGCAAACATTTGGCAGATGGAGTATAATGTGGGAAAGTGTAAGGTTATCCACTTTGGTAAGAAAAATAAAAAAGCAAATTATTATTTAAATGGAGAGAGATTACAAAATGCTGCAGTACAGAGGGACCTGGGGGTCCTTGTGCATGAAACACAAAAAGTTAGCATGCAGGTACAGCAAGTAATCAGGAAGGCAAATGGAATGTTGGCCTTTATTGCAAGGGGGTTGGAGTATAAAAGCAGGGAAATCCTGCTACAACTGTACAGGGTATTGGTGAGACCACACCTAGAGTACTGCATACAGTTTTGGTCTCCTTATTTAAGGAGGGATATACTTGCATTGGAGGCAGTTCAGAGAAGGTTCATGAGGTTGATTCCTGAGATGAAGGGGTTGACTTATGAGGAAAGGTTGAGCAGGTTGGGCCTATACTCATTGGAGTTTAGAAGAATGAGATGTGATCTTATTGAAACATATAAGATACTGAGGGGGCTTGACAGGGTAAATGCAGAGTAGATGCTTCCCCTCATGGGGGAATCTAGAACTAGGGGGCATAGTTTCAGAATAAGGAGTCGCCCATTTAAACCTGAGATGAGGAGGAATTTCTTCTCTCAGAGGGTCGGAAATCTGTGGAGTTCTCTGCCCCAGAGAGCTGAGGAGGCTGGGTCATTGAATATATTTAAGGTGGAGATAGATTTTTGAACAATAAGGGAGTGAAGGGTTATGGGGAGTGGGCAGGGAAATGGAGCTGAGTCCAAGATCAGATCAGCCATGATCTCATTAAATAGCGGAGCAGGCTCGAGGAGCCAAATGACCTACTCCTGCTCCTATTTCTTATGTTCTTATGCCCCTCCCTATGTTTGTAACCTCCTCCAGCCCTACAACCCTCCGAGATCTCTGCGCTCCTCCAATTCTGGGCTCCTGCGCATCCCTGATTTTAATCGCTCCACCATTGGCGACCGTGCCTTCAGCTGCCTAGGCCCCAAGCTCTGGAATGCCTTCCCTAAACCTCTCTGCCACTCTAGCTCTCTCTCCTCCTTTAAGACGTTCCTTAAAACCTACCTCTTCCTAATATCTCCTTATGTGGCTTGTTGTCAAATTTCATTTGATAATGCTCCTGCAAAGTGCTTTGGGATGTTTTACTACGTTAAAGCCTCTATCTAAATGCAAGTTGTTGTTGTTGTGAAAGGCGTAGGGGAGAGAAAGTTTGAAAAGTGCTGCCCACCATTTCAGATCCAGGTACCTCATAGTATTTTGATACGGAGTTTGAAGAAGGAGCTTTAGATGTTGCACAAATAACACGTGAAGAGTGGCAAGTGCAGATGGTAGCGGAGGAACAGCAGGTAGCTGCCCAGGCTTCCAGCCCAAAGATGTTCCTCAGTTGTGTGGTCAAACCAATGGTACCCTACTCGGCATGTCTTCAGACGATAGCTGATTAAAGACCAAAAGGCTTTCTTGACATCCTTTCCATCAGTGCAAAGGTTGTCAACGCAGGAGTGCGATATTTAGTTGAACGCTGCCTTAATGTCGAGGGCAGCTATTCTCACCTCTCCTCTGCCATTCAGATCTTGTGTCCATGTCTGAATCAAGGCTGGTTGGGTGGTTCTGGAGGAACACGAACTTAGCATCAGTCAGCAGGTTATTGGTGAGTAGGTGTCATTCGCTGGCGCTATTTATGACTCCTTCCATCACTTTACTGGTAATTAGAAGAAGGCTGATGGGGCGGTAATTGGCCAGGTTAGATTTATCTTGTTTTTTTGTGGATGGGACATACCTGCCTCCTTTGCCAGCTTTTGCTAAAATTATTTAAAAAATGATTAATTGGTCTGTGCTTCAAGGATCATGGGATCATTTCAGCTAAAAATATAAAAAAACACAATAGTGTTGAATTTCACTAGCTATAGGAGCTAGTACTGTAGAGAATGAGTTTTGTTCATTGTGACCACTTGTTTCTGATGGTTTGTGGTCAACAAAAGCAGGGTATCTGTTGCAATCACAGTGCAAGATATACTGGAAGCTGCAGTGTGGGTGTCCTAGTCACCGTATGGAGTAAAAATCCACGGGGCTAGTGGTCCCAGTTGCTGATATGGCAGAAACCATGGGGAATATAAGCCATTGTATATGGTAGACACCACAGGGGATCTCAGTCCTTGTACATGGGAGAAACAGCAGGGTCTTAATCAATGTATACGTAGAAAGGGGAGAGTGCACGGGAATCTTAGTCACTGTACGTGGCAAAAACTAAATTACAGGGGCCATAGTTACGTGATATGTTAGTAACCAGAGGGAATCTGAGTCAGTGTTAGCAGAGAAATCGGGGGCTCCAGCTGTGGTATACAGAGGAGTTCCAATCATTGCACAGGGTACAATCTGCAGGTGCTTCCAAGTCATCATACAAAGTAAAAGCCATGAGGACCCCATGAAAGAAAGAAGAAAGACTTGCATTTACATAGCGCCTTTCACGACCTCAGGACATCCCAAATCGCTTCACAGCCAATGAAGTACTATTTGAGGTGCAGTCACTGTTGTAATGGAGGAAACGCAGTAACCAATTTGCGCACAGCAAGCTCCCACAAACAGCAATATGATAATGACTAGATAATCTGATTTTGTGATGTTGGTTGAGGGATAAACATTGGCCAGGACACCGGGGCTAACTCCCCTGCTCTTCCTCAAAATAGTACCGTAGGATCTTTTACATCCACCTGAGAGAGCAGACGGGACCTCGGTTTAACTTCTCATCCAAAAGACGGCACCTCCAATAGTGCAGCACTCCCTCAGTACAGCCTAGATTTTTGTGCTCCAGTCTCTGGAGTGGGACTTGAACCCACAACCTTCTGAGTCAGAGGCTCGAGTGTTACCATTGAACCACAGCTGTCACTGGTAGTAGATGGTTTGTGAGCAAACCCATTCCATTATGCCTCCCCATTTGAAGCCATATATTCTAACAGCAACTCAGACAATATATTCAGGGAGCTGTGTGCCTGGTTATTGTTAGGTGAGGGAGCGACACATCTGGTTATCATGAATTAGGTATCTATGTGTGTCGTTATTGCTTAGTTAGGGAGCTGTGTCTGTGGCTATTGGTGAGGTAGGGAACTGTGGTTGTTGGTTTCGCAGCACTGCACCTTTGCTTCGCTGACACCTTGCTGTGGACTGGATGGTTACATTTTGAAGCGAACTGATGGTGAAAAATGCTGGAGCTCTGTTCTGATATAGAAGGGAATTAAGGTTGCTCTGTACTTCAGGATTGTCCTTGTTTATAAATCTGTCACTGCTAGTCGTACATTGAGTTTGCTGCTGTCACAGCTCAGTGTGAAGTATATCGAAAATTGAAGGACGTACAAGCATCACTGGAGGGAGGCCAACCAATAAACTACAGCCCTGGAATTGTTCACAAGCTCAGTGCCTGGCTTAGTACATGGCACCCTGCACTGTTGAAGGTCTGACCTTAACAATGACCAGGCATTTCACACACACATGTGAAGATACAGAGACATAGGGGGGAATTTTAACACCCAACCCCCCACCACTCCAGGATGGACAGGAGAGGGGTGCGTGGGGAAGTTAAAATTATTTGCAATCTGAAACTCGACTCCAACACGCCTCCAATGTGCCCACTTCCGGTTTTAACAGAGACGGGTTTGGGGTGGTGGGGGGGGGCGACTAACCTACTCTCCAGAGGTGGGTCCCTAATTTAAATATGATTATGCGGCTGCGTGGCTCAGCTGAGGGGAAGCGAGAACGCCCAGATTCATTAGGTAAGTGCCTTTACAGCACGGCTTGTGGGCCAGGAGGAGCAGGAATGCTTCTCTCCGGCCCTTCACGCTAACCTGTTTCACACTCCCCGTGATCGGACACCCCCCCAACCCCCGTGATCGAACCCTCATGATCTATCCACCCATCCCCCCAATTGATCTCTCTGGCCCCCGATTGATTTCTCGGACCCCCCGACCAATCTATCCTCGTCTCTTCCCTGATCTCTTGTTTCCCCCCACGATCTATCGAGGCCCTCCCCCCGATTTATCCGGCCCACGATCTATCCACTGTCCCCTCCCACCCCGATCTTCCCCACAATTTCTCCCTCCCTCGCTCCGCTCCCTTCTGCAGCCTGGTGCTATAGGCCTTCCCGCCAGCCAGCCAACCTCTTAATCTGGCTGGCTGCTGGCCGGGAAATCAGGTCCTGCCATTAAATTCGACAGGACCTCCAAGAAATCCATACCTCCGGGTTTCGCGGCCGCTACACCGCCCCGCCCCCCCATACGCCCTGCCCCGCGCGCCCCCCCCCCCTTCCCTGCCTCCACGTAAATATCGGGGCCATAACTGCACAAAGGTGCACACTCACACACAGAGATACAGGTGCATACACACAGGATAGGGACAGATGTGTATACACGTGCTGCACAGACACATACACAGAGATGTAGATACACAAACAGCCCTCGTTTCCCCTGTGCTATTGGTTTTATAAAGTGGTGCAGTGGATAGATGACCACGATATCTGATAGCAGCAGTCTGAATGGTCGTTAGTGATATCAAGATTGAGATCAGCAGTGCGCCCAATCACGCAACGGTGTTCTTTCACGGCTTTCGCAGAAAAGTTTTCCTATTGATTGCATCGTGCAACATTGTTTTGCTTTCATGTATGTGGCTGGTTTTGAATTGCTGGCCTAGAAACTGGAGAACGCTGGAAACCCGCTGGTAACATGGGCGGCCAAGGATATCGGCCGCCGGCCAAGAGAGCGCAGGCACTACCGGCATTTTGGTATTGCCTGCTCATTAACATCAGCGTGGCGTTAATTTTCTGGAATTTTTTGAGGTAAAAACTGGTAAAATAGATAAGGGAGAACCAGTGGATGTGGTGTATTTGGACTTTCAGAAGGCTTTCGATAAGGTCCCGCATAAGAGATTAGCGTGTAAAGTTAAGGCACATGGGATTGGGGGTAAGGTATTGACTTGGATAGAGAACTGGTTGGCAGACAGAAAGCAAAGAGTTGGAATAAATGGGTCTTTTTCCGAGTGGCAGGCAGTGACTAGTAGGGTACCGCAGGGATCGGTGCTAGAACCCCAGCTATTCACAATATATATTAATGATCTAGATGAGGGAATTGGATGTAATATCTCCAAGTTTGCAGATGACACAAAGCTGGGTGGGAGTGTGTGCTGTGAGGAGGATGCCGAGAAACTCCAGTATGATTTGGACGGGTTGGGTGATTGGGCAGAAGCATGGCAGATGCAATATAACGTGGATAAATGCGAGGTTATCCACTTTGGTGTCAAAAACAGGAAGGCAGATTATTATCTGAATGGCAGTAGATTGGGAGAAGGGGAAGTGCAACGAGACCTGGGTGTCCTTGTGCACCAGTCGCTGAAGGTAAGCATGCAGGTGCAGCAGGCGGTTAAGAAGGCAAATGGTATGTTGGCCTTCGTAGCGAAGGGGTTCGAGTACAGGAACAAGGATGTCTTGCTGCAGTTGTACAGGGCCTTGGTGAGACCACATCTTGCGTATTGTGTGCAGTTTTGGTCGCCTTATCTGAGGAAGGATGTTCTTGCCATGGAGGGAGTGCAGCGAAGATTCACAAGGCTTATACCTGGGATGGCAGGAATGACGTATGAGGAGAGATTGGGTCGATTGGGCTTATACTCGCTGGAGTTTAGAAGAATGAGAGGGGATCTCATTGAAACTTATAAAATTCTAACAAGACGAGACAGACTAGATGCAGGAAGGATGTTCCCGATGGCCGGGGAGTCCAGAACCAGGGGTCACAGTCTAAGGATAAGGGGTAAGCCATTTAGGACTGAGATGAGGAGGAATTTCTTCACCCAGAGAGTGGTGAACCTGTGGAATTCTCTACCACAGAAGGCAGTGGAGGCCAATTCATTAAATATATTCAAGAAGGAGTTAGATATATTTCTTAAAGCTAAAGGGATCAAGGGATATGGGGAGAAGGCAGGGACAGGGTACTGAGTTTGGATGATCAGCCATGATCTCATTGAATGGCGGAGCAGGCTCAAGGGGCTGAATGGCCTGCTCCTGCTCCTATCTTCTATTTTTCTATGTTTCTATGGTGTAACGCGCTCTTTGCAGCGCTAATCTGAGAAGGAGTCCAAAGGTAGCCTCTGTCTCCTGCTTGCAGTGTAGGGGAACGGGGAAGAAAGGCGCGACCCGGACAGTTGCCGTAATTGCTCCAAAAATATTAGCTGCCACCCGATGTTTGTGGATTTTTGAATAGTTTATGAAACGAATGCATCTGCATTCTCTGTAACACTAATCTTTCCCCAGTGGTTACTCTTGAAAGTGTTTAAATGTGTAGTCATCGTGGCAGCTTTTAGTAGGTCTTCCATACTCGACACAAAATAATTATTTGATAAATAATTGGTGTGGAATTTTGAATAAATTATTTATAATCCTTAAAATCTTAAGCAGTTGAGTCCAGATTTGCTAGGGGGTGATGTTCTGGTGACGCTGTCATAAAGATAAAAGAGATCTTCAGAGATTATCTTCAACCGTTGCAATGGAGTTCACCCATTGATTTACTGACCCACAAACACTGTAGGCCTCCCGGAAGCCGCCAGGAATTGCAACCATCCCCTCTCCCGCCCCCCCACCCCCCCCTACAGATGGGCAAAAAAGAAGAACCTTGGCAAAGGAGGCGTTTGAAGTTCCGGCATCCATCTGAGGTGTTTTCCACTTGTCAGCCTCCATCCTCGCAAGTCCCGCCAGACTCCTCATGGCCGCTAACGCCACTGAAACACCTTTTAGCGGCAGCACTCACTGGCGTGATTTACCGTGGGTGGTAATGGGAGTGGCAAACTCCAAAATGGATGAGCTGGCGTCAACTCGGCGTTGCACGCCGATTGGCAGCACACTCCAACTCATTAAAATACTTTCGCCGATGGCAGGCAACGGCAGCGCTACCGAGCTGCCGAAAATGGCGGCCGCCGCGTGACCCGCCACCAGCTGGCGGAAGAGCACTGGCCGTCATTTTTTCGCCATTTCATGGCGGTAACGGGTGGCGCAAAACACCCGAATTTCTAGGCCGCTAACTCTGCAGATACATTTAGAGCTTTTATACACGTAGGGAGAGGAGGAGGCAGAGGTGGGCATCAGCTAAGTGGCAGCAGTAATAGCAAATATTGAGACGAGTGAAAGGTTGAGGGAGGGAGCTGCGGGATGACAGGCAAGAGACAAGGGAGTGAGTGAGTGAAGGATGACAGCACAAGGTGAGGTGAGGGATAATGGAGTGAAGGTTTCTGGATGAGGATGTGAGAGGTGCAGGATGAGGGATTGTGGGTCAAGTGATGGGTAAGAGGCTAAAGGGTGAGGGGATAAGAGATGAAAGAGTGAGGGGCAAGCGGGTGACAGATGACGGAATGACGATTGAGGAATGGGGTGATGGGTGAGGGACAAGTGTGGGATGAGGTCTGAAGTAGTAATGGATAAGTATGCAACAGTGGAAAGGGCAAAAGGCCACATTTGAGAGGTGAAGGAAAGACTTGCATTTATAGAGTGCCTTTCACGACCACTGGACGTCCCAAAGTGCTTTGCAGCCAATGAGGTACTATTTTGAAGTGTAAGTCACTGTTGTACTGTAGGAAATGTGGCAGCTAATTTGTGCATAGCAAGCTCCCACAAACAGCAATGTGATAATGACCAGATAATCATTTTTTATAACACCCCAGCTCTCTTTGAAATAGTACCATAGGATCTTTTACATCCACCATGAGAGGGCAGATGGGGCCTCAGTTTAACATATCATCTGAAAGACAGCACCTCCGGCAGTGCAGCACTGGAGTGTCAGCCTAGATATTTGTGCATAAGTCTCTGGAGTGGGACTTGAACCCACAACCTTCTGACTCAGAGGCAAAGGTGCTACCAACTGAGCCACAGCTAACACTTAGTATGAGGGACTGTGGGACAAGGGTGAGGGACATAGATCTCATGTTTCTTGTTATTATCAGTCTTGTGGTTCATTTGGGTTTAATGGTGGAGTCTTGTTTTTGAAAACTTATCTCTACAATGGGAAGGGCTGTTGGCTGGCACTTGGAGGCTTGGCTGGGGCCTGGGTCTGCAGGCTGAGGCTGAGGACAGGGCATGGAGGTGGAGGCTGGGCTTGGGATTCATGCTCTTAGCTGGGATTAGGAGGCTGGGTGATGGTGATGGCAGGCTGGTTCTGGTCTGGGAGGAGTGCTGAATCTTTCTTTGTTTCTTCTGCTGTGACTGAGAACAGGCAAAATGATCAGCGAGGTTGATCTGCAGCCGCCATGTGCTAATGCAACGTTTGTATTTCAAACCTGTGATTTTCAGCTTGAAAATAACGATGAGCAGAGCAGCTGGTCATTAACTTAATTTCCTGGAGTTAATTAGCATCAGGGCATGGGCCGTGCTTCCACGCTGACTTCAGCTCCAATTAGTTTTAATTGGCTGCTTTTAATTGAGATGAGATATCATTAAAAAACGTGCTGCCTTACTATTGGCTGAGCACTTTTTAGTGGGCTGGGAGAAAGCATCGCTGTTTCTTGTCAGCAAGTCTGTCCAGTGTGGAGACACTCTCCAGTGTGAGTCCAGAGTGCAAGGTTCTGTCTGTCCAGTGTGCATCGTGGTCTAAGGCTTTATCTAGCCAATGTGTGACCAGGGATTGAGACCCTGTCCAGTGTGTGTTCAAGGAATGACATTGTTCATTACAACATAAGAAAAAGTCAAAGATGAGAAAAGGCCATTTGAGCCATTGAGCTCACCCTAGTTATGAGGAATGACAAGACAAACTGGGGAGTGGGGTTCAAGTGAAGTGCAAATGCTCTCCCCAAAGGGAAATATCCCACTTACCTATGCCCAGAGAATCAAGGCGAAGGTTTACCTCAAAGGGGTACTATGGGGTTTAACCAGCTGAAGCTACAAAGTTTACCAGCACAGCGCACAGAGCACTGGTAAGCTTCTAGCTGCTTCTCCAGTCAGAACAATCTTACCATTGACGCAGTGACTAGCAGAATTGTTTGGGACCAAGTGGGAATTAGAACAGTGATGGGTCTAACCTTCAGGTTTTATTAATAATGAATCAGGCTTTCATTAAGGGGCCTACATCAGAAGACGTGGCCTGATGATGTAATCGACGCCATAATGCAAATTCAACTGCCGAAATTGGGACCAACCCCAACAGCTACACCATGATGAGAGTCAACAGAGAGGCCAAGGTAAGTACTTAAATTACCATTTCTAAGGATTCCTGTGGGCCAGGAGTGCTTCCCCAGGCTCCACAAGGAGTCCTTAGGCCTCCTCAGCCTCGGCCTTGCCTCTCCCTCCAGTGCTGGCACCCTCGGAGAACCTCCGCACAAACTTCAAGCCTGGGACTGTTCCTTTTGGCCCCCGGTGTTCTAGGGCTCCGACACAAGTTCAGCTCCCGCCGGCCCTGACATCATTCCTGCTGGCTTTGGGAAGCAGACAGTGATGGATTATTCAAATGAAGCCTGGGCCTCACGCTGAACTCTCCATGGGTTGAAGTCAATGGAAAGGAAAATCGAGCGGAGTGTGCAATGGTCCGCCAATCCGATATTGCTTGCCTTGCGCCATCACCAGATGTTAAAATTATGCCTTCTCTCTCTGTCCCTCCTTTTCTCTCTCTTCCTCTGCTTCAATGCTTGTTTTTGCACCTCCCTATATTTCCCCCCCTCTCTCTGCATCTCTCTATATTTCTTTTTCTCTCTTGTCCCCTTTCCCCTCCCCTCCTCTGGTTCTCTTTCACTCTCTCTGCATCTCTATCTCTGTGTGTCCAGATGAACGGCAGGTCATATAGCCGTTTACCAGATATAGTAATCTTAAGTTACACATAATTACTATCATATTGGCGGCACTAATTATTTTACACAGTGGAATTATAATCAGTGTTATTTTAAAGACATGATTAATATGAAAGTTAAGATATTAAATTCAAATACAATAGGGATAGTAGAAAAAACTGAATATACCCAAGAAATATAAACAACCTTCTCATTATTGACACATATAATGAAGATAAAAAAATGTATGATGAAAAGACATTCTTTAAAATTATAGGATTTCATTAATAAACTTCTGTGACATGTCTGGGATATAATTCTATTTTATAAATTTCATTTATAGGAAATAACATGTAAAGGAGACAGAGTATCAATAATAAAGTGAAGGGTCCACACAATGTAATCATTAAAAGGAGAGAATTTCATTGAATAAATGACAGGATTGTTTAAATATTTTCTCACTATAAGCACTACTATATTCAGATTATAAAATGATAGACACATTCTTTCACAGTACAGAGAACATTTCTAAATTATAAAACAATAATACATGAGTTAGAATATGATGCAGAAATATTGAACACAATGAAGATCTCTCATCAGAACTGTGCATTATTATAACATAAAATATAGAGCATTACATTATTATATAATGGCTAGAGCATTAAATTATTATATAATGGCTAGAACATTAAATTATTATACACTTGCTAGGGCATTAAATTATTATACACTTGCTAGGGCATTCAGAGCAGCATGACACCAGTGTGATTCGAGTATGATGCATCTTCTTCTCAGAACTAAATTACAATGCACAATAATCCCAACATATAAACCTTTATATTGTATGCAGTTCCAAAGAACTCCAATCTCCCTTGGCCAATCTGGTTTTGTCACCTTAAGACTTGATTTCTCCAACGTCATCCTTGTTGCTATCCCCTGTCCATCATAAACTTCAACTTGTCCAAAACTCAGCTGCTCGTATCTTGTCCCTTAATAAGCCTTGCCTGTTCATCACTCCCATCTTCATTGACCGACATTGTGTCCTTGTCCCCCCGTACCTTGAATTTAAAATCCTCATCCTCATCTTCAAATCTATCCGTGACCTTGTATGTCTACAAACTCTCTGGCCTTACATTTCCTCCCACACTCCTCTGTCCTCTGA
Source organism: Squalus acanthias (assembly GCA_030390025.1). Taxonomy (NCBI): domain Eukaryota; kingdom Metazoa; phylum Chordata; class Chondrichthyes; order Squaliformes; family Squalidae; genus Squalus; species Squalus acanthias. Next base: position 78,588,219 of record CM059437.1, read on the forward strand.
CTCTGGCCTTTTGTGCTTCTCTTATCCTACCATTGGCAGCAGAATCTTCAGCCGCCTTGGCCCTATTTTCTCCCTCCCTAAACCCCTTGGCCTCTGCACATCTTGTTTCACATTTTCTCATTTTGCATTCCTTTATTCCTTTTATCTCCAGTCTTTGGTGTAAAAATCATGTAGTATTGACAGACTGACATCTCCCCACAATGCTGGCTGTGACATTATCATCCCACCCTCACCACTGACCGGGCTTCATCAGCCCACACCACTGACTATGAATCATCACCTCAGTGTGCCACATGAGCAAACAACAAAGTGGAATGCGTGTGCAGTAGCCTAGTGGTTATGGTACTGGACTAGCAATCCTGATGTCAGAAGTTCAATCCCACCATGGTAAGATGTGAAATTGAATTCAATAAATCTGAGATGTTATCGGCTAGCACCAAAAAAAACCCCATGAAAGCTTCAGATTGTCATAAAATAAACCCAACTGGTTTACTAAAGTCCTTCAGAGATGAGAGTCAATTGTAGAGGTGGCAAACTCCTGTCCCACACTAGACTCAAATGCCTTCTGAAGTGGGCTAACAATAAGAAGAAAATCAGGTGGACTTATTGGCAATGGACCAGATGTCGTATCAGGATAAGATGAAGGTCCCAAAATACATTTGGGGGCTGACCCACAGGTTAGTGAAACAACAACAACTTACATTTATATAGTGCATTTAACATAGTGGCATGTCCCAAAGCGCTTAAATATATAAGCCTGATAGGTATGGTACTGTGACTACAGCTCTATCAGACAACATCCCAGACTCTTCCATCAACATCCCTGGGTATCTCCTGTGTCACCAGCAGGGTAGATCCATCAGAGATGGGAACACAGTGGAATACAGATATTTGGGAGTCCTCAATATTGACTCTACACCCCAATGAAGTCTTAAAGCGCAAGGTCAAGGACAACTCCTGATGATCATCATCAACTGCCCTCCTTCAACTGATGATTCAGTACTTCTCCATGTTGACCATCACTTGGAGGAAGCTCAGATACACGAATCACTAAAAGTAGCGACGCAGGTTAATAAGGCCATTAAAAAAGCAAACCAAGCACTGGGGTTAATTTCTTGAGGGGTAAAATTGAAAAGCAGAGACGGTTACGTTAAACATGTACCGAACCTTGGTTAGACCACACTTGGAGTATTGCGCACAGCTCTGGTCTCCATATTATAAAAAGGATATAGAGGTGTTGGAGAAGGTGCAAAAATAATTCACAAGGATGAATAGGCTGGGGCTCTTATCTCTAGAAAAGAGAAGGCTGAGGGATGACCTGATAGAGGTCTTTAATGAAAGGGTTTGATGGGGTAGACGTAGAGAAAATGTTTCCACTTGTGGGAGAGTCCAAAACTAGAGGTCATAAACAATATTCCCCCTAATTTTTTGGGGGTGTGCGGCCCCTTTAAAGGGGCTGCGCAGCCTATTCACTGTTTAACGTTGGAAAAGCCGGTCCCGAGCTGTGTGGGACTAGCAGATAGCCACGCAGCTTAGAGGGAACATTGGTCATAAATATAAGATAGTCACTAATATACCCAATAGGAAATTCAGGAGAAACTTCTTTATCCAAAGAGTGGTAAGAATGTGGAACACGCTACTACAAGAAGTAGTTGATGCAAATAGCATAGATGCATGTAAGGGGAAGCCAGATAAGCACAGGAGGGAGAAAGGAATGGAAGGATATGCTGATAGGGTTAGATGAAGTAGGGTGGGAGGAGGCTCGTGTGGAGCATAAATACCGGCATAGACCAGTTGGGCCAATTGGCCTGTCTCTGTGCTGTACACTCAATGAAACTTGATGTAACTGAGGGAAGTAAGGTCACAGAATGCACTCTGGGTGGGGAATTTCAATGTCCACCACTAAGATTTCGGTGGTGCCACCAATGATCGAGCAGCTCGAGTCCTGAAGGACACAGCTGCCAGATTGGGTCTATATCAGGTGGTGAGGGAACCAGCTTGACCTCGTCCTCATTAATTTACCTGTCACAGACACATCTGTCCATGATAGCATTGGTAGAAGTGACCACCACACAATCCTTGTGTAGACAAAGTCTCGTTTCCACCATGAGGACATACTCCATCATGAAGTATGAAACTATCACTGTACTAAATGGGACAGGCAAGGAACAGATCTAGCAGCCCAAAACTGGGCATCCATAAGGTGCTGTGTGCCATCAGTAGCAGAATTGTACACCACCACAATTTGGAATCTCATGGCCCAGCGCAATGCTCATTCATTCCATCAAGTCAAGAGACCAACCCTGGTTCAATGCAGAATGCATAAAGGTGTGCCAAAAGCAGCACCAGGCATAACTTACAATGAGGTACGATCCTAGAAAAGCTACTACACAAAGCTGCCTGCAAACTAAACACCAAAAGCAACAGGCTATAGACAGAGCTAAATGGTCATACAACCAATGGATCAGAGAAAGCTCAGTGGCACTACTACATCCAGTTGAGAATGGTGGTGGACATAAGAACATAAGAAATAGGAGCAGGAATAGGCCACTTGGCCCCTCGAGCCTGCTCCGCCATTCAATAAGATCATGGCTGATCTTGGGCTCAAAGCCACTTCCCCGCCCACTCCCCATAACCCTTCACTCCCTTATCTTGCAAAAATCTGTCTATCTCCACCTTAAATGTATTTAATGACCCAGCCTCCACAGCTCTCTGGGGCAGAGAATTCCACAGATTTACGACCCTCTGAGAGAAGAAGTTCCTCCTCATCTCAGTTCTAAAAGGGCGACCCTTTATTCTAAAACTGTGCCCCCGAGTTCTAGATTTCCCCACGAGGGGAAACATCCTCTCTGCGTCTACCTTGTCGAACCCCCTCAGTATCTTATATGTTTCAATAAGATCACCTCTCATTCTTCTAAATTCCAATGAGTATAACCAGGAAACTAATAGGAGGAGGCACCATGAACATCTCCATCCTCAACCATGATGGAGCCTAGCATGTGAGTTCAAGGCTGAAGTATTTGCAAACATCTTCAACAGAAAGTGCTGAGTGGATGATCCTATTCAGCCTTCTTACAAGATCCCAACCATCATAGATACCAGTTTCCAGTGTGGTTCACTCCACGTGACATTAAGAAGCGTCTGAATGCACTGGACTCTGTCAACATCCTAGATGTAGTACTGAAGATCTGTGCACCAGAGCTAGCAGCTCCCCTAGCCAAATTGTTCCAGTACAGCTATGACACTGGCATCTACTTGACAATTTGGAAAATTGCCCAGGTATGTCCTATCAACAAAAAATAGGATAAATCTGACTCAGGCAGTTACTGCCCTATCAGTCTCCTTCCAATCATCAGTAAAGTGATGGCAGACTCATCAATAGCGTTATCAAGTAATACCTACTCACCAAAAATTTGCTCACTGATGCTTAGTTCCACCAGAACTACTTGGCTCTGGACCTCATCACTGCCTTTATCCAGTCATGGATGCAATAGCTGAATGGCAGAGGATAGGTGAGAGTAGCTGTCCTCAAATTCAAGGCAGCATTCTACCGTGTATAGCACCAAGGAGTCCTAGCAAAACTGAGGTCATAACGGATCAAAGGGAAAATTGTCCAGTGGCTGATCATACCTAACACAAAGGAAGGTTTTTCTGGTTGGCAGAGGCTAGTTCTCACAGTCCCAGGACATCAGTCTTGGAGTTCCGCAGGGAAGCATCCTTGGCCCCACCATCTTTTGCTACTTCATCAATGCCATTCCCTTCATCATAAGCTCAGGAGTGGACTTGTTTGCTAAAGAATCCCTAGTGTTCAACTCCATTCACAACTTCCCCAATAATGAAGCAGCCCATGCCAGCTTACAGCAGGACCTGGACAACATCCAGGCTTGGGGTGACAAGTGACATGTAACATTTGTGTCACATAAGTAATGACCACCACTAACAAGAGAAAGCCCAGCCATCTCCACTTGGCCTTCAATGGCCTCAGTTGCTGAGCCCCTCACCATCAACATCTTGGGGGTCACCATTGACAAGAAACTGAACTGGACTTGCTGTATCAATACCACTGCCTACAAGAGTAGGGCAGAAGCTGAGTACTCTGGAATTTAGAAGAATGAGAGGTGATCTTAATGAAACATATAAGACACTGAGGGGGGGGTCAACAAGGTAGATACAGAGAGGATGTTTCCCCTCATGGGGAAATCTAGAACTCGGGGGCATAGTTTCAGAATAAAGGGTCGCCCTTTTAGAACTGAGACGAGGAGGAATTTCTTCTCTCAGAGGGTCGTAAATCTGTGGAATTCTCTGTCCCAGAAAGCCATGGAAGCTGGGTCATTAAATACATTTAAGGTGGAGATAGACAGATTTTTGCAAGATAAGGGAGTGAAGGGTTATGGGGAACGGGCAGCGAAGTAGCTTTGAGCCCTAGATTAGCCATGATTTTATTGAATGGCGGAGCGGGCTCGAGGGGCCAAGTGGCCTATTCCTGCTCCTATTTCTTATGTTCTTATGTTCTAAATGGCTCACCTCCTAACCTCTCAAGACCCATCCACCATCTACAGGTCTCAGTCAGGAGTGTGATAGAATACTCACCACCTGCCTGGATGGGTGTAGTGCAACAACACTCAAGAAGATCAACACCTTCCGGGACAGGATTCAATATCCATTGCTCCACCAGCAGCACACTGTGGCTGAATTATGTATGATATGGAGGATGCCCTGCAGCAATCCCCTCCCCGTGAACCCTACCACTGAGAAGTACAAGAATAGTAACGTCGTGAGAACATCATTACCTCCAAGTCACATATCATCCTGACTTATTCCTCCTTTGTTGCTGGATCAATATCCTGAACATTACACCATTGTGGGAGCATCATCACTACGAGGACTGCAACAATTTAAGGAGAAGTCCCATCACCACCTTCTCACAGGCAACTTAGGATAGGCAATAAATGTGATATTGCCAGCGCCGCCCACATCCGAAGGACAAATGAGAAAAGATAACACTTCTGCAGTTGAGTAGCAGAATTATTTGAAGTCTTGACCTTGTTGTCCATGAAGAGGAACCGAAGGGGTGACTTTAACAGTACCTCAGGAATATTCAGTGTTTAGATCTCCAGAATTATTCTTCTCACATCTACAGCCTGTTACACAGAGCAGCTGTGGGGAGCTGCAGTCCACGTGTGAAGATATGAGAAAAATCTGATGTTTGTAAATTTAGTGCCAGCTGTTAAAGGACCCAATTACCAACCACAACATCGCTACTGTCTCCTGAAACATTTGTCAGAATTATAAAGCTGATTTTCTGCAAATGTTAGCTTCCTTCCTCTGATGGTGGAAAGATGAAGTGGCAGGGTTCTTGTTGGAAGAACTTGGAGCTGAAGTTGGTCTTTCACATAGGCAGAAAAGAGAAAATCAGAGCAACTGCTCATCAAACCCTGTCCTAATCACTGTTTTAGAATGACACTTTGTGCACTAATATTGCTTAAATTTACCACAAAAGAAAACTCCCATTCAGTCTGAGTCCTATTCATCTGATGCCGGTCCAATCCTCTGACTCAATCTGATATCAGCCCAGCTCTCCTCCTCAATCTGATATCAGTCCAACCCTGCTAGTTAATCTGATGCCAGTCCAGCCCAGTTCAGTTCAGCTTCCAGTTCAATGTTCAATCTGCCACTGCTCAATGAGAAATTGAAAACTTGGGTCTTTTTGAGTTTTTTCTCAAAACAAAAAGAAAGCATTATAGACCCAGAAATACTTCTTTTGGTTGAACTGCTAACTATAAAGCAAGCTTTCAACTTGACTTTGCCATTTGCCCTCTAAGTGCCACCACAGTCACTTCACCCAAGAAAGTCCTGAAATATTCGATGGTGATAGAATCACATGCAATCAATTTTCTGTCAGATAATGCAGATGCACCACCCTAAAAGGGCTAAACGGTAATTAGGTAACTAGCAATTAAAGGATCCCAAATAATGCATTTTACATTGAGCTGTCAGTTACATAAGAACATAAGAAATAGGAGCAGGAGTAGGCCATTCAGTCCCTCGAGCCTGCTCCGCCATTCAATAAGATCATGACTGATCTTCTACCTCATCTCCACTTTCCTGCACTATCCCCATATCTCTTATTCAAAAACCTATCGCTCTTTATCTTGAATATACTCAATGACTGAGCCTCCACAACCCTCTGCGGTAGAGAATTCCAAAGATTCACCACCCTCTGAGTGAAGAAATTTCTCCTCATCTCAGTCCTAAATGGCCGACCCCTTATTCTGAGACTGTGACCCCTGGTTCTAGACTCCCCAGCCAGGGGAAACATTTTCCCTGCATCTACCCTGTCAAGCCCTGTAAGAATTTTGTATGTTTCAATGAGATCACCTCTCATTCTTCTAAACTCCAGAGAATATAGGCCTAGTCTACTCAATCTCTCCTCATAGGACAATCCCCCCATCCCAGGAATCAGTCTGGTGAACCTTCGTTGCACTCCCTCTATGGCAAGTATATCCTTCCTTAGGTAAGGAGACCAAAACTGTACACAATACTCCAGGTGTGGTCTCACCAGGGCCCTATATAATTGCAGTAAGACGTCTTTACTCTTATACTCAAATCCTCTTGTAATAAAGGCCAAAATACCATTTGCTTTACTAATTGCTTGCTGTATCTACATGTTAACTTTCAGTGATTCGTGTACAAGGACACCCAGGTCCTCTGAACACCAACATTTCCCAATCGCTCACCATTTAAAAAATACTCTGCTTTTCTATTTTTCCTACCAAAGTGGATAACTTCACATTTCTCCACATTATATTCCATTTGCCATGTTCTTGCCCACTCACTTAGCTTGTCTATATCCCCTTGAAGCCTCTTTGCAATCTCCTCACAACTTACATTCCCACCTAGCTTTGTATCATCAGCAAACTTGGATATATCACATTTGGTGCCCTCATCCAAATCATTGATATAGATTGTGAATAGCTGAGGCCAAGCACTGATCCTTGCGGTACCCCACTAGTTACAGCCTGCCAACCTGAAAATTACCCGTTTATTCCTACTCTCTGTTTTCTGTCCATTAACCAATCCTCAATCCATGCTAGTATATTACCCCCAATCCCAAGAGCCCTAATTTTGTTTAATAACCCCTTGTGTGGCACCTTATCGAATGCCTTCTGAAAATCCAAATACACCACATCCACTGGTTCCCTCTTATCTATTCTGCGAGTTACAACCTCAAAAAACTCTAACAGATTTGTCAAACATGATTTGCCTTTCATGAATCCGTGTTGACTCTGCCCAATCCTATTATTAATTTCTAAGTGCCTTGTTACCTCGTCCTTAATAATAGATTCTAGCATTTTCCCTACTACTGATGTCAGGCTAACTGGTCTGTAGTTCCCCGTTTTCTCTCTCCCTCCTTTCTTAAATAGTGGGGTTATATTTGCTACCTTCCAATCCATGGGAACCGTTCTGGAATCTATGGAATTTTGGAAGATGACAACCAATGTATCCACTATCTCTATAGCCACCTCTTTTAAAATCCTAGGATGTAGGCCATCCAGGGGATTTATTGGCTATCAGTTCCATTAATTTCTCCAGTACTATTTTTTACTATTACCAATTTCTTTCAGTTCCTCATTCTTGCTAGACCCTTGGTTCTCCACTATTTCCGGGAAGTTTTTTTGCATCTTCTTCCGTGAAGACAGGCACAAAGGGGGTGATTTTGCGGATGCTCAGGGGTCGGGTTTGGAGGCGAGACTGCTGGCAAAATCAAAAAGATTGGCAGCGGGTCCCGAACCCGCATCCAACCCACCTCCAATCAATCTTCTCGGGAGTTGGGTCCCCGATTTGCGCAGGGACCCGACTCCTAGCAGCGGGAAGAGGATTATAGCCACTTAACTGCTTGTTAACAGGTAGTTAACAGGCAGTTAAGAGGCTTTTTCCAATTTTGACATTTCTACTGCAGGCTTCCTGACGTTGGGAAACCCCGCCACGGTAAGTGTGGCGTGCTGTGGGTCTACTGTAATGTTTGTGTGTAGATGACAGCTGCAGAAGTGGTGTGAAGGATCCAATGGGACACTGGTGAGTTGCAGAGGTAAGAAAATGTTGGGAAAGTCATTTTTAATGTGTTTAGAATTTTCTGTACGTGACAAGCTTTGAAGTGTTTGTGTAGTCCCACCTCATTGGGAGAACCTCTCTCACCAGTGACAGATCGCTTCTGTAACCTCACCTGCAGCTGCCATCTGTTTTAGCCTAAGGAGAGAGCCACTGGAGAGCCTGGGTGCAAGGGCTCACCTTTGTACAGTGATTGTCAGTGTTTGCAGCACCTCAATGCTGTCAAATACTGAAAAAGTAATCTGTCAAAAAGAAATGGTGGTGGCCCCTTTAAGAAAACTGGCAGATGACACGTCATCAACTAACATCATCTGACACTGGCTTTCTCTTAATTGGCCGGCAAGCCTGCAGGGCGGGCTTAACAAGGCCAATTGATGCAAAATAGCGTCTGTGCATCAGACTTTGCTGGGGGTGAGACTAGAACTTGAAAGGCAGCAGTCCCGCCCCCAACGTGCCTCTTCAGGTAAGATCCCGGCCAAAGTATTTGTTTAATTTCTCTGCCATTTCCTTATTCCCCATTATAATTTCTCTTATCTCAGCCTGTAAGGGACCCACATTTACTTTCGCTAATCTTTTCCTTTTCCACTAGATATCTGCAGAGAGCTGAGCTTAATTCTTGTTGGTAAACAGCTGTATGTCCTTAAAAGACAGTTCTTAGTTCCAGAGTTCTGAGAATGAACAGTGGAGGAACTTAACAATTCATGAGATAGAACTACAGTGACAAACACGAGCTCAATGCTACACTAAACTGAAAGCAAACATTAGAGATTTCCAGAGTTTACAGAGTAGTCCTCTGTGTATCAGATTATTTATTACAAGCTACCCATTCGAAGAGTTGTTTGCTCTTGAAACACAGAAGTGGTGTATAAAGTGAGATTGGAAAAAAATAAAGTACCTGGTGCAAGCATGGGCCATGAATGCTCTATCAAATAATGACCCGGATTTTGCTGTAATAATAATGGCGAGGCTATCAGCGCTCGCCGTTATTACAGGGTATATTCATCAGCAACATCTGGCATCTGCACATGCGCAGTTAAACGCAGAAATCCAGAAGTTGTTATCAGAGATACCCTGCTCCTCCACAGGGTGCGCTGTTGTAGTCCTCGCCGATAGACTCGGCATTGAAATCATTATAATGGCATGAACTTGCTGTACTTACCCACTAGTTCCACACTAAAGACGGCTGAAAAAGTTAGGGCTAGTGCATTCAGGAGTAAGTGAGTTTTTAACAACATAATAAATTATAATTACTACTGAACAACCTCTCTGGCCCTGAAAAATTCATTTTACAAGTGTGAAGTCTCATTCCCTCAGAAGAAAATTAATGCAGCAGATTTAAAAAAAAAGTTTTTTTTACTTCTTCTGTTTGTCTCTTTCATCTCTCTCCTTTAATCCCATCTGTATTTCCCAATCTTTATTTTGCTTTCTCTACATGATTTAAATTTAATTTATATTTCCTGCTTTATACTTCCTGGTTTGGACTCTGCGTGCCTCAATCTGATTGGTTGAATAGCCTCGCTGCTTCTTTACCTGCCCACAGACACCACAGATCCCCTGTCGAGGGTGCCTCACTGGAACAGGCGCCCGATGACAGCAAGTCTCTGCTCTAAAGCCAGTCAAATCTTTGTGGGCAGCTGTCAGCGAGGTGAACGGCGAGTGTCTTCCAACTTTCCAGATGGCTCTGCTGATTAAGGTAGTGAGTAGCTGAACCATGCAGATTAGAATGGCACATGTTTTTATCGCTATATGCGCTAAGTTAGCTGTTCTCCGTCTAGGGTGGCAGGAGGGGGACTAGAAGTGGTGTTGGTGCCCCTGGGCTCAGGAGGTGAAAATCAGTAAACCAGTGACTCCTGCTGAAAAGTGTTTATGCCTGGACGTCGTTAAGAAGACAGGATAAGAGTTGGCATGTGATGCCCATTGGATTCAAATGACTTGCTGCTGCTCGCAGTTGTTGCACATACAGAGTTAATACCTGAGGTAACAAAAGGTACCTGCCCTATGTCAAGCTGTGCCCGGCAAAGCCAGTGCCCACACGGAAGGAAAAGTGGGATGAAAATAGTTGTTTCATCTGAGAGTTTTTTTGGGGGTTTTTTTAATAGCAAAAAAACCAGTGGGAATTTTCATTCTTCATATGTGCAGGTGCAAGAGTGAAGAGTTTGACCTAGAAACTGGAACTGGCATCATAGAGTCAGAGTCATAGAGTTATACAGCACAGAAAGAGGCCCTTCGGCCCATCATGTCCACACCGGCCATCAAGCCCTGTCTATTCTAATCCCATTTTCCAGCACTTGGTCCGTAGCCTTGTATGCTATGGCATTTCAAGTGCTCATCTAAATGCTTCTTGAATGTTGTGAGGGTTCCTGCCTCTGCCACCCTTTCAGGCAGTGAGTTCCAGATTCCACATCAGATTCAGCTGGGGGAATGGAGTGACTTCAGATTGAGTTGGAGGGTCAGTGTGACTGGAGGTCGAGACTGCAGCTCAGGATGAGGCTTGGCAAGCGCCACGATAGAGTATTTATCCCTGTCGGTGAGTATCAGGTCTTCAACATTTCATGCTGATCAGCAGAAATTAGCAGGATGAGGAAAGGTTGCATAAACTTGGCTTGTATTCCCTTGAGGATAAAAGATTGGAGGGGTGATCTGATCGAGGTGTTTAAAATGTTAAAAGGATTCGATAGGGTAGATACAGAGAAACGAGTTCCTCTGGTGGGGGACTCAGGAACAAGGGACCATAATCTTAAAGTTAGAGCTAGGCCATTAAGGAGCAAAATCAGGAAGCACTTTTTCACACAAAGGGTAGTAGAAATCTGGAACTCTCTCCCCCGAAAAGCTGTGGATGCTGGGACAATTGGAGGTTTCAAGACTGAGACGGATAGATTTTTGTTAGGTAAGGGTATCAAGGGATATGGAGCAAAGGCAGGTAAATGGAATTGAGGTGCAGTCAGCCCTGATCTAATCGAAGGGCTGAACGGCCCACTCCTGTTTCTAACATGAAATAGGAACCAAATTCCTGATTTTTTTTCTGCTTTTGTTTTTCGAGAAGTGAAAGTTTGAAGACTGTTTGTACAGGGAAAAGATTGTTTAAATATGTACGAGAGCTTGTAGATGGCATTAATAATGGATGTTTGCTGCAGGCTTTGAACCATCTGAGGCTTTTTGTATTTTTGGCTAAGGCGTTAAATGGAGGTGACTTTCGAATTCTGTCGTGACTGTAATTTGTTCATCAGGTTTTGATTCTGCTCGCGATTGTTTTGCTTTATATGGCATAAAGCATCTGCTCCCCAGAGATTTAAAAATCAATGTAATTATCCCTGTTTCTGGAAGCTGCTGGGATGTTTGTGAAGTGGCAGAGTCAGGACGGCTTCATCAGTGTAGCCATATAATGGACCTTTCAGCTTCCTTTCCTAATGTCACACTGGGGCTGAGATGACAAACACTGCTCCGGTACTTGACATCCATGAGATCAAATGTGTCGCTCTGAGCCACCCGATGAGTTGGAAAATGTGAGCGGGAGGGGCGGGGTGGTGGGGTGGAGCGCAGTTTTGACAAGCTCAGAACTCTTTTCATTTTCACAATCTAACAGGATAGACGTAAGTCTAAATGCTCTGTTCTCCCAATCATTGATTCCTTTTGCTACAACCTCCGTAGCCTTCAAATTTTCAACAGGAGAGCTCAGCAACCTTGGGATTATTTAAAAGGGAATCTTCAGACCTGCTACTTCCAGAAGACTGCTGGGCAGCCACTGGTAGGTAGACGGAATACAGGCGATGGATTAGAGGCGATTACTCGGAGCTGTCCCTTTCCCTTGGCCCTCTCTTCTTGTGATGAAGTTCCCCTGGATTCATTAGCTCTTCAACTCATTTCAGCTTTTAGATTCTGTCTCATTCAAGGCAGTCTCCTGTAGTATCACCCCAACTATGAGAATTTGGTTTGTTTTTCTCTCCAATTTTCTGCCCCCCCCCCCTTCCTAAAGGTGCTGAGTCTCACTGGGACACAGGCCCATAAGTAGCAGTCCTCCCTACTGGTACCTTGCCCAAATGGCCATTCTTCACGGGGCCAGCATAGACAGTGAGGAGCTGAATTTCCACAAGTGTTCTCCTGCTCATCCGGCGTAACTTTGGAAGCCACATAAACAAGTGTCAGCAGGCTATTCGACTAGCTAGAGCATCACAGTTCAGCACAAGCTTGTCCTGTCCTCATTTGACATCCACATATGCACAGATGGCAATCAAGATCAGAGCATGACGCCTGATTGATTATCTACTTCCTAGCCCAGGGGCATGAAGGCCACTTGTACTACCTAAAGCACTAATCTTGTTGTTTTAGAACTGGATTGAAGCCATCTTGCTCAGCTGCTGCCAGAAACGTTGTGCCTGTAATGTTAATTCCATCTCTTTTCCTTCCTGCTCACTCAGATTGAACCCACAGGTCCACAACTTTGTTGTCCCGTTTTGACATTGACCTGTGTTTCAAATTTCACGTCCAGCTCATTGCCAAAACCTTACTTTCACCTCTAGAACATGGCTTGCCTATGTTCCTTCATCACATCAAGGCTCAATTTTCTCCTAATCAGCCTCATCATACATAAACTCCAACTCGTCCAGAACTCTGTGTAGGATAGGACACAGGCCCCAAAGCCCTGCACACTCATCACTCCAGGTCTCTGTCCCCTAGCGTATTGACTTCAAAATAATCCTCCTCATCTTCAAAACATTCCACTGCATCATTCCACCTTACCTTGCAATCTTACCTCGCATTATGTCCCAACATGCTGGGCAGTATTCTGCTGCTGCCGGGAGCTGTGGAGTGCTTTTAAAAAGTTACACAATTGTTGCACAGAGTTTCCTGGGTGCGTGTGTGTGTGTGTGTGAGCAACATACACATTTTCTAAAGCTATGTTACACCTGAGCTGGCACTGGCACCGACTCCCAACTCGGTCACACCCAGGACTGATCAACAGTGTAGAAAGAAGTGAAAAAATTCACGAGGACAGGCAGGGTAATATGTCACCACTCTCTGCTCACTCTGGGCACCACCACACCTTTTAAAGTAAAACTCACACGACTAACCCTTCACACTACACTTTGGGTGAGGGTGCCTACAACTTCCCTAACACACACCAACTACCTTGCACAAACCCAAAACACGTTCCTCCATTCTAACATCCACACCCCTCACTTCACCGCTCCCATCACAATTGCCACACACTCCTTAACTGACAGCCTTTTATCACACACATAACCTTCCATCCCCCTTAGCTTGCAATTGAAGAAATGTTTGCTTTCAAATAAACTGGGCACTTTTTTCATGACCTATTATTTATGAACATTACAGTAAATCAGGAAATAGACCCTGCAGCATGTTTGGACTTTTGCACAGAGGTGAAGATTCCTGGCACGGTCCTGCTGGACCAAAGAGATCTGTTTTGGTGTCATCTGGTAGGGTGTAAAAGAAAGTAAGACTGAGGTGCTGCCACTGCAGTCAATCAGTCAATGAAGACGTATTGCAGAATCTGCCCTGTGTTGCCCCTTGCAGTGGTAAATGAGGACATGACCTGGTTTGCGTCACAGAGGAGCTGGACCTCCTGGGAATTGAACCCTTTCTATTCACATATGCCTGTGGCTGCACTGTTGGCATCTTCACTACCACATGCTTGCCATCGTGGCACCCTGCGGCCAGAGGAATCCAGCTATCTTGTAAAGGTTCTGTACCTCTGCTGCCTGGGGGTAATTATGAAATGGATGAATTCAGCTGCTCTATGAATGAGGGAATCCTGGATGCGTGCCCTGACAGCTCCCTGATTAATGTTTGCACAGATCCCTTATGGAAGGATCTAGAGCCATAAAAGTTGAAGGCCGTTGTCACTTTAATTGCCATGGACAGAACAGTTGTGGCAATGAATAGAGTCTGCAAATCTTTGTGATGACGTTGGCAGAGATGCCAAATGGCATCCTTGGAGAGATGCAGGCATTGAATGTATGGGTCTCAGTGAGGTCCTCGTGGGACTGGCGTGGTCTCGATACATGTTGGGGAGGGTCATACTTGGTGGGATTCTGTTTTCAGCCATGCTGCCTGATTTTCCTGGACTGGATATGGTCCTACAGCAACTCCTCCTCCATTGTGTCCAAAGTCAAGCTGAGTGTGGGCTTGGTGGTGGGGTAAGTTGGGGAATCCCAGAAAAAATTCTGGGAAGAGAGGAAAGCACAACAATAAAATGAAATATAGGTGTCAGTGATTAAAAACCGTGAGGGAAGGAGATAAAGAAAAGTTCCTCGGAAATCTGCAATCAATACATGGAGCTTACCAACTCCTCACTTACACTTGTCTGAAATGCAAGGGGGAGCTGTTAGATTCTATTGGGGTGTAAAGTTACAGCGATTGCAGGGGCAGCAAGAACTCAGGTTACCCACCGCTTGACTTTGGTTTCAGTACCGCCCCATTTTTAAATGCAAACGAGGTGAAAGCAAGACGAAAAATTATCCCCATCTTTTAATAATAGCCCGAAAGGTTTGACGTTATCGATAATGATCCTCTCTTTGAATAAGGCTGTTGATAAGGCATACGGGATGCTTGGGTTTATAAATAGACAGCGTAGTTGCCTTGGAGAACGCTTACCTGCAGATCCGAGGCTGAATGTCCTTGACTGCTGAAGTGTTCCCCGACTGGGAGGTAACAATCCTGCCTGGCGATTGTTGCGCGGTGCTCGTTCATACGTTGTCTCAGTGTCTGCATGGTCTTGCCGATGTACCATGCCGCGGTGCATTCTTTCCTGCAACGTATGAGGTAGACAACGTTGGCCGAGTCACATGAGTATGTACCATGTACCTGGTGGGTAGTGTCCTCACGTGTGATGGTGGTATCTGTGTTGATGATCTGGCATGTCTTGCAGAGTTTGCCATGGCAGGGTTGTGTGGTGTCGTGGTCGCTGTTATCCTGAAAGCTGGGTAATTTGCTGCGAACGATGGTACTTCTGAGGTTAGGCGGCTGTTTGAAGGCAAGTAGTGGAGGCGTGGGGATCTGCGGGTAAGCGTTCTCCAAGGCAACCTTAGAAACACACGACAACGCAAAATCATCGAGCAGAAACTGATAGCCAAGTTCCGCACTCATGAAGACGGTCTCAATCGAGATCTTGGGTTTATGTCACGATACATGACGTGATCCGGACTCGAGTCGTCGTTAGCTTGTTCACAGATGTGATTCCCAGTAAAAAAGTAAAAATTTTCCCAGTAAAAAAGTAAAAAAATGTTAAAGCTTTTCGTTTTACATACAGACGGCAGCTTTTGACACGTTAGAACCCCTGCGACTACACCTCATTGTCTCAGTTGTATCTTGCTATGTCTTTGATGTGGTACCTTCCTGGCTGACTTAATTAACTTTATCACACCTCGGCAGATAGTCAGGATGATTTAATTTATTGGTCTGCAATTGTAAAGTACACATGCTTTGTTTTCCATCTATATATGCTTTGGAGATTCTGTATCTAATTTACTTCACCTGAGGAAGGAGCAAATCGATAGCTCCGAAAGCTTGTGATTTCAAATAAAACTGTTGGACTATAACCTGGTGTTGTGCGACCTCTCAATTTTATAAATAGAGCCATAGAATAACAAAAGCAAGGAAGCTACATTAAACCTTTATAAAGTACCGGTTAGGCCGCAGCTGGAGTATTATGTCCAATATCTTGGCACCACACTTTAGGAAGGTTGTCCATGCCTTGGAGAGGGTGCAGAGGAGATTCACTAGAATGCGGGACTTCAGTTACGTGGAGAGACTAGAGAAGCTGGGATTATTCTCCTTGGAGTAGTGAAGGTTAAGGGGAGATTTAATCGAGGCATTCAAAATCATGAAGAGTTTTGCTAGAGTAAATAAGGAGAAACTGTTTCCAGTGGCAGAAGGGTCATTAACCAGAGGACACAAATTTAAGGATAATTGGCAAAAGAGCCAGAGAAGAAATGAGGAACATTTTTTTTACGTAGCGAGTTTTATGATATGGAATCCAGTGCCTGAAAGGGTGGTGGAAGCAGATTCAATAGTAACTTTCAAAAGGGAATTAGATAAATACGTGAAGAAAATTGTAGGGCTGTGGGGAAAGAACAGGGGAGTGGGACTAATTGAATAGCTCTTTCAAAGTGCCGACACATGGACTGAATGGCCTCCTTCTGTGTTGTAAGATTCAATGGGGGAAAAATTCAATTGGTTGCGCCTCCCGTTAGCGCCTTAAGAGGGCGCTAATGGGACGCAAAGCCGCTAGCGCCCGGGCGCAGCGATGTTTGCGCTGCTCGGGAACTTAACTAGACATTGTGCGGCGGCGCTAAACTTTACCGCCGCGACCACCTGCGCGCACAGATTGTGACGTCATTCCATGGTGCAACGCCCTTGTGGCGCCCCGGAGCAGAAATTGAGTGGCGCCCCCTGCCTTACCGCCTGGCGCATCCAACGACCGGAAGACTGGAACGCTATCAATCGCTGTGGGGCTGGGGGGGGGGCGCTATTTAAAGGGGGCCTCTTCCTGTCTTTTTCTGTGGTTGACATTTTTGCACCACTCGTTCTGAGAGAGAGAGAGAGATTCGGAGAGAGAGAAAGAGAGACTTCTGCATTGAGTCAACGCTTTGTGAGGTAGTTTTGCCTACTGATCCTAACTTCGCTGCTACTTTGGTTGCTGTCCTTCATAACTTTGCTTGCAAAGAGACTATGGGGGCTGCACTGAATGGGGGCGTCGTCCTGCTCCAGCTGAATCGGAGGACACAGAGACGCAGAGAGAGAGTGGCAATGATGGCCAGATGGAGGAGGGCCAACAGGCGTCTGTACAGGAGAGCTTACCCTCCCAGGGTATATCGTGAACAGCTCTCCTATATTCATATGTCTGAGGAGCTGTGTTTGCGAAGGCTACGATTCAGCAAGGAGGTGGTCACTGAGCTCTGCCACCTGCTGCAGCCAGATCTGCAGCCTCAACTGAGGTCCAGGACGTCTCTGTCGGTGGCAGTGAAGGTCACAGTGGCTCTCAACTTCTATGCTACTGGCTCATTCCAAGCTGCTGTTGGGGACCTCGCCAATATCTCCCAGTTCGCGGTGCATTGCTGCATCCGGCAGGTCACAAATGCCCTCTTTAAAAGGAGACGAGAGTTCATCTCTTTTCCCATGACCCTAGACAAGCAGCGTGACCGCGCTCTGGGCTTTGCGAGGATAGCGGGCTTCCCCATGGTGCAGGGCGCCATTGACTGCACGCATGTGGCTTTGCGTGCTCCACATGAGAATGCCGAGGAATTCCGGAACAGAAAGGGGTTCCATTCCTTGAATGTTCAGTTGGTCTGTGATCACAGACAGCTGATACTCGCTGTCCATGCCCACTATCCTGGCAGCTGCCACGATGCTTTCATCCTGCGCCAGACTACTGTGGCAGAACTTTTCGAGGCACCGCATCAGCCAGTTGGTTGGCTTCTCAGGGACAAGGAGTATCCATTGAGCACCTGGCTGATGACACCGCTCCGTACGCCCAACACCCCTGCTGAGCTGCGGTACAACGAGAGCCATCAAGCTACCAGGAACATCATTGAGCGCACAATCGGCATGCTGAAGCAACGGTTCCGCTGTCTCGACCATTCTGGAGGAGTCCTGCAGTACTCGCCTGAGCGAGTATCCAACTTCGTAGTTGTGTGCTGCATGTTGCATAACATGGCAATCGTCAGGACCCAGCCAATGCCACCAGGCCTTGGAGCACCACCAGAGGAGGAGGAGGAAGAGGAGGAAGAGGACGAGGAGGATGATCATCAGCAGCACCAAGGCGGGAGGGCGGCCCACAATGGTGAAACTGCAAGGGCCGTCCGTCAACGGCTGATAGCAAGCCGCTTCTAGGGCCCCTGCTGTGGAAATGGCTTCTGCCATTGCTAACAACATCAATGAACCCAGCACGCAACCCCTAAGCCGGCCAAGGCACCAATGATTCCAAACACCAAACATGTATATTTTGAATACAAAAACTTATTTATTTTACAAACTCTGTGTGTGTCATTTCCTCATGACAAACTCATAGAAATAAACACAAAAAAACAGTCATTAACATAACTGGTTCTCACAACCTGGAGATAATGTCCAAAACACTAGACAAAAGTTGGACCACGAACCTCGGCCTTTAATAAAAAAATGACCAGCATTTTGTCACACCTCCTACTTTTTGCCCTTCGAGGGTGATCTCCTTCCCTTGCGCACTTCCCCCCTTCTAACCCTACTGCTCCTCCGTAATGGGACCTCAGTGGCTGCAGCAAGGCTGGTGGAAGGCTGCTGATCGTCAGACCCTGACACTGCAGATGCCCCTGAAGGACGGCCTCGACCAGTTCTGGGCCTGGAGGGCCCGGCTGCAGACTGCACCAACTCTGCATGGGCGGCAGCAGTCTGTCCTACAGGCGGTGGCAAGTGCAGTGGAGAAGTGACAGTGTTGGCAGCAGGAATGCTGTCATCGTGAGAGAGGACAGCAACTCCCTGCTCGACCGACACACTGGCACTCCCACGGGGCAGCACTTCAGCATCCGGAGCAATCTGCTGGAGCACAGATTGCTGGCCTGCTGCGGCGCGGTGAGAGCCCCGGGGACATGTGAACAAACCATCGAGGTTGGCAGCAGTCAGTGCTCGCGTGGCCTCAATCTGAGTCTGCATGAGAGCAGTCAGAGATGGGATCACAGGCAGTCAGTGACTGAATTGCAGCACTAAGCTTTAGTGTGGCATCCGCCTGTGCTACAGCGAAGTGCTCCACACTCCTTGCCAGTGACTCAATGCATTCGGGCACCCTTCCCACTGCACCCATGAGCTCAGTGTGCATGCCCACCGCCTGGGTGTTCATTTCTGCGATCAGCCGCTCCTCCTCTGCGTCCATTGCAGTAGGAGTCGCTGGCATACTCTCCCTCTGGGGAGAAGGCCCCCGTTCTTCCCTACCCCCATGGCGTTGCTGCAGCCCGCTGGGTCCTGGAGCTTCACCCTCATCAGACCCTTCCCCCCTGCTCCCCTCCAGGGAAGGCGTGTTCCCAGTGTGGGCATGGGCTTCCTCGGGAGAGGGTGGCACTGATGCTCCGGCTTCCTCTTCCTCCTCGGCTGCAGCTTCACTCCCACTGGCAGCTTCAGGGCCCGTCTCCTCAGCTGGTGAATCACCATCTGAAAGCAGGGAGGTACAAGAGTGGCTTTAGCGTGAGGACAGGGTGGCAGTAAGGGAGGAATAAGTGCAGCGAGTTAGTAAGTTTGATTGAAAGTGTCAAAGGCTGGTGTTGTGAGGGACAAGTGGAAGGACAGAGGACAAAAAGGTGATGACCTTACCATTGCTGTCCAGAACGGGGTCGGCGTCTCCAGTGGCGACGGGACCGATCACCCGGCTTGCCACAATCCTGTGGACGCGCTCCTCAAGATCGCTGAGGGGTTGCAGCTGAGGCCGCCCTCCACCTGTCCGTTGCTGCTGTCTCCTATTATGCGCCAGCTTGGCCTGCAAGAAAAAGGACAGCATCTGAGTAAATATACAGCCATGGTCTTGCCTGATGTGCCTCCCATAGGTGAATAGCCCTTACTGTATACAGCCATGGTCTTGCCTGATGTGCCTCCCATAGGTGAATAGCCCTTACTGTATGCAAAGTGTGGAATGTGTGTGTGTGTTTCATGAAAGGGCCATAGGTGTTGGATGAGTGTTGTGCATTGGGGTTTTAAGACCCTCTGGCCATAGAGTGAGGTTGAGATGGAGGGATGGAGAGGTATTGAGAAAAAGCCACTCACCCTGACGACCCGAGTGAGGTCGTTGAACTTTTTGCGGCATTGAACATGGGTCCTGGGCACCATGCTCCTGGAGGAGACGCTCTGAGCCACCTCCCTCCACACTCTTCTGTACTCGCGTGGCAAAGGCCTCCTGCCACTCTCAGGGAAGAGTACAGATCTTCTGCGCTCCACCGCGCCAACTAGAGCATCCAAGGCCTGCTCGGTGAAGCTCTGAGCTCGTTCTCTCACCCTCTCCATCCTTGGCAGCAAAATGGATTCACAGGTCTCTCCAGGCCGAGATTCAAGGCTGCAATGAGCAGGGTGTGGCTGGGGAGCAAGTTGGCCCCCCCCCTTTAAGAAGTGGCCGGCGCCAGTGTGTCTGTGTTCCCTCGCTAACTGGCAGCACCTGCGCTGCGCTCGCGCGCTGAGTTAGCGCCTCACTGCTCGGCCTTTGCGCCTTAAGACAGGTGTGCAGTGCCTGATTTAGCGCTCCACTCACCTCCCGGGGCGGTAAAAGTGAAGTTTCCAGTCAGTGGCGATAATTAGCGCCAGGCGCTAATTTTTCGTCCAGACGATATTTGCGCCCCAAATGGGGCGCGACCTAATTTTTCCCCCATAGAGTCTATGATTCTAGGTAATGAACACTTCAAATTGCCATTGTAACCAGCCTGGTTCCAGGCTGCGGGCCTATTGTTGAGAACAATACGGAATCTAGCATTACAGAAATATTACGGCCTTGAAATTTGGCTGCGCATACGGGCATTAAACGGCCTCCTAATCCTCCAATATGACGAGCAGGAAGCACATGCTCATTATGAGCCGGAAGTGTGCCACCCGCCATATTTGTAAAGGCCCCCCCCCCAAAAAAAAACATCGGTGTATGCAAATAAAGCCTGTTTGAGTCCCCGTTCACAATATTGGTTTTCCCCGAGGCTGCCAGCGCTGACTGCACTCAGGAAAACCAGGTCTAAATGCGGCCTAACAAGCGGTCCTTAAAATCAATAAGGTAAGATTATAAAATATACTTACCTGAATGTGGAGCCAGGAGCAGCAGCAGCAGCGCTCCTCCCGACCCCACATTCAAAGAACGCCGGCCACCGTTCCCCTCTGATCGCTGCCGCTACCTCCACCCCCGCCACCATTAGTTTCCCCCCTGGCTACTGCTACACCCCCAGACCCGATGGACCACCCATTCAGGCACCATCCGGAACGACTAAAAGCCGCCTGGACAAAAATTAGGTAAAGCCCTGCATTTGAAGGTCGGAGAAGCCTCTGTATTATTTCCATAAACATTGATTTTCTACAGCAATTTATTAAATATTGAAATCAAGCGCAATTAACTTTCAGCCTACCATTGCTAAATGTGCTAAAATTAATTGGATTTATTAAAGAAGTTACATTGTAAATGTCCTTATAGCTGCCATCTGTTTAGCTTTCGAGCAAACAATGCTACTTTTGAATGGGCAGTTTGGAAATTTCTAGAATGTATTTACCATTTTTTAAAAACAGAAGTGCCTTTTTTTCCCACTAATTTCTCCATCTCGGTGTTAGTTATTAACATTTTCAAACAATTTCAGCAGCAGCAACGCAATCCTCAGGGGCTGAAATTCTGCTAAGTGTTATTTTAGTTCACTGATTAATGCATTCATAGCTAATACTTGGCAGAATTTCAACCCCTAGAACTGTAGCCATAATTCCATCCCCTGCCTCATCCTCGTGCTCCTCCACTGGCTTTATAGCTGGTAAAAGGTGGTGGTTTTAACAGTCTCAAGACAACCAAGTGCAATTAATTGAGTCGATCAAAAGTCATTAATATGACACATTACCAAGTCTGACTCACAGCATTAAGACACCTGATTCATTGTATTAACACACCTATTCCTAGCATTTATACATCCAATTCCTAGCATTAACTTGTCTGATTCACAACATTTATACACCTGATTCATAACATTAACACACATGATTCATAACATAAACACTCCAGTTTCAGAGACCACCCACAATTGATTTTCTACATTAATGTGGACCGTTTTATGGTTCTGTCTCATGAGGCTGTGAAGAAAGGCACCAGTAATCTATGTGTGGCACTTGTTTTCAGATTCATCAAACAGCAGAATCAATAGAAATATATTAAATCTAAATACAACATATTAATATCTGTGCCGAGTATAACACAATTACAGCATAACGACTTCCAGAATTAGCATTTAGCATCTCAAGTTTCAGTACAAAGGAAAATCAAATTAAATTACAAAAATATAAATTAACAATTTTCTGAGGAAAAAAATTCTGAAATCCTGTTTTGTGATTGTCTCTAATTGAAGAGTTATTAAAGAGCTGACTGGGTAATGTTATCTTTCTGTTGTGTATCCTACAAGATTACCTCTGATGTGATATCCCTCTATCTCTGAACATTACTGTGAGATGGATGAATTCCGTAAGTGTTTCTGTCTGATTCCAGCAATACTGCACACATTTCCCAACTCCGAATTTGAGGAGCTTTGGGAGGGATCTTGCACGGACATCCTAGCCTGGGTCACTAATAGAATGGAGCCCCCTCCTCAGAGACATTCACTGCATGGGCATCTGTCCCCAGGGTCAGTCCCTGTGTGGAGATTCCCCACACAGGGATCAATCACTTCTTGGAGGGTCACTGGATGATGGTACTGAATTGATTACAGTGCTCGCCATGGGAACGTCATGCTGGCCTAAAGAGGGAAGAGTCTCACCGTTGCATGAGATGCTCTATGTTTAGCAGGCCCAATTGCAACTTGTCTTGTGATCCATTTAAATTCCAAGACGCTTGTTTGAGCTCTTGTTTCACAGTATTCACAGGTATACCTGGTCTCTGATATATAGTGAGAAGTCGCACAACACCAGGTTATAGTCCAACAGTTTTATTTGAAATCACAAGCTTTCGGAGCGCTGCTCCTTCGTCAGGTGAAGTGAAGATCACTTCACCTGACGAAGGAGCAGCGCTCTGAAAGCTTGTGATTTCAAATAAAACTGTTGGACTATAACCTGGTGTTGTGCGACTTCTCACATTTGTCCACCCCAGTCCAACACCGGCATCTCCACATCACATCTGATATATAGGACTAAACTGTACCCTCTGCTGCTGCTGCGACTTGACTGGGGAACATGAAGGAACAGCACTTTTACACTCTATACATCTGTATCGCTCTTACTTGCATTGGGTTTGTGGAGGAAACCTTGAAATGAGAGACTCCTTACCATTACCTCTGACCCACATGTTGTACATTTTCTGCTTCCATTGTCATCTTCAGCTTTGTACTGGGACGAGGCCTTCTGATCTGAGGACTCATGCTTGGAGGAGCCCTTCTCCTTTGAGCACCTCAGTCAGATCAGGCTCCTCGTGCTGGGAGGAAGTCTTCTTTTCTTCCTTCGAAGAAGTTTGATGGTTTGCTGCTGTCTTGATCCTGGAGCCATAGATGTGAATTAATCATCTGTGGAGATATAAGAAGACCAAGGCTTTGATTATAAATACATTATAAGACTGCATGATAATAGTACTTTGATATGTTCACTTCAAAGGACTATAATATATAATGCTCACGATATTCAGAGGGTTTTTTGATTGAAAATCAGCATTAATGCTTAAAAAATGAACAGGCTTTCAAAATAATCATTTTTGGCTTTTATTTTTCTTCATTATTTTCTAAAGCCTGTCCTTTGTTTTTTAAAAAGCCCCGCCCCCCCCTCCCCCACTGCCAAATTGTCCAATATTTTCAGTCTTGCATCCGTAACTCATAGACGAGAAATCTCAGTTTGAAAGGATTTGAACACATGTGGAGCAAATCCGCCCTTGGGCGTTATTCACTAAAACTTGTGGGTGGGAAGTGCTCTGCTGTGCCATGACATCTTGAATGTGTTTGTGTAGGTTTCCAGTGAGTTTCTAGCAACAGATCCTGAAAGAGCTTGTTCATGATTTCTCTACACAGAGAGGAAATCTTCACAAACCTATTTACAATGATGTTACACACAGCTCCACTCGCGATCCACTAGTCACTAGATAACTAGAGGAGTTTCCCTGCTGTCTGCCACAGGGAAAGTCATCACAAGAATCCTCCTCAATTGCCTTCTCCCAGTGGCCGAAGAGCTCCTCCCAGAGTCGCAATGCGGATTCCGCCCACTAAGGGGCACTATGGACATGATCTTCACCGCACGTCAATTACAAGAGAAATGCAGGGAACAGCACCAACCGCTGTACATGGCCTCCTTTGATCTCACAAAGGCCTTCGACACTGTCAACCGTGAGGGATTATGGAGTGTCCTCCTCAAATTCGGCTGCCCTCAAAAGTTTGTCACCATCTCCGCCTGCTTCACGACGACATGCAAGCTGTGATCCTGACCAACGGTTCCATCACAGACCCAATTCATGTATGGACCAGGGTCAAGCAAGGCTGTGTCATTGTAAAGGAATGAGCCAAACCTATTCAGAAAAATACACCATCCTATGAACAGAATTCTAGCTTTATTAAAACATGATAAACTGGGTTTAAAAATCTAAAAGCCTCAACGACACAAGCTGTAAACAGAAATACAGGCTTCTGAGATAAGATGAAGTGTTAACACAAAAGTTGTAAACACCATACAGGCTTTTGAGATAAAGATTGGGTATTGACACTAACACAATGGCCTATTGAAGAAGCAAAGAGTTGGTTCCAAGGAGTCTGTGGTTTGGAACCAAAACAATAGCAATGCCCAAGTAAAGTGTTAAAAGCTAACACTTCAAACAGGAACACAGAATATTAAAAAACCACATGCCTTTGATAAAAGTAATATCAAATGAAACAGGAAACACGATTATATATATATAACCAATGAAGATGGCTAGGAAAACAAACACCCTGGTTGAAGTGGTTTTGATTTACATATTGTAAAAGATACCTACAGAACACTTTGAAAATATTACATCAATAGATGTACCAAGCAATCACATTGTTTATGTGTTGAACTTGGAACACACGGAGACACAACGTCTGTAATACAAGCAGCTAAAGTGATTTAACAATTCAATGGAAAACCTTCCTAAGAATGGCATCAAATAGATAAATCTGTTATACCATATTTTATGATAAGTTTTTGAAACACCTATACAGCAGACAGGATTCTAAAAGTTGGCAGCTGAAATGACAGTAAGAATAGAAAGAAGTCAACAGAGGTATGGCTAAAGATAATTAGCTTACATCAGCAGAAAACTTCAAAGGATAAACCACTAAAAAAAGGTATAAAAATAAAGCTTTTCAGATAGAAAGTCAGAAGTCACTGGAAGGAGCAGAGCGATTCTCGCCTTCAGAACGACTCTGTAGGTCTACAACTCTTTGAGTCTCGGGTAATCAAGTTATTTGATTTTGGTGGATATTCTGGATTAAGAAGTAAGTAGAAGTGTGGAAATGTAACGAAGTTAAGATTTGAGAATAAGGATCTCTGATAAGAAATGTAAGCTATTTGTATTTTTAAAGTTGCGATGAAATCGACAGCTATTAACTACATGTCGGTTCTTTAATAAATCTATATATTTTTAAAATTGTCTCACAGAATATTTCTGTATCAATCTCGCAAATTCAATTTCTGTACACTCCTTTGAGAGGAGTTGCAGAATTCTGGGGGGTTTTCCGGACCCTCATAATATCCGGAAGGTTACAGTCTAGTTAAACTTGTTAAAAGTGCTATCCGGAGGATGGTAACATCTTCAGGCTGTTCCTTTCCTTTAGGGAGAGATAGTCTGAACCTTTAGACCCAATTAAACGCCTCTAGGATTCGGCTACCGCTAACTTTAGTTGAAGGTGAACGTCTGGGGAATACGCCTGATCTGGGGTCGCCCGAAAAGAGCTAGGACTTGTAATTATCCCTTCAATTGGCGCCCAACGTGTGTGTTAACGAGTTGATACAGAACCCTATACTTATATTTAGATCTATATCCATCTTGTAGATTGTTAAGTATAGAAGGAGTGTTTACTGACAGTGGTACTAAGACCCAGATTTAAGTTTCTCGAGATGACAAGTCCCTGATCAGGCCTTGTAGAACTTAAATCAGAACTCCCTCAATATACCATTGAGGTCTAGAAATTTCTTATAAAGTTCATATTAAACCCTAACCGAGGTTAGGTCCTGACGAAATGGCAAACCCTGTCGGAATTGGCCAAGTCTTTTTATTAGAAAATTTAAACGATTGCTTTATTAGGGGAAATAATCCTATCCCTGTACCTCCACAAGACTAAGTGATAATTTTTGAAATAGAAGGCTTTGATGCTGAAGGAGCCGTTAGAACACATGGCATGATTAATGTTGATCCCCAGAACCAGGGGATACAGAATATCCTGTGGGATAATCAAACAAATACTCCAGATCCAATAAATTCCTTAATGATAAGGTGCACAATTGGGAGGCCTAATGAACGGTGCCCAACAAGGTGGTGGCAACCATGGACGAATAGCAGGACCCGGAGCAGCCTATGTTCCTGGGGGCCATGGATTCTGGTTAAGGTGGCAAACTCCTGATGAAATAAATGACAACAATCTTCAAGAAAACTATAGACAGCTTAGAATTCATTATAATCAATGCCGACAGGCACTAGCTCACTCTTATCTAAATGCTGGAGGTGCAATGATTAATGGTCCAGTAAACCAACCCCAGCAACCAAAAATTGCACCCCTAGGTCAAATAAACCTGAGTTCTATCTACACGATGTGTGGTAAACCAGGAAACACCAGCCAGGAAAAAATCTGCTGGATTCTAAATAACCTTGATAAATTGGAAACCTGTTGCCAAGATTGGAATGCTCAACACCTGAGACAACTACTGCAAATGATACTAAGTTCAGACTTAATTCCCCCATTAAACCAGTGTAACAACTGGGTTCAAATATACACTTATGTTCTCACGGCAACTCAGGGAGGGCATGTAATGGGTTCCATCAAGGAAATACTCACTAATACAGCCACAACTAAAGGGCTGGTAGCTGCCTACAGATTAGGCAAAGTACTTACACAGGATAACTGGGACATTGTCCACGGTTGCCTGGCCAATCAATACCAAAATACAGCCCTCAAACTTGCTTGTGAGGGTGCTCTAAATGATTATCGAGATAACCAACAAAGATGGGATAATGTCAATCGCATTATCCAATTAAATCATGACCTCTTAGGTCTACCCCAAACTAAACCTATAATGAGATCAGAAACTAGGGATAAAAAAAACGGAGAAGGTACTCAGAAAGAAGGACTGTATAGACCCAAGTCTTAAGTCCACCCCGCCCAGACACAAACGCGTGGCTCGGGACCCCCAAGAGGGTATTTCAGAAGGTTTACACCCCTAACTTGCCCACAATACGAGAAAGATTTCTCCCCAGAAAGATGGGATAGATGAGGGGCTAGACCTCGAAAGGAAAGCGAAGGACAGTGGACTCCCTATGGGGACAGCTTTTACACTGGCCAAAGTTATCAGCGAGCCATGGGAGGATATCGGGACAACTGATATGGGGATCAAAAAGATTCCCGGCAGAACCAACGTCCACCTCAACAGGAGGATCGTCAAGATAATAAACGGTCCAACAAAACCCCTCAGGGATCTGGAAAACATGAAACCCCCAAGAGGGAGGAACAAAAATCAGTTAAAATAATTAAAGACAAAGAAGCAAATAAAACTCAGGATTCTGAGGATGAACAATCCCAGGATTGAAGGCCTGGCACGCAGCCAGGGCCTCTTGAATTCCCCTATGCCTTGGCAACCTTGCCCACAAACACACAAGTGAAGGCCCTGTTTGATACGGGAGCTGATTACACTGTAATAGATCCTACAATTATAAAAACTAACTGGACAGATTTGGGGAGCCCAATTTGTAAAAGACCATTAGGGGGATTCACACAAGACAAAACCAAAATAATTAATTTTTACAAAATACCTTTTACTATATATGGAATCACGGTGACCCTAGATATAGGACTGGTATCACAATTGGCCTGTTCCCTCATTATAGGACAACCAGACATGTAACATTACCTGGCATAGTGGTTAGCACTGGTGCCTCACAGCGCCAGGGACCCGGGTTCGAATCTGACCTCGGGTGACTGTCTGTGTGGAGTTTGCACATTCTCCCCGTGTCTGCATGGGTTTCCTCCAGGTCCAAAAATGTGCGGGTTAGGTTGATTTGGCTATGATAAATTGACCCTTAGTGTTAGGGGGGGATTAAATATGTGGGGTTATGGGGATAGGATGGGATATGTTAGGAGGAATTAAATACGTGGGGTTACGGGGGTAGGGTGGGATATGTGTACTGTGGGGATTAAAGCAGGGACAGGGTACTGGATTTGGATGATCAGCCATGATCGTATTGAATGGTGGAGCAGGCTCGACGGGCCGAATGGCCTACTCCTGCTCCTAGATTCTATGTTTCTATGTTTAAAATTTCAACCAAACCTGTAAAAGCATCCACAGACCAGGATGACAGGGAAAAACATGTTCGAACACAGCTTGATCAAACTTGCCTAGAGGGGGGAGACAAAGACCTCCTCGAGCAACTCATTAATAGATAATATTCTTATCTACAATGCCATCTAAATCAATGTGGAAAGATAGAGCATCTCCCCATCATGGAGGATGATGATACGGAGGATGGAATCAAACAAATACCTATGAGACCGCTTATAGAATACCATCAAGTTATTTACAGTGATGGAACGTCAATGACGACTAAAAAAGAGACATCCCAACAATCCACAGCTGGGATAGGGACAGTAGTAGGGACTTTTCGAAATTTCTATTCTTTTTATACAGAAGAATTTCTGTCTCAACCCCTTGGCCATAAGACAGCACAATATGCTGAAGCCGCAGCATTACGGTGTGCTTTAGAGAAAGCAAACCTTATTAAACTCACACTGTGGGAAGAAATTCTCCATTCAAGGATGGAGAAACAGAATTGTCAGGTGATTCATGTAAACGGGCATACCACTGGGATAGTACACTCAAAAGGAAACAGCCTTGCTGATGAACAAGCGAAACGCTCGGTCTGCATGACACCCCCTCGAGAGGGGCCTGCCAATGTTAGTGTAATCACTAGGGCAGAACGGGCAGCTAATCAGGATGAGGAACTGATTCAGCTATTAGACCCGATAACAGAGAATCCACCAGAATATCCACCAAAGTACTTTTACGCAGAAACCCCTATGGGTATTGTACTAGTTAAGTTGCCCAAGGGAAACCGAGAAGTACCCCCGAGCCACAAACGAGAACAGCTTGCAAAAGAAGCTCACGAGGGCATAAGTCAAGCACATTGTGGTGCCAGAACAACATTCTGCAAATTGACCCCCTTATATTGGTGGCCAGGCATGCTTAGAGCCTGTAAAACATACGTGGCAAATTGTGAGCCATGCTATTTGACCAATTAGTCATCACTAAATTAAGCCACCACCATTGGCTCCTGTGAAAGCTGATGAACCAATGGGAAAATTCTTTATTGACTTTATTGGACCACTTTCCCCATCTTTGGGATATAGACATGTTCTTGTGTGGATGGATGCACTTCCTTCTGCTGGCTGGTCCCCACAAAAACTGTTTTGGAAAATGCACTTGCCAGGGCTATTTCTGATATAATTACTGTAGCTGGTGCACCCAAAATCTTACACTCCATTAAAGGCGGAGCCTTTGTATCCAAGGTCTTCAAAGCCTACTGTGAACAAAGGGGGATTGGCTTAGAGCACAGCACGCCACGTCATCCGCAATCAGCGGGGCTGGTGGTACGTAATAACCAGGAAGTAATAAAGGTATTGGTCAAACTGTTGAGAATCAGGGGGAATAAGTGGACCACCATCATTCCGGAGGTACAGCTATCACTCAATAATGTGCCCGCATCTGCATCAGGGACAGTGTCCCCTAAAACTCCATATTATCTGATGTATGGGGTTGAGATGCATACACCGCTTACCCATAGTTTTTTTATTGCCTCTACACACTTTGAGCCCTTGACCCGACAGATACAGTTAAAAAAAAAGTAACAGAAGAGATTCATCGAATTGATCAGAGGATAAGGGAAGCAAATAGGCAGAAAAATTGACAAATAAAGCAT
The DNA here is from genome assembly GCA_030390025.1 of Squalus acanthias. NCBI lineage: Eukaryota > Metazoa > Chordata > Chondrichthyes > Squaliformes > Squalidae > Squalus > Squalus acanthias. Next base: position 78,618,145 of record CM059437.1, read on the forward strand.
GGTAACCTATAGTAGGAGAATGGGTACAGGAAAAGAAGTTCGAGCAAAAACCTGGTTTAAGACCGAAGTGGAAAAAACCTGTTCAAATACATTCTGTTATTAACAAAAGAACAGTTCAAATACATATTAACCAGCCGAATGGCAAGCATATTCTTAAAACTGTCTCCATAGACAATATCAAGCGATGTCCTGCGGGGTACCGAAAATGGAGGAACAATACAAGGTGCAGTTGTACACTGTCTTTCAAGACCCAGCTTGGAGCACTACACAGGAAATCATCGCACCAACGCTTTTCTCGATCTTCCTTGCTGCAATGCTCCATCTCACCCTCAGTAAGCTTCCCGCTGGAGTGGAGCTAATTTACAGAACAAATGGGAAACTGTTCAACCTCCATTGCCTCCAGTCCAGATCCAAGGTCGTCCCATCCTCTGTCGTCGAATTACAGTATGCAGACGATGCTTGCGTCTGCGCTCACTCGGAGGTCGAACTCCAAACCATCGTCAACAGCTTCACCGAAGCGTACGAGAGCATGGGCCTTACACTAAACATCCGTAAGACCTCTACCAACCTGCCCCCGCCGTATAGTACTGCCCCCCGATTATCAAAATCCATGACAAGGCCTTGGACAACGTGGACCACTTCCCATACCTCGGGAGCCTACTGTCAACAAGGGCAGACGTCGATGATGAAATCCAACACCGCCTTCAGTGTGCCAGTGCAGCCTTCGGTCGCCTGAGGAAGAGAGTGTTTGAAGACCAGGACCTCAAACTTGGCACTAAGCTCATGGTCTACAGAGCAGCAGTGATACCCGCCCTGCTGTATGCCTCAGAGACATGGACCATGTACAGCAGGCACCTCAAAGCACTGGAGAGGTACCACCAACGCTGCCTCCGCAAGATCCTGCAAATCCATTGGCAGGATAGGCGCACCAACGTCAGTGTTCTCGCTCAGGCCAACATCCCCAGCATCGAAGCTTTGACCACGCTCGATCAGCTCCGATGGACGGGTCACATTGTCCGCATGCCTGATACGAGACTCCCAAAACAAGCGCTCTACTCGGAGCTCCGACACGGCAAGAGAGCCCCAGGTGGGCAGAGGAAACGTTTCAACGACACCCTCAAAGCCTCCTTGAAAAAGTGCAACATCCCCACTGACACCTGGGAATCCCTGTCCCAAGACCGCACAAAGTGGAGGAGAAGCATCCGGGAAGGCGCCGAACACCTCGAGTCTCTTTGCCGGGAGCAAGCGGAAGCCAAGCGCAAGCAGCGCAAGGAGCGCACGTCAACCCAAGCACCCCACCCACCTGTCCCTTCAACCACCGTCTGCCCCAGCTGTAGGTCCTGCATTGGACTCATCAGAACTCATTTTTAATATGGAAGCAAGTCATCCTTGGTTCCGAGGGACTGCCTAAGAAGAAGAAGAAGAAGAAGAAGAAGAAGAAGACACACAGCAACCAGAGGGATTCTCACCCCATGGTGGGGACTGAAGAAACGGTGCACCGGGACTGTTGCCTTTGAGAATGGCAATGGATGGTCCTTATTCTGTGTCATGAGAATGCTGAAAGGGACACCTACTGCTCTTCACATGTCACTGAAATCGATGCACTTTTTCTTCAGTAATACACTCAGACCACCTTTTTTAAAAGGCCATCACTAATTGGTGAACCAATAACTGCCTGCTTCCATCTGGCTTCTAATCCATTATTAACATTAATGATAATGTGCTAAAAAAATTAAGTTGTGATTCGAAAAAGTGGCAGATTGCGAGAGTTATCAGTTAACAGTGGTTAACTGATTTTGTGCAAGCTCTAGTTATTGCTAAACACAACAACAACTTGCATTGATATGACACCCTCACATACAAAGAGGAGAGGTAGACACCAAGCAGCAGACAGTAAAGATGGAGCGAAGTCAAAAGCATGATTGAAGAGACAATTTTTAAGAGGCTTCTTCCCTCAGTCAGCCGTGGCTCAGTGGTAGCACTCTTGTCTCTGTGTCAGAAGGTTGTGGGTTCATGTCTGCCCCCAGAGTCTGGAGCACATAATCCAGACTGACACTCCAGTGCAGTAGTGAGAGAGTGCTGTACAGTTGGATAGTGCCGTCTTTCTGACGTGTACGTTAAACTGATGCCCCGGCTGCTCTCTCAGGTGGATGTAAAAGATCCCATGATACTATTTCGAAGAAGAGCAGGTGAGTTCTCCCTGGTGTCCTGGCCAATATTTATCCCTCAACCAACATCAGTAAAACAGATTATCTGGTCATTATCTCATTGCTGCTTGTGGGGCCTTTTGTGCCCAAATTGGTTGCCGTGTTTCATACATTACAACTTCAAAAGTATTTCATTGACTGTAAAGCGCTTTGGGTTATCCTGAGGTCATGAAAGACGTTATATAAATGCAAGTCTTTTTTCTGTGAAGTATACTGGTGCATTTTCTTTTAAATGTGCTATATAAATACAGGTTGTCATTGTTAAAGAAGGAAGAGAGGTATCAGGGAGAAGTGCTTTGGAGACAGAGTTCAAAGGAACAAGGGTAGTGAACTGAAGCAGTGGGCTGTGATAGTGGAGTGGAGGGAACTGGGGTGAGCACTAATTCAAATTTGAAGGATTGAAGGATATGGGATGGAACATTAGGTTGGAGATTGCCCAGATGATGCAGCGCAAGATCATGCAAGAATTTGAAAATGAGGATGAGGAACTTAAAAGCATTATTCTGGCAACAGGGAGTAGTTGAGTCTTGTAAGAACAAGGATGATGGGTGTGCGGGACAGATCTTGGCTGTGGAGTTCTGGATTAAACAAAGTTTGTGGAAGGTGCAAGAGTGGAGGTTAGCAGAGAGAGCACTTGAAAAGTTGACCCTTGAGGTGTGCAACGCATGGATTCGAATTTCAATAGCAGCGGGTGAGATGTAGGCACTCACCTTGGCAGTGTCCTGGAGGTGGAAAAATGTAAAGTGGCAAATGACAGATGTGCGGTAATGAGTACAGCTCAAGATCAAGCTGAATGTAAGTGCAGCACCTGGTTCACCCTGAGCAGACAGTCTAGTGAGCTGACTGAGCTGGAGCCAGAGGCATGTAGATATTAGTGAGAACCCATGAATGACTTGATTTCCTATTGGAGACATTTCTAGTGTTTGGTAGACCTTGAGGCTAGTATCTGAATGTTGTTTACAAGCAGCCTTTTTCTCTAATTAATGACACTAGGCCTGGTTCCATGACTAGTGTGAATTGAGATCTACCCTCTGCCCCCTTAACCCAATTCCAATCAAACTGCTGACCACTCAGCATTCCTTCCTGACCCCATGCTAGCTGATATTGTGAATGGTTCCCTCTCTTCAGACACTGTTCTTTCCCTTTCAAAACAGCCAAAAAACCTCTCAGTCATTGTAAATTACCATGCCATCTTCAACATCTCTTTTCTCTCCAAACTCTTTTAACGTGTTGTCACATCCTAAATCTATGTCCATCCCACCTGTGCTGCATTATCCCTTCACATCCTCCCTGACCTCTCTGCAGCCTTTGTCACAGTTGACCATACCATCTTCCCCCAAGGCCTCTCTTCCATTGTCCAGCTCAGTGGGACTGCCCTTGGTGGGCTGCACTCTTACTTATCCAATCATAGCCAGAGCCGCTCCAGCAATGGCTTCTCTTCTCACCCACACATCATTACGTCTGAAGTTCCTCAAGGATCTATCCTTGGCCAGCTCCTCTTTCCCATCTACATACTGTCCTTTGGAAGGGGGTCAGCTTCCACATGCACACTGATGACACCCAGGTCTTCCTTTCTGCCACATCTGTCAACTCCTTCACTCCCTCTGTACTGTCAGAATCCATGTCCAACATCTAGGCTTGGATGAGCTATAATTTTCTCCGATTAACATTGGGTAGACCAAAGCCATTGTCTTCGGCCTCACCACAACCTCTGTACCCTTGCCACTAACCATCTTCCACCTAGTCACTATCTCAGGCTGAACCAGACTGTTCACAACCTCGGTATTCTATTCGACCCTGAGCTGAGCTTTCAATCCAATAGCCTCTCCCTCACAAATACTGCCTACTTCCACCTCCATAACATTGCTTGCATCAGCTTGTCTACTATTAAAACCATCCTCCATGCCTTTCTCACCTCCAGACTTGACTATCCCAATGCTAACCTGGCCAACCTTGTATACTTCATCTTAGCCAAAACTCTGCTGCATGTATCCTATCCTGCAACACATGCCCCTTGCCTAATACCTCAATCCTCACTGTCCTACAATGGCTCCCTATCTCAAACATCACAAATTTAAAATGTGCATCCTTGTGTTTAAAACCCTCTGTGGCCTCACCCCTTCCTATCTCTGTAACTTCTCCAATGCTACAATTTCCCTTGAACTCTCTGTTCCTCTGACTCCAGCCTCTTGTGCAACCTCCCCTTCCTTTGACAAGCCTTCAGCTGCTTAGGCTCCATGTTCTGGAATTCCCTCCCTAAACGCCTTCCTCTCTCCTCACTTAAGACCATCCCTAAAACCCAACTCTTTGGCCAAGCTTTGGTCACCCCATCTAATTTCTCCTTCTTTGCCTCAGCAACCTTTTTTTCCTTATGCCTCTATGAAGTGTCTGAGGACATCTATGTTAAAGGTGCTATATAAATGCAAGTAGTTGATGATGTAGAATAATAATAAGAAAAATTGGTGCCAAGATCTGCATTATTTGTAAGGTAGCCCTGAGTTTCAGGATTTCAGTCAGGGCCATTAACTTGTAAACAACTCTTAAATGAAATTTATGGTGAGAGTGTCATTTAATATAAAATATTAGAATTATGCAGTGCATCTGATAGCTCAATGGTCAAATGCACCCCCTGGTGTGAAGCTGAGCAATACAGCCTAGATTCGATCGCAGATTTATACTGAGTTATCTGATCTTAGCTGTGGCAATAGTATGGGTGTTACAAATGGCACCCATGACCTTGGGTAAGGAAGGGAAAAGCCAGCCAGGGTGCATGCTCCTGATTGTTATCCAGTGGCCTCGTCTGCAAAGTGTGCATTAGGTAAAGACAGGGTTAGGCTTGGCTGTGATTCCGCTGTGATTGAATAGCCTACTAACTCTTATCGCCTGGGCTCATGTAAGATGAAAGGCCAGTTAGCTGAGGTAGCAGAGGACAGTCAACAGCTGTGGAACTGTGCCTCACGTAAAATCAGCACCTTCAGGAGGGTAGGAGAAAAATTTGTGAACAAAAGTTTGAAGTAGATTTTATTGTTGGGCAAAGCTGCTTTAGTTCATCCTGATTCATATTCCAGTCCTCCCACTGTCCTATTTTAATGTATTCCTCGTGGGACACTTTACCAAACTCCAAACGTGCACGTAAACTGCTTGAGAAAGACACACATTAACCATCAAAGGAAGAAATGAATGGCCGAGGAATGCCATTTATTAGACACCAACCACTTCCAGCACAGCTAGGAGTGGCCGAGACAGCTTTGTTACAGCCTGATGAATTGTGGTCAAATCCCAGTGACTGTGCATCTATTAACCAGTTCTTAAGATGCACAGCCAGCTGTCCCTGCCTTACAATGGCTGAAAACGAGGTCAATGTCTGACAGCAATTTGCAAAATGTTACTTGACTTTAATCCTTTTTATTTACAGGGTTTTAAAGATTGCTACAGTTAATGTGTGTGGAAAACGATAGAATCAAACTGGCTTCACTTTGGGTAGCAGATCAGCCATGAGCTTGTCTGGTAAACTATTGGAAGGTATTTAAAACAAACTCACAGGAAATCTATGTTGAAGAGAATCCATGTAACAGTGCAAGTCCGAGACCAAAATAATTTGATCACATGGTCGTGTGTATTTTCAGTAATCATACTGCGACAGTGTCCATCGGCAGTAGCTTATCATACCACGGTAGCATGTACTGTCAGTAATCTATCATACCTGTGCTGTGTAATGCCCCAGCTGATTCCCAATGGAAACTGGTTTCTGATGGCGACTAGCAGTTGACAGGGACTGGTCTTGATGGGGTCTGGTTCTTGATGGGGACTGGTTCTTGATGGGGTCTGGATCTTGATGGGGACTGGTTCTTGATGGGGACTGGTTCTTGATGGGGACTGGTCTTGATGGGGTCTGGATCATGATGGGGACTGGTTCTTGATGGGGACTGGTTCTTGATGGGGTCTGGATCTTGATGGGGACTGGTTCTTGATGGGGACTGGTTCTTGATGGGGACTGGTCTTGATGGGGTCTGGATCTTGATGGGGACTGGTTCTTGATGGGGACTGGTCCTTGATGGGGACTGGTCTTGATGGGGTCTGGTTTCTGATGGGGACTGGTTCTTGATGGGGGCTGGTTCTTGATGGGGACTGGTTCTTGATGGGGACTGGTCTTGATGGGGGCTGGTTCTTGATGGGGACTGGTTCTTGATGGGGACTGGTTCTTAATGGGGGCTGGTTCTTGATGGGGTCTGGATCTTGATGGGGACTGGTCTTGATGGGGGCTGGTTCTTGATGGGGACTGGTTCTTGATGGGGACTGGTTCTTAATGGGGGCTGGTTCTTGATGGGGTCTGGATCTTGATGGGGACTGGTTCTTAATGGGGGCTGGTTCTTGATGGGGTCTGGATCTTGATGGGGACTGGTCTTGATGGGGACTGGTTCTTGATGGGGGCTGGTTCTTGATGGGGACTGGTTCTTGATGGGGACTGGTCTTGATGGGGTCTGGATCTTGATGGGGACTGGTTCTTGATGGGGGCTGGATCTTGATGGGGTCTGGTTCTTGATAGGGTCTGGTTTCTGATGGGGACTGGTTCTTGATGGGGGCTGGTTTTTGATGGGGACTGGTTCTTGATGGGGACTGGTCTTGATGGGGGCTGGTTCTTGATGGGGGCTGGATCTTGATGGGGACTGGTCTTGATGGGGACTGGTTCTTGATGGGGGCTGGTTCTTGATGGGGACTGGTTCTTAATGGGGGCTGGTTCTTGATGGGGGCTGGTTCTTGATGGGGACTGGTTCTTGATGGGGACTGGTCTTGATGGGGTCTGGATCTTGATGGGGACTGGTTCTTGATGGGGACTGGTCTTGATGGGGGCTGGATCTTGATGGGGACTGGTCTTGATGGGGACTGGATCTTGATGGGGGCTGGTTCTTGATGGGGACTGGTCTTGATGGGGTCTGGATCTTGATGGGGACTGGTTCTTGATGGGGACTGGTTCTTGATGGGGACTGGTCTTGATGGGGGCTGGTCTTGATGGGGACTGGTCTTGATGGGGTCTGGATCTTGATGGGGACTGGTTCTTGATGGGGGCTGGTTCTTGACAAGGGCTGGATCTTGATGGGGGCTGGTTCTTGATGGGGGCTGGATCTTGATGGGGTCTGGTTCTTGATAGGGTCTGGTTTCTGATGGGGACTGGTTCTTGATGGGGACTGGTTCTTGATGGGGACTGGTCTTGATGGGGGCTGGTTCTTGATGGGGGCTGGTTCTTGATGGGGACTGGTTCTTGATGGGGGCTGGTTCTTGATGGGGACTGGTTCTTGATGGGGGCTGACAATTGATAGGGACTGGGTCTGACAAATGATATCTTTTTTGAGCTAGTACCTCAAGAGCCTTCTTTGTGGGCGGACTGGTACCTGATGATAGCTGCCACTATCAGGTGATAGGGACTAGCTCCTGATGTGGACAGGATTCTGTTAGGGATTGATAGCATCGGGGATTAGCGCTAATGGGAACTCTTATCTGATCAAGGTGAAGTCTGACGAAGGAGCAGCGCTCCGAAAGCTTGTGATTTCAAATAAAGCTGTTGGACTATAACCTGGTGTTGTGCAACTTCTCACATTTGTTCTCTGCCACTAGACAAAGTTGTCCTCTTTACATAGATCCTGGTGCAGTGGCATCAACGCTGATCAGATTCTCTTAAAATTCTTAAAGACCTGAATTTGTTGATGCTACAGGATGCGGAACAACTTTAGCTGCAATCTTTTAGCTTCTCTGCTCACATGTAAGGAGGAGCAATGGCTTTTTTTTTGCCAATCAAGCAGTCTGCCCAACATTTCTATGTTTCGGAATATGGTTTTATGTTTTCCCTCCTTACTGGGGACTAAAACGTTTTTTTGATATCAAACACAAAATTTACTTGGATTGGCCTTGAGTGCAGACATTTAGAGAAGAAAAGAACTGACCCACGGAGTTAATTTTATTGCTTGAAAGATGGATGATTTCTGGCTCTCCGCTCTTATACTGGGTCAATAACCTCATGTTATCTATTTACCTGCTGTCTCATTAAGTCTTTACTGGATCTACACATTCTTCTTCCTTCACTCCCACTGAACAATGGCTGTCTTTGACAGCACAGCCACCCTGCTAATAGAAATCTCTGTTAATTGATTTCTGTCAGTTTTTCCCATTAGTGCGTTTGCTTTTTGTATATTTTGATGGAAAGGCTTTATCCGAACTAGTGCGGTAAGTCCCTGATTTGAGCAGTGTAGTGTTGATTAAAACAGAAGCCTGGGAATGTTGGCATTAACCCTAAAGTAAGCTCTATTGGAGGGTTGCTGAGCAGTAATGTTTTGAGTGCTGTGTAGAAAGTGCTATTCAAGGGAAGTGGGCTCTGTGTGGTATAATGGTGAATTAATGTGTTATCATTGTTCGTTTTGTTATTGCCATCATAATAGGTGACAGCTGTGGCTCAGTGTTAGTTCAGAGTACAAAATCTAGGCTGACACTAAGTTAAACTGAGGCCTCGTCTGTCCTCTCAGGTGGACGTACAAGATCCCATGGCACTATTTTGAAGAAGAACAGGATAGTTCTCCCCGGTATCCTGGCCAATGTCCCTAAAACAGATTATCTGGTCATTATCTCATTGCTGTTTGTGGGACCTTGCTCTGTGCAAAGTGACTGCTGCATTTCCTAAATTACAACAGCAACTACACTTCAAAAGTACTTAAGTGGCTGTAAAGCGCTTTGGGACGTCCTGGCGCCGTGAAAGGCACGGTATAAATGCAAGTTCATCACTACTGTCACTTGTGGAGCGATGCGGTATTGTCTTGAGAGCCAGCGCCTGATCCATCACTGCTCCAGACACTGCTGCTAAGTTCTCTCTCACTAGGTTCACTGATCTCTCTGAGAGGAGAACATTGCACACTTGTGAGGTTTATGAATCCTTGCTTCAATATGGTTGCTATGCGCTCTCCCATCATGTTGTAGCTAGACAAGGAAGAATTTTTTTAGTTTTGAGACTAAGGATTCTATATCAGTACAATGAGCATTCATTGAAAGAAGCTCCTCCACCTGTGCCTGTGACCTGCAACATGAAGGTTTGCAGATGCCACAGGAGTTGCCACTTGGTGCATGGCATACTGAAAGAAAACAGGAAGACTTGCATTTATATAGCACCTTTCACAACCTTAGGATGTCCAAAACAGCTTTACAGCCAATGAAGTATTTTTGAAGTGTAGTCACTGTTGTAATGTAGGAAACGCAGCAGCACTTTTTAAATTCGTTTATGGGATGTGGTCGTCGCTGGCAAGCCCAGCATTTATTGCCCATCCCTAATTGCCCTTGAGAAGGTGGTGGTGAGCCACCTTCTTGAACCACTGCAGTCCGTGAGTTGAAGGTACTCCCACCGTGCTGTTAGGGAGGGAGTTCCAGGATTTTGACCCAGCGACGATGAAGGATCGGCGATATATTTCTAAGTCAGGATGGTGTGTGACTTGAAGGGGAACTTGGAGGTGGTGGTGTTCCCACCCGCCTGCTGGCCTTGTCCTTCTAGGTGGAAGAGGTCGCGGGTTTGGGAGGTGCTGCTGAAGAAGCTTTGGCGAGTTGCTGCAGTGCATCTTGCATCTAATTTACACACAGCAAGGTCCCACAAACAGCAATGTGATAATGACCGGATAATCTGTTTATAATTTGTACTGCAGTACAGACAACTGTTCATCCATGGCTATACAGATCCAGATAGTGGACTCTTCCATATTCCTCGCTAGATCTTGCAGTGTATCATTATAGATGATCCTGTTCATACAGCAGTCAAAATCATTTGCTGTGCTTCACCCATACACTATGAGAGTAATTTTAACCCCCAAAACGGGTGGGTTTGGGTCGGGTGAGAAGCTAAAATTTTTAAAATTCCAAACCCGACTCCAACCATCCCACTTCTGGTTTTAATGGAGGCGGGATGGGGCGGGCAACCAATCTGGTCTCAGGAGGTGGGTCAGTCAGTAAAACCTTTTAAGGAGGCTGTGTGCCTCCATTTTAACATGCTTTTTATTTTAACTGCTGTCGGACGGGTTTCCCAGGCCTTGGGAAACCTGGCAGGTAAAAGAAGGCGAGAAGGGCTGGATCCATAATGTGCCTTTACAGCACTGCTTGTGGGTCAGGAGGAGCATGAGTGTTTCCTCCAAGCCCAACAAGCTAACCTGTAAACACCCATCAATCTCCACCTCCCACCCCCCCCGAACACCATCTCACCCCACCCCGACCATGCTCTGCCCCTGATCACCAACTCCCCCACCCCGCAATCTCTCCCCCTCCCCCCCCACTAGACCCCCCAACCACGATCTCTCCCAGCATCCCTCATCTACTCCTCTGCTACGTCCTTCTGCTGCAGGTTTTCTCGCCCGACAGGCAGCCAGTCTGTCAATCAGGCTGGCTGTCGGGTGGGAAACCTGGAGAAAAAATGTAAAAGAAGTCCTGCAGTAAAAAAGTACTTCTAGGTTTCCCGACAATAACTCCTCTCCCCCCACCCCCCCTGCTCCAGCTCGATAAATATCGTGGCCTATGATTCACCTTGCACCGCTTCCTCAAACTTTGCTATCTACATCCTACGGGGTGCTCGGGGTGCATGCAGTTGTGCTGTTGCTTGGCAGAGTTGGTGGCAGTGGCTCAGGATGCTCTGAGGCACTGATTTGCTCGGGGACACTGGTTATGACAGCAGTCTGTTCCCACTCCTACGAAAGCAGAGGAGAACAAAAAGTTCAACTGCTGTCTCAGATAAGCACTTTAACACTGCTTTCAATGCATGAGATTCCGTGTGATGCTGCTCCAGGTGAGTGAGTGCCTGTGTGACAGTCACTCAGTTGGAAAACATTACATGACATAAATATTATGGTACTAGACTCGAACTCAGGGGATGCCTCCGACTTCACTATCCCCTATTCCTCAATGCTCTTGTGGCCAATGATTTCATGGATGACCTCTTCAAAAAGGGACAATGGTTTAGCAGTAATTTTTTGAGTGCTGTGTAGAAATTGCTATTCAAGCGAAGTGGGCTCTGGGCACCACCCCCTATACGCAGCTGTTTATGGCAATTAATAGCCATCTTGTCTTGCAAGCAGAAGAATAGTACAGAGATATTGAAAATATATAGAACAGTGGTAATGTCAAACAGCTGCACAACTTCAGGGACGTACTGCATGTTAGAAAGTGAAGATGCATATTGCTTATATGAAACTCCTTTAGGAATTGTTATTGTGAGGATCGGTTGCCATTTGCACTTCCTAATTATAATGATAGTGTTAGATTCGAATTTGGAGAAACTCTAGATGGAGACGGAATTGAGGACAAGTTCAGAATTTATTAAAATAAACAAAAGACTTGTGCACAAGGGAGAGCCACTCAGCTTCCTCAAGCTAGGGGCGCACTCTCTGAGGAACAAGTAACGGTTCATTCAAGTTATACATTTCTATAAGCACCGCCCACTTACTACAGAATGGGGCATACGTGTACAAACAGTGTCACTACAGTTACTCTCTATTGGTTATATGGTTAGTCACTCAACTGTCGGGCCCTCCCCTTGAACCCTGACCATGCCAGTCACAGATGTTGGTTGCCTCATCCTACTCCCCAAATTCTTGCTGTTATCTCTTCCTTTGCGGGCATAGTTTATAGTTTGAGAAAACATATTTTATCCTTAGCTGTCGGACAGAGCGGGGTGGCTCAAGGCCGTAATGGCTTGGATGCTCAGTGACTGGAACCGTGTTGGTCATTAATTGCTCCCTTATCTCTTGGGAGACCAGGTTCGAATAGTAGATGTACCCCGTGACTGGAACTGTGTTGGTTGTTAATTGCTCCCTTATCTCTTGGGAGGCCAGGCTGTGCTTTGACAATGGCTCTACTGAGGTTGTGAATACATATATTCCAAGGTTTGATAAGGGGAGGGAGGCACCTTCCAGTCTACAGATATGCCTTAGTTAGCTAAACCTACTATCCGAAATAAGTAGAGGGTAATGTAGTCAAGTATCCCAGCATTCTTTGGGAACAAGCAGGATCCTTCAGTAGTAGTCAAGTATCCCAGAGTTCTTTGGGAACAAGCTGGATCCTTCAATAGCATATTCTAATGAGGCATTCCTTGTCCTGGTTCTATTATGACGAGACAGCATATGGGTAACCTACTTTTATAACAATAACAACTTGAATTAATATCTCACCGTTAATATAGACAAATATGTCCTCTGGGACCCACAAAAAAAAGTTGCAGCCGTCCCTGCCCCAGACTTTCCCCTCTCTCGGAATCCTTCTCTACACCTACCCTCATGCCGCTGGGCAGCCCAGGGCAACTTCCCGCCCACTTCCTACCCAGAACGGGTGGAAAGTGGCCTGGCAGCATGTCAATGAGGCCTAAGAGTCAAAATAGCTTTTAAAGGTCTCTAATTTTCTCCAGCGAGTGTGTTTCGCACTCACCCTGCCTGCCCGAAACCCTCCCGGAGTTAAAATCGACCCGACGAAGAAGCCGCCATGAGACTTGTGAAGGCGGTAGATAATCAGAATAGATAATTGGGACTTTAAGTGAAATTTGGAAAGAATAGAAGAGGAAGAGTTGCTTGAGAAAGGTATAGCTGTCTGAGGAGTGGGGGAGAAGCTGAGGTGTGACTTTGTGATCAACCTGAGCAACCTGAACAGTTTGGGCAGGGTACATGGTAGAATGTATCATCTTTGGCAGGATTTTATGAAAGGGAAGGTCAGGTTTCCACTGGTGCCAGGATGCCAATAGATTCTTCCAGCTTTAAAGGATTATACTGTTAGTAAAGAGGATGTTTTTTTCTCCAAAAATACACTTTATTCATAAAAATTTTGTTCAAATACATTACAGTACAATACACAGATCCTATTTTATATTGTACAGTCCAGGTTCAATACAATACATGGCAGTCTTGTTCGTTTCATGCCAGTTACATTAAAAAATGTGTTCAAGTACATTAGAGTACAAGCCATAGATCATATTTTACATCTTACGGTCCAGGTTCAATGCATTACATGGCACTCACTGTTAGTAGAGAGGATTTTATTGCATATGTACTTGGGGCAGGTGCTTGTCACACAGAACGATGCAGACATTGTAGTTAAGGAGGAGGAGCGTGAAATATTAGAAGAGATAAACATAGTGAGAGAGGAAATATTAAGGGGTTTAGCATCTCTGAAAGTAGATAAATCACTAGGCCCGGATAAAATGTATCCCAGGCTGTTAAGTGAAGCAAGGGAGGAAATAGCGAAGGCTCTGACCATCATTTTCCAATCCTCACTGGCTACAGGTGTGGTGCCGGAGGACTGCTAATGTTGTACCGTTGTTTAAAAAGGGAGAAAGGGATAGACCGGGTAATTATAGGCCAGTCAGCCTAACCTCGGTGGTGGGCAAATTATTGGAAAAAATTCTGAGGGACAGTATTAATCGTCATTTAGAAAGGCATGGATTAATCAAGGACAGTCAGCATTGGTTTGTTAAGGGAAGGTCGTTTCTAACTAACTTGATTGAATTTTTTGAGGAGGTAACAAGGAGGATTGATGAGGGTAGCGCATTTGATGTAGTCTACATGGATTTTAGCAAGGCTTTTGACAGGGTCCCACATGGCAGACTGGTCAGAAAAGTAAAAGCTCATGGGATCCAAGGGAAAGTGGCAAGTTGGATCCAAAATTGGCTCAGAGGCAGGAAGCAAAGGGTAATAGTCGACGGGTGTTTTTGTAACTGGAAGGCTGTTTCCAGTGGGGTTCCGCAGGGCTCCGTACTAGGTCCCTTGCTTTTTGTGGTATGCAGGGGGCATGATTAAGAAGTTTGCAGATGATACAAAAATTGGCCGTGTGGTTGATAATGAGGAAGAAAGCTGTAGGCTGCAGGAAGATATCAATGGACTGGTCAGGTGGGCAGGAAAGTGGCAAATGGAATTCAATCCGGAGAAGTGTGAGGTAATGCATTTGGGGAGGGCTAACAAGGCAAGGGAATACACAATAAATGGTAGGATACTGAGAAGCGCAGAGGAACAGAGGAACCTTGAAGTACATGTCCACAGATCCCTGAAGGTAGCAGGACAGGTAGATAAGATGGTTAAGAAGGCATACGGGATACTTTCCTTTATTAGCCGAGGCATAGAATTATAAGAGCAGGGAGGTTATGCTTGAACTGTATAAAACACTAGTTAGGCCACAGCTAGAGTACTGCAAACAGTTCTGGTCACCACATTACAGGAAAGATATGATTGCACTAGAGAGGGTACAGAGGAGATTTACAAGTATGCTGCCAGGACTGGATAATTTTAGCTATAAGGAAAGATTGGATAGGCTAGGGTTGTTTTCTTTGGAACAGAGGAAACTGAGGGAAGACTTATTTGAGGTGTATAAATTTATGAGGGTCTTAGATTGAGTGGATAGGAAGGACCTATTTCCCTTATAAGAGAGGTCAATAACCAGGGGGCATAGATTTAAAGTAATTGGTAGAGGGATTAGAGGGGAGCTGAGGAGAACTTTTTTCACCCAGAGGGTGATTGGGGGTCTGGAACTCACTGCCTGAAAGGGTGGTAGAGGCAGAAACCCTCATCGCATTTAAAAAGTACTTGGCTGTGCACTTGAAGTGCCGTAACCTGCAGGGCTACGGACCAAGACCTTGAAAGTGGGATTAGGCTGGATAGCTCTTTTTTGACTTGCACAGATACGATGGGCCAAACGGCCTCCTTCTGTGCTGTAAATTTCTATGATTCTATCATTCTATGGGAACAGTATGGTGATGTTACTTAGTTAATTTCATGAGACAGAACCTTTTTTCTGATGTCTTGTTAGCTTTTTGCAGGTCCTGGACATTCTAATCACCCTTTCAGTCACCTCCTCCCAGGCCTGCTGCATTGGGTATTTCTGGGGAGGGGGATAGCCATTAGTGCCAGAAATGATGTCCCTCCTCACCTTGATTCCTACCACTAGTGCTTCCAGTGTCTGATTAGTAAAGTTTGCTTTACTTACTCTGCAGTGCTCCATTCTTCACCATTACTGGTCAGGAAATATCTGCCCTGGTCTCACTAGTGCTATTACAGCTGATTAAATGGGGTCTAATTGCAGTCCATATCTGAACTGTCAGGATTAATGCTTCTGTCTCATTGCTGGATGACCCACTGTGCAGGCTTTAAAGTCCACATTTTAAGGTAGCTTCAAAAAATGGTAGAATTTGAGGCGGGGGGTGGTGGGGGCGGGGGGGGGGGGGGCCGGCAGGAGACAGGGGAGTAAACAGTATGCTCAGAAACTCACAGAAATCTTCATTAATGCCCAGTCAACCCTTCAATAACGCAGAAACAATAATTTTCTAGGTGATTGTATCCTCAGTGCTCCTGACTTAACAACTTGTTGATCTTCATGTATGTTGCTGGATAATGGCTGTGATCTCCACTCTGCCTTCTTTTGACAGGCCCCGTTCATGCTCAGCTACAATAAAACACTCCGTGGTAAAGTGGCAAAGTATCCATTTCATTTGTCTACCTTTCAGCCTATCTTGTAGACATGTTGGGGGCTAAATTTGATAGCCCCCGAAAACGGGCGCAGGGATTGCGATTAACTTGCGCCCGTTCAATGCGATGCAGGCAGCTTGCCCACTTTGTGCTGCCTGCTGATTAACACGGTTGCAGCGTGCAGCCAGCGCTAACTGCGCTGTTGATTGGCTGCACGGATCGGCAGGGGGCCCAAAATCGTAACATGCTAGCACCAGTTAAAGCTAGCCTGCACTATTAAAACTAGCCTGCAACTCTTAAAGGGGAGGTGCATTGTGGCTGGAGCAGGTGCTGGAAGTCGTTTTACAACTGATTCTGACCTGGGAAACACTCAATATTGGCACAACATGGGAGAGAGTGGGCTTCAAGGTTTTCCGACGCTGCACGGAGGCCTCGGTGGAGGAGGTGGAAAGGAGGAGAGATGTGCTGTTTCCACAGGGGGCCAGGAGGCCCTCCAGACACATGCTCAGAAGGCAGTAGGAGCATATAGCTGTGGTGGTCAATGCCAGGAGTGAAGCCCTGAGGACCTGGATGCAGTGCCATAAGAAGTTCAATGACCTCACATAAGTGATCAATGTCAGTGAATGCATCTTCAAATGCCATATATTATCAACTGCACCACTAGCCTCAGCCACTGCTCAATGCACCAGACCCCCATCACTCACCTACCAACAATGTCTATCCATCAGGACTCAAACCGAACATTCATAGCTTCACCTCACCCTCACACACTTAGCACTACTGCAAGCCTCACACCCGCATCTCACACCTTGGACGCACTGCCAGCTTTCAACCATAACAGCCACATCACCCAAACCGATTGCACGACACTCACTGACACACTTCCGTCTCTCTTACCGGACAAGCTGGCGCACAATGGAAGCAGCAGCAGGAGCTAACCAGCGGGGCCAAGTGTGCCTGCATTTCTTAAACCCCAGTGCTGGCCATTATTGGGATGGCCATGGCTGAGGCCATGGCCAGTGGCGGGGCTGAAACCATAGAAGATGACGGTATCCTCATACCTAATCCTCCTTCTCACATCCCACTTCCCTCTCATCCCACAATCTCTTCTAATTTACAAGCTGCAGATGGTGTAAGCATGGGCTTTCCCGCTCTCCCCTAACCACAGCCTTACCCTTGTGCCTTTCTCTTTTCAGATATCCAAGAACTGCAACCTGGCCAGGCAGTGGTGGAAGAGCAGGAAGATAATGAAGATGATGCACCATCACTCGATTTCACACTCGCAGTCACCAGCTCAGATATTGACACAGCGGGTAATTTAGGGGATAGCATATAGACGGGATCTGCACATGGTAAGACACTGGGCACAAGTGGCCTGCAGCCAGGGCAGTGGTCAAGGATAGCGCCGGTGCAAGCTTGCCGGAGTTCTGCTGGAGAGGAATCAGATGAGGACTTCGATGGGGCAGGCTACAGAAGGAGGCTGATGGGTATGCACAATAAAATGCTTGGTGCATTGGGAAGCCTGCCAGAAAGCCAGCGTGCACTGTCAAGGAGCATGGAGGAGTCCAGCACCAACTTGGCACAGGGCTTTGCACAGAGCTTGGAGCCCATCCTTTTCAGCATGGAAGTGGTGGCCAGCTCCACTAGCCCACTTGTGGACCCAACCATGATGCAGCGTCTGATGGACGATCTCTCAGCTTCCATTGCAGCACAAGCAGCAGCCACCCAACGTCTGAATGCTGCACTGGAAGTACAGCTTGCTGCGAGGCAAGCTCAGACTGCTGCCCTCATGGCTCTGCATTCCAGTGTTGAAAGGGACTTGCAGGGTGTCACAGCAGTCCAGCAATCTGTCCTCCAACAGATTACTAGGATTACTGAGGCGCCGCCCCGGGGGAGTGGCAGTGGCGCTATGGAGCACGAAGCTGCTGTCCTCTCTCAGGATGACAGCATTCATCCTCCCATCACTGCCACTCCACCAGTGCCATGGCTGTTGCCTGTCAGTCAGCCAGCCAGCCCAGACTGCTGCTGCCCATGCCGAGATGGTGCAGTCTAAAGCTGGGCCAGAGCTGCTCGAGGTTGTCCTCCAAGGCCATCTGCAGTCTCCTTCACTGAAAGTCAGCAGCCTTCCACCAGCCATGCTGCAGGCACTGGGGTAGCACTGTGTAGGAGCACTAGGACAGGCAAAGGCACACAGAAGATAGGCACTAAGGGAATGCACAAGGGTGATTAGTTGATGTTTGTATGCAATATGGCATGATTTGATTTATAAATTTGGTTTGGAATGTTTATTTTGTGGAGGCTTTTATTTTTGCATTGTGGGCAAGATGGTCAGTCATAGAGGGAAGATAAGGTGTGAGACTGTTGATGAATGGTGAATTGGGGTTGCAGTTACCAGTATAGAACCCTTTATGGACAGCCTGGCCAGAAAGGGGCTGTCTAGGTTGCCTCCTCCCTTCCTCTTCCTCTTCCTCTTCCTCCTCAGCTGCTCGCCGTATAGCCTCATGATGGCGAGGTTGTGCAGCAGACCACCGTAAGTCTTGACACCCGCTCTGCCGAGTACTGCAGGGCTCCTCCAGATCGGTCCAGACAGCAGAAGCATTGTTTCAGCACGCTAATGGTCTGCTCTATCACATTTGTGTGGCAGCATGGCTTTCATTGTATGCATGCTGTGCACGTGTGCGTGGGTTGCGCACCGGAGTTGAAGGGGGGGGGGGCAAAATTGGACACTAAGGGAACTAAAGGGTTAACAACTTTATGCTAATATGCACAATATATATAAGTTTTGTCAGTAACACAGAACAAAGGGACTGTTGAAGGTGTGAAAAGACTCAACAGAAATATGGTGATAAGAAAGTTGTCCGAACGCCCGGAGATGTCCATGAAGGGAAGAATGGAATTGTTATTGAACTGTTATACACCTGGCACAGGGGCATTGCACTCTGTATGAAATGTTTTGCACCCAAAACATAGGTTTTGCACACGGCACCACTGTGCCACAGGCTGTACAAAACCTGAAGAAAAACTGTGTTCTAAGAGCATTTGTCCCCAGATGAGTGTCTCCCCTGTTAACTTGTAATAAAAGCTATTTTACTCTAGTGAAGCCCCGGACTCCGAGTGGTTAATTACCGGTGGGCGAACAGTTCCCCAACAACTTGGCGTAGTCGGCAGGATCTTCCGGACGGGTGGGTTGAGAACTGCTTTACAGAGTTCTCCTCGCTAAAGGAGCCCGACGCCGGAGATCCAACGAATCTGAAACAGCGGAGTCCGGACCACGAGTAAAATAGCCAGGGCGTGTGCGCACCAGGCATTGTAAGTATGAAAATGCCGTTGTAAGAGACAAAGCTTTGATTAAGTATCGACGGACAAACAGGACGGCATAAGGTAACTTGCCGTGTGAATTTGTACGCGATAGTATCGGATAACAGAAATTCCGATAGGGGCGGGGTAAAAAGACCCCGGGGAAGTGAGAAAACCTCATGGAAATTCCCAAGCGACGGACAAACAGGATGGCATAAGGTAAATTGCCGTATGAATTTGTGCGCGCGATAAGAATGAGAAAGTTAAGAAAAAGATGGTAAATAAGGGATATGATGAGAAACAGAAAATTGCGTGGAAAAACAATTGGTGGATGCAACAGAAAGGGAGTAAGGAGGATGAGGTAATAATGGTTTGTGTAGAAACAGGGCAGAAGTATTGCGAGAAGAAAGGTAAATGTCCCCTTTGAAAAAGTGATAAACTTTATTCCGGGAAGTCTGTCTCAAAAAACACAATAGCCATGTGGTTAAGCATAAAGTGCAGGAGAGAGAGGGAGAGATAAAGAAGGAAAAAGATCTAATTTGCAGGCTAAACAATCTGAAAACTCAGCAAAGGAGGAAAAAAAAACCAGGGATTGGAAAGCCAGGAAAAGCTGCTGAGATGCCGATGTAAAAAGGAAAAAAAAGAGAAATTTAAAATTTTACCGACATGGAAGTTATTAATGTCTGTGCCGAGACAAATAAAACACAAGATTTGCTGAGTGAAAGGAATCTTAAAAGGAATGCTGGGATCTCAGTTTGTGTGAAAGTGTGTGTTAAAAGAGTGAAAGTTTTCTGACTGTGAATGTTTAAGAAGTTACAGTATTTCTTTTGTCTGAAAGTCTGTCTTTAAAAAAGTGTCTGTCATTTTTGTTTTAGCTCCACCCACTCTTTGGTACAGAGAGCTAAAAGCTGTTTAACCCTTTGAAGACTCGTCTTGAAGGATGGACAAGCGTGTGTTATTTTAAGTTTGTTAATTGTTTTACAAAAGATAGGCTTCAGCCTTGAAGTCACAGTTGCCAATGTGCCTGGAAGAAAATGAATTTGAATGTTTACAAGGCATGGGTAATTGTTTCTTTGTTAATATGGTTTCTTTCTTTTCCAAGTGATACTGGTTAGTTAAAAAATTTGATCTGGATTGAATTGGAGTTATTGAGGTTAATTAACCTATTAAAACCAGACTTTTATTGTGGCCACGGTGAAATTCTGGTTGGTGTAAATTTGTGTAGACCGCATCGAATAAGATTGTGCACCCAGAATTGAAACAAAACTTCAAACTACAATTTAAGTTAAGCTGGTGTGTAAAAACTGAGAAGAAAAACAAAAAGTTTGTTTAACAAAAGATTAAGTTTCAGTCTAAGATTTAACCTTGGAGTCACGGTTGCTATGGTGAAATCCTCCAAAGCAATTTGTTTAAATGTGAAAAACTAATTTTTCTCCAGTTGTAAGCAACAACTTTAGTATTGCTGAATGAAATTTAAAGATATTGGACATTATTAAATTTAAGTGTCTTAATTTTAAGTTAATATTTCCCCACAGTGACGGAAGGAAAATTAAGATTTGATAAATTAACCCCTTGGGCTCTTAAACAGAACTATATCAGATAGCCGGAAAGCAAAGTGGGAAACAATCCTCCTACCAAGAGATGGATCAGTATTAATACAAAAACATACTGGAATAAACCCAGCATCCGGAATATTAACAGAAGGGGATGAGCATAGTTGCCAAGTAAAAATAGAGGAAGAAGTAAGTAGTGGGGTAAAAGAGATCCCCCTCGAGAACCCGGATGAAGTACTATACGTGGATGGATCAAGAAAATACATAAATGGGGAACCTAGAACAGGATGGGCCATGGTAAATCAGGAGGGGGAAACCTAATGACTGGAGCACTACAGGGGGATAAATCAGCACAGGTGGCTGAATTGGTGGCCCTGATCAAAGCATTAGAATCAGCAAAGGACAAAAAAGTGAACATATACACGGACAGTCGATACACATTTGGGGTGGTTCATGATTATATGGCTTTGTGGGCTCGAAGGGGATATGTAACCTCAACCGGAGAGGTAGTAAAATATGGCAGACTAATAGAAAGGCTAGTGAAGGCAGCGCAGGCACCCCTGGAGGCAGCCGTAATAAAAGTTAAAGCCCATACTAAGATAGCGGAAGGCTCAAGGGAACCTCGAGATCTGCCCCTGCTAGGAAACCGATACGCTGACACAGCAGCAAAAAGGGCCGCAGAGGACCTAAGGCCAAAATCAGTCTTTAGGACCAAAGTAAACATGGTAATGGCCACTAGTGGAATAAAGGAGGTAAACGTAGCTGAGGTCCAACAGGACGTAAGCACAGAGGAAAAAGAAAGATGGAAGCAGGTGGGGGCACAAAAGCAAGATGAGATATGGAAATGGGGACCACGGAATCAGGTAGTATCACCCGAGTGCTGCAGGCAACAACTGCTGACACTATATCACGGGATAACCCACACTGGAAGGAGTAACATGCTACACCTACTATCCCAATACTTGTGGTGGCCCGGAATGGGAAGGGATGTGGCAAAGCATTGCCAGAAATGTATAATATGTGCCAGAAATAACGTGGGATGAGGCTGCAAGGTAAGGATGGGAAACCAACCGAGACCACAGGGGCCCTGGTAAAACTTACAAATTGACTTTACTGGACCACTAGCCCAGGACAGGGGAAAGAAGTACTGCCTGATAATAATTGACCAATTTACCAGATGGGTGGAAGCCTTTGCCACCCAAGACTGCTCAGCAAGGACAGTAGCACAAATACTGGCCAGTGAAGTAATACCCAGATGGGGAGTCCCACTCCAAATTGACACTGATAATGGTACGCATTTTACTGGAAAAATAATGAAGGAAACTTGTAAGTTGCTAGAGATAACCCAGAAGTATCACATCCCGTACCACCCGCAGAGCTCTGGGATGGTGGAAAGAATGAATAGAACCTTAAAAACCACCCTGGCAAAGGCAATACAGGAAACCGGAAAAGGGTGGTCAGAATTACTCCCCAGTATACTAATGAGATTAAGAGCAACCCCGGGACGAGCAACCGGACTAAAACCCTATGAATTAATGACAGGCAGAGCAATGAGGCTACCAGAAGACCTAGTAGGGGGAACAGGAGAAACAGGACCAATACAAGATAGGTTGAGAAGGTATCTAATACAATTCAATCAGGAAGTACAAGCTCTGAACAAGGAGATATTAAATCAGCAACAAATTAAGGACCTGGAAAGACAAAATGCCGGGACTAAACCAGATGAGCTACCTAAAATAGGTCAGCAGGTAATGACACAGGTCATAGGAAGGAGAGGGATGGAACCCCGATGGATGGGGCCGTATACGGTACTAATGACAAGTGATACATGTGTTTGTCTACAGGAACCCACAGGTATGAGATGGAAGCATTGGACGCAGGTTAAGCCATATAGTACTAAATAGCCCGTTTCCCCCTTCTCTTCTAGGAATGGTGCACCAACAGAAGATGGAATAAGATAAGTAAACCAGTACGATGGCCAGAGTAATCTTGGGAATAACCCTAGCCCTGGGAATAATCCTGGGATGTTGGGGCAGACCCATGAGACTAATGCCCCCACAGTTACAGGGGCAGCATAAACCTGGGGGCTGGTCGTTGTCCAAACAAAACAGAACCCAGGGTAAGTTTACATGCCCAGGTGGGAATGGGTGCGCAGTGGTGGACATAACCTACAGCTGCGGGCAATGTACCCTCCTGACAAAACCCGGAAACCTGGAGATAATCACTGAGACTAATGAGAATGTGATCATTAAAGCTAATTGGGCCACGGGAGTATATAATAAAAATAACTTGGCAGTAAAATGGGTAAAATGGGAAAGTGGAGGGCCCAATATAACGTGTAAAAAGGGTAACGATGATACCCCGACTAGTAGGGCAAAAATAAAGCTTGAGTTATACACCGCCAGCAGTAATTATACACCAAGTAGCAACTGGAATAAGTTCACCCTGGGAAATGGAGACTGGTGGATATGTAGGAATAGCTCCCCAATCACGGGAAGAGGCCCTTGGGGACAAACCTTAAGTGTGAGGCACCCGAATCTGAAAATCAGAGAAATGCCTCACCTCCAAAGATTACACGACACATGTGAAAAGACTTTGACCGCACCAGGAATAGTTAACCTGACTATTGAGGTAAAATATGTCACCACCATTATACCCACTTATTGTAAACTCCCTGATCTAAGTTTGCAACTGACTAAAACCAGCCAAAGAACAAGAAGGAGTTTACTCGACACTGTCTTAGGAGGGGTAGGGACCGGATTAGGAGCATTGAACGCGATGGATATTGAAACATTACAGAATAAAATACAAAAAGCAGGTCAGCTAACTAAAGACGCTGTAGACTATCAGATGTATGGACGAAATCCCTAAATGAGAATGACCTACAAGGTTGGCTCTCAGATGTAATGATATGGAAGGGTATGAACAAAACAATGTGGGAGCAACTTGAAGTAGACAAGGATATGACAACAGCTAACAATTGGACTTACTGTCTAATAAGGGCCCTAATAAAAGAAGAACAAAGGGCCGATTTAGATAGGATCGCATTCTCTGTGAATGCACCCAGATGGGCAGAGTTGTTTGGGTACACTAAACGAAACCTAACCATTAAACCTGAGGCGAAAAATACTAGATGTGATGTGAAAGAATGTAGTTTTACTATGTTAATAGCAAACATGTCTAAGTATGATATATGGTGTGAATTTATAACATTACCCCAACTGTTTGGTCAGAAATTGTGGAAACCAGAATTTTATGGTCGATGGATAGACACACAAAATAGAACCCATGAGGGAAAGGATTGTGTAAAATGGCCATTTGGCCTGGTATGTCCTTTTGAACCATGTGCCATGAGAGGGGACACGGGTACGTGTTACTGGCAAATGCAACCAGTTAATGACACTGTCCTTCATGAAATAGGATAGAATCATGTATGTATAACCAGTACTCGGACAGTATATGTAAATGCGGGACGACTGGAACCACCAATAAATGAGTGTAGGGAAAATGTATATGTGATCTTTGATGTAAGGACAAATAGGACGTTCCAGCTTGGATACTGGAGGGACATCACGAGGTACAGGACAACAAGAAGAATCCACCTCACACCCCCAACGGTAACCTTGGAGAAGCTACAGCAATTCTTGAAAGACAACCAACAAGTAACTGACCACCTGAAGGACGAGAAGACACGCCTGCTACGGCAACGTGTAGCAATGACCTACACAGAGAGACAGGGAGACAGTTGACCCGTGTGACAAATGAACTATCGGACTTGACTATCCATCATTGGTGGGATGTGTTTAAGGGTTGGTCACCCAAAGCTAATGCCATAATTGCCATGGCATGGCATCCGGTAGTAATCATGTTAACTTTGTGCTACTAAATATAATCATCCAACTTTGCCTCATATCTTGGATAAGGCGAATATATAATCGAGTGACACAATTAAAACAACAAGCAAAACTCTTGACTATATGATCTTTACAGATGGAACCCGAGCAAGTATCCATTGAACAAACGGATTATTACTACAGACAACATTCAAAATGGGAATCGGACTTATTAAAAGGACTAATTGTATTGATGGTAGCTATGTCCTTGGATGGTTGATGTGCCAACTAGAGCTGCAATTAAACTGTTGGGTAATTCCCATAAGAAATAATGACAGAATTAATTACAATGAGGAAGACGAGGATATCGTCTGAATACACTGTAAAGAATGTATATATACCTATATCCAGGATTATAAAAAACCTGACAATCACCCAAGGAAAACAATATAATATAACCTCACAAGGGCGCTCCCTAAGAGGTGGATTTGATCACCATCTTGGCAGGACAGCTAGTATTAAATTAGGTTGGTCAATGATTAATGATTAATCAGGACCAAGAGAGGGGACTGAAGGGGGGGGGGGGGTAAAATTGGACACTAAGGGAACTAAAAGGTTAACAACTTTGTGCTAATATGCACAATATATATAAGTTTTGTCAGTAACACAGAACAAAGGGACTGTTGAATGTGTGAGAAGACTCAACAGAAATATGGTGATAAGAAAGTTGGGCGAACGCCCGGAGATGTCCATGAAGGGAAGAATGGAATTGTTATTGAACTGTTATACACCTGGCACAGGGGCATTGCACTCTGTATGAAATGTTTTGCACACGGCACCACTATGCCACAGGCTGTACAAAACCTGAAGAAAAACTGTGTTCTAAGAGCATTTGTCCCTGGATGAGTGTCTCCCTTGTTAACTTGTAATAAAGGCTATTTTACTCTAGTGAAACCCCGGACTCCGAGTGGTTAATTACCGGTGGGCGAACAGTTCCCCAACAGGAGTCATCAGCCATGTCATCAGCGGATAGCCCTTGTCACCCACTAGCCACCCTTTGGTTTGTTGTGGTGGCTCAAATGCAGTTGGCACAGCGGACTGCCGCAGAATGAAGGCATCATGACTGCTGCCAGAATACCGAGCATTGACCTGCATGATTCACTGCCTATGGTCGCACACCAGCTGGATGTTGAGGGAGTGGAATCCCTTTCAGTTCCGGTACATGGCAGAGTTGACATGCGGTGCCTACAAAGTGATGTGTGTGCAGTCAGTAGCATCCTGCACCATGGGGAAGCCTGCAATCCTTGCAAAGCCTGCTGCTCTCTGGCAAGAGAGAAAGAACTGCAGTCAGCTCTCTTTGAATAGAGAGCCTCAGTGACCTCCCTTATGCAACTGTGGACGTAAAACTGTGAGATGTTGTAAATATCTCCAACTTCAGCCTGGAAGGAGCCCAACGTATAAAAGTTCATGGCCACGGTCAGCTTCAAAGCCACTGGCAACGTGGTCCTTACCCTGGCTCTGAGGTTGCAGTTCTGGTTGCAGTAGGTGGCAGATTTCAATGAGGACGTCCTTATTGAAGCGCAGACGCCTCACACATTGTTCCTCACTGAGGTTCAGGTAGGAGAATTGCTCTCTGAACACCCTATCCTAATGAGAGCCCTTTTCCCCCTCCTCCTCCTCCCTCTTCCCGCATCTTGTCCTGCTCTGCGTGCCCTCTGCTCATTCTCCAAGTCATGCTGTATTCCAAGGGGAATTCCTACTAGTGCACCCATGTTTGGCAGCAAGTGGTTTGTGCAGAAGCCTTGAATTCAGGAAAAATTCCTTCAGCACCTGCCACACCACTCCCTGTAGACTTTGGCAACTTTAAACAACAATCGAGAGCACCAAACATTTGTATTCGCGTAGCAACAGCCAGAAGAAATCAACCAGCAACTAACCTGTAAACAATGGATGATCTCTTTTTAAATAGTGCTGGTGGGGGTCCTTCCTGCTGCTGAACGCGTGTTCAGCTGTGCGAGCTTAAGAGAGGGCGTTAGCTGGAGCGCCGAACTCCAAGATGGCAGCGCTGGTGTCAAATCAGCGATACACGCTGATTGGCATTGTGATCTGCCTGCTCTGCATTCTTCGGGTGGGCGTTCACTGCACGTGCACTAACACCTTCACCAATATGGCGTCCTTCGCGATTCGCCCCACAAGTGTGTGTGTGCGTGCCGCGGACGCCATTTTTGACCTCTAAGGGCACTTGTAGCGCCCAGAAACGGGCGCTACGGATCTGAATTTTGCGCTGGTTGTATGGTTATGAGAAGGAAGACTGACAACACTGAAAGGTATCTGAAGTAATTAAGTGAGTTTATCATTAATGTCCAGCCGGTCGCTCAGTTTAATATCTCATCTAAATGACAGCAACTTTGATGAAGCGGCGCTCGTTTCATTGCTGAATTGGAGTGTAGGTCTCAGCCTCCTTTATGTGTTCAGTTCTTGTGGAGTGGGGCTAAACCCATAACCTTCCGACCCAATGGCAAGAGTGCTTACCAACTAAGCCAAGCTGGACACCGCAATGAAGTGCATATTGTGTGAAAGGAGTAGGTTTGATGGGCTGAAAGGCCTTTTCTTGTTCCAAGCTTTCTCACGTTGTGTTTTTAACCACAATATCACAAGGAGAAGGCTCGTTGGTCCATTTGATTGCGCCCTTCCAGAATATGACTAACAACTGGCACTTATAGAATACTTTTAATGTAGTGAAACATCCCAAAGCACTTCATAGGAGGGAATCACTGGCAGTATTCCTGTTACACTGTTTTGCTGGTTCTTAAATGAGTTCAGGCTCCTGGCCTTGCCACTCATTTTAGGTTGGGCATTTCTACAGTGCTAGCACCAAAAGACGTTGAATGTTTCTTCTGATTAGAAGCAAAATATCTGAAAAATAAAGCTCTGGGATTGCAGTTCCCATTGCACATCTGCGGGAACCCATTGTTTTAAATAAATGTCGTATTATTCTGAACTGTCTCCAGAATCGCTACATATCCTGAGGCTAAGGAGAATCTCAGAGGAATTCCTCTTACAGAAAGCTCTGAATATTGCAAACCTGCTCAAAGCAGAGTGAGAACATGCAATTTTTTTTCTTTATGTGACAACGGTTCCAGGAGCACAGCACATGAACCAAGACAGGCACGCAAACACCCTGACAAGAATCAGTTTTAATTTTTAATGTTATCAATGGATTTGTCCTGTATTATTTGCTTTGAAGCACTTAATGCTGGAGATTCCACAAATCGCTCAATGTAAAAAATTTTCCCTATACATTGGAAACAGGCATCGGAACTCAAAGCATGTTAAATGTTCCAAAAGACTGGCAATGATAGCAATGATTTTAAGATTACAATAGGAAAATACTTGTGGATGCAGGAAATCTGAAATAACAACAGGCCAGGCAGCATTTTTTAAGATTGTCTGCCGTGGAACTCCATTCTATGGGGGTGAGCCTTACCCGCACTCACTGACGTCTGATTGTACTAACAGGAGGAAAAGCACAAATACTGGGAATGGTAGACTGCTGGCATCAGTACTGCTGGCCATCGGGCCCACCAATTTATTCTCACCATGCGCAGGCTGAGCTCATTAAGTGGAACTACTGGATGAAGGCAATAGCTGTGTGTCACAGATGGCACTCCAGAGGCATCACCTTTGCTTCGGTTAATTTGCTGGACATCACAAAGGGATGAACGTGGTTTGGCTGAGTGAGAGTGTTGTAACCAGTTATGCTATATTTAAGACGTTAGACCAAAGTTGCAGTACAGTAAATAGCAATGGCTTTTCTCACTTACTGCAATATATCCCTGAAAGGCTGGCTGCTGTCTATGGTGTCTGATCCTCTACTTTAGACACAGGCACCTGTGTTGAGGAGTTGGGAAGTGGATGGTGAGATGTATTAAACAGATGACTGGTGAATTGATTGCACAACTTCATCACTTTCCACAAAAAGAACTGCTGCAGCTTGAGAGGACCCTGCATTTTTCCAGATTTCAGGATATTCCCAAGTCCAGGACATCACGCATCCATGCAGCGTCACAGGCACCTGCGTAACTGTACATTCATGCGTAGCTGCTCCCCCTTCCCTTCATTACCATCCAGTCCCTCCTTCAATTATTTACATGCTCCGAGGGCTGATGCCATACACAGGGTATTGCTTATGAAACAGTTAAACACACGGAGCTGTCTTGCACGTCATGGCACAACATCTGTAAAAAGTGAAATGTGCAGTGCCATCATTGTCACTGAGCACAGCCACATCACAGTATCATGTCTACTGCAGCATCGGCTTTGCCAAAGAGTCACTGTGCTGACTGTGCTGCCCAAGAAATCGCCAAATCTGTAGTGCTATCACTTGAAACACCTTGTTTACAAAGGTTGGCTGGTAACACCACCCGCTTCTCCATTGCCACACTATCTGACATTAAGCTCTGCTCTTTCCCATCTGACTAACCAGTGTATCTGCGACTACGCACGTATTTGGATTAGTGCTGCAAAGGTTAATGGTCTGATCTGTACAGAGCAGGCAGTAGATGACAAGGTCATGCTACTGAGTGATAGAAAACAGCTCCAACTGAACAAATAAATGGCAGCAAGTGACTGTGTGATCTATAACACCCCTGAAAACAATGACTGATAGCTTTTGTAGCAAAGGGCTTCTGATAATCTTGCTGCAGATTTTTTCTTCAAGCTGGATGTAAATGTTACAGTGAGGATGTGCACAGGTTACCAAAAAACCTACTACGGTTAACGCCTGAAAACTGAATTCCTAATTTGGGTAAAATTTTAACTCCTGGCCGATAACATATTAATCTTGTCAGTGCTGCAAAGGATTCTAAAAGGCAGATGGCAATATAAGAAGATGCAGTTTAATCAAATTTCACAGTAAATTGAGTAATATCTGGTTTTTAAATGCTTCCAATTTGTCTTTAAAATGTGAACACAACCCTTTTGTTCAAATGAAGGGTTCAAATGAAGGGTTATGGAATGATACACATATAAGGACAATAAATACAAGCTGTCATTTATAATGGTGCTAAAAGATGTCCAGCCAATTTTAGGTCTCAGTTCTTGTTAAAAACTCGACACAGTAAAAAAAGAACTTGCAGTAAGGGCTAAAACTGAGGTGGAGATTGGAACATTTAGACAGTAATACAAGGATCTGTTTCAAGGGTAGAGTGGAGGACCACATCAGGTCTGATAGCCAAGTTTTCCCAGTAATAAGTCCATGCAATAAAGCACTATTGTAGGAAAAATTAAAATTGAAGTTTGATAGAATGGAGAAAGTTAAAGATCATAAGGAAGTAGATAAGCCAATGGAATGGGTGAAATCACTAGTAATCATTGACAGAAACAATGGTAAATTGCAAATTTGCTTGTACCCAAGAGACCTAAAAAGGTCTGTTCAAAAGCAAAGATATCAAATTTCCGACTGACAATGAAATTAATTTGCTAATGCAAAATATTTTAGCAAGTTAGAAATGTCCTCTGATTTCTGACAACTAAAACAGAATCAAACAGGTTCCAAGTTACGTATGTTCAGTACTCTTTTGGGGGGCAGCGGGTACAGATTCTTTTGACTTCCTTTTGGCTTTGTTTCCATTCTGGAAATGTATCACAAAACTATCCATATGATATGTGAGCACGTTGACAGTGTTGACACATCAATGGATGGCAGAATTGGTTAGTCCAAAGAGGCCCATGCTGACAGACTTCAGAAAGTACTTGAAGATACTAGAAGAGTAAATTTGAAATTTAAGAAGGACAAGTGTGTATTTGGAGTCACTGAGCTAGTCACTAGTGTGGGAGTCACGAGTGACGCCAGCTAGGGAACTGTTTAAAACTGAATGAAGCTTTCATTACAAATTGGGAAAACACGATAACATTTAAAGGGACTGCTAAGAGCCAGTTCTGAAGTTATATGATCCTGAAGGGTCAATCTAAATTTTAGCTGCTGCATCACTGACAGATTAGGGCTCCGTTGCTGCGAAAGTATGATGATCGGTGGCACTTTGTTGCGTTTACATTGTTTACTGATGTGTGGATCATAAGGATAAAAACGGACTGGGGCAGCCACGCAAAACAGGCATAATCGCTTTTGCCTGTTATAGGACACGTCCAATATTCAGATCTATTGATACCACCTGTTCTGCATCCCAACCCACCTCCACTTTCACCCGCATTATCCACACATATCGAGAAAGGGTAGTTTTGCATAATGTTTGCTTGTGAAAGGTTCATTTTGTGTATGGCTGCGTCACTTGGGTTGAAACAGATTGCATGTACAAATTTCTCTGTCTGTAATGTTTGTCCTAGAATGATTGCCCTTTGAAAGAAAGATTTGCATTTATATAGCGCCTTTCACAACCACCGGACATCTCAAAGTGCTTTACAGCCAACAGAATACTTTTGAAGTGGAATCACTGGTGTAATGTGGGAAACGCGGCAGCCAATTTGCGCAAACTAAAAAGAACGGTGATCAAACTACATTGAGATATACACTGGGCAAATTTATGGATGTGGTAAGTTATTTCTTTAATTTTCTTTCTTTAATATTCAACTTAACGAATGGTGTGCACAATGTACAACACCACTAGTAAAATCATGATAAATTGGAAAAATGCTATATGCACAGACATGGAATATTTAATGTGGTCTTTAGTGTAAATGTGCCAAACCAGCAAGGTTTACAAATAGTGGGGTTTCTTTCACACAGCAGACATCACAGCTCCATCCATCACCGTTTCCCTGGTGGAATGTGAAAGAGCACTTTAGGCTGACTGGAAGATTAAGTGCTGCGCAATTTGGGTGGGGGTCTGTTGATATGGTGATATGGACCTCCACCCAATTTCTTGGGTAAAGGCAACGATCCCTGGTCTGCGCTGAGAGTCCAGTGGTTTAATGTCTGAACAGTTATGGTGCATATGAACGCCTCTAGTCCTTTTCTGATGCAGATTCCATTTGCTGGGATTCTCGCACATCATCTAACAGCACAATGGAACACGGCAATTATCCTTAAGATCCCAGCATCAGCCTTCCTCAGCTACTGGTCTCAGTTACCCCTGTGGCAACTTTGCTTTTCTTTGTCCTCTTTATAGCAGGTAGATCATTAAGTAAATACCAGCAGGGAAAACCAGTTGATTTTTAAGTGACTGCTGTGTTCTCTCTTGAATATTTAAGCTCAGTACTGCATGACTCCTCTGGACCTTTATCCAATTTCTAGGGGCTTACCAGAAAACAATCCCACTGAGCAGAATGTCTATGTTATAAAGACATGATAAAAGGCTAACGTTTATTGACAGAACTATATGTGGACAATTATTAGCTTTAACAATGCAAGGAGATTCTGTATAGCACTGTATCACTGTATCTTGCGACTACCAGGATGGTAGGAGGCAAAGTAAATGGCCCTTGGTCTTTTTTCATTCCTATGTAAATCTCATGATCACTGAGAATGAACATAAACAAAAAACTGTTAAATGCTAACTTGCAATGCATTTCCAGCATTTTTTGTTTTTATGCCTTTAGATGTTTGTGTTACAATTAATAGTAATCCCCTGAGTGAGCTGAGTCCCACGTGCTCACTCTAATACAGAAATCTTGGCACAACTATGTACATCAACAGCCAATGCAATGCACCCCCCTTTCAGCATTCCGAAGGGACCACTCCCTCCGCAACACCCTGGTCCACTCCTCTATCACCCCCAACACCCCTTCCCCTTCCCACGGCACCTTCCCATGCAAGTGTAGGAGATGCAATACCTGCCCTTTTACCTCCTCCCTTCCCACTGTCCAGAGCCCCAAACACTCCTTCCAGGTGAAACAGCGATTTACTTGTACTTCTTGCAATTTCGTATGCTGTATTCGCTGCTCACGATGTGGTCTCCTCTACATTGGGGAGACCAAATGCAGATTGGGTGACCGCTTTGCGGAACACCTCCGTTCAGTCCGTAAGTGTGACCCCGAGCTTCCGGTCGCCTGCCACTTTAATTCTCTGCTCCACTCCCACTCTGATCTCTCCGTCCTTGGCCTCTTACACTGTTCCAACAAAGCTCAATGTAAGCTCGAGGAACAGCACCTCATCTTTCGATTAGGCACTTTACAGCCTTCTGGACTCAACATCGAGTTCAACAATTTCAGACTATAACCTCGGCCCCTATGCTTTCATTTTTCTCTCGCATGGCAGCTGTTGATGATTCTGCTATTGCCATTTACACTTCATCTAGAGTCATCTTTTGTTTCTTAACTTGTCCCATTACCATCTCCTTTTGCCTTGCACCATCATCCCTTCTGTCTTTTAATCTCTCCTGCCTTCCATCCTATCACAGACCTTCCCTTTGTTCTTTTCTCACCTCCTCCCTTTCCCTGCCCCAACACTTGCTTAAAAATCTGTTACTTCTCCAACTTTTTCCAGTTCTAATGAAGGGTCATTGACCTGAAACGTTAACTCTGTTTCTCTCTCCACAATGCTGCCTGACCTGTTGAGTGTTTCCAACATTTTCTGTTGTTGATTCAGATTTCCAGCATCCGCAGTATTTTGCTATTGCAAGTGTAATGTTGCTCTCTGATGTGGCTGGTGGTATCTGGGAGTGGAGTTAACACTAGCAGCGATGGTGATATGTTTGACCATATGGTGAGTTCACAGTAATGGCAACTGTTTAGATGAGAAACTAAACTGAGTTACTGCCTGTCTCTTCTGGTAGTTCATGTGGACATTAATGATCCCATGGCTTTATTTGAAGAAGATCCAGAGACTTCTCCCTGGCATTCAAGCAAATGTTTCTCCCTTAACCAATAACAACAAAACACAGCGTTACTGGTCAATCATCTCATTGCTGTTGATGGGACATTGCTGACCAAAATCAGCCTGTGTTTGCTTACATAGAAACATAGAAAAATAGGAGCAAGAGTAGGCCATTCGGCCCTTCGAGCCTGCTCCGCCATTCAATATGATCATGGCTGATCCTCTATCTCAATACCATATTCCTGCTCTCTCCCCATACCCCTTGATGCCTTTTGTGTCTAGAAATCTATCTATCTCCTTCTTAAATATATTCAGTGACTTGGCCTCCACAGCCTTCTGTGGTAGAGAATTCCACAGGTTCACCACCCTCTGAGTGAAGAAATTTCTCCTCATCTCAGTCCTAAATGTCCTACCCCGTATCCTGAGACTGTGACACCTCGTTCTAGACCCCCCCAGCCAGGGGAAACATCCTCCCTGCACCCAGTCTGTCTAGCCCTGTCAGAATTTTATATGTTTCAATGAGATCCCCTCTCATTCTTCTAAACTCTAGTGAATACAGGCCTAGTCGACCCAATCTCTCTTCATACGACAGTCCTGCCATCCCAGGAATCAGTCTGGTGAACCTTCGCTGCACCCCCTCTATGGCAAGTATATCCTTTCTTACATAACAATAATCACTATTAAAATTCATTGTAAGTGAAGCATGTTGAGGCATTTCAACATGGTAGGGCACTATATAAATGCAAGTTGTATCATTACTTTATCTGCCCTTAGTCTGAGTGGCATTTCCCAATTTTCCCGTCTTGTCAGTAATCCTGATGCAGCTAGAAAAACAATGTTTTGAAGATGATCTGATGCCTGCTTCATGGATACTCTCACCGCCATTTCTGTTAGAGTCTTAACCTCATGAACTGACCATGTGGTGGGTTGGGGGTTACAAACCAAAACTGCATCACCAGACAATCACCCTGTGTTTTCCTCTTTCACCCGCTTATTCCAAAAATATTTTCCTCCTGCTAGGAGGGCCATAGGAAATTAATTTCCTATTACATTCAACATCACAGCATTTATGTCACTTTTAACAAACATTATTTATAATCAAACTCGTTAGAAATCCATTTTGATTTGATTGTTCACTGAGCCCATGGGCATTGCCGTGAAGGCTTCAGTCACACAGATGTTGGATGACAAACTCTGAGCTAAACCACTAATTTGCCGCAATGAAAGAGAAAGCAGAACATCTGGAAATAGGGACGAGATACACTGCCAGAGCAAAGCTGAGAGTGTTCTGTACAGCATACAGTGCTGGCACAATGCTATTGCCAGGGAAAAGCAGAGGGAGCTGTTTGTGGCATTCAGTGTTGGCATAGTACCAGGGCAAAGCAGAAACCTTTGTTTGGTATTCAGTATTAATCTTGGAGTGCCTGATACGGTCACTAAATAGCAAGTAGGCAGAAAAAAAAACCCTGTCTTTCCTCAGCTTGTTTAATTAAAAGAGAAAACATATGCCCCTGCTGTACAAATGAACTCCAGCTTCCCTGATAATATTTAATGCCACAGCAATCTAATGCCTAATTTAAAACTCATTTATTTTATAGCTGTAAACATGAGTCTGTTGTGGCTTTGAAAAATGTCTGTGTTGCATCTGGGGATGAGGAAACAGCCGATGCCACATCAGCATAATTAGCATCTCTCTGAAACTGTGCAGGATGAATAGGAATAAGGTGTCAGAGCAGGAGCCAATCTCTCAGAACTGAATTCTCAGCACCTCAGGTGCAGTTATGTTTAAATGTTTTTCATCATAAACATGAATACTGTATTGTGGCTCAAACATTTCTAAATAAGTAAAGAACATTCAGGCCCTTCTTAGCCAAATTAATTTACTAACAACAATCTTTATATGAGCTTTCCAATCCCCTTGAAGCCTGCTCAAGTGTCCTTTACCTCATTTATGCTCCTAAGTGGAAGCGGTTTTCAGACTATGGAACTACACTCTTGCGATATGAAACCCCAGACAAACACTAAAAATGCTTTGATTAGCAGGTATGAATTGAGCCAGGCAACATTTGAAGACGTTCCTATGGTAGGGTATACCCATGACGGTTTAGTTTTCTGCCAATTTCTGTACAAGCATATTCAATGTACACACTGTGGTGATTGAAACACAATTTACATTGCAGTGCACATGTAGATTGCGGCACAAATATGTGCCATCGAGCACATCACTTATTTGCATGGATCGCAAAAGCTTCAGTGCTGCGATACAGGATGTAAACAGCAGAGCTCACACCCACAGGAGACACAAGCCTGAAGGAGCCAGGTCAGATCATGTTGCAGATATAACTGCACCAAGAGCACCTTTCAGACTAACTGTGACAGTTACATTAGAGCAAGGCAGATGTGTCTAAGATAAGAGTGATCAGGGACACAGAGGCCTAGAAATTCACAAATGTGAACTGCCACGCCGCATGAGCAATGAGAACCGCACAAAATTGGGCCTTTTGCATCATCAGGACGCGACCGGCATGTTGGGGACGCCAGTAGCGCTTAAGGGGACCTACCATGAGTCTGGGAGGGTGGGGGGAGGAGATCGGAAGGCGAAGTGTGGTGGCCGGCAGAAGCTGCAGTTTTAATGTGGAGCCAGAAGGAGCATCTCTGGTGGCACCTCCCAAACCTGCGACCTCCACCACCTAGAAGGACAAGGGCAGTAGCTGCATGGGAACAACACCAGCTCCAAGTTCCCTTCTAAGTCACACACCATCCTGACTTAGAAATATATCACCGTTCCTTCATCAGCATTGGGTCAAAATCCTGGAACTCCCTACCCAACAGCATTGTGCAATCACCTTCACTATATGGACTGCAGCGGTTCAAGAAGGCCCACCACCACCTTTTCAAGGGCAACTAGGGATGGACAATGAATACCGGCCTTGCAAGCATTGCTCATACCCTGGGAATTAATTTAATAAAAACTTACAGGTATGTAAAGAATTTGACATTTACCATTTTGGTGGCAGCTTCCAGCGGTCCCTTGAAAGAGTCTGATAAAACTGACCACAGCACGCATGGCACATGCTGCAATCATCGCAAACCAATTTTGAAAAGGTTGCCTTGGGCCCCCTATTTGCACAGGCAATGGGCCTAATTTCTGTTTCGAGCAGACGCCCTGTATGACCAATATGGCATGCAGCAAATACCCGACGCTGAATGAGTGTGTGCATACCATACTGGACCCTTCAACACCTGCGCCAATTTCTAGGCCAGTAGCTGAGATCTTAGGAGAGAGAGAGACAGACACT
Organism: Squalus acanthias; assembly: GCA_030390025.1. Classification (NCBI taxonomy): domain Eukaryota; kingdom Metazoa; phylum Chordata; class Chondrichthyes; order Squaliformes; family Squalidae; genus Squalus; species Squalus acanthias. Next base: position 78,654,564 of record CM059437.1, read on the forward strand.
GGTCAGAAGACCAGCTGAATTTGTCAAAAAAATTTTGTTTTCAAAATTATCAAGGAATTAGTGAAGTTAATCCAGACACTAATATTATCTCCAAATTCCCCACGAGGTCCAAAATCAACCCCTGATACCAAGGGATGGAGAGGATAATACCACAGGCAGCAATAGAGAGATGGCAGAGATATTAAATAATTACTTTGCTGCAGTATTTACCAGGGAGCTAGAACAGATGGAGATGACGTCGGATGATGAGATTAGTAATGAGTTAACTGCATTTAAAATAAAATGAGGAGATATATTAAATAAACTAATGAAACTCAAAGAGGATAAAGCCCCTGGTCCGGATGGATTACATCCGTGCATTTTAAAAGAATCTAAGGAAGAAATAGCAGAGGCATTACTACACATATTTAGTAATTCGTTCGAAAAAGATGTAGTGCCAGAGGACTGGCGGATAGCGAATGTAATACTTATATTTAAGAAGGGAGATAGAACATGTCCAGGGAACTATAGGCTAGTCAGCGTAACATCGATGGTCGGAAAAATAATGGAATCCCTACTAAAGGAGAAAATAGAAGAACATCTAGAAACAAAAAATATAATAATAAATAGTCAGCATTGATTTCAAAAGGGAAAGTCTTGCTTGACCAACCTAATTGAATTTTTTGAAGAGGTAACAGAGAGTAGATAAGGGTAATGCAGTAGATGTAATTTATCTAGATTTTCAAAAGGTCTTCAATAAGGTACCACACAACAGACTAATGAATAAGGTCAGGGAATGTGGAGTCAGGGGACAAGTAGCAGAATGGATAGCTAGCTGGCTTCAAGACAGAAAGCAGAGAGTAGGGGTAAAGGGTAGCTATTCAGAGTGGCAGAATGTGGGAAGTGGTGTTCCACAAGGATCAGTGCTGGGACCACTATTGTTCACAATTTATATTAATGATTTAGACTTTGGAATCGAAAACACAATTTCTAAATTTGCAGATGACACCAAATTGGGGGGCATAGCCAATACTGAGGAGGACTGCAACAAATTACAAGAAGACATTAATAAACTTACAGAATGGGCATATAATTGGCAAATGAAATTCAACACAGATAAATGTGAGGTATTACATTTTGGTAAGAAAAATAGGGAGGTCACATATTACTTGGAAAATAAGAATCTTTGGGGGAAAAATTAGGTCGCGCCCCATTTGGGGCGCAAATATCGTCTGGACGCAAATATTAGCGCCTGGCGCTAATTATCGCCACTGACTGGAAACTTCACTTTTACCGCCCCGGGAGGTGAGTGGAGCGCTAAATCAGGCGCTGCACACCTGTCTTAAGGCGCAAAGGCCAAGGAGTGAGGCGCTAACTCAGAGCGCTGGCGAAGCTCATGTAATGTCAGTCAGCAATGGAACACACACACAATGGCACGGGCCAGTTCTTAAAGGGGATGGTTAATCTTGCTTTCCATCCACATCATGTTCATTGCAGCCTTGAATCTCGGCCTGGAGAGACTTGCACATCAAATGTGCTGGAAAGAACAATGGAGAGTACCAGGCAAAGAGCTCAGAGTGCAGCTCCCACAGTCTCTGCTAAATCGATATAAGGAATGGCAAATCAAAATGAACCTGCAAAGTGCTGCTCAGTACCCAAAACTCCTTCACACAACGTTGAATCTCTCCAGAAGTCTCTCCCTCTCTCTCTCAGAATGCATAGTTCAAAAATGGCACCAACAATAAAAGGCAGGAAGCGGTCACCTTTAAATAGCGCTCCCCCTTTCCCTTCATGACTGCAGAACGCTCCCCTCAACCTGTCGTTGCTAGCGTCAGGCGGTAAGGCAGGGGGCGCCACTCAATTTCCGCTCCGGGGCGCCACAAGGGCGTTGCACCATGGAATGACGTCACAATCTGCGCGCGCAGGTGGTCGCAGCGGTAAAGTTTAGCGCCGCCGCACAATGTCTAGTTAAGTTCCCGAGCGGCGCAAACATCGCTGCGCCCGGGCGTTAGTGGCTTTGCACCCCATTAGCGCCCTCTTAAGGCGCTAACGGGAGGCGCAACCAACTGAATTTTTACCCCTAAATGTGGTAGAGGAGCAAAGGGATCTCGGAGTATAAATACACAAATCAGTAAAAGTATCAACACAGGTTAACAAGGCCATAAAAAAGCAAACCAAGCACTAGGGTTTATTTCTAGAGGGATAGAATTGAAAAGTAGTGAAGTTATGCTAAACTTGTATCGAACCTTGGTTAGACCACACTTGGAGTACTATGTGCAATTCTGGTCGGCATATTATAAAAAGGATATAGAGGCACTGGAGAGGGTGCAGATAAGATTTACAAGGATGATACCAGAAATGCGAGGGTACACCTATCAGGAAAGGATGAACAGGCTGGGTCTCTTTTCTCTTGAAAAGAGAAGGTTGATGGGTGACCTAATAGAGGTCTTTAAAATCATGAAAGGTCTTGATAGAGTAGATACAGAATGTTTCCACTTGTGGGGAAGAGCAAAACTAGAGGCCATCACTATAAGATAGTCACCAAGAAATCAAATAGGGAATTCAGAAGAAACTTCTTTACTCAGAGAGTGGTGAGAATGTGGAACTCGCTACCACAGGGAGTGGTTGAAGCGAATAGTATAGATGCATTTAATGGGCGGTTAAATAAGCATATGAGGGAGAAGGGAATAGAGGGTTATGCTGATAGATTTAGATGAGGAAAGACGGGAGGAGGCTCGAGTGGAGCATAAACACCGGCATAGACTGGTTGGGCCGAATGGCCTTTTCTGTGCTGTATATCCTATGTAATCCTATGTAATGCTTGATCCTGCATTAGCTCCCGATATGCTGCTAGACCCTATATCAGCTTGCGATACCCTGCCAGATCCTCATCAGCTCCCGATGCCCCATGAAGTCCTACATCACCTCCTTATACCCAAGAGGTCCTTCTTGATACAATGCCTACAAGGTGCTAAATCATCTCCTCAAAACCTGCTGGTCCTGGATAAACCCTCCGCAAGTCTCCTCTCCAAACCATTACAGGTCCCATGTCAACTCCCGATACCCTGTGTGATCCTGATACCCTGCAAGGACTTGCATTAGTGCCTGATATCCTGTGAGGCACTACATCATTTTGTATCAAAATGCTATAGCAAAGGAAGTGGTCGCCATTAAAAAATGTAACGCAGCGCCACATAAACAATCCCAGGTGTTGGGGATGACAGCACAATGCCAACTCCAACCCCATCTCCATGTAAACAATCCCAGCCATCCGTTAGGGACTGTGGCATAAACTCAACCTTTAGCTTCATCTTTACTGGGTTTTGATGTCAACTGTTTTGCTATGCGGTAACAGACTCTCGACCACTAAGATCATCCATATTCCTTTATGCTCATGATCAGCACCTAGATCTTTACTGATCTCTGCCACTCCCCCAGTCAATCCCAATAAGCTTATTGATTACTGATTTCAATTTCTGAGCCAACAACTTACCCAACAACAACAAAATAATCAGGGCCCAGCTTTGCTCCTTCAGCTCTGGCTCCTAGTTCCTGTCAGCTCAGCTCATTCTCCCTCAGCACTGGTTCCTCACCCCTGGTCTCTCAACCCTAGTCTGTCAGCCCTCAGTCACAACATCCCTAACTCTGGTTCCTGAATCCTAATCCTTCAGTTCTGGCCTCTTAACTTTTGTCTCTCATTCATAGGGCTAGATTTTGATACTGGGGCGGGTTGGGGTCGTGTCATCCACTTTTCGTGTTATCCACCCGACTGCAATTGGATGTGGGAGATTGATGCGATTTTCACCTAATTGGGCAATTGAGTTCCAGCATGTGGGAACCCATGACCCAATTAGTGTTTTCAGTCTGAAAGTCGCCTCTGATGATGTCATCATTGCTGCTGCATTGAAGGTCTGCAAAGGCTGCCTGGCCTTTGCTGTGAGAGGACCTGGATGCAAATGAGCAGCAGCAGCTCTAAGTCTGCTCCCAGATATTTTTGCACCACCACTCCCAGATATGTCTCCCATCCACCACCACTCCCAGATATGTCTCCCATCCACCACCACTCCCAGATATGTCTCCCATCCACCACCACTCCCAGATATGTCATCCATCCATCCAGCCAGCCAGCCAGCCATGTCTCCTCCTCATCCATCCAGATATGCCTGCCAGCCAGCCATGCTCCTGCCAGGTTTCACATTCATGGTTCAGAACAGGCGTGCTTCACGTAGAAAAAGGGTTAAAATCACAAAGGCCTTTCAAAATGGCATTATAGAGGCAATTTAGTGCTTGTTAAGGGCCTTAACAGCCTATCCCGCCTCTTAGAGGCAGGACGGAGTCGGGACCAGCAGACACGATTTAATGAAAATTGCGTGGAGGCGGGATGGAGGCGGGCTTGTGCCCGCCCGCCAGTTTTCACAATTTTAACCCCCCACACGCCTCCAAACCCACCTCCACGGGTCAATGAAAATCCAGCCCTTAATCTTTAGCCACAGTTCCCTATCTCTCGTTCCTCCACCCTAGTCCCTAAGCTCTGATCTATTAGCTTTGGGTGCTCAATGCTGATGCTTATCACTGCCTTTCCTGAGTTCTATTCATTTGGGGACAACTTTGAGACTGGAGGATACTTTCATCTTACCTATTCAGGCTGGATTTGAGCTCAGATTCCACAGTGAAGTCCATGTTCTAAGACAATGCAAATTGCAGCCCCATATCTGGACTTGTTCACATACAGTGAAGTTTTTCTGACTCCCTCTGAGAAGAGAAGATAATGACAGTCACATTACAACATCTAAATGTGACAAAAGAAAAACCTTCTCAGTGTTTCTGGATCTGATTGAAACGCGGCAAATACCAGGGCTCCTAGATTTAGAGAAATGGTTATTTGAACCTGCTTAACTAGTCACCAAGATTCTGGCCACACTTTTCTACAAAAGAAATATTCTGTTTTGATTAATTACACAATGACAACAGAGCGCTCTGTGGAATATATGGATATTAAATTGATTTATCCACAAACAAAAACAATTCACTGGATTTAAATTACATAATTATTTTTAATTTAATTTCCCGGCTGTTCCTGATACACACGTGAGATGTAGCCTTCATGTATTTATGAGGACAAGAATTATCACAGCAGGACATACACTTCATATTTCTTTACAACTAGGAGATCAGTTCTTAGAAGTGAGATATCCCAAGGAGGCTGGAAATAGGTTTACATGAAATCTGCTGATTTTCAGCTCATTTTCACGCTCATTTTCACTGCACGTGGTGGGGATTGCGAACACATTAATACAAAGAAAAACTTACATTTATATAGCACCTTAGCATAGCTTTCTGAAGTGTTTCCCTTAGAATAAAGCACTTTGAAGTGCAACAACTGTTGTGTAGGCAAATGCAGCAGCCATTTTGCATATAGCGAAAAACTTCAAATAGCAATGAGATGACGGCTCAGTTAATCTGTTCCTGGCGATGTTCACTTAGGGAGGAATGTTGACCAGGATGCCAGGAGAACTCCTCGCTCTTCAACTATTGCCATGGGATCTTTAACATTCACCTGAACTGTTGGAACAGGTAGACTGTGATAAAAAGAGGACGTTTAATATCATTTAAACTCGCAAGCGAAACTCATTTTAAAATGGTTAGTCTGCTGTCTCTCTGGGATATCTCTATGAGATGTTTTTTCCCCTATGTGCTTGGCTGCAATGCAAATAGCCTTTCCCACAGCTAGATTGATTAAGAATACGTCCTGTTAAATATTCATCTAGGACCTCCGCCAATGCTGTTCATGCTGGTGTGGTGAGGAGATTAATATGCAAGTTTTGATTGTTGTCATGTGTTAAAAACAGTCTAGTTGGGATGCATGAAAATCACACGGATGAGACAAGCCTCCCAAGCTATTATTGTATTGCTTAAGGTATGAGGACTGTTAACCTTTGGTTTGTTTGACTTCCTTAAAAATACATGCATTGACAGCAAAAGAGATTCTAAGGATATGTGCACCAGGGTTGGCTTTTAGTTCTATGTCAATGCTCAGTATCTGTTGAAGCACATCAAATTCTCCAAGCATTTTGGGGCTCATGTGTTCTACATGTAATACCTCTAGTTGAAAGACCCATGCTGAGGCTACATAGAAACAAGAGAAGGCTCACCTGCAGAAAATATCCATTCAATGAAAATGTAAGACAAGCTGCAAGTGAAA